>BSBM01000258.1:2280000-3480000 GCA_027924585.1 Larix kaempferi
ACCTATTTATATATATGTTTCTTCCAATCCAAAATCATCGCCTAGAATACTACACTTAAGTCTACTATTAGGACCCTTAAAAAATACCCTAGTGCCAACTTAAAAGTTATTGGGTCATGTATTACCTAAAATATGAATGGGTATATTAAATATGATATTAGTTATTATTATATTTAATTATTTTGACGATTATTATAAAATATTAATTATTATATATTAGTTGTAATATTAATTACTATTACTATTATATATTGGTCATGTATCATCTAAAAGATGGATGGGTATATTAGTTATGATATTAGTTTAAAATTATTATACCCAATTTTTGACGCTTATTATAAAATATTAATTATAATATAATTTTTTTTTAACAAGAAAGGATATGATTTATATTAGAAGAACAGTAGCAGAACCACTGACATAGTTACAACAGAAAATCCAAATCTGGTGCCTTAAAACAGATACAAAATGACACTCATTTCTACTCGGCTAGTTTCTAGATAACTGACCAACTAAACTAGCTTCTAAATATGGACTGAAAACTAAACTGTGTCTAAAGAGCATAAAGACCAAATAGAATATTATTACAAACATCAAATCCTTCAGAGAAAACCCAAAATTAACTTTTAGAAGTGCCTCAAATTTGAGATGACGGCTCTGGATGTTCAACATGGACACTATGCCTCTCCATAGCCAGTCTCGAGACTTGCAACTCCAATCTTTCGAACCTCAGCTCTAAGTCAGCAAGCTAGGAGAACATGGCATTTTCTGATTGCGAGAGGGAGGCAGTGAAGTCCTCACGGATCTACAATAATTCCTTATCAACCATCTCAAAATGACGTCCCCCTTCCTCGTCTAGTCGCAGCATGAACCGCTTCTGAGCCCGAAATTTCCTGCGAAGCTCCCGGATTTTAGATTCTAGTGGAGGAATCGAGACTTTCCCAGGGACGAATGACTCCAAGCTTGAAGCCATGAACATAACAAAGGAAGCACGCACACTGAACCATAGAACAGGGATCCTCCCGTCCACCAAAGACGAAGAAACGAAGCAACAAATATCCGCAGCTCGAGGGACCGCCACCTCGCTTGAAAACAAGGGAAGCCCCGTGCCCTCAAGCCCAAGGTCTTATGGTAAAATAAAGGAGGTGGGAAATCCATTAAGGACTAAAGTCCCTTTGCCCAAAGGGATAGCAGCGTTAGCTTCCTGATCAACAAACTCATTCAAGTTTCGCAGGATGTGGAAGAACTGAATTCGGTGGAAGGAACTTACTAGACTCTGAATTTTCTTGACAATTTGACAAAGTCTCATCTTTTTGGGAAGTCTGTTAGTGATCAAAGCCAGAATTATCACCCGAGAGTCCCCAAATACAATTACTTCAGAGATACCATGAGCTAGGGCTTGAAAGAGACATTTCCAAAGGGCGAGAGATTCATCTATGTTATTGGTATCTTCTCCAATTCCCCATGAGAATGAAAATACCTGCATTTCGTCGAGATCGAAAAGGATCCCTCCCCCACATCCCACCCCTTAATTATAATATAATATTATTATATATTAGTTGTAATATTAATTACTATTATTATTATATATTGATCATGTATTATCTTAAAGATGGATGGGTATATTAGTTATGATATTAGTTAAAAGTTATTGGACCTAACTTTTGACGGTTATTATAAAATATTAATTATAATATAATATTATTATATATTAATTGTAATATTAATTACTATTACTATTATATATTGGTCATATATTATCTCAAAGATGGATGGGTATATTAGTTATGTTATTAGTTAAAAGTTATTGGACTTAACTTTTAAGAGTTATTATAAAATATTAATTATAATATAATGTTATTATATATTAGTTATAATATTAATTACTATTACTATGGTCAAATATTACCTACAAGATTGATGGATATGTTAATTATGATATTAATTAAAAGTTATTGGACCTAACCTTTGAATGTTATTATAAAATATTAATTATAACATAATATTATATTATATTAGTTATAATATTAATTACTATTACTATTATATATTGGTCAAATATTATCTAAAAGTTTGATGGATATTTAGTTATGATATTAGTTACTATTATATGTTATATATTAGTTATGATAATAATAAAGGTTATTTAACCCAATAAAGTTATTATATATTAGTTATAATAATAATAATTATTACTATTATATATTATCTATGCATCAAATGAGCTATCATATTAATTTCATTATCAATATTCAAGATAATTTTGGGCAGCTTGAACATTGGGCAGACAAATTATATTATTAAAAATTTCCACTTATCCTCAAATTATATAATAAAAAATTGTTTGGGAGGTGCTCCCTTTTTTATTTTTAAAGCATTTTGATTGGCTCATACATAATGACATGGAATTTGAATTAGGGTTGAAAGGCTCATTTTTCATCCAAATTTCCTCTAATTATTAACTAAATAAAATAATTATTGTTTTCATTAATTTTGGACAATATGAACTATTTTTCTAATCCTGTTTAGAACCATGATATTTAGACAAGTCCATTAATCAATAAACTCTAATCAACTAATTTTGAATTTAATATAGCATTTAGCTTGACCAAAATACTTAGAACAGAATTAGTATGTTAACCATTTTTTCCATTAAGAACAATCTCAAAATGAGAGAATTAGTCTCCTAACTTAATTTTTTCATTAAAAACAATTAATAATCTCAAAATAAATATGATATATGAAAAAAATGATTTCCTAATCTAAATTTTGTGTTAAAAACAATCTCACTATGTCAAAATAAATATAAAAACAAAACAATTAATAATCTCAAAATAAATATGATATATGAAAAAATTGATTTCCTAATCTAAATTTTCCCTTAAAAACAATCCCACTATGTCAAAATAATATAAATTTTTTTAACAAAATGAACTTATAAATGCCAATCATCTTATAAAAGTCAAACATATTACTTAATAAAATGATTCACTATCAAAGTTATTCATAAATGACAACTAGCAAATTATCTCACAAAAGTCCAACTAAATAGCTTCATAAAAGTGATTAAAAAATGCCAACTACCAAATGACCTTATAAAATTATTTTTATAAAAGACCCAACCAGTTCAATGGACCATGAACCTATTTATTTATGGTCTGATTTAACCTAAATTGGTTACGTTCTCTGACTAAAATATGGAATTTTAACAAACTCGTGTCCACTTCCGAGGAAGAGATCAACAAATATGGAGCCACGGGATTTTGCTATAAAAGAGCTGCGAGCCTTTCTGTAAAGATGCACTGCGCTGAAGAACAGTATTTCTTTCATATTATTTGGACTTTAAATCAGCGAGTACTCCATCATGGCATCCGTTATAAGTGTTTTTTCACAGTTTTTTTTTACAGTTTCATTGGAACTTACTTTGAATAAATATTTTTGTATTATTGTGAGTGCTGAACACCTTAGTAGATCTAATGGTTAAGAACATGTGTTATTTCCGAGGAGGAGGTCACACGTTCGAATAAGATTACTCATTGACCAGTTGTGACAAGGCTGGAAGGGTAAGAGACCCTGAGATAGCTCTCCCTCCCCTGAGATGAAACAAGTTTCTAGTATGTTAAGTCTGGACTTGCAGGGCACAGCTGCGCCAACGGTGACTGTGATGAACGCCTGCAATGCCGAGGGCCGGGCGCCAACCCCGCCACATCCATCGGATACTCTGTCTACGGATATAACAACACCAACTACTACTTTGTATCCCTCGTCGATGGCTTTAATCTGCCCATGTCCGTGGCTCCATTGCCTCCATTGAGCACCGGTGTCGATGGCTTTAATCTGCCCATGTCCGTGGCTCCATTGCCTCCATTGAGCACCGGTGCAGAAGAGTCGAAATGCAAGCCCGTGGCCTGCCCAAAAGACATAAACGCTGATTGCCCGCAAGAGTTGAAGGCGAAAGGAGGTTGCAAGAGAGCCACCAATTACGCCACCTTTTTCAAGAACCGCTGCCCAGAAGCGTATACTTCTGCACATGATGCAGATGACACTGAGGAGCCAAACATAATTTGCCTTAGCGGTACAGATTACCAAGTGGTCTTCTGCCCTTGATTCTCTCAGGATGGATCTATAACCTAGATTATGAATGGAAAGGAAAATGCTGTCATTAAGATTGGACAAGATTATAACAGATGAGGACCATCCTGGATGTTCCTGAATCAATTTAATTCTCTTCCAAATGACTTCCACCCTCAACCCCTGACCTGCAGAAATTAAACAACTAACTTGTAGTGACTTAACAACCACAAAAACCAACTGCCCTACCACTGCAGACTGATTTTAAGCTTCCCCTTGCATTGAGATATATGAGATATATTATGTTCAATATAACCTTGCATTAATATATCATATTGTATATAATCTTCTGAATTGAAAGTAAAAATAGAAATCCAAGTAACTAAAGAGATAAGATAACGAAGCAAAGGCATGCTAACATTCATTGTTCTTTGCTCAGCTTAATTTAAATTCTAAGTGTGAATGATTTATTTGCAAATGACAACTAATATATGTTTGGTTCATGTGAAATTGGTCCATTTTACAATTTAATGTCAAGATGTATTAGGTTTATATATATTTTGCATTAGGATTATAATGTAAGGTGAGAACAACTTAAACTAATAGATAATTTTTTTTCATATTTAATATGCATGATTTTTAATAAAATATTTGAAAAAGATGTGTTGAATTGTGTCAGCTATTGATTTCACATATTTATCAGCAACTATCGACTTTTATTTTAATGTTCATTTATTTTATGTGAAAATAAAATATGGTTGAATATAACCAAGTGTAACCCTTCAATATATGCATGATAATGTAACTATGTTCTAATATTATTTTCATTGATGGATTTAGTTTCTTTATATAATTTAGATATAAATTTATTTCCATTTAATTTTTAAATGAAAATTGTAAGATTTTTTTCCTTGTTGTTACGAGGATGAAAGATGTGTTGAGAGGAGAAAAAAATATTTATAAAGTATTAATTAAATTAGATCATAAAATACTCATTAAACTTTTACATTTTAGTATTATTATGTAAAGGTTTTAGAGATTTCTCTATCTCTATGCATATTCATGATTGAGATGTGTTCATTAAATAAATCAATTTTATATAATGTATTATAGGCTGAAGTACAAAATAGTAACTAGCACTTAACAAAATGGTCACACTTAGGACTAACAAAGTATAAATGAAGAAAACAACTAGGATAACTTAAACACATTTTTAAAAAAAATCGTCAAATAAAATCAAAACTATGTAAAAACCAACTAAACATAAAATTAAGGAGTTCAAAAATATTAATTTAAAAAAAACCGTCAAATAAAATCAAAACGGTGTAAAAACCAACTAAAGATACATAAAATTAAGGAGTTCAAAAATATTAATTTTAATGTATAGAAGAATTATGGATACTAGTAAGCACCAAAAACTAATTAGATATTGTTTCAACAATATTAATTTTAATGCATAGAAGAATTATGGATACGAGTAAGCACCAATAAACCAATTAGATATTGTTTCTTTCCAATCACTTGAAATTTTAGATCTCAATAAGCCTAGAAAACCCATGATTGAATTCATCTCATATTCAACTTAAAAGAATTTTACATTCATACATTGGAAATTCAAACTAGTCATTAAATACAAGATACCCCTGTTAAATCATTATCCTACTGAATTTGAAATAATATGTATTCATACATTGTAATAAAACCAAGAGACCCATGGTCAAATCCCTCTTATCTTCAATTTCAAATATTTTGCAAGGACCTTGAAAGAGATATCCCAAAGAGGAGTGTTGTTTAGTTAGAAGGTGAATAATGTTCAAGATAGTGGTACCCAACTCATATTTCTCATTGTAGGCCACCAAAAGAAGTCTGAATTTGGGAACCATTGAAGGACTAGTGCATACATAGGTATTAAATCATTCCAACAAGCATTCATCCATATCCTTTTCAGTTAAATCCCACAAGCTTAAACTCTTGAAGCCAAAGCACATCAACTCTTTGAGCTAAGTTACCATACCTCTAACTATAAACTCTTTTTGAGGTGAAGCTCAACTCCTTCACATTCCAAGGACACATGGATATCTTTGTCCAACAATGGTGCCATCATTTTCCAATGCCTCAAAGGAATTGCATATTAACAACTCCTTTGAACAGCCTTAACTAGATGGAGTTACTTTAGCAACCATGTCCTTATAATCTACTTTTCCCCCTCCCCTGTAGCTTTAGAGGATTTAATGGGATGATACACTTTTCCAAGCATTTCTTCATTCCATTTTTTTCATTTAAAACAATCGTTCATTCATCCTTACCTTTTGAGCCATCACATTATTAAAAGACATTCCTAAAAATAGTGAAACTACTTGATACACCATTTACCTCAACACTAGGAGGGAAATATTCCTTTTGTCAAGTGTGAAGTGTTAGAATCTCTTGCATATGCATTGAACCACATTCCTAGTGTTATACTTAGGATCTTTTCTATATGGATAATCCTTCACATTATGGGTTGGACATTGACAAGAAAACCACACATTAAGTAAATTCAAATCAACACAAATAATATGTTCCCCCCATCCATAAGTTTACTTGACTATGGAAGTTTGATAAGATTTCAACTTCTAGACTCCCATTATATGTATAAAAGTTTGGGTCACACATTAGGACTTTCCCAAAACTCTTGACAATTTGCTCAATATGGGAATTTCACTAGCCAACATATTAGTGAACTCCATCCAAAAGGGGAAACAAACTCGATATAGCATGGTTGAGTTAAATCCATCATACCAAAGCTTTAGATAAGCATTTGCATCCTCAATTATCGAAGTCACCTTGATCAAAATTTTACAAAAACCTTGTTTCAAAGAAAACAACAATGAAGGATATCAATGACCCAAACTAAATGAGACTTGAGAAGCATGTCATTCATATACCTTGCCATAGTCAATCCAATAATTGGAGAAACCTCTATGTCATTGTGTTAAATCTTCTGAAGTTTCACTATGTAGATGTTTAAAAAATTGATCGACGCACATTTTGAGCATATGCTCCACCCATATTTAGGATCATAATGAAGCCTTAATTATGATCTTGAATATGGGTGGAGTGTCTACTCGAAACATGCGTCGATCAGTTCTAACCATCTACATAGTGAAACTCTAGAACATTTAACACCATGATTCAACACTATGAAAACATCCATGCTCAAACTATATCTCATTGTTATCAAACTAAAATCCATTCTCACTTGGTATGATCACTAAACCTAGAACAACCTCGAAAATTTGCCATAAAAAAACCTAAAAATCAATAGTAATATGTTGTTAGCAAATGAAAAAAGATCATTTGAATCCCCCTCAAAAAATGAGTGACATTTATTTATGTTGTCAGACATGGGGACAAAATCGGACTACTCAAGGGATTTGAGATTGTCCTTAGTAACAATAATAGATGATCCCTTATTTAGAGGGTCTCAAGTTTCACATTACTTGACCTTGGAAATACAAGCCAAACTCTCATAACTACTTTGGGCCATATTCTTCAAGTTTTTCATTCCTAATCAAATTCATACATTCGTTAAGAATGATATGCTTGAGAAAATGATGCAATCATGAGATCCGCAACCCATATTTGTATCCTATAGCTCATCAACAGAACTCGTGTTTCCCTATCATCGTACACAGCTACCAGCATTCTATTGTTTCACGGGATTAGAAATTTTCTATGCAAGGAACAATTGACATAACAATAACTCATTCAAGAGGAAACTTGGAATGCAAATGTAAATGATGATTTTTATTAATTTGAAATCAAAGTAACATGCTATTTGAGAATTAGAATTAGAGGGTCTATGTATCCCCTTTTTACAATGCAAAAATATGTGGCTTCTAATGTTTCTCTCCATGCACACAACCACAGGCCCAACCTAGACTTCTACAATTTATGTGACCAACGCCCTAGTTATGGATATAACCTCAATGAGTAAGTACAAATTAATTATGTGGAAAAAAAAACCCTTTTTATTCACGGGAAAATAATCTTATACATATAGAATGGAAGTTCTAGGGGGGAACGGTTCATATTCCAGAGATCAGTTACTCAACGAATTGTTTCTTGTTTCCCACATATCAATATCCATCCTCATCAAATCGCCCCTTTCTTCCTTGCATCGTGGCAGTTATTACACCTTAGCCACCAATGACTGTCTCTCTCCTTCAGGCCTCTATCTCTTCACATCAACCTCCAAATAGCCAACCACCTCCTCACGGAGCCATGCTCACAATTCTGGTTCTATAGCATGTGACTTGGGGTATGTAGCACGGGTCTTCCACAACATAGACACACAGTAATTGTATCTTGTAGCAGATGGATCCACAATAAACTACATAGCATGGATTTGCAACACTCGTATTTCATCCTACAAAATTACTAACTCCAAAATAAAAATGTTTTGGTTTATGCTTATCGCCCAAGGCCAAGGATGCTCTTGCATCAAGAACCCTTGGGAAGAAAACTTTGAGCATCCTACTCAAAGAGTTTCAAAAAAATTTCCCCTTTGTTTCTTTTTCCTCTTTTTCCACAACTTCTCTGCAAACACAACAGGGCTTACACTTTGCAAAAGTTCGTGCTTGACAAGGATTACTTCCTTCAAAAATCCATGCCCAATAGGGCATACTGCCTCACCATCCTCCTGTTGTAATATGCTCAACAAAATGAGTTGTTCATCCTTCACATTCTCCTCCTAGAATGAAACAATTTTGTTAGTACCATAAAGACCATCATCCTCAAGGAACCCATTCTGCAGGTCTTCAAAACTCATGGTGTCAATGTTGTCCACCAACTCCATATCAAGATCAGACCTCTCAATACAATGTGCTCCTAAATGCAACACTTCATTTTGTTGTCCTGCAACAACAATATTCATTGCAAATGATTTACCTTCATGAATATCTTCATCAATTGAGCTTTGTGATTTAACTCCATCTTCTATCTGTGGCTTTAGAAACACTCCCTGTCAATTTCCTAAACTCTTTTGGTCACTCTCAAATGCACTATGTTTCACTTGAGGGTCTTTTTCTCCTTCCCGTAGGTATTTTTTAACAATGTCCTTTCCATCTTCATATGCACATTGCTCTATATATTCCAGCATGTTATATATCACCTCATCATAACATAAGGCCCACTCTATCACCCAAGGAAATATTCTCGAGGAATTTGTAGTCTTCCTTCCTGCTACACATTCTCCAATCTAGAAACATACCTTTATCATGATCAGATTTATGTCATAGCTCCTGTCATCAATCCTATTTTCCACGTGCATGACATATTCTACTAGGTTGGCAATAAGGTGTATGTTTGACATATCCATGGATCCCTTGGTATAAATCCTTAAGGATTCAATATCCTTCACACATTCAACCTTCTATCCCACTATAGTGCTTGCAAATCAACCAACCATTATAGTATTGGGTTTTGAAAATCCTTCCAAAACCATATATTCATAGCATCTTCAAGCATTCCTTTTGCAACATGCTCATCTTCCATTTGCAACACAATTCCAAACACATGCTCAGACCCTACAACTTTAGGATTTCTCTCCATCATTATGATATTGTGTCTTACCTCCAAATCAAATTGGGGACTTTCCCGATCACTTCTTGCAAGTTAAATATCCATTACCTGCTCTTTTCCTAGACTAGACCTCATTTGTATAGCCACTGCACAAAATTTCTCTTGAATATGAGATTCTTCAACCAAACCTTCCAATACATTCTTTGCACACAATTTTGGACTACGTACAGGTCTCAGAAGCAAAATCTCAACAATTTGTAATACAATTACCAATTTAGTTTCATAAATGCACCTATGCTTCCTACCTGTTGCTTGTTCCCTATTCACCCACACATGGATCTCTAGCGTAGTGTTCATGCTTCTCACACAAGCTCTCACTCCAATGGAGAAACCCAAAATAGATACCAGCTGAGTTGTCCTTTTTCTCAATTTTTCTTATGGAAAACTCATAATATGTTTCATTAATAGATACATCCACAACAAATCCACTTTGCTCTTCTATCTTCAACACAAATATTTCAATGAATTTCCATGTACACCTTAGATAAAACATACCTCTTCTTGTCATAACCAATCCTTCATAATGTCGGGCTGCTTCACTAGTTCTGTTCATCCACAAGTTGTTGTCATTAAAGAAATCATGGAATTTCCTATTCATCGGGCTAATATGCTTTGATTTCATTTGGAACAAACATGTCCCTTCCATCATTTTTTTTGTTTAAAGAATATGAATTCTTTTATTATATTCAACTTCACCTTGACCATGAAATTTACTACAATCGGCTCTTTCCATGTCTATCCTCACATGCTTTTGCTGCGCTTGCAAACATAACACCAAATATGTTAAGGAAAACAATAGTTCCTCTTTCCATCGTAGGCTACAACCATCCATGATTTGTTCTACTACTGTAATTTCCATTTTCTCCGGTTGATCCTCCTTCAAATTTTCCTCCATCATCTGATATCTTCTCTTTCTTATCGCACTGGCAACTTCCTCACATTGCTTCCCACTCGACAAGGTGACCACCCATTCAACAACGCAAGATAATTTTGCATTCTCTCCACTAAACTCATTGTTGTTACACCTATTCATCCCTTGCATATCCTTTGGTCCTTCATAACCTTTCCACCTTCTCTTCTTTCTGCTCCAAGTATTCTACCCTTTTTTCTCCTTGGACATTAATTTTCCCCACGGGTTTTCCTCTCAAGATTATAGCACCCATCATCATGCAAAACATACATTCTTATGGGATTGACAGTTTCACAATCCTCTTCAATCTTTCACTTGATTTCCTTGCATCACATTCAACCGTGAACAAGTCTTTAAATGTAGCATTCATTTTTTGTCCATCACATGTTATCAAATCAAACAATGCTACTTGGGACATACCTTCAACAACAAGAATTTTGTTGCAACCATTTCTTCAGATAGTTTCTCCAAATCTAAGCATGCTTTTTTCTTCATCATATTCTATTTCATTCAATTGTTGCACTCTTCCATTTCCTCATTGCAATGGCTATTCTTCAGCTTCTTCTGGGGTATTCTTTATAGTATCGAATTTTTCACAACTCCCTCTCCAAGTTGTGGATGGTTATCTACCGCATCTTCCTGGATTTCATCTTCCACATGGTCAATCTCCCCATTTTCCTTGTGGAAAATAATTCCCTCCTTGTTGTCACCAACAAAGGCTTTGTGGTCTTCCCCAACAACATCATTATCACTTGGAATCCAATCCAAATTCTATTGCATACATTCTGTTGCAAATTCTTTCTCTATTTCCTCTTGGACTCCAACAAATTTGAATTCAACCTCTTCACTTGGGCACCCTTGCACAACCATTTTCTCCTTATCATCTAAATCTTAATAACTTGTGAGCTTATCTTCAGCAGCATCTTCTCAAGTGTCTTTATCCCTTCTAGGTGTTAATTTTTGAGCATTAATTCAACATACTCTAGGATCTTTACTAAGAGAATAACATGTACAACATATCAAGTATAACAATGCATATCAATCACACCAAGAAATCACATGAGACAATAGACACACAGAGTTTCACTGGGGAAAACCATAAAGGTGAAAAACCCCACAAATTCCTCAGACATAGAAAGAGAAATGATACAACCCAAGTACACAGAGATAGTCATCCTAGCAACTGAACCTCCTCCTCCACTAGTGCGCCACTTTCTGAGTAGTGTAGAAGTGAATAATGAGATGATCAAATAAAGTGCCTCCCGCACTCTATTTATAAATGACCTGACTTGCCTAATAACCTAGCAGTGTCGACTTGTCTAACTCAGTCTAATAACCCATGGTTATACTAATCAGGGCCGACCACACACTTGGTGGTCTAATAACCCATCACTTGCAAGTTACGAAACTTGCGACACTTGTCAATACAAATGACGACACTTCCGTATAGAGGAATAATAACATCTCTATAGGAATACAATATACATAGGTGAAATACATTCTGAAGTTACATATACATCAATACTCCCTCTTAACTAGGAAGGTATTTCTCGACACAGATTTGTTAGCACAAGTCTTCTTCTCTGGATCATCGTCACTGGATCATCATCATCGAATCATCGTCATCCTCACAGCTGCTGCTATCTCAATCAATCTCTGAATCTACTCGTCATAGGAAGTTCTAAAGAGCCAGTCATTTTTCATACTGGATGCAGGCCTACCACCTGTAGGTGTTCATCATCACTAGCCATACTATGGAATCCTTAGGACTTATTACGTGCATCACAAAACCTCGCAAGAGACTCCCAGGCTATTACGAGCACACATCTCTACCTATAGGATCTCTCAGAGACATATTATATGTGACCTCACCGCAAAACCTCGCAAGAGCATCCCAGGTTGTTACGAGCACACAGCTCTACCTATCGAATCTCCCAGGGACATATTACATGTGGTCACCACAAAACCTCGCAAGAGCATCCCAGGACTTATTACGAGCACACAACCCAACCTATCGGATCTCCCAGGGCCATATTACATGTGGTCATGGAAAAACCTTGCAAGAGCATCCCAGGACTTATTACGGGCATACATCCCAACCTATCAGATCTCCCAGGAACATATTATATGCCATAGGACAAAACCTTGCAAGAGCATCCCAGGACTTATTACGGGCACATAGCCCAACCTATCGGATCTCCCAGGGCCATATTATATGTCCTCCGAAGCAAAACCTTGAAAGAGCATTTTCCAGATATCCCAGGGCCATATTATATGCCATAGGAAAAACCTCGAAAGAGTATCTGCAAACCTCCCAGGGCCATATTATATGCTTATCTGCACAACCTGTCCACGGCCATAGAATATCAACCTGATACTCACCATACATCATCATGATGTACATCATCAGATGATCATCATCACAGCATCATCCCGATGCATATCATCTGGAGCAACATCCTAAAGCTCATCATCCATGATCATCCTGATCATACAATGCATTCTCCTGATGCATACACAGTATATACCTAATACATATCATCATACATGATCTACCTGATCATACAATGTATCCACCTTATAGATATCATCATACATGATCTACCTGATCATACAATGTATCCACCTGATACATATCATCATACATGATCTACCTGATCATACAATGTATCCACCTGATACATATCATCATATACATGATCCAACTGATCATAACAAGCATCCAACATGATGCATATATATATACATGATCCAACTGATCATAACAAGCATACAACATGATGCATATACATATACATGATCCAACTGATCATATCCAGCATCCAACATGACGCATATACAAAGCAATAACTGGATCATCATCCTGATGCTCATCATCCAGTGCTTACATCCACAGCCATGTAAGGATCCTCCTCTCACCATGCTCGAAATGGCTCCTGCAAATGTGTCCATCACTTCTTCCTTGAAGTGTCATCAATCTGAAGAACACCAAGCCTCTCTCTGAAGTACTCGAACTTCACTCTGGCTAGTGGCTTCATCAGCACATCTGCAACCTGCTCATCCATCGCAACATACAGGAGCTTCACTGCTCCTCTCTGTACCATGTCCCTGATATAGTGATATTTGATCTCTATGTGCTTCGACCTGTCGTGGAACACCAGGTTCTCAGACAGCTTCACACAACTCTGGTTGTCACAAAAGATACCAGTAGCATCCAATGGGAGATCAAATAACTCAGACAGTAGCTTCCTCAACCATATTGGCTCATAACTATCCGAACAAGCTGCAACATACTCTGCTTCAGCTATACTCAGTGCTACGCAGGACTACTTCCTGCTAAACCAAGAGATCACACCTGATCCCATACTGAAGCAGCACCCTGAAGTGCTCTTCCTATTTGCAGCACTGCCTGCCCACTCTGAATCAACTTAACCCTGCAGGTTAAATTTTTTATTCGCATCATACTTGATCCCATAATCAATTGTACCCTCCAGGTACCTCAGAATATGCTTTACAACAACCAGGTGAACACCTCTGGGATCCGTCAAGAACTGGCTCAATGTGTTCACCGCAAAGCAAATATCTGGTCTAGTGTTCGTCAGGTACATCAAGGACCCAATCATATGACGATACACCGTGACATCAACCGGATCAAATGAAGCATCACACAGAAGCTCCAGGTTTGATGCCATAGTTGTGGCCATGGCCTTGCATTCCATCATCCCGAACCTCTTCGGGATCTCTACTACATAATTCCCTTGTCCAAGGAAGATCCCCTCTGCACTCTGCCACACCTCGATGCCTAGAAAATAGTGCATCATCCCCAAGTCCTTCATCTCGAACTTGGAAGCAAGCTTCCTCTTGGTATCGGTAATCAATCCATCCTCACCTGTAACAAACAGGTCATCCACATACAGAAGTAGTATCACAGGATTGCCTTCGTCAACCTTGTAGTAAAGGTTGGAATCTGCTTTACTCTTAGTAAATCCCACATATGACCCTCTGTCATGTGTCTCAAAACCAAGTGGCTGCTCCACATACACTTCCTCCTCAACTACACCATTCAAGAAAGTTGTTTTGACATCAATTTGGTGTATCTTCCATTTCATCATTACAGCAAGAGCAAGTACTGTTCTAATGGAAGTGTATCTGGCCATAGGATCAAAAGTCTCTTCATAATCAATCCCTTCTTTCTGGGAGAAGCCACGAGCTACAAATCTCACTTTGTATTTCTCTATGCTGCCATCTGCAGCATGCTTGATCTTGTAGATCCACTTGGAAGTCACCACAGACTTCCCTTCGAGTCTTGGGACTACATCCCAAACATCATTCTTCATGATCGACTGGTATTCCTTGACCATGGCATCCTTCTATTCTTTCTTTTCCACTGCTTCTTCATAACTGGAAGGTTCTTTGTTCATAATGTCACAGAGTAAGGCAACATAGCTGGTATGAGATCTAGTTCTCTTCCTTTCTCTGTGTTCTTCTTCTAGAATGCCATACCTTTCTGCTTCTTGAATGAGCTCTCTAGCCCATGCAGGTTTCCTCTTGTGAGAGTTTTTCTCACAGGGTGGATCTACAAGTTCTTGTGGATCTTCAACTTCACGATCTGCTTCTAGAATTGGTTCATTCATGGTGGTGTCTTGAAATCTGGTTTCCTTTGGTTCTTCATGATCTTCAATAGGTGCCTTCCTTGACTTGATGAAAGCGGATTCTTCATCAAATGTTACATCCCTGCTAACATCAATCTTCTTGAACCCTGGAAAGTATATTTTGTAAGCCTTCGAGCTTTCACTGTACCCCACAAAGATGCCCTTCATTCCTGAAGGATCTAGCTTTGTCCTCTTTTCCTTTGGAACATGAGTGTATACTGCGAAACCAAATATTCTGAGATGGATGACTTCAGGTTTCTTACCAAAGAATACCTCTTCGGGTGTCTTGTTGTCCAATATCTTGTGAGGTGTTCTGTTCTGCACATATACAGTTGTCCTAGCTGCTTCTGCCCATAGATGCATAGGCAGATCCTGGTCATGCAGCATTGCCCGTGCTGCTTCAATGATTGTTCTATTCTTCCTTTCTGCAACTCCATTCTGTTGTGGATCGTAGGGAGCAGTCAACTCCCTCTTAATCCCTGAATCACTGCATAACTTCTTGAAATCACCTGAAGTGAATTCTCCGCCATTGTCGGATCTGAATGTCTTGATCTTCTTATCAGTTTGATTTTCCATCAAGGCTTTGAATTCCTTGAACTTATCAAACACTTCATCTTTGTTCTTCAAGAAGTAAACCCAAGTCTTCCTAGATAAATCATCAATGAAAGAGACATAGTGTACATACCCACTCAGAGAACTGGATGACATCAGAACGCATACATCGGAGTGGATAATTTCCAAGATTCCTTTAGCTTTGCTTTCACTGCTTGGAAATTCCTTCTTAATGTTCTTTCCTTTTGCACATCCTTTGCAAACCCCTTCATGCTTTGTCTTGATTTCATGAAGACCCTCTACAACATTACTTGCAATTGGTAGTGCTCTATAGTGCACATGTGCAAGCCTTCTATGCCAAAGTTCACTTGGCTCCATGGATTCATGTACCATGGCATGTTCGGATTGTCCCTTCAATTTGTACAATCCTCCCTCTTGCTCTCCAATCACTACTGCATCATCTATGGTCTTACCCTTTGGCCACATGAGTACTTGGCCATCTACAAATGCAACCCTCATGCCTTTTCCATCCAATGCAGATATGGAGAGTAGGTTCTTCTTGAGCCCTGGTAAATATAGAACCTCTTTCATCTTCAAAGACTTTCCAGAGTCTAGGTTGTAGGAAGCTTCACCACTTCCTTTGATAGGATATTGGTAGTCATCCCCAAGTTTCACCTTATGGGGTGACTCATGTTCAGATAGGTTTACAAATGATTCTTTAAACCCAGTCATGTGTTTAAAAGCCCCACTGTCAATAAGCCAATCATTACAACCATGAGAGATGGTACCTTTGAGAGCAGATATTAGAACATATTCATCTTCGCTTGATGAGTCATCACTTTCTGATCTAGCCTTCTTCTTGGGAGGTTCATCATCCTCAGCAACATGAGCATGATATCTCCTTTTGTTATTCTTCTTCTTGTTGTTGAAGTTGTTGTTGTTGTTGTCCCTTTTGTTCTTGGGACAATCTGCAGAAAGTGTCCCTTCTCATTACATGTGAAGCATCTCAGATCCTTCGTATTCTTTTGATGGTTGTGATAGGATCTCTTGTAATGAGAGTGCTCCTTCTTGGGCTTGCTTCTTTTGGTGTGAGCTGCGAGAGCTTGATCTTCACTTCCCATCTTTTCTTCTCGGGCTACAAGCCTAGCCTCTTCTTGTGAACATTCCTCCCATAGTCTACTGAAGGAGATCAACTTCCATCTTGCACAAATTCCTTGAATAAAGGAATCCCATGACCTAGGTAGGCCATTCAGAGTGGTCATGACAATTTCACCATTCTCCACCACTTCATCCACAGCTTCAATTTGTTCCTTGATCTAAGAGACCTTAGAGAAATAGGATTGAATGGTCTCTCCATTCTGAAGCTTTACTCCTTTCAATTGATTTCGCAGAGTCATCTTCTGATTTATGTTCTTTCCTTCAAATAGCTTGGTCAGGGAATCAAACATCTCCTTGGGTGTCTTTAGAGATGACACATGTGGTATGAGATGGTCTTTGATAGAATCAGCAATGATCCTCGTTGCCTTGACCAAGTACTTCTTATGCAAGGCCTTTGCCTCTTCTTCCTCTAGGATAGGGACCTCAGAACTTATGTAAGTATCTAATTCATTTTCTTCCAGGATTAACCCAATCCCATACTTCCATGCTCGGAAGTTATTAGCCCCTTCAAGCTTATCCTCAAGCTTGGTGTGGTGAGACATCTTAAAGAGTACTTCAAATGGAAATAGAAAAGATTTAGGTCTTACCACTTGATTTGCAGAAATCTGGATTTGGTGTTGGATTAGGGTTTGTCAGAGAAACCCTAAAAATTCAAAATGAGAATTTCAAACTTCTGAAAGGATAGAAAGATGCGCCTTGATGAGATGATCAATTTGGTATATGCAGAATTTGAAATCTGCAAAGTTTCACGCTTCAGAAATTCCTTTTAGTCTTCCTGGATTCACTAAGGAGGACCCTGAATTAGGGTTTGAGTTTCCCAAAGCTTCACCCAACCAAACAACTTCGATTTTTCCAAGGAGCTTCCATCTATGTCCTCCGATTTCATAAATTCCTATTTTTGTGGAAACCTTAAATTTTAGGGCCAAAAATGAAAGTTCCCAGAATTGAATTCTGATTGGACAGAAAGATGCGCCTTGCTGAGGAGAGTCAAAATACCCTACTGCCTTTCAAGATATATGGAGAGAAACCCAATAAATAGGAAACCCTAGTTTCTGCAACTGCAAAGTTTCTTCTTCTCAAGTTAGCTCTAATACCATGTTAATTTTTTAGCATTAATTCAACATACTCTAGGATCTTTACTAAGAGAATAACATGTACATCATATCAAGTATAACAATGCATATCAATCACACCAAGCAATCACATGAGACAATAGACACACAGAGTTTCACTGGGGAAAACCATAAAGGTGTAAAACCCCACAACTTCCTCAGAGATAGAAAGAGAAATGATACAACCCAAGTACACAGAGATAGTCCTCCTAGCAGCTGAACCTCCTCCTCCACTAGTGCGCCACTTTTTGAGTAGTGTAGAAGTGAATTATGAGATGATCAAATAGAGTGCCTCCCACACTCTATTTATACATGACCTAACCTGCCTAATAACCTAGCAGGGCTGACTTGTCTAACTCAGTCTAATAACCCATGGTTATACTAATCAAGGTCGACCCCACACTTGGTGGTCTAATAACCCATCACTTGCAAGTTGCGACACTTGAAACACTTGTCAATACAAATGACGACACTTCCGTATAGAGGAATAATAACATCTCTATAGGAATACAATATACATAGGTGAAATACATTCCGAAGTTACATATACATCGACACTAGGATCTGAAATATTAGCTCTCACAATGTCATCTTCTATCCTTGTATTATTAGCAAACTCATGGCTTGCAAGGTCATCCTCTTCATTACTTCCTTTTACACCAGCAAAAACAACAAAACCATTAAATGATACACAAACTTCTTGAATTTCTAGTTGAACTTCTAGTATCCATGCATCTTCATCCAATCCACTCAACACCTATGGTACACATTCTTCCTCATCTTCTTCTTCTTCAGGCCAACATACAATCACAAGTCGTTCATCTCTTCTTATATCATCCTCAGCAATACCCAGACTTGGGTTTTTTCTTCTTCTTTCTTGACCTCTTCCACCCTTGGAGGTCTCCTAGACAAATTTCCCTCACTCTTCAATGCAAACTGTGGTATTTTCTAATTCCTCAAGACTCTTCTTGATCACGCGAATCCAAATTCACAGTATTTTTGTTAGGTTTGCTTTCCAAAACATCCAGTCTTTCTTTCAAAAATTATATCAAATACTTCTCCAGCCTTTTATCCCCTACTTTCTTCTTCCTCTGAGGGGTTCTGCTAGGATCTCAGTCGTGTCCATCAATTCTTTTAGTCCAACCATTTCATCGCCTCTATGGTTTCTTTTCTGGGCTATCTTTGCAATTCCATTGCAATATCTTATTCTTCTTTGTAATTTATCCCTTGCAGACTTCTACCATTTTTAAAGCTTCCCTGCAATCATTCAGATTGTCTTAATTCTCCCAATGTGTAGATTATGTAGTTCCCTTGGCTACTCTCGCCTTCTTAGGTCATTCCCCTTTGTGGTTGTCTCTTCACACCTCACCTTGTAGTCTTAAATTTGGTCTACCAGTTACAAAGCGCCTTGCTAGCACAATCTCCCGCGAGCTCCACTTTCAGCAATCACACTTGCTAAAACAACCTTCACTCAAATCTCACACAACCACAATCTCTACAAGGAACAATTTATCACAGAACTAATTCCACAGGAGCTAAATAGCTCTTTGATAACTCTGTAATTCTTCTCTACCCAGAATTGAACCTCTGTTCTGCTATTTTTTCTAGTCTTGACAAACCAGAGATGAAACTAGCTCTGATACCACTTGATGCAGTCACCATATCTGCATCCCATATCTATAGCCCAGCACTCAACTACAGAACTCGTGTTGCCCTTTCAAAGTACACAACTACTAGCATTCCATTGTTTCACAAGATTAGAATTTTCTATTGAAGGAATAATTGACATATAACAATAACTCATTCAAGAGGAAAATTGGAACGCAAATGTAAAGGATGAAATTTATTTATTTGAAATTAAAGAAACTTGCTCTTTGAGAATAAGACTCACGGGGTCTTTGTCTCCCTTGTTTTACAATGCAAAAATATGTGGCAGCCAACGTTGCTCTCCTGAAGCCTATAATTCTGTAGATGACACTAGGAGCCAAACATCATTTGCCCTAGCGGTTTTTGCCCTTAGATTCTCTCTCTCTATCTCTTTTCTCATTGTCCTCGCACTGTTTGCTACGTGAATTATGATTATGAGTAAATTTTGCGTATAATTTAATATAAAAGAAATGAGTTTGTTGTAAAATAATTAGCCCACTTTACACTTAAGTGGAAATGCGATGAGTTTTTGTCCATTTTACACTCCAATGTCAATGAGATGTATTATGTTAATGTATAAGCTTGCATTAATATATGGTATTAAAATATTTAACTTTATAATCTAATTTGTTTATTAAATTTGGAAAATATTTTTTTATATTAAATTTGAAAAAGATATGCTGAACCATGTCATCATGTATTGTTCCACATATTTATCAACAAATAAATATGTTTGAACTTTATTAGTCCATGCCATAAGCAGAGATTATATGTTCCATGTTTGTGTATTAGTTGATATAGATATTTCATTTTTTCTAAAGACATATCAAAGTTAGGTCAAAATACATATTGATAAATTATTTTTTGAAAAATGATTCTTAGTTTTTATTGGATGAGAGAGCTTGAATTGTGTTTTTTTACAGGATGGCTTAAAGAGATCAATTTTATGATTGACTGTACTAGCTGAATTAAAGATTATACTTGTCCACGATGTAGATGGAGAGGTGAAGTCGACATGTTAAGTGAATTATAAATGGTGGTTTACGAATGGTAGGAAATCACAACATATCTTCTATACATAATATGAATAGGTGGGAGGTTGCCTACTATTCCACTAGATGTTTGGTAGCAGTACCCCGCCTCATAAGATATTTTAGCAGGGCACCAGATTAATATTAGAACTTTATATGATTATTAATTCATTGGGAGAGATAGGAAAGCAAGCTAGTGTGGGGCACAAGCAATAACATCCAATCAAAAGGCATTACCCACAATAGATATAAATCCTGTGGCACCAGGGGCTAAGACAGGGGGTTTTTCCAAGGATTCCTCCATTTTAACCAGACTTTTTTGGTTCAAATTCTTATATTAAGTTGCAAGTTTATCATTGTCACGTATTAAAAAAATTAAGATAAAAACAAAAAATAGTTACTTTTACCTTAAGCTTATATTTACCTTAACCTCCTACAAACTTGTCATGTCAAATGAACATTATTATACACATGTCACCGTGGGTGGGTCAGGCTGGTTGGCATATTGCCACGAAGCGATAGACATTAATACCTTGCAACACTTGTTCATTGTTAACAATCAAATTAACACCCTTAACCAGGTGAAGGTGGAAGCATACTTTTACCATTCGCCCACAACATGAAGACAAAAAAAGTACTAGAGAGAACAATCCTCTATGATCTGATCATTACGTCTATAACTGGAAGGATTGAGTAAAGAATGAAGGAGCTTAATAGAGACAAAGTTTAGTGATTGAACTGCTCACTAAAAGCTCAAATAAAAGCTCTAGCAGCCAAACAGTGAGAAGAAATGCACAAAAATGCATTAAAAGGTACTTAAATATGCTAAGTTGTGAAAAAAGCCTAATAAACTATGGAAAGTGGGTTTTTTAAGAGAAAATAATAAAAAATGATTATCCCACATTGAAAAGAGTAACTTGAAATCTCATTTCTAAATGCTATAAAAGAAAGGCATATGGGGCATGGTAAGAGGAGGCAAAAAGGAGCAAAGGCATGCTGGAGAGATTTTGAAGAAAGGAGAGCTCATCTTCATCAAAGGCAAAGGTGAAGAAATGATATTTCATGGTAATGGAGGAAGGATGCACACCAAGATCCATGGTAAATATGTATCTTCTTCCTTGTTTTTAATATGAAATGATTCATGTTTTTTCCATTCAAGGGTTGAATTGTGCTTATTATGCTTGAGTTGAATCCTCAAATGGCTTTAGATCTTAATGAATGTTTAATGGCTGAATCTAGATCTTAAGAAATTTGTATTAATCATTTCATTTCTGACATATAAACTCACCATTTCTTAGTAAGATAGCATAGTTAGAGTAGACATGCCCCTGCTCTATTTGCTATTATCAGACTGGCGACTCCGCTTGTTGAAATTTCTTGATTTTTCTTCATGATTTGGTGTTCTTTCTTCATATCTGCTCCTATATGTTCTTTGTTTATGATGAGCTTAAGAACTTATTAGCTTAGAGTTTAGACCTCCTTCAGAACCTCCTTTGATCAAGTTTTTGTAGTTGTTTATTCAAAAAATTTGTTTCCAATTTGCATTTCATTTAAACTTGTTTTCAAATCTTGGCTTTTGGTACTATTTAGATACTTGTTTTGTGCATTTACAAATCTTGCCATCCAAATTTCGAATAGATACACACAAATTGTAAAATCCAAATTATAATTCATACTTCGAATTCTGGAGTTTGTCATTCAAAATTTTGAAAATAAAACACAACAAATTTTATTTTTAAAGATCAAATTTCACTTTTAAAGATCAAATTTCACCCATATTTATGGATTCTGGAGAAACGTCCTTGTCAACCATAATGCTAGCATATTTTAAATATACAAGAATCGGTGGCTTAAGAAAGTCAATTTCCCAACAAACCCGTGGCAAAAGTTAAGAATAACACAAAATTTTGTACAACAATACAACAGTTCATGCACTCAGAATGCTAGACAAGGTCATCTCGTTGGGTTTAACCCCTGCCTGCTGCATTTGGAGAAACAAATTTAGAGCATCCTCGCAGTCGTCATTCTGAGATCTGCGCACTCAAACAACTAGAATGTGTATGAACTCGACCTCTGTGCATATATGAGAAGCGTTGAAGGTTAGTAAAATGTTTTAGTAGCAATTTTTATCTTTTATTTTTCTGGAACGAGATATCAGCCATAGTCTCGGGTAAGTGATGTGATCGGAGAATTAGTCAAAGCTAAAGCTGGCACCATCGTGACATCTAGTGGCTACCTTCCTCTTTAAATCTTAGTTTATACCTGTTCATATCTCCATTTCTATCTAACAACGGTGCACTTTACACGGATCTATACCTCTGCTACCTTACTTATTAAATATCAGTTTATACCTATGTTGTGATCTACCTCTCTCCCCGCTAAGATCTGATCTATCTCTCTCCCTACTGAGATCATTGTGTACACCTGGTTCGTCATCCGTCTATACAGCATTAAAGCACTGGAGTGTTGAAGCGTTAATCTCGGTTGTTGGTGAATAACACATCAATGATCTATTAGCGATCTGCCTGTTGTGGGTGAGTTAGGTCTGCGTATGGTTGGAAAATAACGGTCCAGTGGTTGCGTTGTGAGCCCTGAAAAACGCCAATGCTCGTGAATAGCGGCCTTTGCTAGTTGTTGGTGCATAACGCATCTTAAATCTGTCAATGATTTACCAGTTGTAAGCGAGATTAAGTCTGCCAGTTGTTGGTGAATAACGCATCTGAGATCTGTCAATGATCTACCAGTTGTAAGTGAGATTAAGTCTGCATAGGGTTGGTGAGTAACGCATCAGTGTTCAGTAAAACCTGTCCAACTATCCGTTGAAAGGTTTGAAGACCCAGAATGCAACCTGTCAGAAGATATTATGATGGGTTCTTGGCTAATAATAAAAAATAATAACCTTTGAATACCCAAGAGAATATAACTCCAAACACCAAAAAAACTCATTTTCAAAATTTTGCAAAGTTTTGCATAGTTAGGGTTAAAATCCTTTTCGTTGGTTTAAAAAGAATTGTTTGAAAAACTCATTTTCAAAATTTTGCAAAGTTTTGCATGGTTAGGATTAAAATATTTTTCATTGGTTTAAAAAAGAATTGTTTAAAAAAAAACATCACAAAGAACCATTCACACATTTTGCATTGAAGAACAAACTTTGAACATCACATTTGAGGTATTTTGAGAATTTTTTCTTTCCAAAGAGATAAATAATCTTTTATTAGTTAAATTTTGTTTGGATTGAGAAAGTTTTCATGATT
Source organism: Larix kaempferi (assembly GCA_027924585.1). Classification (NCBI taxonomy): domain Eukaryota; kingdom Viridiplantae; phylum Streptophyta; class Pinopsida; order Pinales; family Pinaceae; genus Larix; species Larix kaempferi. The sequence continues at coordinate 2,304,013 of BSBM01000258.1, forward strand.
TTCATGCAGAATTAAGAGAGAATTGCACCTTTATAGATCAATTTTTCTTGTGATAAAATTTTCGTATGAGCCACTGTATCCTCTTCATTCACACCTTATGGCGATCTTGTGAATGAGAAAGTGGATCTCATGTGCGATAGTTTAACATTTGTCTTTTAAAGCATCTTATTTGATTTCCATTGATAATTGAAATCATTTATTTCAGAAGAACTGTGCATTCAAATATGAAATCTATCGGAAATTTTCCACATTTGAAAGACACATGAACCTCTAACTTTTCATTATACTAGAACATTCATTGAATTGAAAAGTAGAGTAGTGAGCATTTTGCATTGTTTGGTTCATTTTCCTATTTTCGAGTCAAAACACCATCAATTTCACTTCCACTCCTGAAACTAAGCAAACTACCCTTAAAATTGGTGCTTAATCTAAAATTAACAAACGTTTCATTTTCATATCACCAACAAGTTCAGGTTAGTGCACTGGATTAGGTTTGGAAAATTAACACTCCTGGGATGCAAAACTTTGAAACTAGCATTGATTAAAGAGAGTAAATCCATTAGTAGCAAAAAACGTTTATCGAGACAGTGCTTCTGAAACATGCGTCAAGCATGAGGTCGATCTAGATAAGTAAAGGGTGGTTCCCCCCTTTTTCCTATTTAGTGGGACATGAGCTTATCGAGGGGATTCTATGTTCAGTGACAAGTCCTCGGGGTGACATCACTGTTTCTAGAGTTCCTGGTTATGAGAGTTGTCCTCGACTTACAACTGTTCCACTCGACCATCGATTGTGAAGTAGTAACTTTAGTGGCTATTCCTAGGATATCACATAGGCTATTGTGAGTGGGACACACTTGCAATACATGAGACAAACTTTGGAGCTTTTACTCCTTGGGAGAGTGATTGGTCAGGAACCAACGCTTGCACCCCTAGTGATTAAAGTTTATTGTAACTATTTCTCATACCTTCACTGCTAGCAATTTTCTGAGGCCTAACATCCCTCAACAGCTACTAGTTTTGAAAGGCCCTCTAATCCATCTTTTCACTGAGCTTCGTCTCTTTGAAAAATTAGTTTTCTTTCTTAGATCTATAGGACTTTTTACTGTGTGGACACTTTTTATTTTTGTTGAGTCTGACTACTTAGGATTGTTTGATTAAGAATATCATTTTAAACACATCCTTTTATCAAGTTCTTAGAAGTGGATACTCTCCCGATTCTCCAGCCACGGCGGCAACGAGGTGATTCACCATAAATCGAAGGCCCTGCTACATTGCAGAGACAGATACAAAAAACACATCCTAGTGACTTGGAAACATAACTGATTTTAAACTCAATTAAGATTACTCGAGAAGAACAACATCAAACAAACCCTAAACATTCATTATCACATCATGAACTGAATACAGACATAGTTGATGATCTTACTCTAGTTGGAATCGAAACATTGAAAAATCACACACATGCTCATGTAATTCCTCCTTTGATGAGTCTTTCAGAACCAGTTGTATTTACTATCCGTGAGTCACTGGTTGATATCAAACCTCTTTCTGAAAGTTTGAATGACATGCAAAATTCAACAAGTGACCCTATGGCTTCACCAGGACCACAAGGGACTACATCGTCGCAACATCAAACAATTGTTGGAGGTAGCAATACTTCCAATTTGGCCTATACATCAATCCCAACAGTTAGTATAAATGTTAGTAGCACAAGTTCAACCAGCACTTCAGTGCCAGTTGGTATAGTTTCGGGTTCCAATCCCGAAAGTACATCCACTTCGTTTGCAGGAATCCCTACTGAAGGGTGTGCCTTACCAAACATTGGTTTTCCATATGGTTCGACTAATCAAGGTCAACACACACAAGGAGTAAACCAGAATCCTCTTGGTATACCTAACACTTGTCCAAATTCCACTTCTGGGGGAAACCCTTCACCATGGAATCGTAATATTCCTGGCGGAAGCAATGAACCATGGAAAATTTATGCCAATTGGGGTTATGCTCCTCAGATTAGTAAAAATGCCCCAGGGGTTATCCTCTGACTTATCCTAGAACAATGCCTAGCGGCAATCCACCTATCAACCCCATCCCACAATGGAGTGGGGAGGTTCCAGGAAGTAACCAATCTTTTTGGGCACTCCCTTCGTGTTAACACCCAAAAAGTGCTCACTACCTCATCTACCCCATTACATGACTCATTTGTCCATATTTCCTAGCATATTTACCTTCAGAACCCTAAAATCCCATTAAAAAGCCTCCAAAAGGCCACAAAACCATCAAAAAAGCCTCCAAAAGGCTAAAAAAACCCCTTTTTCCTCCAAAATTATCCAAAATAGCAAAAACCCCCTAAAAAAGGGAATAAAAAATATTAAAAAAAGGAGGAAAAAGAAGGAAAAAACCCTATACAGCTGACCTAAACCATATGGTTCCCAAAACCATGGGCCAGCACTCCACCACTAAAAACCTATAAATAGGTGATGGAGACCCCTCATTTTATATCCACAATCAAATACACCCTTACTCTGCTAAAATCACTCTTGAAACCCTAGCTCACCCTTGAGCTACTTTCACCATTGAGTGCCCCTTTTGGCCCATTCCCACCATTTGGAGAAAGAGAAGGAGCAAAGTTGGAGTTTGGAGCAACCCTCTTGGATCATTGCAAGAACTTCACCAACCTCTACACTTGAGGTAAGATTTTAATACAAAAAGAAAAACCATTTCTATTTCTTGTCTCTTATGTTTCATGCACATGTTTAGAATAATTTCCATTTTAATGTATTGTCTTTCATTTACTATTTATTGAACTACTACTAAGGAGTCCATTCTCCTTAGTAGGTGCTCATTTGCACAAGCTAGGGTGAAAACCCTAGCTATAGTTTTGGACCCACTCACTATTTATACTCCGTTGACTTTTTCTTGTTTTGGCCATTCTGAACTCATACGGAGTCCATTTTTCGAACCGTTTCCACCATCGGAATCAGTACGACAAGACCGTCATGATGGTCCTCTTGTTTTCTTATTTTTTCCACATCAGTTTTTGAGCATTTTTTTCGACACCACTCGTCGCCTCGGTTTGCGCTCCACATCGACCGTTATCCATTTTTGACACTTTTTATATCGCCGGATTCCTTTTTCTGAGCTCGTGATGATGCTTGAGATCATTTCTCACTCTCACTTGGTACAGTTTCAACCTTGTGTCCCGACACCTTGTTTGCCTCGGTTCGCGTGCCACATCGGCCGCCATCGGATTGTTCCACATTTTTACATGAGCCATTCACTCCTATCATACTACAATTATTTCATTATTTTTCCACCATTCATTATCCCGCAAGGATCCCCACCAGTGTTCCCCCCTACCCTCATTCTTGGTCATCATAAATGTTCCTTGATTGAGCACTTCCTCCTTACCTAGCCATTCCTTTTGTTCAGTATAATTTTATCCCTTTTTTGGGTCGGACAAGTCCTCTACGAAAAAGGCACTTAGGGAGTTTCTGTTAAGCTCTTTTCTGACTCCTAAAACAATGAAAAGATCGCCGAGAAATCTTGCTTCCTTTCATGCTCGTTAAAGTACCTGAAAGGGTGTCTATCTGGTATAAGTTTAACCCTTTTCCGGACCTGGTAGACTAATTACGAAAAAGGAATACTCTAGTCACACCGACTAGAAGAGTTCTTCATTGCATTCTTTTATGCTTCTTTGGGACTCGGAGACTAACACACGAAAAAGAAACCCCCTGGAGTCTTCTTATCGCTTTCAGACTCTCTAAAATTGAAAGCAACCACGAGCATGAACTGTCCTGGGCTCGTACAAATCCACACCACAGTACCATTCCATTATTTCAAAGTCTTCTTATCACTTTCAGACTCCTTAAAATTGAAAGCACTCATGAGCATGAACTGTCCTGGGCTCGTATAAATCCACACGACAGTACCATTTTCCACACACTTCTTCTAGTTCCCTAACCCATGAAGAAGTCCCCCCGTGCCTCTTGGCACTATGATCGATCATCTCGGCAGCACCCCTAATCAGATCGCCTTTGTTCAGAGTATTCTGCAGTCTCCTGCCATTTTACACCAGCTTGAGTATCACTCATCCCAGTCACTATCCTTGATTCCTTACCACTATGATCCCTTTCCCCTCAGTCAGGTTCATATGTTGCCCGATCGTCCCCGCCATAATACTCTGAACAAAGGAAGTTTGAGTCCCCCCACTCTACTTGCCCAGTTATCCCCCACAGTATGACAGTCCTACCATCAGTACTCTCACACTTCAGTTCTTCACCTCGTGCTCCTATCAAGGAAACATCATTGCCTTGCTAGTTGCAGGTCTCCCTTTGTCGACGACAGCCCCTCTATTCCAGAGGATAGACCCAGAGCTCACTGCGCCTTGGAACCATCACCATCTGTGGTGAGTGCCTACGGACCATTTTGAGAGGAGTCATCATTGCCTCTCTGAGTGGTTGTTTCTCACATGCTCGACTTCAACACCTTGATTGCATCGTTGAGAATTGCGCAGGATTTATATCCCTTCCATTATTGGTAGAAAACCCCGGATCTCCCCCGACTCTAGCACATTGGTGAGTCACTTCGGAATGCCAAGTTATATGTTCCCGTGAATTTTTGGGTTGCGTTGGCGATTGTATTTGGAAGTCATCCAGTTATATGCTTCCTTGAGTACCCAGTTCAGTTCCAGTTCAATGTACCATTGCGAGTATGACCCCTTGTCACTATGATCCAGTAGCTCATCAGTTCCTCTGGTACCACACTCAGTAGCATTGTTGATATTCCAGTATATCAGATCTTTAGCTCAGACATGGTCAGCCCAGCATTATGTCCCAGATTTGTGTCCCCTCTGGACCCTTATGATGTACACAGTGGTTCTCTATGTATCCTACAGGTCCCCCTTTTCGGACCTCACAGTCATTTTTTATGTATCTTGATACGAGCATGGGTATGCCCGCCTCGTCCATATATTGAGATCCTTCCTCATTCATTATTTGAGGCCATGTATATGTCAGGTCCCCATATTTTGGACCCCATTGTTATTATTGTTCTATATCTTGATACGAGCATGGGAATGCCCGCCTCGTCCATATGCTAAGATTATTCCTCATCCCTTATTGAGGTTATGTCCTTTTAGTTTTTGCAGTTTGTTCAGGACCATTGTTCTGGGCTTCAGTTTGTTTCTTCTCTTCTCCACACCCCAGGAAAACCATACAAGACTTATGATGTCTATCGGCCATACGATGAGCTCCTGCCCTCACACATCAGGAGGCAATTTGTTAACACCCAAAAAGTGCTCACTACCTCATCTACCCCATTACATGACTCATTTGTCCATATTTCCTACCATATTTACCTTCAGAACCCTAAAATCCCATTAAAAAGCCTCCAAAAGGCCACAAAACCATCAAAAAAGCCTCCAAAAGGCTAAAAAACCCCTTTTTCCCCCAAAATTATCCAAAATTCCTACAAAATAGCAAAAACCCCCTAAAAAAGGGAATAAAAAATATAAAAAAAAGGAGGAAAAAACCCTATACAGCTGACCTAAACCATATGGTTCCCAAAACCATGGGCCAACACTCCACCACTAAAAACCTATAAATAGGTGATGGAGACCCCTCATTTTATATCCACAATCAAATACACCTTAATCTGTCAAAATCACTCTTGAAACCCTAGCTCACCCTTGAACTACTTTCACCCTTGAGTGCCCCTTTGGCCCATTTTCCACCCTTTGGAGAAAAAGAAGGAGCAAAGCTGGAGTTTGGAGCAACCCTCTTAGACCATTGCAAGAACTTCACCAACCTTCACATTGGAGGTATAATCTTTAATACAAAAAACCATTTATATTTCCATGTTTTGTTATGTTTGTTAATGATCATGCTAGTTTAGAATTTGTATTGCTTTAGTACTTTAATTTACTATTTATTGAACTGCTACTAAGGAGTCCATTCTCCTTAGTAGGTGCTCATTTGCACAAGCTAGGGTGAAAACCCTAGCTACACTTCGCAAGGAGAAAATCAACCTTGGAACGCTGATTTAAGCCAAGGACACAATAAATGGTTTGGTCAGATTCTGAAAAGTAACCAATCTTTTTGGGGCCTACCTCCGCAAGGGGGCAATCCATCCATCCATCATGTTCCACCATGTAATGGACAACATTCAGGAAGTAACCAATCTTTTTGGATGCCATCTCCGTAAGGAGGCAATCAACCTTGGAACACATATCCAAACCAAGGAAACAATCAATGGAGTGGTCCAGTTCCAACTAGTAACCAATCTAATTGGGGCCCACCCCCGCAAGGGGGCAATCCACCCATGAATCCCAACCAGCCATGGAGTGGTAATGTTCCACCAAGTAACCAATCTCAATGGAACATAACCCCGCAAGGGGAAAATCCACCCATGAATCCAAACCAGCCAGGGAGTGGTAATGTTCCACCAAATAACCAACCTTATTGGAAGATACCTCCACAAGGGGGCAATCCATACATGCAACCTAGTTCACAATGGACTGGGAAACATCTAGGCAATAACCAATCCTTTTGGATGCAACCTCCACAAGGAGGTAACCCCTCTTGGAATTCTTTTCAATCCCAAGGACCACATTAATGGAGTGGCCAAGTTCTATAAAGTAAGTAATCCTTTTTGGGCCTAACCCCGTAAGGGAGCAATCCAACCATTAACCCCATTCCGCCATGGAGTGGTCAGGTTCTAGAAAGTAACCAATCTTTTTGGAACCAACCTGCAAGACCTGCATTTGATCCAGCTAGGCTGCCACATGGACATCATGTCAATGGTATGATGTATTCCGTCAACCATCTTGAACAAATTACCCCACATTTGGGCCAGGTTTCTATTCAGAATTTGCAACCCACAACTGGCCAGGAAATGCAGGAACCTGCTAATCCTTCCAACACTTCTGAAATCTTCATAGTCTCATCAATAGACCTTAAAGGAAAGAAGAAGAAGTATAAGGGTAAGCAAAGTGTTAATCCTTCCCATAATTATGAAATCCTTATAGTCGAGTCCAAAGACCTTAGGGAAAAGAAGAAGAAATACAAGAGTAAGAAAAATGCTAACTCTGGGAACAAAGATGCACCAAATATGCTTCAATGTGGTGGGCAACAAAAACCCACTATTTTGACACCGGTACCCCCGCCAGGGGGCAACTAGCTAACCCCCCTGCAAGGGGGCAATGATCCTAATGCCAATGTCTTCATGTGTGATCATGAGATGAACATTCAAACAAGACTTTATTCTTATGATGTCTCTCCTAGTACATCGGATCAATCGGAATCACAGCCAAGTGGTTATCTCTACATTGAGAAACCAGCCATAGACTTAGTACCATACCCCCCAAAGGTGTTCTATGTAGAACAATGCATAATCCTAACATGCGAGATGCTCAGAACGGTAATGTTCTTGATGACCTAGCTCAAGTACCATGTGCGATGTCAGCCTTGGAGGTATTGCAATATCATTCTACGCAAAAAAAGGAACTATAGTATACCATTGGTGCTGTTGATCCATCCAATGAGACTTTGATCACATCATACATAAACCATTCAATATGTAGGATCCTTTCCAAAGTTGCTTTTCAAATTAAAGTAATGACTCATGGTAAGAAAATATGTCTAACCATAGTGGATGAAGGGACCTCAGCTTGTGTAATGTCATTTAAATGTTGGCAAGCATTTGGATCACCCCTATCTGTCGTAGAAGTTTCAAACCAAGCTACTCAAATAGCTTCGGCAGATTCGGATCAAAATCTTCCCTTGATGGAGGAATATGATTCGGTTACTTGACCCATTTGGGTTGTGGGATCTCCCAGCTCACATGACTTCTTGGATTGCATTTTATCATCAAATGAATATATCCCTGAAGTTGTAAACATTTGGTTGCACCCACCTAAGGACATCTTTTGTGGGGCCACTGGGAGCATAATTCGATTAAATCTACCCTAGTATAGGAGTATGATCTGTATGTTCCTCGATCTGATCTGGTATATTTGGAAGCTTGAATATAGGTTTACGCCATCCCTTTGTGAAGATGCATTTGAACCTTTTGCAACCCAAGCTTACCATAGGGTCGAACCTGTTGAAAATTGGTGGGTCAGCCCTTCATATCCGTATTTTCCACCATTCCGACAGAAGAGCCTACCGAACATGGGACACCCTAGTCAGCACACCATTTCCATTTTGGTGCCCATGCTGAGTTATTCTCATAGGCCCAGAAGCCCTATTAGTCCCATCATGACTTGGAGTTTGAGACCACATATTTCTCTTTCATACATTTCTGACCATATCCTAATGGGATCCCAATTTTTTGTCATTTCACATAAGCATGTGTTAAAATATCCACTTGAACATCCATGCAAACTGCTTTGTTGCTTATTGCTTATGTTGCGTATTTGCCTTTGCAGTCACTTTTGTTTCAATATGCCTATCAACTATTGCTTCTGTATATTTTACCCATACCCATAGAGGAAACATCTGTAAGAGTGTACATAACTAGCTCAGCCCGTGTTTGCAATATGGATCTTTGCTTTGGCCTGACCCATGCCCTTGACATTGAGGCACATGCCCTTGAGACACTCGTTTCCTCTAATGTATCATAGCATGCTTTATACTTTTTTCAAGCTAATAAATAAAAAAGGTTAAAAAAAATTGGAAAACACAAAAATCCAAAAAGGGAGAGACTTGAATCACTTCATATTATATCATTGAAGATAATGGCAACAGTCAGTCCTTGTCTCCCTTGAACATGGCACATAATTTGGTATCCACTGTCAGTACACCATCTACATTTGCCTTAGGAAACTGTACCAGTATTTTGAACAGATCTCCATCGATGGGTTATCCTTCTCGTCACCAATGGAGCTTTCGTTAATGCATCTGGCATTAGCGAAAATCATTAAGATCGGATACTCAAAGTCATATGTTTCCAAGTGTCCATTCTGCGTCGTGTTATGTGTTCAAGGGAAGTTCAAACTTAGTCGGCCATTCCTCAAATATTCCTGACCAATCATGTCGGCCTTCCTTGTGTTAATATACAGTGTTGGATCTTGTAGTTCTACCAAACTATATCAGACTATTGATCTTTGTTTTGTATCGATTGATGTGGGATGCATTAATGCCCTCCTTCTGATGGATCTATTCCTATCAACTCAAAACATCATCTAGGACATGGATCTAGAAACCCAAGAGTACCTTGTATCTTGCAGTCATTAGTGGTAGGTTTCCTCGCAAATGACAGTGGGTATACATCAATGACCCCTGATTATTTGATTCTACAAGTGTTCAACTTCAGAACATCTATTCACACTTGCTAGTTTGTACTTAGTACCTTAGATTCTATCATCATTATCGATGGGTGTCTTCGCATATGTTAATGGTATACACCAATGATCAGTAATTAGATGGTGTTTTATTATGCTCGACATCAGATCACTTATTCGCATGATATAAAATCGTACTATCATCAGTTTGTATTGAAGACCTTGGGAAAAATAGTTGTATCACTCATCGATGCACTACCTGAGCTATGCAAGATTAGACTGCCATGTCAGAAGTTTGATGAAGACCTTGTTCTCGCACTCGGCAAAGTGCATGTTTACACTTCTGAAAATTTTATTTTTGGCATGGATCCACTGTGTATTGTTCTTGGCCATGCTTGTTTACTGCTGAGCATGGGTATGCCCACCTCAGGAAGATATTATATATTTGAGAAATTGTTATTTTTTACAGGTGTGATCCTCAATCCTGCGCCCTTGAGTTTTACTTTCCTCATCCTTGCTTTGAACGATAAAGAGTATCAATATACAGAGTACAAATTTCAGTAATGTATTTTGTCCCTTAGCTCTGCTTCAGACCTCACACATTAGGGGGCATCTGTTAATAATCAAATTAACACTCCTAGTCATGTGACAGAAGAAGCATATGTTTACCATGCACCCGCAACAGGAAGACAGGACACAAGTACATTCAGAGAGAAATCCTCTTTGATCTAATCACTTCTCCTGTAAATGGAAGGATTAGGTGAATAAAGTTGGAACTTTAGAGACCAAGTTCAGTAAATGAACCGCTCACCAAAGGTCTGAAACTAAGCTACATCAATCAAAAAGTGAAGAAGAATGCATTAAAGTGCATTAATTGTGCTAAAAGTATGTCAAGTGGTGCAAAAAGCCTAAAAAACTATGAAAAGTGGGTTTTCAGTTTAAAATAATCTAAAATGAGGAAAATGAGTAATCCCACATTTAGAAGAAAAGCTTAAGGCTCATTTCCCAATGCTATATAAGAAATTCATTTGGGGCATTGTAAGAGGGGATAAGAAGAGCAAAGGCGTGCTGAGGAGATTTTGAAAGAGGAAGAAGAGCTCAAATTCTTCAAAAGCAAGGGTGAAGGAAGGAGAGCTTATGGCAATGGAGGAGGGATTCACACCAGGAATGCTAGTAATTATGTATCTTCCTCATTTTTTTAACATGAATTGATTCAAGTTTCTACCATTTAAGAGTTTTAATTTTGCTTATCATGTATGATTTTAATTCTCAAATGGTTTTAGATCTTAATGAATTTAGGATGAATGAATATAGATTTTAAGAAGCTTGTGATAATCTTTTCATTTCTGACGTAGAAACTCACAATTTCTTAGTAAAATAGCATGTTTAGAGTAGACACAACCCTACACTAATTGCTATTATCAAAGCAAGGATGAGGCAAGGATAGTTCACTGACGTAAGTGAGACTAAGTCTGCGTAGAGTTGGTGAGTAAGACATCAGTGTTCAGTCAAACCTGTCCAACTATCCGTTGAAAGGTATGAAGACCCAGAATACAACCTTTAGAAGATATTATGCTGGGTTCTTGGCTAATAATAAAAAAAATAACATTTGAACGCCCAAGAGAATATAACTCCAAACACCAAAAAACTCATTTTCAAAATTTTGCAAAGTTTTGCATAGTTAGGGTTAAAATCTTTTTCATTGGTTTAAAAAGAATTGTTTAAAAAACTCATTTTCAAAATTTTGCAAAGTTTTGCATAGTTAGGGTTAAAATATTTTTCATTGGTTTAAAAAAGAATTGTTTAAAAAAAAAACATCCCAAAGAACCATTCACACATTTTGCAATGAAGAACAAACTTTGAACATCACATTTTGAGGTATTTTGAGAAATTTTTCTTTCCAAAGACGGAAATAAGATTTTATTAGTTACATTTTGTTTGGATTTAGAAAGTTTTCATGATTTTCATGCAGAATTAAGAGAGAATTGCACCTTTATAGATCAATTTTTATTGTGATAAAGTTTTTGTATGAGCCGCCGTATCCTCTTCCCTCACACCTTATGGCGATCTTGTGAATGAGAAAGTGGATCTCATGTGCGATAGTTTAACATTTGTCTTTTAAATAATCTTATTTGATTTCCATTGATCATTGAAATCATTTATTTCAGCAGAACTGTGCATTAAAATACGAAACCTATCGGAAAATTTAGACGCATGAACTTCTAACTTTTCATAAGACCAGAACATTCATCGAATTGAAAAGTAGAGTAGTGAGCATTTTGCATTGTTTGGTTCATCTTTCTCGAGTTGACACACCACCATTTTCACGTCCATTCCTAAACTAAGCAAACTACCCTCAAAATCGGTGCTTAATCTAAAATTGACCAACATTTGATTTTCATATCACTAACAAGATTAGGTTAGTGCCCTGGATTAGGTTTGGAGAGTTAACACTCTTGGGCTGCAAAACTTTCGAAACTAGCATTGATTAAAGAGAGTAAATCCATTAGTAGCAAAAAACGCTTGTCGGGAAAGCGCTTCTTAAACATGCGTTAAGCACGAGGTCAGTCTGGATAAGTAAGAGTGGTTCCCCCCTCTTACTTATTTAGTGGGACATGAGCTCATCAGTGGATTCTATGTTAAGTGACAAGTCCTCGGGGTGACATCACTGTTTCTAAAGTTCCTGGTTATGAGAGTTGTCCTCGACTTACAACTGTTCCTCCCGACCGTCGATTGTGAAGTGGTAACTTTAGTGGCTATTCCTAGGATATCACATAGGCTATTGTGAGTGGAGGACGCTTGCAATACCTAAGACATACTTTGGAACTTTTACTCATTGGGAGGGTGATTGGTCAGGAACCAACGCTTGCACCCCTGGAGATTAAAGTTTATTGTAACTGTTTCTCATACCTTCGTTGCTAGCAATTGTATTGAATGAGAAGGTACCGCCAGACTTTTGCAAGCTGCGGTTGTGGTTTGAAAGGTAACTCTATGTTATCGTTATTTGCTTTGCACATTGTTTACGGATCTCTACATTGTGGTCTTGCGGGTATCTATTAGGGATTGGACCTGTGAAGAATTTTTCAGATTTAAGGTTCACCTTAAACTAGGTTTGTAATTAAATTCTTATGCTAATCTTCATCTGTTATGCAGAGGCGTTCATCAGGAAGAGAATGCCATTCTCCTTCTCTATTTGTCTGTTGTGCAAATGCGTTCGTCTAAGGAAGGAAATGTCATTTTCCTCTTTGCAAGTAATGGTATGTCAACTCAAACCATCATTTTCTTGTATAAATCTATATTGTATCTTGCACTGTGCATATAATGCATAGCCCTGCTCTGCCGCCCAGGAAATAATATTTGTACAACTGCAAATTTCACCAAGTCGTGATGTTTGTGAGCAGGTTAAAAAATTGTTTTGTACTGGTTTGCAGTCATGGAACCATTCTGATGAATCCTCATGTGACTGGACCAGTCTGGTCTAACTTGTCTAACTTGTGATGGAGATGGAAATGTGGAGAAAATTATGTTACATAATAGCCAGCTTAGCGGTTCACTGAATTCCTCTACCATAACCAAGCTGAAGTATCTGCACACATTTTCTTCATCTGGAAACGATTTTAGCAGGAAAAATCTGATGGAGTTGGAGGAGATTGGCTCTCTGTGGAAGTTGAATCTAATCCACAATGGGCTAGGCCTATTCCACCATATTTGGGGAATTTGTACAACTTGTGCTTGCTAGCGGATAATTCCTTACTTGGAAATATACCCAGTTCCCTCTTCAAGAACTGTGATAGATTAAGGTACTTCGCATTGGCTAATAACAATATGTCTGGTCCGATTCCAGCTGAAATGTCGCAATGTGGGAGGCTTGTGGGGTTCGATCTCTCCTTCAATAGCCTTGACAGAAACTTGCCTAGTCAAATCTGCATTCCAAGTTTTATGTCTCATGTGAACATTCAAAGAAATTTTCGTAGAGGATTTTTTCCTAATGAACTGGGAGACTGTGAAAACTTGCAATTCTTGGATATGGGTAGTAATTTATTCTGTAGATCTCTTCCTAGAAGGCTCTTAGTTTGAGAAATCTCTCCTAGAAGGATTCTTAGTTTGAGAAATCTCGATCACTTGGCTATAGATGATAATTCTTTTACTGCGGGCCTTCTTCCTGATATTTTAGCTCTGCCCAACTTGAAATACTTTGATAATTATCACGACAAGCTTCTAGGGAAATCCCTGTGATTACAAGTTGTGATGGGGTTCAGGAAATCTATGTCTCAAATGAAGCATTAAGATTTTAATATAGGAATCTTGAGGTTCTTGATTTGAGAAGCAATAGGATAAGTGGCAACATTCCTCTGGAGATAGGGAGCTTGGACAAAATATATATACTCATAAACGTGAAAATAGTATAGAGGATATAATTCCTTCAGAAGTTGGACATATTGAGCTTCTTCAAATACTTGACTTGCATTTGGTGGGTGTTATTATTGCAGTGCTGTCTAATTGCATATTTTTGTTGGAACCGGAGAACTGTAAGTGTCAATTCCTTAACATTTTCCTTTTTTAGAAAGAACACACGCAATCGATCCTTGCATTGTCAGAGTTACAAAAAATATATTGGGTTTTCTTATGTAATTGCAATTGCAGTTGGGTGGATAAAAGTTTGTTACGATATGCAAGCCTTATAAATAAAATTATTTGTAGTACAGTTTGAGATTTTTTAAATAGAGGCATAAGCTTGTTAATTCATTGGCATTTTGACCTCTGTTTATAATCTTTACAACTAAATTTCGAAGTCTTAGGACTTGGTGAATATTTTTTTTAAATGAGATTCTAGTTCTCTTCAAGAGCATTTTGTTATACATTTATCATCAGATAAAAGACAACTTGTTAAAACTACCCCTTTATTTATAAAGATTAAAAAAAATGAGATTCCAATTCTCTTCAAGAGCATCTTGTTGTACATTTATCAACACAAAAAAGACAACTTGTCAAAACTACCTCTTTATTTATAAGATGATATGCTCTAATGTATTGGGAACTACTGGAAAAAGTATTCACAAGAATAAGGCACTATGCACCTCCAGAACGAGTGATTTGTTGTGCAGAGATTTGTCGAAAAATAAACATCAGGTGAAGAAGCCAAAAACAGTCCGTTGTTCAAAAGAAAAAAGAAAAAAAGGATTTTTGTCAACCACTTTGGTTTTGTTTCTTAAAATAAAATGAAAAATGCTTTTCAACATAAATCCCACCATTGGCTCCTTATTCCGAGCACCTCCTTTGTTTTCTAAGGTAAGATAAAAGTATCACAGGTTAGTCTAACGGACAAATTTTCTGATCATTCTGTAACATATGATGGACTCTTGGCATTCTGTAACATATGATGGACTCTTGGTTAATTGAAATAACATAAGGGATTAATAGTGGATAGGCTTGTTATATTATTGATCTCACGATGAATCCTACAAAAGTGAGGTGGAATTCTATAACCAACCATTATATATAAATGACAGATTGCAAATGATTCAGCTCATTATATATAAATGAGAGATTGCAAAATATTCAAGTTCAATTGATCAACAATGGGGAAAATCATGATATTAAACAAAATACACATTAAGGCTAGTGATAAAATTTATTTCAGCCAAAGTCAATGGATTGGAATACTTTGTAATACTCTCTATAGACTTATCATTTTATTTTATTACAAATATAGACTAATCTTCTAATTAGCAGGCTCTTAGCATTTTATTTCTTTTCAGGATTTATTACAAGGATGTCAAAATTAGAGGCTAAATGACTGTCATTTAAAAAGTACAATTAAAAAAAAATATAAGTTTCATATTAGCAAGATCGTCCTACATAATGACTAATATGAAATAATAGAATAAAAATTAATTAATTGATTTTTTTACCAACTTAACAATACTTTAAACATGACTATAAATAAAGATTATTTGTTTTCACCATTATCATAATTATCTTTAAAATTACAAGCATAAAAATATTTATGCTGCTTCTGGATATCTCTCTTACTGCCATTATCTAATAAACATTGGAGCTCTTAATTACTGTTTTAACATAGGAAAACCAACACGGAGAGATGTGGGAACGATTTTACGTGACGAGGGTAAGAAATACAACCAATGCATGGAGTTTATACTATCAACGAACTTAGAGTTGAAGAAATCAATGTGCACGTGTTTGATAAAAAACAACGCACAAATTAAAAAGTATTTCACTAAGGAAGGAATAACTAATGCACAGAGCTCAAAGAAATAATAATGCGTAGTCTTAACAGATAACCATGCGCATGGGTTGATGTGAATCGACACAATTAAATAGATAGCAATGAATCTGAGTTATTGTATACAGTTTATTATTAGGGAGATGTTGTCACTTAATATAATGTTTGTATTTAGAAAAGTGCTTTACAGTTCAGTATGATGGAGATGTTGCCACTTAATGTAATGTTTGCATTGAGACACGAGGTGCTATACAACCCAGTAGGAGGGGGATGTTGTCACTTAATGCAGTGTTTGCACTGAGAAAAGCGAGGTGCTTTAAAGGACAATATAAGGGAGGTGCTTTCAACGCAGTATGAAGAAGTTGTAAAATTTTACAATTCAATAAATTGGATCCCTTGATAAATCAAAATTTAAGATAGATATATACTCGTGAATAAACCTACTTAAAAAATTAGAATGACAAGGTGCATAGGTAAAAGTATCTTTTATATGCACCAGAAATGATAATAATCCATGTGCAAAATTGAAGAATAAAATCATGTGAAGTAAATAAATAACCCCAGTTCCAAGTATTCAATGAGCAAATAATTTGAGTATATTCCAATGAGCCGAGGTGAGTAAAAAAACCACAGCCAAGTTTTAAGTCACAACCAATCTCCAAGAAGGAACATGTCTATGCACTAGTGTATGAAGATAATAATTCGTTGATCCAAGATCAAATTCATGCACTGATTAAAGAGGTATCAACATATACATTTATAGTGAGAAGAACATTCAAGGCGCAGTTGTATGAAGAGATCCAATCTGAAGGTATGCATTAATCCATGCACAAATTATAGAGTAATCTCACGTTCAGGGTAAAATATATCAATTTCGAGAGAGGTAGGTGTCATGATATGGGAAATATATATGAACCAACGTGAAGATCAAGATGAGGTACATGCATTTTAATGCATACGGCCAGTACAAATTCGAATGGTCCAATTCCATTTAACAACTGTGTTTTATTTTGATTCTTTTTATAAAGTATAAAAGCAATAAAATAGAAAGCAAAGTGAAAAAAGGTGGAGTAAAATCAGAAAAACAAAAAGAAAAGGGAAAGTTGTTGATTGAATTGAAGAGGAAATCTTTAACACGGGGCTTTCAAGAGAAAATGAGAAGAGGTTTAAAAAAGGATAGATGATAATTACATAACCCAAATTTAAAAGGATCCTTGGGCGTCGTCATGTGAGGAAGTTATTTTTAGTTGAAAAGAGGTTTTTTGCTTAGCTAGTGTTCTTGCATAGAGTGTGAACCTTGTTTCCCACGAAATTGCCATAAACTAAAGGTTTAAAATATTTATTCCATATGTTCAAGTCATTCAAATGTTTTGCATGTTATCATTTTATTCAATGGCATGAGAAATGCATGAATACAATAATATTGACATTATCTGTTGTTGTTTTCATCTATGGATTGTAAGATAGCAACATGGTTCTTAAAAAAAATTCTATGGGAAAGGAAAAGACTAAGCGGCTTCATAAGAACATAAAGTTTAATTGGATCTTGAAACAAAGGAATCTATTAGAGTAATATACTATGATACATAATTAACTTGGAACTAGATGATAACTCACAATGGGGAAGAGTATCTAATGTTTAGGGATGAACATTATCTAGAAATTATTTCAAGCATAGAGAAACAAAGATTGTGGCAAGAGCAACAATAATGCCATGTACAGAGGTCATATCTATTGATGATGATTTTTGTCATCAATAATACTTAGTCGACAAAGCGCTGCAAGGCTCTCTCACTCATAAAATAATTTCTCCATAATGTACAATGCCCATTGAATTACCGACTTCTGTCTTAGCTAACTTTTTAAATTGTATGGAGTTTCCACCATTAAAGAGTCTTTGATATTTTTAATGAAATAATTAAACAAACTACACATAATTGAAAGGTTGTTTCAGTAGCACATATATACTTTGAGGTGGGAGATTGGTTAATTGGATACTTAAAAAAATATCTTCGATTTGGCTTTGCTCTCTTCCGCTTATTATTTCTTTCAACACCTTCAACTTTGTTACAATTTCATTTTATCACCTTATCCCTTAAATACATGATGCCATTTAGAGGGCTAATGGTTAAAGGATTACATGTAAACAATTAAAGGACTTAAGTGGTTTAGCAGCTAGGGGCTTTAGGGGTAAAGGGATGAAGGACTTTGGGCTTAGGGGGTTAGGTTTTAAGAGGTTAGTAATTAAGGTCTAAGGTGTTATAGTGTTTTTTTTTTTTAAACCATGGGAACAACAACCTCCCAAGGGTATAGGGAATTAGAGGATAAGGACAACAATGAGGGGGGATAAGGGGTTAATTAAGGGACTATAGATTTAAGGAGTAATACCTTTATAGGTTAAGGGATTTAGGGATCAACTATTAATGGGGTAATGGATTATGTGTTAAGGGCTTAGGTTCTTAGGGGTGTAGGGATTTAGGCGGTTTGGGACTTAGGACTTATGGGTTCAGGCCTTTAATTTCCCTCCCTTATCATTACTCTCCCCAACTACTTAAATTTATGTCCCTTTCCCCCTCTCGTATCTCTCTTCTCTCTCACCCCCTTTATATCCTTTCAACCCTTAATAACATAATTTATGAAGTTCATAACGCTTGCATGTTATGTAAATAAAACGCACGAGCGTTATCATTCACATAACGCTCGTGCATTATGTGAATAATAACACTCGAGCGTTATTATTCAGATAACGCTCGAGCATTATTATTCAGATAACGCTCGTGCATTATGTGAATAATAATGCTCAAGCATTTTGGATATACAAAAAAGCTTGAGCGTTTCTTATAACACCAAGCACGCGAAACAAATATTTGAATTTAAACAGAACGCGCGCGTGTTCTTGAGCACCTAATAACCCCCTCCTCTCGCGCCCGCTTTTCATCCACAGTGTTGGTTGTGGAGCCTGATCTCCAAATTCAGAGACATTATTATTTAGTTGTGTTTGTACCCTAGCTTTATATGATATGTAAAAGGATTGTACACTCACCCCAGCAAGGGGGGGCGAAGCCTCCCCCCATGGGGGTTTGGGGGTAATTACCCCTAGCTGGGGGGTCCAGGGACCAGCGGGGGTTCGGGGACAACACCCCTGAGAAAGGGGGTTCGGGGATGAATCCCCCGAAGGAAATTTTTTGGGTTGTTTTACGGGTCCATGGTTTTGGGTAACCCGTGGTATTTTCCCTTTGTATTTCCCCTTTATAAGAAATACATTGTAATACGACTAGGGTTGATGTATTAGGTATTATGCATTGTAAAGATCTCTGAGATGGTAAAGAGAGACTGTGAGACAGTGAAGAGGAAGTGCAGCGATTGTGTTGTAGGTTGTATCCCTTCACCTTGCTCAACGGTATAATAAAAGGACTGGAAATTTTAGTGTGGATGTAGCCCATCTTGGGTGAACCATGATATATCTGTGTCTCTCTTGCAATGTGTATGTGTGATTATATTTGCATTTATGTTTATTGTTATTGCTCTGCGATCCTGTTTTTCTAACACACAGTCCTATGTGGTTGGTTCTGACTTACCAAACCTGTGCTATGGAATTTACTGAACCATAGCTAATTTTGCATTTCCACCATTTTTCTCAATATGCCTATCTTTCACCGCTCTCTACAGCATGACATACATGACCATTTTTGACGAAATTTTAGTCATAGATAGCATTTTTTATCCGAATTCTTCTAGAGGGTTTATTACTAGTCCATGCCTCATGCGGGTGATCGATTTATCAAGTAACATGCAGTACCCCCTGCGTGTGGCCATAATTCATGTCCCATCTTGGCACCACTAATCATGCTCCTTGCCTTTTCCATCAACGTCCTATTCATTCTTTCTGCAACTCCATTATGTTGAGGTGTGTATGGAATAGTCTTATGCCTTGCTATTCCACACTTCTTACATTTAATTGCTCAAATTAATTTATGCATAACTCTCCACTATTATTTGTTCTCAACACCTTTAATTTCTTATATGTTTGATTATGTACAAGAGCCAAAACTCTATTTTTTAGTCTTTTAAGAACTAGATTATGATGAAGGTTGTCTTCTAGATCTATGGCATAGATTTATAAAACCCAAGTTCTGAACCAATAAATTAAATTTTAATTATATATATCAATGTGGAAAACAAATGGCTTAACATCACTTTATTATATTTATTAATTTAGCATTTATCATTTCTTTTAATATATATTAAGAGATATTCATTTTTCCTATCACCACTGTAAATGATTTAATATATTATAAGAAATACTAATTTTTTCATAAAATTAATAAATTATATTACCTTTTTAAAACTAATATTAGTAATACCATAATATTACTATTTTAACATCATATAATGTAAGTGGTGATAATGTTACCATTTTAATACTATATAAATGTTATTAATTTTCTATAAAGGATATAAATAATATTAATATCACAACTTTAATAACATGTAATTTAATATAAATAATGATAAATACCTCAATTAAAACCATATAATATAATAATATATAAATAATATTAATATCACCATTTAAAACCATATAATATAATATAAATAAATAGTGGTAATAGATAATATTATAAGTGGTGTTAACTTCTATTGTTGCGAAATATTAAAATTGAATAAAAATTCCTGGTTGGTCATCTATTAAAAATTCTGGAATACTGATCGGTGGGTGGTGACTTTGGCCCAAGTGAAAGAATGGAGAATCACATGGCCCCAATGAGAGGAGGAGAATTACATGGCTAAATACTGTTATTAATTATTAGGTCTGTGGCTCACAGATTCAAAATTTTCACTCTGGAGAATCACGTGGCTAAATGCTGTTATTAATTATTAGGTCCGTGGCTCACAGATTCAAGCATAATTTTCACTCCGGTTTTGGTTGAGTTTGGATAGCCCCTCTGCAATATTAAGTAAACATTACCAGACCTGCAGTCACAGCTAGCACTGATCCTGTTGGATCACTTCTTCTCCCTGTCATCTTGCTCCCCAGCCATGTCTAACGAAGAGCTTAAGGCAGCTGCTTCCTGTGTTGGCGATCTGAGATTGAGTGGATCAGAGCGACAATAATCACAGTACTACACCAGAAATGCTCTTTCAGTTTTCATTTGCAATCTCTTTGTTTCAGAGTTCAATTCTCTGAATTTATTAGCTCTCATAACTATTTGAAACTCTGTTTTTTGGCTCACTAATTCTGGCCAATGATCTTTGAATGCAGATTGGAAGCAACGTTCAAATTTGAACCCTACCCAACCCTTCCAAAGGGTTCTAGCCCTTCCTAGAAGTGTAAAGTTAAGATTTCCCTTAAAAAAATTAAAATTTGAATTTTATCCTTCAAAAAAAAAAAATTTGAATTTTATCCTTCTAATAGGAAGAACATAATTTATATCAACATTTCAAAAGAAGGGCAACATTTGAAATTATCCATCCATATAAATTTCAATTTATATGTTGAAATTCCTATTCTATAAAATTCGACTCGTCATTCAAAATACTGGAAATATCATAAATTATAACCATTCACTCACTCATGTCATGCACTCAGTGCTTAGCTTTGCAAAGTGATAAGAGATGACTAAGGACTACGAGGTACTAGCAACTGGGATTTGACTCTGAATCCCGACTCACTTCGGGCTGAGATCTAAGGTGTGACAATGTGTCAATGACTATGGTTGTAATAATAGAACCACTACTAGGCCCAAAACAAGGCTGAAACATTGTGCCTACTACCTATGTGAACCTGAATACCAATGACCACTAATTTTTCGTCAAAATGAAATTCAAATTTCCCCTTTGATGAGTCCTCCTCTACAAGACTTTATTTATTGCATGAATGTCACAGACTCACGACAACTCTAAACAACACTCAATGGCATGCAACTACAAATAATGACATGCAACTAGAACCACAAACCAAGCTGATGTTGATTTATGCATTGATATAGAGAGGTGGCACTAGGCACACAATATGGAGAAAAAATGAGTTAGAAAAAACATTTGGACCAAAGTACCACAATGGTTATTAATAAAATTTAAAAAAACAATTTTTGGCTCAGGAATTGTCTTCAATTTGATGGGTGGTATGATCATGATCATGTAATCTCCCTCCGTCCTTTCAAAAATATGTGGTTTCTCACCACGTTTCTCTTCGACACTCACCACCAAAATACGTATAAAAATTATATGTCTTTACATCCTCTTCCATTTAAATCCTCATCGCATAGTCATGACTAACAATTATTATGCATGCACATCCTCACCTTATAATATCAATTGGTTCAAGGCGCAGAGACAACCATAAATTATCAAATGTGTCAAGACGCAAAGAGTACGAAACGACTATAAGTAAGTCTTATATTAAATTTACCATATAAGTCTTTAATTTGCACTATCATCTGACACGTTGGATTGTTGTGATCTTCTTATAAATCCTTACCAATGCGACTGTAAGGCTTCTTTGATGGTGAAGTCCATAATTTTAAGTCCTCTTCCTCATTATCATGCCTTTTGGTAAGACAATAAGGAGGGAAGTGGCCCGCATTATCATGGAAAATAGTTTCGACATAGAGCTAGATACATTAATTCTTTCATTAAATAACTTAAATTTCATGCAAGTGACTATGAATTCACCGAATTGTGGATTGGCAAAAAACACATCAAATTTTAGAGCCTCGAGCTCTTAATTACTCATGTATCTAGAATTTTCGCAAATCGAGCCATTAACAAACTTCTTTTGTTGTTCTGGTTCAATTTAAAAGGTAGATTGTTGAGACTCAAACATGTAGCGAGTTGCAAGGCTCCAGTTGACTTAGGATTGATTCCATTTCCCCTCCATCCCATACCTGTATGTTGTTGCGAAAAGTGTTGAACAACAAAATTTGATGCCCAGGCCCTTATGATGCTAGTGTTGCTAACTTGGTTGGTATGGAGGATTATTTTTTAATGTTTTTTGAGCTATGCATTGTTTTTTCTTAGGCTCTTAGTGTCCATCATTCTTACATCTCTCAAGCTTGGATGGTTTCCCTCTCTCCGGTTTGAATTAAGGTTTTGGTTGGTTTTATATGTAGATTTTGGTTGTAGGTTTATTATAGCCTCATTTTGCTTAGTGGCTTCTTTTTGTACATAGTTAACAGTAAGTAATTTTCTCAGCAGTATGCATAACATCATGTAGATGCCCCAATTTGGTTATTGCATAGTCTAAGTAGTTTTTCTGTATAATGAAGTGTGGTCTAACCCAGAAAAATACAACAAAATAGTTGTTATTTTAATGAACTGTAAAATTAATTTTACATATATGTCAAATTAATGTATTCAAATTCAGTTTTAATGAAAATATATCATTTTATCATGTAGATATTCAAGAGTGTTCAATTGTTTAAGATTGTAAAAATTTGGATGAGAAATATTTGTGTTTTGCATTTTTTGGGAAAAAGAGTTTAGTTAATTTATACTTGTCAATTGAACTACAATTATTTAAATTACCCTTGAGCTCTCAAAGAGCTCCAAGAACAAATGTCCTTCCAATAAAAATTAATAGCCACCCTTCAAATTTGATCACTGATTGGAAGGCAAGGTTGAAATAATAACAGGCGGAACAATGGGAATATATAATAGTTTTCAGTTCATCCATCCGAATTGTTGTAACTTGTTATGCGGGCCATAAATCTCCACCGCCATGAAACATTGGATTGTCTCCGGTAACATTAACTATTGAATATGATTCCTGCTGGATTATGCTTATTTTTGGCGTTAATGTCATTCATATAGTAACGATAGAACTATAACTTGTTTTTAAAAGAAGTATGATTATCATATTTATTATTAAAACCAAAGGAACAGCTACAAAGCAGCCCGTTCTTGCTTGTTTTTGTTTTAAAAATATTGATAAAGAAAATAAATATTTGTGAGAGATTTAATTGAAAAGCTTTTGCAATGTCCGTGTCATCCATGTGGTATAATGTTTACTGTTATCACTTGTTTTAAGAATATTGATAAAGAATTGTGAGAGATTTAATTGGTCATTTAATGTTAATTCTATTTTTATAAAATTTAAATTGAGAACTTATAAATATGTATATTTGATCTATGCATATAGAATATATATCTTAAATTATAATGAAAAATTTTGATTTGAATTTTAAAACATCAGTTTACATAAATGAAAAAATAGTCGTCTTACTTACAGGAAGGAATGAAGGGATGGTGAAGATTGATTAATGATTGTGTGATATAGAAATCAATTATATAGATAACAACATAAAGAAAATAAAATAAATTGATATTTTATAGCTTAAGGGTTCAAGATTTAGAAATATTTGACAAAATTGGAATTTTGTTCTTTACAAATTATCAATAAGTTATATAAATATTATTATTATATCAATAGAAATTAGATGAATAATCTTTAACCACGAGAAAGAATTAATGTTTTTAAATTAATTTATTTAAATTAATATCAATATTATTATTATATCAATAGAATTGCAGCAATTATGGAATTCATTTTTCACATATCGATTAAATGCAAATTTTGGAAAACCTATGTGTAATTTTATGTGAAATGCAAAAGTTTTGGACTTCTTCAAGATGAGTTATCATCAAGACACAAGATCTCAATCAAGATTGGGATGAGGAAGAAGAGTGTTTAGCTTATGCATATAAATACTAGAGAAATTGTAGAATTGGTTTTCAGCCGATTGATGATGGACTTCCATGTGTTACTCAACTTCCATCCTTCATCTCTATTTAGAGTGTTGTTGCTTTTTTTCAATTTCCAGTGCTTCTCTTATTTTTCTCTTGATGTAGTTGTCTTCTCTAGTTATTAATTTTTCCTTTTCCACATTGATGTGGTGGGTGGTATCATGAGAGTGTTCTGCAAGGGCTAATTTGGCAATGCGATCATGCCTTATGTCGGCAATGTGTTCCTGAAGACGTGTTTGTAATGAGCGGCATGTTTCTCCAATATAGATTTTACTGCAATGGAAAGGAATTGAGTAGACCCTTTTTGTTGTCTAGGATCTAGGGAGTCTTTAGTAGATTCAACGAGTCATTTTGAATTATTTTGTAAGATAATACAAATCAACTATAAAGATTAATATAATTTATATAAAATTTGTATATATTTATAAATTTTAGTTTAAATATTTTAATATGTATCAATTTCTTATTGGAGTGGAAATCGTGATTCATTCACACAATTATGGAAATTGTGATCCATTCACACAATTAAAGAAAAATACGAAAATAAATTAAAAATATTTCTACTTTATAAGTGCCATTTTCCAAACTATGGTGGTGTCATTGAAATGATTGGGTATTGATTGACATTATCTGCTAATTGGATTCATTGTAAATCTCGAATCAAAAAAATGTTCATCTGCTTGTCAGATTTGCTTGATTCAAAGTACATAAACCATTGTTGCTCACTCTTCGATAAGAAATAAAAGTGCAACAAAGCCAATGGTAGGGTATGGAAGATGTTATCAACTTAGGTTATGGTGGCTATGATTAACTTTCCTTGCAATGCATTTAAATCGCTTTAAAATCGTAGTGCTATTTTACACGAAGAAGATGGGGAATTTGGTTGTTGAAGCTTTTTCCAATGTCCAACAATTATATTTCTTTTTAGCAAATCATTCTGAATGTAATAGCTTTTCATTCCATCTTTGTTTTCCTAGATATCAAGTTATCTCACAGGAAACTCTAAAGTCTAAAGATATTGAGGCACGTCACCGTAACTTGTTGCGCTCTTTCCATGGATATGGGACCTTCATCACCTGCTTTTCACTCAAATTCAATCTCAACATTAATATAGTAATATCCTCAACATGGTTTTATCTTAAGTTTTTTTAATTTCATTTTGTTGCTTTGCTTTCTTGTGATGGAGAATTGAAATGAGAGATATCACGCAATCAAATTGTAAAGTAATATAGGATCCTTGATGCACATGTTTTAAGCAGGATTTTAGGGATTTTTTTAAAGAGAAAAAGATGCATTAATATCTGCATCTGGTTTTATGAGATAAAGATGGTCTTGACATATATAAATTCTTTTTTGACAAATTAATAAATTATTGTGAAGTTTGTCTATGTAGATGTCCTGGAACTTATTTGTCAATGTTCGTTTTGTTTATGAATAGGAACCTCAACAAAATTTAGTTTATTTATCAATTTGTTTTTGTAAGTACCCATGGAGATTCTTGCGACCTTCCATTTACAACTTCTCAACTCAATTACTCATTACCAATTGCTCTACCCCCTGGGCGTCGATATTTTTTTAAATTATTAACACCTATTTATTATTTAATTTTTTTTATTCCAAATTTTTAAATATAATGTAAAAAGATTAATATTAATTTAGTTCATCATAATTATGGTGATAATAGGATTTTTTTTTAAATGGAGTATATAAATATAATTTAAAAAAAAATAATGATTTCTTAAGATTTAAAGGTTTGATGAAACAAAGTTGATTTTAATGGATGAGTTAATTTTAATGAAAGTTATTAGAGTTTAGATTATATAAATTATGAAATGTATATAAAATTTCAATATTATTTTGATTAATAAATTTAGCTTTTATATAAAATTTAAATATGATTTAAATTTCTTTATCTATATAAATTTTATCATACTCTTGTTGAGTCTTTATATTTTAAAGGTACTTTCAAAGTTGTTTCCACCATGTCTTTTATAGGGTATTCTCACAAGAAATTTTGAGCGGACATTTTCACTAAAGCATTTTGAGAGACACTCTATTTCCTCTCTACTTAATTTATCATTTTATTTTATTTATTTGAAAATTGTTTTTGCATGGTTTTTTCACTAAAGCATTTTTTACAGACATTATCATTATTCACAAATAGATAGACAATAAAATAATTAGGTTGAAAAATAATTTGGATAAAATGGAGATGAGATTACATCAAATTGAAAAGCAAAGCTAAGAAAATAAATAATCAATTCAAGAAATTGATAATCTAGTAAATCATAATATGAAGAACAAGATTAAAGAGTTAGAAGAAAACTTAAATAACAATTTCTCCCTAAAAAGTTTGGAAGTAAATTGGATATCAAATCCATCAAGGAGGAAATGAATAAGCTTATAGAGTTAGACCATGAACATTAACAAAAGAGCCTTGAACCTCATAATTTTTTATTTGAAATAGGAGAAAGAAGATGACACACTAGCACTAGTCAAGGAAAAATTGCAAGAAAAATTACAAATTGAAATAACTTGTCTCATAAAAGCATAGAGGATGGGAAAAATAATTGAGCACAAATATTTATAATGGAATATCTCATTCCAAAAGATCAAGTTGAATTAAGAAAGGAAGTTCAAAAGGTAAAAGAAGCAAGAAAGAAAGGAAAATGTGCAATAATTAGGAATAGAAAAGCTATTATTAGGGATAGAGACCAAAATTATAATAATAAATAGCAATTTGGGGCACTCCAGATCTTCTCTTGGAACTGTCATGGATTTCCTTGGATAAAGGGTCCCATGTTAAGTTGGATCTCGAGTGAAATTGATATGAGATTGCTTGTTGAAACATGGCATCATGAAGAATCTAAGGCCCCTAACATTGAAGGATTTGTTTTATGGTCAATATGGAATAAGAGATCTTACTATAGAGGGATTGCAGGCATAGCTTGTTACATAAAGAAGAACATTTTCCCTCATATTAGACTTCACAAAAAAGATCCTATCAATACATGTGGATGGAGATTTGATATATCAATGCTAAGAAGATTTATATCTACAATATGTTATTATGTGCCTATTAATTCTACTTTTTATAAGAAGCACAATGTAGATAAAAAATTTCCTTACAATGACTTGAAACATGATATTGTCCTCTTTCTAAGAGACTTCAATGCTAGAATAGAAACTAACCAAGCTAATATATCAAGCAATGATTATAATGTCAATCCTCTATGGCTAATTGAGGTCCATGTTTTAGCTAGTAGAAACAAAATAAAATCTGAAAAATTGGTTGAGAATTTGTTGGGTACCGAGCTAATAAAGTATTATTGTTCTCAAGATCTAATAATTTGCAATGGTATTATGAAGTGGTCAAAATTCAACCAGGTGACTTGTATCCATGGTTTGGGTAGTGGTGTTGTATATTATATGATATATGATATCCACATATAAAACCAAATAGTAAATTTTGACATCTTAAATGACCACGAGCCTGATTTTTACCATAGACCTTTAAGCCTAACTCTAAACATTGACAGACACATAAGCCCCATAATAGATAATTATAATAACCAAAAGCACTTGATCTTTGATAAAAATAAAATGGATATATCTTTAAGGGATTTAAATAATGAATTAAATATACTATTAACTAAGGACAATATTGAACACATCTATCATAATTTTAACACAACCATCTCTACTTCCATTAACAAGTTCTCTATCGTGGTGCCATAAAAAGGAAAGAATGGAACAACCAACCCTTGGTATGATAAAGAGTGCAGTCATACTAGAAAATCCATTAGGGATGCTTCTAACGAGTCCTTAAAAACCGACAAGATCTCTAGGTACAAATTGCTAATTAAAAAGAAAAAAAATGTGTTATATAAATAAAAACCAAGATAATGTTTTGCACCTCTCTAAATTACATCCTTAGAAATTATGTAGACAAATTATTAGTCATAGAACTAATGAAATAATAGATGATTCTCTTAAGGCACTCGAATTCCCACCTTAAAAATATTTACAAATCCCTTTGATGTTGTGGGAAACATTGAAACCCTTTCTACAAAGGAAGAATTTTTTTCTTTACAAGGCATAGCATTTGGTATAAATGACTCGCAAAAGGGAAATATAAGGACATCAAAGGATACCAAGAAGAAATCCTAAAAATTGGTGGGCCTATCCTCATATGTCACATCCACGAGCTCTTCAATTTAGTAGTCAAGCAAGTTCTTCCTAAACCCTGGACATAAAGCCTCATTGTTCCTATTTTTAAAAGTGGAGATAAAAAAATCCATATAATTATAGATCATTATGATTAGCCCTCTTTTAGACAAATTATATGGAATTATTATGAAAAGGAAGATCAACATATGGCTAGAAAGTCACGAAAAAAGAGCTAAAGGCAAGGCATGATTTCGAGGCTACATAGTTCATGATTTCGAGGCTACCATTCAACTATGGACCAACTTATTGCTCTTAGAACCATTTTTGTGGAGTGTCATAATAATAAAACTAATATTTTGTGTTTCTTTGTTGACTTTAGAAAAGCATTTGACATGATGTCTGTAACTACTCTTTCAAACATATTAGAAGAGCTAAAATTCTCTTTCTAGTTGAGAGTTGTTGCAATAAGGTCGTTCGAGAAGGTTATTACCAAGTTTAGGAACTCTAAGGGATGGTCAGAAGAAATTAATTGTAATATAGGATCCAATCAAGTTGTCCCCTATCCCCTAACCATTTTGGTATTTACATAAATAGGCTAGAGGTTTGTTTGGAAGAGGCAGGTTGTGTTGGCATGACCTTGGATGGTATAGTCATCACCTTCTTCTCTATGCTGGTGATATTTTTCTTATGGTGAGGAGTCCCTATGATCTCGACAAGCAACTAAAATTTTCAATAATTTTTTCCCTAGTATGGGTATGACTATTAACCCTAACAAAACAAAGGTTATGATAATCAAATACCAAAATATCACTTATGGTAATTTAATGTATGAAAACAACTTGGAGGAAGTGACTTCGTATGAATGTTAAAATTCAATATGTTAAGACAGAGAATATCAATATCACATTCCATTTCACAATAATAGCATATACAGGATCACTAAAAGAACAACAAGCACAACATAAACACAAGAGACATGGATTTATCCTGGGAAACCCTCATGGGGAAGAAAACCCAGCAAAGCTTCCTCAATATAGATGACCAGCAAATACAAAGATGTAATCCACAAACATGAGCTCCTTCTCCTCCATATAAGATCTCTCTCTCACCTATGCACTAATCACAAGTGAGTGAATGTGTGTTAAATGAGGAACACACCTCCTCTATTTATACACAACTCTGACTTGACTTTTACACTGACTAGGTCATCCCCAACTTAACCACTTAACATAATGTTGTCTGGGCCAACCCCACTAGGGTGGTCTAATAACCCTTTAACCCACATGACTCATACAGGGCCGACCCCACTAGGGAAGTCTAATAACCCAAGTTACCACATTCTCCACGGAGAAATAAAACATCTCTGAATATACAATAGGGTCTCCACGGAGGAATGAAACATCTCCGGAATAATAAAGTACAAGTATAATATTCTTAGAAGTTACAATATCTCAACACTCCCCCTTAACGAGAAGGATATTATAACAACATCTACACGAGCAAGGAGTCATCAACTACATGATACATGATACATGATACATCTATAAATCATTGGAAGCTTTCTTCATACATCATCATCAGTAACTCAAACAGTTACTGGAACATAATCAATACTGGAACATCAGCATCATCAGTATTGAGTCTTCATCTTCTGCAACACTCGATCAACTACAACATCATCACCTGGATCTCTTGATCAACAGCCTCATCGTCTGGATCTACCGATCAACATCATCATCTAGATCTCTCGATCAATAGCCTCATCGTCTAGATCTACCAATAAACATCATAACATCATCAACTGGATCCTCTTGATCAATAGCATAACAACACCAACTGGATCCTATCGATCAACAACATAATAGCATCAACTGGATCCTCTCGATCAACAACATAACAGCATCAACTGGATCCTCTCGATCAACAGTATAACAGCCTCAACTGGATCCTCTCGATCAACAGCATAACAACATCAACTGGATCCTGCAACACACATGATCCTTCCTTTCGGAATTACTGGATCAATCACATCACAATCAATATTTAAGACTATCCTTCCTTCCAGAATTACTGGATTTGCTATCTAGGGATGATCAATCCCATCACAATCATTTAAGACAATCCTTCCTTTCAGAATTATTGGATTTACTGTATAAGGATGACTAATCCTATCACAATCATTTAAGACAATCCTTCCCTTCAAAATTACTGGATTTACTATCTAAGGATGACTAATCCTATCACAATCATTTACGACTATCCTTCCTTTCGGAATTACTGGATTTACTGTCTAAGGATGATTAATCCTATCACAATCATTTAAGACTATCCTTCCGTTCGGAATTACTGGATTTACTGTCTAAGGATGATTAATCCTATCACGTACATTTTGAACCAACTATTCAGGGATGCAGTCCTATCACGTACATTTTGAACCAAACGTTCAGGGACGATGCAGTCCTATCACGTACATTTTGAACCAAACATTCAGGGACGATGCAGTCCTATCACATACATTTTGAACCAAATGTTCAGGGACGATGCAGTCCTATCACGTACATTTTGAACCAAACGTTCAAGGAAAATGCAGTCCTATCACATACATTTTGAACCAAATGTTCAGGGACGATGCAGTCCTATCACGTACATTTTGAACCAACTGTTCAGGGATGATGCAGTCCTATCATGTCTACTTAGAAAAATTCTAAGGACCATTTTTTAGAGACATATGTCTATGGATCAATTCAGGGACCAAGGTCCGGGGATGATAAAATCCCTCTCTTCCACTAGGGACCACTTCTTGGAGACATCTGTCTACAGATCAATTTAGGGACCAAAGTTTGGGGATGATACAATCCCTCTCGTCCACTAGGTACCATTCATCGACCTCATCATTGGAACAGGTAACCTCATCATTGATACATGTATCCTCATCATCGATACAGTATCCTCATCATCGATACAAGTATCCACATCATCAATACAAGTATCCACATCATCGATACAAGTATCCTCGTCATCGACCATATCACTCCCCCTTTCGAGGAGGGTCCTTCTGAACCACACCAAGCTTGTCTCAGAATACTCAAACTTTACTCGAGACAGAGGTTTGTTCAATACATCAGAAACTAGTGCTCACATACTCGAGCTTGATAGCTCCTTTCTGCACCATATCTCGTATACAGAAATATCGGATCTCTATGTGCTTTGACTTATCATGGAATACTGGATCCTCTGTCATCTTGATACAACTCTGGTTGTCACACAGGATCACAGTGGGGTCCATCTCTAAGTCAAATAATCCTGATAACAACTTCCAAAGCCATATTGCTTCACAACTAGCAGAGCAAGCAGCTATATATTCTGCTTCAGTAGTGCTGAGAGCCACACTAAACTGCTTCCTGCTAAAACACGAGATCATGGCAAATCCCATACAATAACATCCGCCCGATGTGCTTTTCCTGTCTGATACACTTCCTTCCCAATCAACATTTGTGTAGACATACAATCTAAATTCATGATCTCCAAGATAACATAGACCAAAGTCTATCATACCCTTCAGGTACTTCATCACATGCTTTGCAGGTATCAAGAAAACATGCCTAGGTTCCACCAGATACTGAATCAAGGTGTTCACAACAAAGCATATATTTGGCCTAGTATTCGTCAAATACATCAATGACCCAATAATCTGTCTGTACAGAGTCACATCCACTAACTCTGATGAGTCATCAGCTAACTACTTCAAATTGGAATCCATGGGAGTGGCCATGGCTTTGCATTCCAACATATCAAATACTTTCCCTGGTTGAGAAAGATTCCTTCTAGGCCTTGCTATACTTCCAGACCTAGGAAGTAATGCATCAATCTGATATCTTTCATCTCAAATTCTGTAGCTAGCTTCTTCTTGCTTTCCATGATCTATTTTGCATTCCCTGTCAGAAAGAGATCATCCACATATAGTAATAGTATGACAGGTTCATCATCCATAACCTTAAGGTAAAGGTTAAGATCAGCTTTACTTTTGGTAAATCCCAAGCATGTCAAGAAGCTATCAATTCTCCCTTTGTGACTGAACATCATTCACACTCTGCATTGAGAGATATTCTGCATATCTATCCATTCCATCTCCCATCAGATGGGTCTACTGATATGGGCCTCAAGATCATTCGAACTCTATGGTGAGTTCCTTTTTGTATTTGTCTAAGAATTTCATCTATATATAGAAACCATATTCAACCTTGTAGCAAAGGTTGAAATCCGCATCACCCATGGTGATCATTAAGCTCATCAATTGATTATCGATCTTGGGTACCTGTTGAACCCGTACAAAGTTTTCTTCGTACTTCTTCTTCAATTACACCATTAAGAGAATGGTCTTATCTAGCCACTTGGAGAAAACATCTCGTCATGATCCTCTTCCTCTTTCTAAGAGAATCTTCTAGCCACGAGCCTTCTATGGTATGTTTGATTTGTAAGTCTTCTTGTTGAACATCTGTCACTTGTTCGGTGTTCATAATCTTTCCTACAAATCTAAGTTAATTACATGATTAGTAATACTTCATAATCATGATAATCTCTTATGCATACAGATATGATTCACATAGTTATGCAACTATCTTGACCAGTACTTTGGCACAACACTTTTCCATATCATGTATGCATACAGTGGCTATCTAGATGCCTTCCATCTTTACCAGAACATACTAACAAGAGCGTGCATAGCTCTCAGCATGTCAACAAAGAGGTTTCATTCTAGACAAGCAACAATGGAATGTTTGTCCAACTTACCCATCATATGAATTAGTAGTATATTGTTCAATGCTATATGAATGTTTATCCTATGCATGATACATTTACTGATTCTATGCATATACTATTAATATCATTAACTTCAAATTCAAATACTTATCTTTTTATGTCTTGTGAAGTTGCTTCCTTCTTGGTCTTTACTTCCTTCCATGTCATGAGCTTCTATCCATCCTGTACCGCTATGCATGCTTAAGTGTGCACTAGTGTCATCCTCATGATCTCATACATAAATATACATTCATTCGTATAATCTCAATACTATCAAAACATTATGTATGGTCATGATCATTTCATACACAGGTATACTTACCTAAGATCCTAACACAAGGTAGGATTCTATCATACCTGGATTATCAAGCTTGGTTATGTCTTAACATACCCAAACAATATCTTCTTTGTTCTCTTCAATGATCTAGAGACCTTGTGCTAGAACCTACATATCTCATAATTTAAGCATAGTAGAACAAAGTCATACATACCTCGTAAGTAAAGATTCTATGTGGTCAAATACTATGGATGAGTCTTTGTCTTTATTCATCATGGTCATAGAACTTGATTTGTCTTTCTTGATGTACCTGTATCTTGTTAACATACAACATCATCCTCATACAACACCACAAGTGAATTAGTACAATCATAAGTGTCATAAACCTAATATATGAATGTCTTCTATCACTTCACATGCATTCATTATCAAACAATCATAATTGTACTAACCTCAATAGCATGAAGACAAACATATTATGAACTTAATCAATCATAAGATTTCAAAACATACCTGTGTTTCCTCAAGTCATACCTGTTAGGATTGCTTGTAGTCTTCTTATGTAAGGCCTTAGCCTTGTCTCCCTATGGAACTGGAACTTCTTCACTTATGCAGGTATCCAATTCATTATCTTCTAGGATTAACCCAATCCACTTTGACTTGCTGAAACTGGATCTGGAGCTGGATTAGGATTTG
Source organism: Larix kaempferi (assembly GCA_027924585.1). NCBI lineage: Eukaryota > Viridiplantae > Streptophyta > Pinopsida > Pinales > Pinaceae > Larix > Larix kaempferi. The sequence goes on from BSBM01000258.1 coordinate 2,338,225, forward strand.
TCAGAGAAACCCTAAAAATTCAAACTTTGAATTTCAAACTTCTGAAAGGATGGAAAGATGCACCTTGCTGAGCTGATCAAGCTGGTATACTTCAATTTTGAAATCTCCAAAATTTGACCCCTCAAAATTGCCTTTGAAACTTCTGGATCTTCTCGATAGAATCCTGAACTAGGATTTGATAAAGCCCAGTCTTCTGCCCATCCAAAAGGTTCGATCTTGTGTTCTAAACTTCGATTTTCTTGAGGAGCTTCCAGCTGTGGTCACAGATTTCAAAAGACTCCAACTTTTGCAGAAGCCCTAATTTTCCACCTTTCCGATCAAAATCCCGAACTAGGGTTTGATCAAGCCCGGTCTTCTGCCCAACCAAAAAATTTGATCTTGGTCTCTAAATTTCGATTTTGATGAGTAGCATTCGGCCGTGGTATCCGATTCCAAAAATTCCAACTTTCTCCGAAGTCCTAAATTCCCGCAGCAGTGTCAAGTCAAGAATGAAGGTGCTCATAATCCAATTCTGTTTTGATAGAAATATGCAACTGATTGTTTCTACTGCATCTCTAAAATTATGAATCCATAGGGTCTGAAACTTCGGCCTATGGTAGCCTGACCTGTCATCTTTCCAACCCCATAGGTCTAACCCCAATTGGATTCTCTTAGGGAGATTTATTCCAAGTGTTGCAACGTGACCTGTTTATGGGATAAAACAGGAGAGCAAACTTGTACGGCGTGCCACGTGTCACTCGTTCAAATTCGGCCTCTAAAAAACTTACCTGTGAAACTAAAGTCCATGCCCTACCTATCACTTTTTATGAAATTTCATTTGGAGCTTCCTAGCCCGAGATATCACCTTTTTTCCTAGGTCAACTGTTTATGACTGAGATCTGGAAGAGGTTGAAACCCTAACTTGTACGGATCATAAATCACAAAATATAGCGAATTAGAGGTTTTACTTTGGACACAAGGTATAAGGGGATGTTATATACGACTTGTAGAATTTTTAGATCCTAAACCTTCACCAAAATGGATTTATAGCGAAAGTTCCACGATGACTAGTTTTTTCTATACAAAACCCTAACTTGCAAATTGTCGCAAGTGAAGCAAGTGTCGTAAGTGCCATACATTGCATTCCTTCAAGACAGCTCTAATACCATGTTAAAATTCAATATGCTAAGACATAGAATATCAGTATTACATTCCATTTCACAACAATAGCATATACAGGATCACTGAAAGAACAACAAGCACATCATAAACACAAGAGACACAGATTTATCCTGGGAAACCCTCATGGGGAAGAAAACCCAGCAAAGCTTCCTCAATATAGATGACCGGAAAATACAAAGGTGTAATCCACAAACATGAGCTCCTTCTCCTCCATAGCAGATCTCTCTCTCACCTATGCGATAATCACAAGTGAGTGAATGTGTGTTAAATGAGGAACACACGTCCTCTATTTATACACAACTCCGACTTGACTTTTACACTGACTAGGTCGACCCCAACTTAACCACTTAACATAATGTTGTCTGGGATGACCCAACTAGGGTGGTATAATAACCCTTTAACCCACATGACTCATATAGGGCCAACCCCACTAGGGAAGTCTAATAACCCAAGTTACCACATTCTCCACGGAGGAATAAAACATCTCCGAATATACAATAGGGTCTCCACAGAGGAATGAAACATCTCCGGAATAATAAAGTACAAGTATAATATTCTTAGAAGTTACAATATCTCAACAATGAATATCTCATAATCAATCTTCATCATAAGCTTAATTGAAGCTATAGCATTGAGAAAAGGATTAATGGAGGATGGAAAGCTTATTATGGACTTAAAAACAGTTGCAAATCAGTAGATTTATGGCCTTTAGATATGAAGAAACTCCTCTTTGAGACTCTCGTCACTCATGTTATCTTATATGGTTGTGAATTTTGGTGTTGCAGCATCTCTAGAGAATCATGGAGAAGGATAGAGCAAATCCAAAAGCTCTTTATAACATATAATCTCAAAATTAAAGGCAATACACCATATCATATCGTCCTCATACAAGTGACTCTTTCTCCTTAATTGAGAGCATGGCTATGATTAGGTACACAATGTACAAGAACAAGATAAACAACATGGGAGACAAGATGCTTCCTAAGATTGCTTCATACTCTATTCAAATCCACCTACAACTTAAGTAAGGTTGGCATAAAGATGCCAAATCTTGGCTAAATCATTGAGTCAAGGAAGAGGCCACTCTGTAGAATAGCGATAATATTAAAAGTATTATTGTACATCTAAATTTAAAAGGAGAAAATGTAATGGGATAAAGAGTGAGTGGATAAAAGAAAATAAAGATATTACAAGTAGGTGATCAAAATTATATCTAACTAGTATAAAGAAGAAAATCAACATTGCTAAAATAAGAACAAACTCTCATGAGCTCCATAGTGAAACAAGGTGCTGGACAACTTCTAAAACAACATGGGATGAAAGAATATCCATTTTTGTGACACAAAGATGGTTGAAAATGAAAATCCCATTCTCATAGAATGCCATGCGTACACCAATATTAGAATACAATTTCAAAATATTTGCTACAACGCTGACATTTTCACTCATCACAACCATGATAATTTACAAATGCATCTCTTAAAAATTTTTGAGCATAGAAATAAAATTCTAAAGAAAACCAAATAACTTTTTACTTTTTAAAAATTCGATAAACCAAAATTAATCTAAAAATATATAGATAACTATTATTATCATCATATAAAAATAATTTTTATTGTATATCATATTTAATTTCATATAAAATAAAATATAATTTTTATTGTATATCATTATTAATTTTTAATAAATAGATAATAATAAAATAAAATTTACTAAATAAATAATTTAAAAAAAAATGTAATATATCAAACATAAAGTCACAAACAAACTCAATGCATGAGAATGGCTCTCTCGAGTCAAGCATCTCTTTATCACGAACTCAACCCTTGTTTAGAAAGTAATCCATTTCTTAATTATGTTGTGGTAACATTTTAAATTTGAAAAATAATAAATACCATTTGATTATTAGCCATAAATATCTCACGTACTTTATAAAATGAATTCACTAAAGTGTAAGTTTTCATATTTTTTAATGAAGTAGTCTAAAACCACAACGTTTTGCTCCTTTTCCGGTGGCTTTTTCTGGCAGTGTTCCTCTATAAATCTGGCGAAATTCCAAGTGGGGGCAGAGTTCCAAGGGTGCAGTGGCAAAGTTCCTTTTATGAAACTTGTCCCCAGGGGTTTTGGCCCATTTTAAACCGATCCAGTTGCTCGAAAAATCGATTAGAGTTCTGAATCGATGGGAACTCTACCAAAATCAAGTTGTTGGATTCTGGCCACCAAGGTGCAAATCGTTGTGTTTTTAGACAACGCCTTTTTTAATATTAATGTTTATTAATTTTTAATTTTTTCATATCATTTTTTTTATAAATGAAAAATATTTATTCAATACTTTCATTGTTGGGGAACTTCTGTGCATTGAACTATATAACATACAAGAAAATAGTAAAAGGGAATTATATTCCAAGAAAAGAGGTGGTGTCTAAAGACACCGTTACAACACTTAATCACACTGCATTATGATTAGAACATCATAATGCATACTTCAATATCAGTTGAAACATATCAACACAACCCATAGGGTCGTTCTTTTATAATCTCCAAATCTAACAAACTCCTTTGAAGTGAGGAGGATCTGGCCCATAAATAGGGGTCGTTGATTCTAACCGTTTTCACAAAATATGCAATGTCCCATAGATTAGTCGCATGTTCTAGTTGAACTGACCACAGTCTCATCGACCATTCAGTCTACCAATTAGTTGATTTCTCAATCAATCCTCCAGTTGACTGCTCTACTAGTTGAATCTTGTTTATCAATTGATTGTCTCTTGTAGATCCAAAGGTGTGTTGAACCTGCATATCCTTAGGTTCCAACACTCCCCCTCCCATCAGCACCACGCTCTAGAGATTCAGGAGGTGAAATTATGCTCTCTAAACATCCCCCCATAATTGCAGCTGCTTGAAGATTAAGCATAACCCGAAGTTTCACAAACTTAGCTTCTGGTTGAGGTTTCGTAAAGATATCAACAATCTGATCATCTGTCATGCAATAAAAAACTGAGACTGTGCATTTTTCTGTACCAACTATCTCAAATAATGAACATGAAGTTCAACATACTTATTTTTTTTGTGAGCAACAAGATTATCAACAACCTATATTGTACTCTAATTGTCAAAATGGATAATAGCTCAGGCATGAATAGGAAAACCAAGCTCTACTAAAAGATGACGGATCCAAACTGCCTCTCTACTTGCATTGACAACACCACGATATTATGCTTCTATAGTCGAAAGAGAGACTACCTTCTATTTCTTACATGACTAGACCAAGGCTCCAAAACTCAGTCAAAACACATATCCAAAAGTGCACTTTCGATCATCAATGTCACCTCCCCAGTTGGAATCAGAAAACCCAACTAGAAGAGCTATACTGCAACAATACTTAATACCATACTGATAAGTTCCTTTAATATAGCTAACAATTCCCTTTGCATCCTTCGAGTGGATTTCTCGAGGATCCTGCATGAACCAGGAAACCACATTAATAGTAAAGGAGAGACTCAAGTCGACTACATGAGTTAAGTAAATCATGCTACCAAACAACTTTCGATAAAGAGTGTCATCAAATAGTAGAGAGTCGTAGTCCTTTGACAACTTTACGCACGACTAATAAGGTGTATCACAAGACTTACAGTCGTCCATATTGAATCGTTTCAAAAGATCCAGAACATATTTTGGTTGAGAGAGAAATATACCATCATCCATTTGCAAAAAAAATTACGAGGCCTCCTCTGACACTTTTTTACCAAGCCTGTTGTTTTCTAAACCAAAGGTTTTTGGCATTCAGTTTATTTTTCCAAGGGAGTTTTTTTCTGAACCACTTAGTTGTACGTCCATTTGGATCTCCTCCTCATGTGTTGTATGAATGCATTTTACCCCTTTCATGACTATCTAGACAGTTTGCTCTGATTGTTTTGTCTCTCTCTACAATTTTTCTCCCTATGAGGAAAATTCATCTCTACCAAGGCGAATTTGAACCAAAACAAATCATGATTTGAGATGGTTTCTCCTCCTCCCATAGCCGTACAGACAATTTTTTTCCCTCTGCGATCTATACATGTGCAATTATTTTCCTATTTCCTCACTGTATGAACATTTTTTCTCTATTGTTTTTCTTACTGAGTAATTTTTCTCTTTAGGGAACAATATTTTCTTCCTTGGACAATAATTCCTCATGAGAAAACCATTTTTCTCTCTTGTTGAGCAAATTTTTTTAGGGTTTAACAGTTTTTTTTCTGCTCCACGCAGCTATATGTTTTTTTTCTAACTTTTCCTTGTTTTGTGTGTTTTCAGCCTTCTTAGTTTTAGCCAGGGGTTTCAAAGCATCATTACTTTGGAAATTATCTCAAGCCGTTCGGATCCATTTGCAACTTCAAGCTCACCTCCTTCTCTGCTTCTTGTTGATCTTAGTTTTGTAGGGTTTGGCTACCATTTCTACGAGGTATTTTATTATTTTATTAAAATATTGCAATTTTAATCTCTTTTAAATTTTGTAAATCTAATTAATTTACTTTAAATATATTTAATCACTGATTTTTTTTTCGTATTTTATTAAAAAAATTCTCACCCATCATAATTATATTTTGATTGTTGTAGTAATTTTTTAATAAAAAAAAACAAAAAATCTCACACAAATTATAACTGTTGTTTGATTGATTGGCGCAGTATATTTTCAATTATTTTTCAATTACCAAATATTCTCACATATAATTATAAATTAATTCTCAAGTGCAGTAGTTTTTTATCTGATGAAATTGAAAGCTACATGTAGGAACAAGAGTTAAATGAATTTATCATTGTTGCTTCTTTTATATTAATTCAAATCTTATTATTAATAGCAGTGACAACATATTAAAAGTTTCCATTTGTGGCTTGTTTATTTGCATCTTCAACGAACAAGTGGCCTCAGTGCTCGTCTCAAAATCCCATACCTCAATCGTATTTATTTAGGTTTGAGTGAATTCTTTTGCATTAGTTTCTCAATTTCTTCATTTTTATCATCATGAATTTCGAGGTTGTTTATGTTCTTGAGTTAATTGGCACTAACTATGTTGTTATACAGATAAACATGATTGATATTCTCAAGAGCAAGAATCTATGGTGTATCATCAAAGGTGACAACAAGAAACCAACTGATCAATGCCAAAATAATAAGTTGTATGGGAGGAGCATCACCGAACAATCAAGAGGAATCATGGGGAAAAATGTCTTACATATTCTACAGGTACATATAGAATCCAAAGATGACCCTATTGAGGTATGAAAAATATTAGCGTCTTTGTATAATAAGCCTAGTGATGTTTTTGTCCATTATCTTGAGAAGAAAAATCATGAACTAGATCCTAAGGATTTCGATCAAATCGAACAATTTCTAGATGAATTAAAAACTTATAATGGGAAACTTAATAATTGTGGTAAATATTACTATGAATTGATATAGCCCTCACTATTCTTGTAGAACGTAACTTTCCTTTAGCCTATGATCTCTTCATACAAACTAGGAATAGAGCCATTGAAATGTTTAAGGGATTTGTGAAACCTAATTGTAAAGAGTGTTGCAAAGGGTTGATATATGAGCATGATAGGTTGCTCTCATTGGGTCAAATGGTCATTGGGAAAGCTCATTTGGCACATAGTAAGAAGAATATATTTAGGGGTTCTCATAAGAACACCAAACTATTAAAAAAACAAGATCGCAGAGCAATAACAATAAACATAAATGCAAATATAATCACACAGACACATTACAAGAGAGACACCAATATATCGTGGTTCACCTAAGATGGGCTACGTCCACACTGAAATTGTCAGTCCTTGTTATTATACCATCCAGCAAATGAAGGGATAAAACCTACAGCACATCCACTGCACTTCCTCTTCACTGTCTCACAGTCGCTCTTCACGATCTCAAATATCTTTACAATGCATAATACCTAATAAATCTTACCCTAGCCATATTACAATGTCTTTCTTTTATAAGGGAAATACAATGGGAAAATATCACGAGATACCCAAAACCATGGGTCCACAAAACTATTGGCCAACAAGCATCCCAAAACCCCATTTCTCAGGGGCGCTGCCCCCGAACCCCAAGGTTGGGGAAGGATCGTACAGTTCTTTTGCATATCATATAAAGCTGGGGTACATGGCTGAGACAATATCATCTATGAGACTGGAAGATCTGGCTCCACAACCAACAATCTCCCACTTGGAGACTGATCACAACAACTCCAATGTTGCTGTACTTGTTGGATCTTGGACTTGGAAAATTTCTCATCTTCACCTTCACGCTAGAAGGCCAACTGAAACTGGGCAGGAAATCAATTTCTCTCTGGTCACTACCTTTGTGAACATGTCTTCAAGATTCTGGCTAGTATGTATCTTTTCCAGCTTCAACAGTTTATCTTCCAGAACAGAGCATATGAAATGGTACTTGAGCTGTATATGTTTAGTTCTGGAATGAAATGCTGAGTTCTTTGCAAGATGAATGGCACTCTGGATGTCACTATACAACCTGCTATCCTTCTACTTCTTACCCAATTCCTCCATAAACCTATGCAACCAAATTATCTCTTTACTAACCTATGTAACAACAACATACTCTGCTTCCGTTGTTGAAAGTGCAACAACCTTTTGTAGTTTCAAAATCCAAATTACTGTTGTTCCACCTACAGTAAACACATACCCTGTGGTGCTCCTCCTGCTATCCTTATCACCTGTCATATCTGCATCAACATATCCCTGTAGAATAGTGTCTGAACCTCCAAAACATAATGCCTAAGTGGTAGTACCTCTCAAATACCTGAGAATCCACTGTACTGCCTTCCAATGTTCTTTACCTGGATTGTTCATATATCTGCTCACAACTCCCACTGCATGTGCAATATCTAGTCTTATGCACATCATGGCATAAATCAAGCTGCCAACTGTATTGGAGAAAACTCACTATGGCTTGGGAATACCACAATAGACAAATGACTACCAGAAATCTACTCAATTCTCAAAGCAATGCTATTATAAATGACAATGTTAAGATAATGGAGAAATGTAACCAACATCCGATCCAACGTTTGATGTAGATCCCCGTTGGAGCTTTCAATCCACGCACATTCAAGCACTTGGAATCTGCAAATTAGTCTTAACAGTCAATATCTAACAAGTACATGTGATATATAAATGACATTAACATTATCAATAACAATGGTCCATAATATCATAAGCAAATGTAACTCAATGTATAATAAATGAAATTCACACCATGAATGGACGAGAATATGAGTATTTCTATTAATGAACAAGAAGAAGTACAAAGTGATACGACCTCTTGTCGGCAACCAATCTGAACCAAGATCTAGATCAATCCACTTGTGCCTCCACCACTTCAATCCTCCATGAATGGAAAACTCAAACTAGAAAGGAGTTTGGAAGGTGAACATAAATGGTCCACAACTACAAGGATCAATGAGTGCAGACTCAAGATAGGGAAAAAATCCACTAGAGTTCCTTTACTATTCTCCTCTTCCTCCCATCCATAAGCCATATGTGCTCAATATATAGTCCTCTCAAAGGTAGGTGAAAGGACTCATCGAGACGTTACTTGGGCAGATGGAGAGCCAAAGGTCACCCAATGACCGCTTTTTGGGAGTAAAAAGTAATTAATAGTGGTTTTTACCATTTTACTTGACATGCGCGGGCTATAGTGATGCAACTCGCGGGTACGCATGCTATAATGATGCAACATGCGGGTAGGAACAAAAATAGGGAAAATTGGTATCATTGAAGGATAAAAATGGATCTGAGTCACTGAAATGGATCCTATAGGCCAAAGAATGTTGATGCTCACAAGGTGGAAGATTATGATGTAACAGATGCCCCCTAATGCGTGAGGTCAGAGACTAAAAGTGCTACAATGGCTGAAATACATTATAAAACTCAGAAGTGGAGTGATGGAGACACAAGTGGAAAGAACAACTCACTCATCATAATACAATAGTATCTCTGAATACACGTCGGTATAGTACAACAATATGATATAATGGCCATGAATAGGCGGTACATAATGGATACATGTCAGAAATGATCATAGCCATGATCCCTCTACAGTAAGATATGGTCTTCTGCTGAAAAGAAGACAACTGGTGCAAACTGGAGGTACAAACTGCTGAAATCTTAGAGGTGATATCTCAGATGTAAAGTCAAAGTCATATGTAGAATACTGAATGCCACAATCGCCTGGGGTCTTCTACACAAGTCTTCGATGGTGTGATGAACCTGCAATAATTAATTAATGCAAATACACAAGATATCAGAAATAATAGAACTCAGAATCACTTTTATATTTATCACGGGCCACTTCGAGGGGGCAACCTCCTTTGAGCAAGCTCAATACAATTAACTTCACAGTGCCTTCATAGACCTCAACACACACTTATATACTAATTTTAAGTGCCAATACCATGGGTCAATACTATGTGTCAATACAAACCATGGGCTAAGTCTAGGCGCCAATACTATGAGTCAAAACCATGGGACATATAATACTATGGGACGACTTACAAAGCATATGCGTCCAATACTATGGATCAACAAATACTACGGGATGACTTACAAAGCATATGCGTCCAACAACAATATACTAACAAAGTAAAGACATGGGTTCCTAACATCCCTTCTCCCTTAGAAAAAGCTTTGTCCTCAAAGATTTAGATGTGGAAATTGATGCAGAATCTGAAGGAGTGGGTCCCCTGTAGCATCCTCGGGTTGCATTTCGAGCCACTGGTTCCTTTGGAGTTTCAGGGAGGATTACATGGAAGGCTGTAAATGAAGAAGAACCATATCAGCGATGTGAAAAGTGCACTCAGAACGGTGCTGATCGGCTTGTTGTTTTAGTCGAATTCTTGTCATATGAAAATTGTCCTGCAGAATGAGAAGAAGTTGATCACGGTTTCAAAGAATTGAGTCAATTTCCTGAACTGGGGAGCTGCTGAAGGTGTATGGAAGAAGAACTGGTGGTGCCTGTCCATAGACTGCTTCATATGGTGTCCTTTGAGATGTGGTACTATACCACTAGAGCGCTTCTAGGAAATCCATAGAAATAGTTCTCCAAATCTGTGGAGGGATGGGCAAGGGTTCGAGCAGTCCCGAAAGGAGGGTCGTTTCACCCTTGTTGACCTGGAAAGTATCACAGTCAACCACCATCCGTTGAACTGTCCTTTTGAGTCCCTGCCAAAAGAAGTTACATTGTTCTTGGTCATACGTTTTGAGGAACCCAGAGTGCCCTACTGATGAAGAAGCATGGAGTTCATAGAAGAGATAGCCCCGTTGAACAGATTGCAACCAATTTGGAACAAGCAGAGAAATAGTTGTAAGAGAAACTGGGTCATCAAATGTGCGAGGAGGAGCATCTTCCACCATATTGTCCTTACCCTTCTGGTAAGTGGTCGCATAGTCATAACCCATGTGTTGGATAACCCATTTCAGGTGTGTTGGGGAGGAGACCCATTGTTCCAAGAAAGTTTCCAGACTCTGGAGATCAGTCTTGATGCAGAAATAATTCCCCAATAGGGATGGCTACCACTTCTGTACTACATGCAAAATAGCCATCATGTCCTGCTGAGATGTAGATGCGGCAAAATGCTTACCGTAAAGGTCTCGTGAAGGCGGCAAGCCCACTGGTGCAACAAAGACACCTGCATATCTATCCAAGGAAGTAGTGGAGACCATTGGTGGGTGCATCTGAAGGGAATGGAGCTGAGCAATGACACCATGTGAATTCTTCTTAAGGATATTTTCCAAGCGATGTGAACTGATGATGCAGAGAGACCCTGGTTGTAAGCCCATAAATTTGTGTTGTGTCCCATTGACTGAAAACTACATCCAAAGTTCAGCAAAATACCATAAGATGGGGCCAAGTGTGCGTAACCATTGAACGCCCAAAACCACATCACATCCACCTAAGGATAAGGAAAACATGTCAGAGCGCAGGTTATAATCTTCCGTAGAGATACGCACATTACGACACTTCCCCTTGCAAGGTAAGGTGTCCCTATTGGCAACCATGACTTCAAAGTTGGAACAAGGATGGACAAAACAATCAGCCTGTTTGGCAATCCGAGGGTCAATGAAGTTATGAGTGCTACTAGAATCAATGAGTATGGTAAGAGGGAGCTTCTTGAAGTATCCCCTGACCCGCATTGTTTGTGGGGTGGTGACGCCAGTTACAGCATTGAGAGAGATCTCGGGTGGGTCATCTTGAGATGGGGTATCAATAGGCGGGTGTTGAATGTCGACCTGAACATCTACTGTATCTGGAGCTTCTTCAGCAAGTTCTGAGGTAGGCGGAGAATCCACATCCAAGAGATAGAGCTTTTGTTGAACACATCTATGTCCCCAAGTGAATTTCTCATCATAATTATAACAAATCCCTTTTTCTCGGCGTGCTTGCATCTCTGTTTCAGACAATTGCTTTATAGGAGTTGGTTGAGGAGCAGGCATGATGGGAGGTCGTTGGGAACCCATATTTCTAAAGGGAACAAAGGTGGGTTTGGAGCATTGTTGAGCTGCGATCTTGTCCTCGGCCAGCTTAGCCAACCCTAGGACTTCCATCATTGTGTTGGGACAAAACATTTTGACCTCTGAGTGGATTTCATCCTTGAGACCACTGATAAAACAACTCCTGTAGAATTCATCAGACAATCCTTCTGTGTGATTGGCTAGTTTCTCAAATTCCATCTGATACTCTCTCACTATGCCAGTTTGGTGAAGTTTAGTGAGTGCTCTTGTGAATTCGTCAAAAGCACTAGGACCAAATCGTGGCAAAAGGAGTTGGCAAAAATCTATCCAGTTTGGCTCAGGATGAGCTTTGATGTACCAACGTTACCATTGAAGGGCTTCCTGTTCCAAATGAAAGGATGCAAGTGGAACTTTCTCGACATCAAAAGTATTATGCAGACTGAAATATTGTTCTCCTTGGTATATCCATCCAGTCGGATCAGTACCATTGAAGCAAGGAAAATCAAGCTTCGGCCCACAAAAATTGCTGGAAGAAGAGAACCCGGTGGCTGCAAAAGATTCTAGCTGTCGGTTATTGTTCATGGCTGAATGCTGAAGATGGAGGATGAGAAATTTTTCATCCAGATCTTGGAGCTTGGTTTGGATGGCTGCAAGTGCTTCTTCCATGGTGTGTGCTCCTACACAGGTGACAACCGTAACCAGGGTTTTTTTTTTGGGGGGGAGGGGGGGGGGGATGGGTAGAAAAACACAAACAGAAGCTGATTTAGTAAAGGGAAATTTGGATTGGGGAAAAAATTTGATGGGTAATTGGGGTTTGACGAGATTTTGGACACTGTCAAAAGGACATGAAAGCAGAAAAGGGGGATTTCAGAAGTGGGGTGAAAGAATGAGAAAATTTGGCAGAGGGGGACAAAGAAGCAGAATTCGAAAAGGAACTCTGTGGTAAATTTTGAAGGTGATTGGGTGAAATCTGAGGAAGTTATGGCAAACCCTAAAAATAGACAAATGTGGGATTTCAGGCTTTGGGAAGTGGAATTGGGGATAGAGTCCTCAGGAATGAAATATGAAGAATGGGATGACAGGGGTTCCCTAAAAATTTCAAGGGAAACAGAGTGAAAACAAGGGAGATATGGAGAAAAAACTGTTTTTTTTTTTTAGACTGGAGCGGCTACGGCTCGGAAGGAATCTGAAATAGATAGATCTGCAACGGCCCGGAAGTGAGCGAAAACAGAGGGATCTGAAATGGCGTTGAATGGATTGAAAATGGCTGGATCTGGAACGGCTTTCAGAATGGATCTAAACGGCTGGATCTGAAACGACGCAGCAGTGATCGACAACAATTCAGCTGAAAATAGATATGGACCCCAGGTATGTGCGGCTTCTTAACAATTCAGGGGTTTCACTCGGCCACCAATGATGTCTGACGGCTTGCGTATTGGGGCAATACCCCTCACTCCACGGCTCAGGTAAAACTGATAACCGCTTTGCCACAAATGACAGCTCTTGATTTACCTCACGGGTGGGAACTAGTCAATCAGGTAGGGGTCGTTTCCCTTTTCGTTGGCAGGTCCTCTCAATGGGCCAGCTTCTTTAGGGTTCCTGTGGTACTCGTCACAATGAGTTTTACGGCTTATGCCCAAGTACTTCCCACAGTTAAGCGGATAGGGATTATTCCCAAATCCGAAGCTGCAATAGATGCGAAAAAAAAAATTGGTAGAAATTCCACCCAACGAGCGGCCCCAAGAAAGTGCTCTAATACCATATGTGATGAATCTGCAATAATTAATTAATGAAAATACACAAGATATCAGAAATAATAGAACTCATAATCACTTTCATATTGATCATGGGCCACTTCGAGGGGGAAACCTCCTTTGAGCAAGCTCAATACAATTAACTTCACAGTGCCTTCATAGGCCTCAACACACACTTATATACTAAGTCTAGGCGCCAATACCATGGGTCAATACTATGTGTCAATACAAACCATGGGCTAAGTCTAGGCACCAATACTATGAGTCAAAACCATGGGACATATAATACTATGGGACGACTTACAAAGCATATGCGTCCAATACTATGGGTCAATACTATGGGCTAATATAAACTATGGATCAACAAATACTACGAGACGACTTACAAAGCATATGCGTCCAACAACAATATACTAACAAAGTAAAGACATGGGTTCCTAATAGACGGTGCAAGTCCCATCAAGTGAATAAAGGAGTTGGGGTCAAACCTGATGAGACATCGTCTGATTACGGGTCAATGATGTATACCGTTAACAGACGCGAGATGACCCACCAATAATGAAAATGGGAATCAAGGAACAAAGCACAATCATCAGAGTGTGAATAAATGGGTTGAAGTCGAACACTAGGATGAATCCATCGATCAGGGGACATTGATGTATTCCCAAAACTGTCGATGGCGAGAGAACCTGCCACTAATGACTGCAAGCCTTAAGGTACTCAACCAAACTCTAAGCCTCAAGTCCCGGAATAAATGAGTTGAAGTTGACGGAACGAGACTCGCTGGAAGGAGGGCATTAAGGCATCCCCCATCAACCAGCACGAGGTACCAGCAATGCTGAAATATTTGGAAGAGCTCAGGTGAAACAGACTGACTCAATAAGGATGGCCGACATGCAATAGTCAAGAGAACTGAGGAGTGGTCGACACTGGTTCAGGACTTCCTTTGAACAAGAGAATGAGCAGATGGATAGACTCGGGTAGCATAGACTCGACATAAACTTTGCAATGCAGGAGGCATTACCTAGGGCTCCATAATGACTGGAAGCTTAACCAATCGATGGAGAAAACTAAGAAACAAGTACATCTCCTAAGGCCCAACTATAGTCCCAACTCATAATGTACGGAGTGGAATGAATGCTCTGTTCAAAGGCGACACAACAGTTGCCAACAAAAAATAGTGACCATAATCCCGTCCGAATTTTTGGAATATTTGATTTTTTTGGTCTTTTTCATATTTGGGAAAAGCTTGAAAAAGAATAAAATTGCTTATAGTACAACAAGTGAGGGAACGAGTGTCAAATATCTAGCAGACTAGTCCCAAGCAGTGGAACATACCTATGCTCAATGCAAGGAGATGCGTGCAGGATGTGGACACTCGGGGGTATGTTCCCTCAGGGTCAAAAGGTCATCAAATTGTGAAGGGTAAACATATAAGCTTTGTAGGGCTCGACGGGGAAAAGTGTACAGGCACCAGGCTAACAACTGAGTAAGCGGGAGCCGACACAAGACTCAAGCGGCAACTAGGATGATGCAATGCAATCACGGCATGATATAACTGGGGGGAATCCTTAAGGCAGATGGCCAGCATAAGATAAAGTAGAGTATGAGTCTTTATCGCAAAGTCATGGCGTGACTACAAAGGACTCCCAATCCTAAGGACAAACAACAACATGGGCACTAGAATGCATAACGGGTTCTAACTAGGGTACCCATGTTCGGGAAAGCCCTACCACAACATGACGACACTTCTATACCAGTGTGAAGGTTCTGTGTCAATCACGAAGTGGGGTCGCACCTAGGGTTTATGAAAATGGTCAACATGTAAAATGCATAATGCATGTGAAAATGGAAACTAACCTATATGCCAGGTGTGAAATGTACCTGCCGTAGGTGTGAAATGGTTCAGAACAACTCTCGCCGAGGAAATATGTTGAAAAAACACTACTCCATGACACGATATTAGTTCATAACGGCTCAAAATGGAAAAAATATAGAAAAGTGGGTTCAGAAAATTATAAATAGTAATAAAATTTTGTAATTTTCAATTCATTTGCACTATTCACAAATTTGGAGTTTAATGGGTAGTTTTCACCTGAAACTTCAAGTGTCGATCATGGGAGATACAAGCGACTGTTCAACGAACCGTCCGGAGCAGGTTAGTGGTTACTGCCATACCTTTCATTTGAATGCTTTTATTTGAGTTTTGGTCGGTGGAAAATCTTGTTTGGCCAAGCCCTAGATGGCTTCGGCGCTACCCGTGGGTTATAAGTATGTGGGTCGCGGGTAGGGCACCAAACGCGCAGTCAAAAAACTGACTGCCCGCGTCTACCCGCCACTGTCTACAATTTAGCCCGCGGGTACGGCCGTGAAGAAGTTTTTAAACATGAAATTGACTAACAATTTATTGCTTTGCACTCCAGGATGGTTCTAGAGTGGAGGGAAAGAGAGCATGACCAGGTAGATGAGGCCATGCGCAACGATTTGCAAGCACAACAAGCATTGCAAGCATGTGGCTTATATAAATACTGGAGTCTCGGGGGTTTAAGATCCCAAAACCTACTACTCCATCATTTGATCAACTACTGGGATGTGGATGCACAACACTTCATCCTCAATGGGAAAACACTGACACTGGAAGTGGAGGATATCTATTTCATTTCCAGTTTTTCCCGTAGAGGGGAGGTGGCAAGTCTTCGGTCACGGACCGTGGGTGGTGGGATCACTGTGCAAGACTACATAGCGCGGTATTGTCCCGCCAACACACGAGCAGTGGGAATTCAAGTGCAGGTGAATGCCATAGTGGATCTAAGTACAAAGATCATTGTGGCTACTCTAGTGTAGATCACAGGATCCAAAGCACTGCATCAGGCATCCATACCGGTGATGTTCTACGCATCACAATGCTTGCAGCCTACTATATTCGACTGGTGTACTACTCTGCTAGTGTCTATGAAAACACAACTGACGGAATGTAAAGAGGGTAAGGCCAAAAACTTTGGGTATGGCAGCATCCTCTGCAGTTTCTTCTTTGAGAGGGTTCCGAGACTTAGCCCGAGGGTGGATGTCCCTCCTCACAGTCTCTGAGATCCAGCCCTGACCCGGTGGGATGAGATACTGACACGACAGGGTGGTGGCCGTCTGGCGTCACCATATACTAAGGAGTTCTTCCACTGGTGGAACCGGCAGGTGATCGCGATAGAGGACTATCCCTATGCGGGGATAGGCTTCAGACAGGACCGTGACATGCCGCTCCCACCAGGCGCAGCCTTCGGAAACATCGGTGAGTACTCTTTTCGTTTTGTGTTTATTAAATTTTTATGGATTTTTTTATTATAGTTGAAATGCAAAAAATATTTTTGGTGGTAATGTCATGTGCTAATGGGTGACTATTTGCTCACAGACAAAGGCCCGGTGAGACCCGAGGGCTTCCCGAGACATGGTCGTCGGGGTAGGGATGAGGTGGCAGCAGATGCTACAACAGGGCACACACTCCAGATGTTGCGACGCAACATATCACGGATGGTTTCCCGAGTACCACTGATAGAGGTATCCCGACTATCTGAGGCTATGCAGCGCCAGGTAGTGGGTGTTCTCGGGGAGTGGGTGCGGCTACTACAGCGGATGGCCAACGCAGTACAGTATTACTATGAGACACATCTTGTCGAGGTGGCAGCTAGACCTCCTCGAAGGGAGTAGATATCCCAAGGTCTCATCATTTTTTGTATGTATATTTTTGAGGGCTACGGGCTCCAGTTTTGTATGACACTACCATTTTTGGACATATTTATATATATATACAGCTTTGATTCTCCGTTCTACTACACATGTGTATGTACAAATGTATGAATGTCTTTGTATTTATGTGTTCATGATGAATGTGTAAATGCCAATCTAATACATAGTTAGCGTATGTATCAGATATATAATTGTGACTTCTTGGAATATGAATATATGTAATGGAAACAAAATGTCTCTCCAAGAGTCATACCTTAAGGAATATCCGTAGTAATGTAGGGTCTCGTACATGATACTACCCATTCAGCTGAGACACAACTAGTTGTGAATCCAGGCAGACTTCTAAAGACTGGATGTCGTGTGAAATGGAATCCCGAAGTAGCTCAACAACGGCACTATACTCAGCCACATTGTTAGATGTAGGACTGAGACAAGCACCTCCTGAGGACACAACTAGGTGGTCAGGTGAGAAGATAACCCAGGCAGCAGAAGCAAGCTGCTACATATGTCGGCTAGCACCATCCGCAAACCTAAGAATGTAGGACATCCTGTTGACATCTTTCAATCAAACAGAGGCTAATTAGCAGACCTGACAACCAAAAGGAAATCTAAACTATGTACAGAAAAACTATACAATAGTGTACAAAAGTATCAGCCTGAACCAGAGGTTCAAGCGTAATACTGCTTGAGGTAGAGCCCATTTCTAGGCTCCTTCAAGGCAAATCCCTCGTAATATTCTAACTCATAAGATCCTTTTTCAAGGACACGCCTCACAATGTAAGGACCGTGCCACATGGGATTGAACTTGCCTGCCCCCAGGGGTTCTTTAGCTTGGTCATACAAGAGAACAAAGTCACCTTCAGCATATTGTCGGGGATGGATAGACCTATCATATTGAACCTTGACACGACGCTTGTTAACATCAATGGCCACAGTGGCATCTCAACGGTGCTTGTTAAGTTGCTAGAGGTGTAATAAACGTTGCTCAATCTCCGTCGTATCAGGGAGGAGCTCTATGGCTAGCTTGAGTGAAGGGATCTCGCATTCAATCGATAAGAGTGACTCCACACCATGAACTAACTGAAATGGTGAGAACCCGGTGGCAGTCTTAACTGCGGTTCGATATTCCCACAAAGTAGGATATAACATGATATGCCAATTGGTCTTGCTTTGTTGGATGGTATGTTGGAGAATGGTCTTCAAAGACTTATTTACTGCTTCAACCTGACCATTCTCTTGAGGATAGTAGGAATACCATTGTTCCTGACGAAACCCAAGCTTGAGAGACAAATCCTTCATCATCTCATTTTGAAAGTGACTGCCATGGTCGGTGACAATCTCTTTCGGGATACCGAATCGAGTGATAATCTGGTTGAACACGAAATGGGCTGTAGTAGCACCATCGGCTTTAACAGTAGGCATGGCCTCAGCCCACTTGGAAAAATAATCCATGGCCACGATAATATGGTGATGCCCCCCAGCCGAAGCTGGTTTGCAATCCATGAAATCTACCCCCCATTTAGTGAAGGGACCGACAGTGACGACCCGATGGAGGGGCTTTGGATGCGAGTGTATGTTCTAAGAAAACACCTGGCAAGAGTGACATCTCTTCACAGCGTTAATACAATCTTTAAAGATAGTAGGCCAAAAATAACTAGCTCGCATGATACGCTGGGCTGTAGCAAGCCCGAATAAGTGACCGCCACAAGCCCCTGCATGGCAATCATTAAGTACTCGTTCCGCTTCTTCGTGAGTCAAGCAACGATGAAGAATGGAATCCTTTCCTCAGCGATACAAAGTGTCATCGACGATAGTATAATATTTAGCGTGATGTTTCACACGTCGTCGCTCGTCTCGTGAATAATGCGGAGGAAACTTCAAAGTTTGGAGATAAACAATGACATCCCCATACCAAGGGTCCTCGGTCGAGATAAGAAATAAGTGTTCATCCACAAAGAAATCTTCATGAATGACATCCTCATCAAGCCGTGGAAGGTCCGACATAATCTCAGCGAACACCAATGATTTCATTGATTTTGCTGAAGCAAAATCGAGATCAAATTCCTGAAGGATCACAATCCATTTATTATACTTACCCCCGATAAGGTGTCATGATAGCACGAACTGAAATGGATTGATGTGAGCTACAACGGTGGTTGTTCGAAGCAAAATGTAATGTTGTAACCGTTGAACTGCGTGAACAGTCGCAAGTGCCAGCTTTTCTACGTGAGTATATCTTAGTTCAGCGTCTACTAAATTTCAACTGAGATAATAGATAACATGCTCGACAAGAGCATCATCTACCTGAACCAAGACCATGCCAATAGTCTCTTGAGACGTGGCCACATAAAGAATGAAATCTCGTGTAAAGTCCGGTGGACTAGGCACAGGGGCCGATACCAAAGCTTTCTTAAGGGCGTCGAAATACTACTGGGCTCGCTCATCCCAGATAAAAGGTGTGTCTTTCTTCAACAGGCGTGCTAAACCTTTAGTAATACTAGCATAGTTAGCTATAAACCGACGCAGAAAAGTAGCTCTCCCTTGGAGGCTCTGAAGTTGTAACAAATTACGCGGAGGAGGCAACTGAATTATTTCCTCAACTTTGAGAGCATCGACTCTAATGCCCTCTCTCAAAACTATGAATCCTAGAAGGCGACCCGTCCTAACAGTGAAGATGCATTTGTTTGGATTCAATCAAATTTTGTAGTGGATACATCGTTCGAGAATCATACGGAGGTGCTTGGGGTGGTCCACTCTCTTGCGAGAATGGCCAGCAAGGTCATCCAAGAAAACTTCCATAATCATCTTAAGATTGTGAAAGGCATAGGTCATGGCTCGCTGAAAAGTAGCTCCGACGTTTTTAAGGTTGAAGGGCATTTTCCAGTATGAAAATGTTCCCCATGGACAAATAAATGTCATCTTATGTTGGTTCGCAGGTTTGATTTGAATTTGATTATAACCTGAGAAGCCGTCCATGAATGAAAAAATCTCACTCCCCGCACAAGCATCCAATATTTAATCAATGAATGGTGTGGGGAAGTTGTCTTTCGGACATGCACGGTTCAAATCTCTAAAATCAGTGCACACACGGATCGTTCCCTGCTTCTTATCCACAGGAACGGGGTTTGACACCCATTCGGTAAGGGGAACAGGGTAGATGAAACCAGCTTTGAGCAGCTTCTCCACCTCTTCCTTAATAGCAGCTGCCTTCCTAGGGTTCATAGCCCGTAAGCACTGTCGAACTGATTTAGCATCAGGGTACGTTCTAATCTCATGTTCAACAATGCGGGGGTCTATTCCTGGCATCTCCTCGTATGACTAGGCGAAAGCTTCCCAGAGTTCAATAAACAAATTAGTGTAAATAGAAATCTCCTCAGGAATGCAATCGGCACCAACGTAAACATTCTCTATCTTTCGGGGAGTGCAGGAGATGTTGATCGAAGTGGTTGGAGAAATATTGGCCATATTCCCCTCCATAAAAACATCATGCAACTCCAAAAGAGCCATAGGGTGACCAACCATCTCAACTAGAGTCATCCTAAACTCCTCCTACTCAACGAGCTCAAGGTTGGGAAGGAAATAAGAGCGATGGTGCATATCTTCCCAAGGCCTCTCACTACCACACATGGCCTCAAGGATGGCTTCATCAGATGGTAAAGTATCATCAAGGAAATCATGGGAGCAAGATGAGTTGGCTTCCCAAACTGGCAACGTAACAGGATCTTCTTCAACTGTCTGGGAAGAAGAGAGATCTGGATCTGCAATGGTTTGTTGGATATGATTGTAAGCGAGCTCCGCTACAGATAAAGGCATAGACATCCCGACGTGTGCAATGTCTCCAGACATGGAACTCGTGGATGGTAAAATCCACGGATCATCTAAATAGGAGGTCCGAAATAACATATTATTCGAAGGAGGAGACGCATTGTCGATAATGGTTCCAATAAAATTCATGGGTGCAGAATGGTTAAAAGTTCCCATCAACGAAGGGTACATTCCAACACCTATGTTCCCAGCTACCGGCTGAGAATCAGAAACTTGCGGGACTACAGATCCCGTAGATGCTGTGGAAGGAGTGCCAACATAATCCAGCTGATCGATCGTCACAATATTTCCTTCGTGGGGAAAGAAAATAACTCTAAATACAGTAGACACGACAGCCTTCATAGTGTACATCCAGTTCCGACCCAGAAAAAGGTTGTAGTCGATGGGAACATCAACCACTTCAACTTCAATAGGCACAGACTTACCTCCCAAGGAGACAACAAGGGAAGGGATAATTCCATGCGGCATAAAAGACCTACCGTCGAATGCAATGAGTGTAGTTCTAGACGCGAGTAGAGGAGGAGAGCCAAGAGCTTCCCAACAAGTTAACGACATTACTAACGTGGAAGCACCTTCATCAACCATAGTACGTTTGACGAAGCTCTTAAGGCAAACCACCTGGATTTGAAAAGCCACGTGGTAAGGAAAACGAGGTTGGACATCAGTAATATCGAACTTGATAACACTAGGATTTCCCCCATCCTGAACTCCTAACTCACTCAAAAGGGCATACTTATGAGAAGGAGAGGCTTGCAAAACTTCAAGAGCCGACATGGCACACGGAGTTTGTCCCAAATCTTCTACAATGGAGTAGTTCTAGGTGGTTCAAGCATTAGGATTATGTGTGGAGCGCTTGAGAACACCTTTCGGTATCCACGGCATAATGGAAAGCTTCTCGATATGCAAGGAATTGTCAGGAGGAGGGGGAGGCTCATTCCCCAAATTCGGGTGTGGTGCGCCATAATCGCGTTGACAAGTAGCAACACAAACCTCCGACTGAACCATATTCACACATCCATAACCACTAGTATTGGAAGAATACGTGGTCGTTTCATTAGTACCATAACCAGTGGTGGGAGCATGCAAAGCCATGTTTTGATGATGAGGAAGGGGATCCTTCAACACAGCTAGGCTATGTGCCAAATGCTTCGATGCTTCTTCAATTCGAGGACATAAGTGAGTAAGATGATCCTCCCCACAAAGCTTGCAAGGGAATTTCACCTTACACCTAGGTTTACTATCCTCGTCAGCATTACCGCCTTCCTGAGGAGGGTTGGCATTCTCTTTACGAGGATTATTATGATTGGTATTGTTGTTACTTCCATTGTTTCCACCCCTACGACTATTTCTCCCCTTTTTCTTACCACCAGGTTGTTGGTTACCTGATGGTTTCGTTGATTGCACATTGTGTACATCAGACGATGGAGTGGAAGTGGACAAGTTGTGAACCTGTCCAGGAGCAGACTGGTTTAGCGATAAATTTTGCATTTGATTAGCTACCAAGTCTACAGGGCGAGTGCATGCAGACCCCACGATTCCATCAGCATGTGGTCCAGGAATTAACGTGGGCTCATGTCTTGTTCTCGGTGCATTAGGAATAATTTCATATAAAATTCCAGACTGAGAATAAAGTAGATCTAACTGCTGGACTTTCAAGATATCTTGTTCCTCAGTCACAATGCTAGACATCGAAACATCCTTAGTAATGTATGGGAGTAAAGACTTAAGGAACCATTCCAACAAGAATTCTGGAGGAATGTTGGCTTTCATTAATCTCTTCCGCCGACACCACTCTTGAACATGGTCAGAAATATGTGTGGCCTTATTCTTACGGAAGGTGGACAACAACTCAGTACCAGTATCATAACAAACTAGCAATTGGAAATGGTCTAAGAAAACCAAAGCAATCTCGTTGAATTCCCTATAGGTGTTTCCAGGAAACACCACATACCACTTCATGGCTGCCCCCGTGAGGGTGCATTGAAATAGTCATAATCTAATGGAATCATGATTCAAAGAGTTGCACCAAAGGTGAAACATCGTGACATGATCTCCCGGGTCCTCGCCACCTTTCCCTTCAAAATTTGGAATGTCCAAAGGAAGCTTGGTAGGGACCGGGGGCCAAGTAGGGTCGTGACACACTGGATCATTCGTGAGCTTCGAAAGATCCGGGAGATTCAAGAGTGCAAGGAACGGGAGCTGCAACTGGAAAGCTTGATTATAAGCTCCCATAAAAGGTTGGTTGAACGGAACTGTGTTATAGGATGGACCAAAAGCTTGACCATGAGGATTAAACTACTGATAATGAGGACCTGACGGCCTGTAAGCTTTCCCATGGCCATAAGATGGATAACCTCCCCCTGCCTGACCCATTTGAGAGTAAGCACGTATATGCGCATTATGAGCACCATATTGGGGTGGTGGGTGATACTGGTGGCCATCCCCGACTGGGTTGTAGTAAGGGTTGCCACCATGAGTATGGGGCATATATGTACTATTCATAGCGGGAACCGTGTTGTATTGACCATAATGGTATGGTATGTTCCCACCCCTAGAATTAGGATTATCTTGAGCAGTTGTGTGGTGACCAAAAGCATGAGAAGTATTCCCAGCCCCAACATTGGTGTGATTAGTAGCAGGGTCGGTGGTGTGATGTCCATGTGGATAGGAAATATTCCCACCCCCTACATTAGCATCTCTAGTGGCGTAAGTGGATGCAAAAGTATGCGATATATGTCCACCCCCATGGGTGGGAGGAACAGTATCATGTGCAAAAATAGTCCTAGGTTGACGAGTAGGGACACGTGTATTAGGTGGTGGATGGTGAGTCGTATTACAAACAGCATTCCGATTAGGTTGAGTAATCCTAGGAGGTGGCTGTCTTCCAGCATTAGCATTGTTAGGAGGAACATGACCAGTCCCCATACTATGTGAGTAGGTGGACAACGTAGTGCCCCCAGTGAGGGTAGTGCCCCCAATGGGTATAGTATGGCTAACACTTTGGGTAGTGCCAGCGTGACTACCAACCATAGTGGAAGGTTCGACAGTAGTATGACTAGGCATACCAAAAGAGAGTGCAGTGGGGTTGATCGTAGGGCCAGTGTCATCATGAGTCTCAGGCCTTCCGTATCTATAATCACGTGGAAACAAAGGAACGAAAGGCTCGTCCTGTTCTTCATCCTCGGGTAAGTTGGGCATTCCGTAAAGATAATTATTCAAATTTGAAGGATCAAACGGATCCCAGTCAAGTGGATTAGGCCAAATAGAACCAAGTTGAGTGTCAGGTGGATCACCTCCCCAATCCTCACGAGGAGTATGGGGATTGGAAGTATGGTCAACTCTACCCGAAGGAGTAGAAGGGTGTTGCCCAATATTAGGATGTGCAGCCATGTAATCTTCAACGTAAGTCTCGTATGAATCCGAAGAATCAGAGGGAGCCCTCCGGCGTCCCCTAGAAATACGGCATGTAACCTTGAGTGGCTTTAAACCAGCCAAATGACGGGACCGGCGAAGAGTAGGGATTCGTGCCACGTTATCTCCGGAGAGAGACACAACGTCCCTTAAAGGCCAACTATCGTTCAAAAATAGTAAATCAAAAGCACACACCTAGAGAAACTACAACCAAGAGCAGACAAACAGAGTGGCTAAATGAGCTCCCGACACTAGAGTCGGTATGCATCGCCTAGGAGAGGCTTGAGACTCCCAAACTATAGCCGTAGGTAACAGAATCAGTTATAGAGACACCCAGGCTTCACTGTGTCGACAGGGATAAGTCCATTGCACGAACACAACTATGCTGTCCAATCCCTATCTGACTCAGGACACAAACAGAATAACCACTACAAGTACCCTATGCAGTACCTAGGTAAGGAAACTATGTTCACCGCAATATAACCAATGCTTAGGGGGACAGTCGCAGGTGGGACCCGTCGTATGGGCAGGGTAGCTAACCCCGAAGCACAAGAGGATGAACCTCCGGTACCCCCAGATACGAACAAATCCTGGATATATCTCCCACGTTCAACCGATATTAGAGGGATATCTCCTCAACCAACCTCTCGTGGCCTCGTGCTTAACTCTAGATTGAGTAGAGCTTCCTGAGAACACCAATATATACCATGGATTCCTCCACTCCCTGGTCAGACACCTAATGTTTCGTTCAGTAGTCTTGGATTGTTAACTCACAATGATCTATTCCAAGACTCTAAACCTATGCTAGTTGGTGTACCCTATAAATAAAATCAGTCTAATCAATTTTTTGATTAAGCGTTAATTTTAGTGGATGTGATTACTCAAGGGATATGATTGTGAAACTAGTGATGTGTAGACTCAATAGTATGCAACATCGTCCAATCCTAGACTCATCTATCCAATAAAACAATGTCACTAATATGCAAAATCAACCAACAATTCTGAAATAAATATGCAATCCTTTATCTTTTCAATGCACAAGCAGAACCTAAAATGAAGGCAACAAGCACTAAATGCAAAATGCAGTACATGAAAGTAAAATATTTTTGTATTTTCACTTATAAACGAGAAGGAAAATGCAAAAAAACAAATGAATATTTTTGTATTTTTTCAATATAAATGGAATGAAAAAATGCAAGCAAAATCCTACTATTCAGTCACTGAAGTGCCGAGAAGATCACTAAGACAACCCGGCAGATCCTAAACAGCAAGACTCAGCCAAAGGAATGAGCTCAAAAGGAAGAAACCAAGAGGCTAAAACCAAAGATTGGTAAAAAACCAAGAAGGCTCAACCAAGAGAAACGAAGAGATCTGGTCACAACCAAGGCATGAAACAGTCAAGAAAGATGCCAACAAAAACTCGGGAACCAATCAAACTCACCCAGTAACAACCAATAGTCATAAACCAACAAAAGCCGGAGTTACACGCTACTGTCGAAGGAAATCCTGCGGGTACCCACGAGCAGTAGAGTAAATAGAGGCTGGTAGACGCGGGCATAACTAAGCTAGCCCGCGGGTGAGAAAAGGAAAATGGGCAAATAAAGAGTCCAGGGGCTCAGAAAAATCAAGTTTTCTACAGTTTATCTTAATAGCCAATCAGTGACACAGAGCTTCGATAAACAGCAACTCTAATTATGGACTAATGCTCAAAAAAATTCCCAAACATGGATGTTTTCCCCAGCGGAGTCGCCACGTCTGTATTGGAGAAAACTCACTATGACTTGGGAATACCACAACAGACAGATGACTACCAGAAATCTACTCAATTCTCAAAGTAATGCTATTATAAATGACAATGTTAAGATAATGGAGAAATGTAACCAACCTCGATCCAACGTTTGATGTAGATCCCCGTTGGAGCTTTCAATCCACACACATCCAAGCACTTGTAATATGCAAATTAGTCTTGACAGCCAATATCTAACAAGTACATGTGATATATAAATGACATTAACATTATCAATAACAATGGTCCATAATATCATAAGCAAATGTCACTCAATGTATAATAAATGACATTCACACCATGAATGGACGAGAATATGAGTATTTCTATTAATGAACAAGAAGAAGTACAAAGTGATACGACCTCTTGCTGGAAACCAATGTGAACCAATATCTAGATCAATCCACTTGTGCCTCCACCACTTCAATCCTCCATGAATGGCAAACTCAAACTAGAAAGGAGTTTGGAAGGTGAACATAAATGGTCCACAACTACAAGGATCAATGAGTGCAGACTCAAGATAGGGAAAAAATCCACTAGAGTTCCTTTACTATTCTCCTCTTCCTCCCATCCATAAGCCATATGTGCTCAATATATAGTCCTCTCAAAGGTCGGTGAAAGGACTCATCGAGACGTTACTTGGGCAAATGGAGATCCAAAGGTTACCCAATGACCGCTTTTTGGGAGTAAAAAGTAATTAATAGTGGTTTTTACCATTTTACTTGACACCCGCGGGCTATAGTGATGCAACTCGTGGGTACGCATGCTATAATGATGCAACATGTGGGTAGGAACAAAAATAGGGCAAACTGGTATCATTGAAGGATAAAAATGGATCTGAGTCACTGAAATGGATCCTATAGGCCAAAGAATGCTGATGCTCACAGGGTGGAAGATTATGATGTAACACCAACTGCTGATGAATAGGGAATCTTGGACATGTATTATGTATCTTCCTGTGTCTTGGGACACATTTCCTTACTTAGATTTAAATGGCTAGCCAAAGGTGTACTAACGGGTTTTGCATTCTGTATTTTGAACCTATCCAACACCTTTTGTATATACTCACTATGAGACAATGTCAATTTGCGATTTTTCCTATCTCTTATTATTCTCATACCAAGGATTTGTTTTGCAACACCCAAATCCTTCATTGCAAATGAATTAGCTAGCTTCATTTTGAGTACATTTACATCCTGCATGTCAGACCTTGCAACAAGCATGTCATCCACATACAATAACAAGATAATATATCTTTCATTTTCTAGCCTCTTGAAATAAAAACATTGGTCAGAATGGCATCTACTATAACCTTGTTCTGTCATAAACCTATCAAATTTTAAATACCACTGCCTTGGAGCTTGCTTCAAGCCATACAAGCTCTTCTTCAACCTACATACCAAATCCTCCTTCGCTTTGACCTCATACCCTTGTGGCTGCTTCATATATATCTCTTCCTCCAAATCCCCATGGAGAAAGGTTGTTTTTACATCTAACTGTTCAAGATGCAAATCTTCTACCGCCACTAGACTTAAAATAGTCCTAATTGAAGTCATCTTAACAACAAGAGAAAATATTTCATCAAAATATATACCTTTCTTCTGTGCAAACCTCTTTACAACAAGTCTGGCCTTGTACCGCTTCTTACCTCCTCCTTCCTTCAACCTGTAAATCCATTTGTTCTGCAATGGTCTTTTACCAGTAAGAAACTGAACCAAATGCCAAGTCTAGTTTCCTACCAATGAGTCCATCTCCTCATTCATGCCTTGCTCCCACTTCTTTCTAGTTTCCACCTGCATTGCTTCTTCATAACATTCTGGTTCACTAGCATCAGTCATCAATAAATAATACATTGAAGGAGAGTATCATTCAGGGAGTCTACTTAACCTAGTAGATCTTCTTACACTTGCAGGAGTTTCAGGTACTTGATGTTGTTCTTGATTTTCTGGCACCTTTGGAACTTCATTTTCTTCAATTTCATCAAGTACTGTGTACTCTGTGTTTTCCTTTTCTTGTTTCTTTCCCTACAACTGATCTTTATACATGACCTTTTCGTTGAATATCACATCTCTACTCCTAATGATTTTGTTATTTTCATAATCTCATAAGCGATAACCAAAATCATCAACCCCATATCCAATAAAGGTACATTTCTTGTATTTAGCTTCAAGCTTTGTTCTATTTTCTTTATCAATATGGACAAATGCTTCACAAGCAAACGTTCTCAGAAATGAGTAGTTTACCTTTTTACCTGTCCATGCCTCCTATGGAATACCACCATCCAAAGCACTAGAAGGCCCTTTGTTTATTAAATAAACAACAGTATTTATAGCATCTGCCCAAAACTGTAAGGGCAACCCTGCATGCAATCTCATACACCTTGCACGCTCCATGATCGTTCTATTCATCCTTTCTGGCACGCCATTTTCTTGTGGTGTTTCTGGGACTGTCTTCTCTCTACAAATCCCATGGTATGAACAATAACTATCAAACTCCTTGCCGCAGTACTCACCTCCATTATCAAATCTGAGACACTTCAACCTTTTTCCTGTCTCATTCTCAACCAAATCTTTCCACTTCTTAAAAGTAGCAAACACGTCAGATTTATGTCTAATGCAATAAATCCAAGTTTTTCTAGTTGCATCATCAATAAATGTAACATAATAATGAGAGCCACCAAGAGATTGTACCTGAGCTGGTCCCCATACATCTATATGCACAAGCTCTAACTTTTCATTCTTCTTCTATTTCCCAACCATGAGAAATCTGACTCTCTTATGTTTTCCATAAACACAGTTCTCACAGAATTCCAAACTTACCTACTTCAAATCTGGCAGCAACTTCCTTGAGTGGAGAATCTGCATCCCCTTCTCACTCATGTGGCCAAGCCTATGATGCCACAATGTTGTATCTATTCCTATGGAAGCTACAGAGATAGAATGGTCAGTATTATGAGGACATAAATACAAAGTGCCTACCCTGTCTCATTTTTCTATCACCATTGATCCTTTAGTGATCTTCCACCACGTTTCTCCAAACATAGATAGACAACCACCATCTCCCAGCTACCCTGTTGAGATCAGATTTATTTTCATACCAGGAATATGCCTAACATCTTTTAGCAGCCATTCAGTTTCATTCTTAAATTTTATCCATACCTTGCCCATTCCAACAATTTTACATGGTTCATCATCACCCAATAAGACATGTCCAAAATCACCTGGAACATAATCATGAAAATATTTCCTATGGGGTGTAGCATGACATGAAGCCCCTGAATCTACTACCCAATAATCACTAGTATTATCTAATGCAAGAATCACAGCATCTTGTAACACATCACCTGTTACATTTGCTTCCTGGGTAGTTTCTTGTTGTCCATCTCCTTTCTTCTTTAGAGATCTATAGTCTTTCTTCATATGCCCTTTCTTTCCACAATTCCAGCACTCTATTATTCCCAGTCTGGACTTGGATCTGCCCGTTTTAGACTTGCCATGATTACCTTGGCTCTTTCCTTTCTCCTTTTGTCTTCCCTTACTCTCCATGGTCAACGCATTACCTGATGTCTCACCTGTTCTTTTTCTTCGCATTTCCTCGCTAAGAATAACACCAATAACATCATCAAATTTCAAGGTGTTTGAACCAGAGACAGAGTTACTTATAGCCATGACCAAGCTATTCCAGCTTTCTGGCAATGAACACAAGATTAGAAGAGCCCTAACCTCATCAAAGTTCACACTTACAGAACTTAGTTGATTTTTAACCATATTAAATTTATTTAAATGATTAGCAACAGATCCACCTTCAGACATCTTCATATTAAATAAACGATTCATTAGAAATACCTTGTTTCATGCCGAGGGTTTTTCATACAGCTTACCCAATGCGCTCATCAAACCCTCCGTTGTCTTTTCTTTTGAGATATTGAAAGCCACTGATGAAGCCAGGGACATTTCTATTGTTCCCAGTGCATTTCTGTCAAGAAGCTCCCATTCTTCGTCCTTCATATTCATCGGCTTCTTTTCTCTTCCTCCTAATGGTAGGAATAGATCCTTCTGGTACAGACATTCCTCCATTTGCATCTTCCATAACTAGTAGTTTTGGCCGTTAAATTTCTCGACCTTAAACTTTCCTTCTTCTACCACTGCTCCCACTCAAACCAGAAACCCTAGTGTCCTACGGGTTTATCTGCCAAATAGACCTTTGGCTCTGATACCAATTGTTAGAAAAACAGGATCGCAGAGCAATAACAATAAACAGAAATGCAAATATAATCACACAGACACATTACAAGAGAGACACCAATATATCGTGGTTCACCCAAGATGGGCTACGTCCACACTGAAATTTCCAGTCCTTATTATTATACCATCCAACAAATGAAGGGATACAACCTGCAGCACATCCATTGCACTTCCTCTTCACTGTCTCACAGTCTCTCTTCACAATCTCAGAGATCTTTACAATGCATAATACCTAATACATCTTACCCTAGCCGTATTACAATTTATTTCTTTTATAGGGGAAACACAATGGGAAAATACCACGAGATACCCAAATACATGGGTCCGCAAAACTATTGGCCAACAAACATCCCAACCCCAAGGTTGGGGAACAAGTGTATAGTCCTTTTGCATATCATATAAAGCTGGGGTACACGGCTGAGACAATATCATCTATGAGACTGGAAGATCTGGCTCCACAACCAACACAAACCTCATCTTGATAGTACCTCCCATCAAACTTCTAATGATATTCATGCAGAGGATTCAAAGATGAGAACATGGAAACCTTGCAAGCATTGCGGAAAACTAATCACACTGAGATTCAAAATTGATTTAAGAGGAAGAATTGCTTTAAGGGGTGGAATTAACTTGCAAAGGCCAAGAAGAAAACCTATAAGGAACAACAAATATCTCTTTGTACCTATTATGTTCAACCAATTAAATCATCTTCTCCAATGGAATGGATTATGGACTCAGGTGTCTCAAATCATATGGCCAACACTACTTCATTATTCACCTCTTATGAAAAACAAAAGCACAAGGCTCAAAAAGTTTGAATAAGTGATGGTAAGAAACTTTCATTAGTTGGTTCTCGTAATATTCATGTTCTTAATGGTATATTGGAAGATGTTTTCATGTTGAAGGCATGCCCAATAGTCTCCTTTCTGTTTACCATGCTTGTAAAAAAGGATATAAGTTTGAAGCATTTCCTGATAGATATGTCCTGAAGGACATCAACAACAACTTCAAAATTGTTTTATCTGATCTGGTTGATCATGAAGCAGGTTTTAATTCACTCAACAAACAACCATTTTATTCCTATGTTGCACATGCTCAAGAACACAGTAAATTGTGGCATGAAAGATTAGGTCACTTGAATTATGGGAAAATGAAATTGTTGTCTAAGACGGTGCTTATCTTACCTCCAATATCTTCCACTAAGGTTGTTTGTGAAGGTTGTGTCCTTAGTAAACATCACAGGGAAAAGTTTGGCAAGGATAAAGCCAAGTGTGCCCAAGAGCAGTTGTAGATGGTTCACAGTGACATATGTGGTCCTATAGAGTCTCCTTCATTATCAAGTGTTTTTTACTTGATTAATTTTATTGATTATAGTAGGAAGACTTGAGTTTATTTCTTGAAACATAAAAGTGAATCATTCATTGTCTTTCAAGAATTTAAATCCCTAGTTGAAAAATACTATGCTAAATATATCAATACTATTAGAACTAGTAATGCAAGGGAGTACACTAAAAAAGAATTTGCATTATATTTATCCAAGCATGGCATTCAAAATCAAAGGACAGTTCCTTACACACCCTAATAGAATGGGGTTGCAATTAGGAAAAATAGAACCTTAGTTGAAATGGATAGATATATGCTATATTCAAAAGGAGTGCAAAAAATATTTTTGGTTGAAGCTATATGTTGTGCTAAACATATTTTGAACAGGTTTCCTACTAAATCAATTTTGCAAAGTACTCCTAGATAACTGTAGAGTGGAAGGAGACCAGGAAATATCCATTTCAAGGTCTTTGGCTTTGAATGTTGGGATCATGTCCCTAATGAAAAACTAAATAATTTGGAGCCCAAATCTCACAAATGGATATTTATTGGTTATAGTGAAGATTCTAAAACATACATGTTATTTGATCCATCCATTCAAGATGTCATCATTCAGTGAGATGTATAGTTTAATGAAGTATCTCTACCACCTGAGTCTACTATTCATCATGATACCTTGAACATTCAGTTGTACCTGTGTCTGTTTCTCCTTCCTCAAGTACTATGCAAGACCTAGAAATTTCCCCTATTGGTTTTAGTGATCCACCAAAACTTATTGAAGATACTAATGCAGTTCCCACCACTACACACCCTCTTCTAGTTTGGGCACATAAGACACTTGAATATGCAGACTCTGAGGTTGGTATTCTATCTAACACTCGTGGGACTAGATCATATTTTTCTCTCATGAAAAATATTTTATCCATGGACTATCCTTCCACATATGCAGAAGCTAAAGGAAAACCAGAATGGGAGAAAGAAAAGGTTGTTGAATATGATTCTTTGATAAATAACAACACTTGGAACCTTGTCCCCATTCCTCTTGGTAATAATCTTGTTGGTTGCAAATGGATTTATAAAAAAAAATTCAATGCAAAATGATAGATTAAAAAGCATAAGACTCAATTAGTCGCCAAAGGATTTCTTCAAAAAGAAGGTATTGATTATAATGAAACCTTTGCTCCCATTGCTAAAATGAACACTAACATAACTATCATTTCTCTTACTGCATCCTTTCAGGGAAATTCACCCATTGGATGTCAATGGTTCTTTTTTAAATGGTGATCTTCATAAAGAAATTTATATGCAACAACCACCTGGTTTCATCACCTCTGAAAATTCAATTTTGGTATCCAAATTGAACAAGTCTTTGTATGATATTAAACAAACACCTAGGGATTGGTATGAGAAAATTGATACTCATTTCTTGAAGAGTGGTTTCAAGTGGTGTCGATGTCATCCAAATATGTATATTAAATTATTTGAATATGACATCCTTGTTGTTGTTCTTTATGTGGATGATCTAATCCTCACAAGCAACCAACTTTCCTTAATCTTAAGTAGTGATTTGAAATGACAGACTTACGCCTATTGCATTATTTTTTAGGTATTCGGGTCTGGCACATGAATAATAGAAGTATCTTCCTTTCTCATCCTAGGTATGGTGTATTTCTAGATCGGTTTCATATGAGTGATTGTAAGCCTTCACCAACACCATTTTGGTCAAGGGTCAAATTAACTATTGATTGTGACACTCTCCTTGTTGATGTGATTTCCTTTGACATTAGCATGGTCTTTATATTAATTATGAAAGAGCCTTATGAAAGCCATTGTAAAGTAGCTAAAATGATTCTCATATATCTTTAAGGAACTCTACATTATGGTGTTTTCTATTCTAATAAGGCTTCTATTTCACTTCCTGGTTACATGATTCTGATTGGGAAGGAGATACTATTGACATGAGGTATACTGTGGGATATATCTTTTAGCTTGGTCCAGGTCCAATTTCATGGTCCAGTAAGAAGTTGAGAACACTTTCTCTTTCTTCTTGTGAAGCATAGTATAGGGAAACTAAGGAAGCGATTAAAGAAGCAGTGTAGATATGACATGTCCTTACAAAGCTTGGACTGGTTTAGAATGCTCCTAATGAGTTAAGAAGTGATAATAATAGTGCAATCCATATAGATTACAATCCAATGCATCACAACAAAACCAAACATATTGAACTTGATACTCATTACATTCGAGATCTATTTGTTGACGGTTTTATATGTTTGGAGTATTGTCCTATTGAAAAGCAAGTTGCCAAGTTGTTGATATCTTCACCAAATCCATGGCATAGGTGAACATCTTCGAAACTTGTTGGGGATAATGGGAGTTGTCATCAAGGGGGAATGTTAGCATAATGACATCTTCCTCCAAATTGTGTTCTATCCCTCTAGTCATCAATAAGGGGGGATGATGGCCTATTGGTATAATGTATATGCCTAAGGAATTTTCTAATCTTAGATTATTAGGCCAAGTTATTATTCAATAAATACCTATCTTATAAATGTATTATCCCACATGCATCACAAGAATGTGATATCAAGTCCCTCTAAGGTATATAATAGAAGTGGAGGAAACCTAACAGAGTACAATGCAATGTGTTGTGATATATTTAGAGAGTCCAAGGTTGTAAGATCAGAGAGTTTCCCTGAGGAATACAATTCAGCTTCTATGGATGTTTCCCCATCTTGGAGTTTTACCATGTAAATGCCTTTCCTATGTCTGTCTTTCCTTGTTTGATTTATTGTTATATCTAATGCTTATAATATGAGTTTAGATAGGTTATATTCTTAGCAATTATTGCACTTAATTTCCCGATCTAACAATGTCAAATCCCTTTTTGAAAAGTCCAAAACCTTAAAAACAAATGAAATATCAATTAAATTTCATGTGACTTTCAAAATTATGCAAAAGGAATGCCAACAAAGCTTTCAAGAACAAAATAAAAAATGATCCAAAACCATTCCATGGAAATTCAAAAAAATGAAAGGGGGTACCCAAAATTTTGAAATTTAAGGTGTGATGAGGACTTAACAAATGGCAATACACTAGGTGAAACATAGGATCTCTGACATGATGCTTTTTTTAAAAACATGAAGGATTCAATTTCAAGTCTTCTAGTATGAGATAACTTTGAACCAATGGGTACTAATTCTTTTTCTATCTTCAACAAAACTTCGTTTCCATCCTTACTTTAATACATAATACTTGGTGAAATCCGCTAGAGAATTTATGTAAAGTTAATTGTTTCCCATTATATTTTAGAATTAATTATCATATTCTCCGCACCAAGTTCTCTTTGTGTTTCTCTTTTTCCAATGAGAATCCATTGCTATGACGAAGTCACCCCCAATACCACAAACCTTGTTCCGCTTCTAATTAGCGTCCATAGCCCTAGTTTCATGTTCTTTATTAGTTATGGAGATCATGATATTTTTTTATCAAGACGTGACCAAATTAATCTAGATATTAAGATCATCCTTTCCTATAATTGGCTCCAAATTCTTATCTTACATTTCTAACTATGTCAACCAATTAATTAGATGTGTGCATATCAAAGTTCTCGAGTGGACAAATCAATTGCTTAGAAATAAAAGTATGAATGATGATTTCATGATTTGAAAAGGAGCTCATATGCCATAATGAACTTCTCTGATTTGATTTGTAGATTAGTTACTCACCAATTTTCTGATTGAATTGTTGATTGATAAGACTTTGAATCTTGAAGCTTGACTATAATCATCAATGATATTCCCCCCTAGCAGGTGCAAGGTGATAAGAACATGGAAGGGATCCAAGTTTGAAATTTGGATTCTTTTTCAATCATTGAATTTTGATGCCATGTATCTATTGGTTTTGGATGTCCTCTAAAAAAATTCATCAATGGATGTGGTGGTTTTGGTTGACCACTAAACTTTTTGCTTGATCTCTTTTCTTCAATCATTTTTTTGATTCCCCCCTTAAGGTACAAGGAATTACCTTTCTTCTTTCATTTTTGTACTTCCCCACCTTTTGGTGCAATGGAGTACCAATTTAAAATGGGCCATAGTCATGCCCAAAATTATCATCTGCAATAACTGATTGAAGTTTGTTTTCTTTTGTAATTTCATCATTCAAATGTGTCTTTACCCGTGTGTTAAATAGACAATAAGACTTATGCAACTTCTTGACTTCCTGATCCCATTTCCAAGAACTTATCCAACCATAATGTAGTGTTCTTTCCTAAACCTTCTTCTGTTTTTGACATTTAGATGATTTGTGTTCCTACAACGAAGACAAGGATGGAGATCAAAACGTAATGTCTCCAAATGGCCAACTCTATGAAAATGATGGCATTCAAAAATTTATTCCATGTGGTTGTCATCAACTGATTGAATAACTTCTTCATTGGTTTATGGAACCTTCAAATATTCGTCAAGAAATCATGAACTCACAAATTGAACTAGTTTGGAGTAATCTGGAATATGAAAGATGTATTTTTCATATCCTAACCCATATCAATTTTGGTTGAATTGTATTTTTTCTCAAGGTGTGATGATAATATTGGAAAGATTAAGTTGTACTTGTTAATGTGCTCCATTAATTTTTTCTTCATATTCAAATTCATTGATGTTGCTCTCATTTCGTGCTACATCTTGTGACTCATCTTCATAATTTGTGTCTATCAATTAATTGTTTATCATTGATTCTATGTCATCATCAATCTTATATTATGGTGCATCAATTT
The DNA here is from genome assembly GCA_027924585.1 of Larix kaempferi. NCBI lineage: Eukaryota > Viridiplantae > Streptophyta > Pinopsida > Pinales > Pinaceae > Larix > Larix kaempferi. Next base: position 2,374,753 of record BSBM01000258.1, read on the forward strand.
CATCCAATAGATCATTTGTATCAAATGTAGCATCAATTTTTTGCATTTAAGATCAAGTGTATCACAAGTGCATCACCCAGATGCATTCTTACCATTTCTTGCTCATGTTCAATTAAATTTAGTTGGACTGCTTCAATCAATTTATCCTTGAGATCAATATGTTTATGGAGATCTACTATCCAATTATCCAATGCATGTAAGGGGTCCTGTATTTCTTTGATTTCTATATTTTTGTTTTGCAAATGCTTTCCACCTTTACTCATTTTAGATTTTTGCACTTGTCACACTCAATTGCACTTGTCTTTTTACACACTTGCTTTCTCTTGTGGCATGCTCCCTTGGTTTTATGTCAACTTTAGAGTGTCAAGTACAATCGATCATGCACTCCACAATTGTGATTACACTGATTTTGACATATTGACTTGAAGATTGCAATTGTGACCTCCTTATTCAAATTTCAGGCAAGTTCACTTTTACAATAGGTTGTCATTTCAACCAATCAATGAATGAACATTATGCTTAAATTTTAGTTACTCAACAAGTTATTGATTCAATGAAATGTTTTTTTGGTGGATTTATAATTTTCCCCTTTGTGTCATATAATTTGAAATAACATGTAATATTTTACCAATTTACAAAAAAAATCAAATCAATGTAGTCTTCAACTATTTTTGTGTGCTTGTTTTGTTTATCAAATTAAATGTGATTGTCAAATGGTAATTACAAAACACCATAAGCATAAAAAATTCATCCACCATCTCACACCAGCACAAGGTATCCCTATGACCTCCTTATTCTGATTTGAGACGTGCCACCCCAAAATGATATTTTTATTAAATATGAAGTTTTTAATCATTCTTCTTTTCTTCTTGCCCATGAATAGATATATTCGAGCAAGACATATGACACTATGACAAAGATATATGCGAACAAGAAATTCTTCTTTTGTTTGAACCATGGTTCTTAGGGATACGATTTTTTGTTTGAATATTATGATATATGTGAGCCATCACGATTGTTGTTTTAGATAGATTTATGATTCCAAATCTCCTTTTTTTTGTTGGCACATGGAATCATTCATTAAAAAAACAAAGTATATACCTTAGGCAAAAGACGACATACCATATGTGGGCCTATGAATAATTAGTGGATGAACGAACCCCAATGATAAAAGATACTCTACTCTGATTGTAGAAGGATTCAAAAAAATTGGATTGTATGTTATACGTAGTCATATTCAAATCAATTGTTAGTCTACAAAATCTTCCAAGCACCTCTCGACCTACACAGTTATGGAACAATTTCATTGATTTAAGCAAGAAGGATTGTGTGCCTAGGCGATCACATTAATTTTTATTTGTTTCATAGTGGATCTCATATTGACTCCACATTAGCTTTGCAATCAATTCAGTTCAGACACATGAAATTCATGCAAACATAACACAAGATATACCGTGGGGAAAATCCTCAAAACTACGAGAACAAAAACCCCAGCAATTATTCTTAGTATAATATAACGAATAGCAGATAATGCTTTCTTTTACAACATAGTAGATTGATTTCGAAAGATAAGAAATCACCAATATACTCTTGTTGAAGATAAAGAAGCAATACATAAGAGAGATCAATAGGATGTGTTTTCTAACTTGCCCAGCACATCAATAACAAGCAAGAACAATAACATGCACAAAGAGAAGCGCCTTGCCTTTAATGGAGAAGAGAATTCGCTTCACATTGAATTCATCAATCTTGTATATCATATTTATACATTTTTTTATTCTATTTGTGTATTCTAACTTCATGATGAACTCACCCTCAAACTGGATGTATCAAGCTTGCATGCAGAAGTGCACCCCACTTCTCATGCAATGCTTTATCTCACTGAGTTGTCACTTAGGATGAACTCGCCTCTTAACTGAAAGCTTTCCCACTTAGTTAGGTGGCTAACTTAAGTGTCATCACTTAGTTAACTATATCTTCTTTGTTGTCACTTAGTTAACTCTCTTTAATTGACTCTTGATAACATCACTGTAGTGATCAATTCGAGTTCTCCTTGATTTACTGAAGTGTCGTATTTTAGTTTAACTAAAGTGAAAATACTTTAGTTAACTAGTCCTTCTTATTTAACACTTCGTTAACTGAAATCATGCTGATTTATTTACTTGAAGTGACCACTGTGAGTTCTTTAGTTAATTGAGGCATATCTTTAACTGATGCTTTAATTGAAGCATTGATTGAGGAATACATTGATACTTAACTAAATATTTATATCTGAAGCTTTAACAATTTGAGTTCTCTTTAATTAGCTAAAGTGTTTGCATGGGAAATTTCAAATTCTCTTGATCTCTATGCTTTATCTTTTATTTATTTATCTCTTATTGCATGGTCAATATGTGCTAACTTCAATTATCCATCACATTAGTGTTGAAATATCGTAACTTCGAAGAATATTCTATTGTATTTTATTATTGTAATTTATTCAGAGATGTTTTATTCCTCCATCAGGTTGTCATTATTGTATTTGATTATATAAAGTCATTGAGGTAAATCCTCCCTTGTAAGTCGGGGCAATAGATCCCCTTTGAGTCAATTGTAATGGGGTGTTTAAGTCCCCTAGAGAAGTCGGCCTAGACAGCATTAGGTTAAGTTGTTAGGGGCCAACCTAGTTAGGGAAAAAGTCAAGTGAAAGATAAAGTATAAATAGAAGTGATGTGCTCCTCATTTGGACACACGCTCACTTGTGTAATTCGCATAAGAGAGAGAGAGAGAGAGAGAGATTTATGCAAGGAGAAGGAGCACTTGTTTGGGGTTTCGTCTTTGTACTTTTGATCATCTATATTGAGGAATTTATGTTGGGTTTTCTTCCCCTAGAGGGTTTCCCAGGATAAAATTGTGTCTCTTGTGTTTATGTTGTGCTTGTTATTCTTTCAGTGATCCTGTATATACTATTGTTGTGAAATTGAATTGAATACTGGTGTTATCTATCTTAGCATATTAAATCTTAACATGGTATCGTAGCTAGCCTGAAAGAAGGCAATGTATGGCATTTACGACACTTGTTTCACTTGCTACAATTTGAAAGCTAGGGCTTTATATAGCAAAAACTAGTCATCTTGGAATTTTCTCTATAAGACACTTTTGGAGAAGTTTCGGGATCTGAAGCTTGGACAGGCCGAATTTGAAATGTTCATTTACCTTGTATCCGAGTTTCAGCCTCATATTCGTTGTACTTTCTGAGATGTGATCCGTACATGTTAGGGTTTCTGCCTCTCCTAGAATGCATCCCTAAACAGGTGACCTAGGGAAAAAGGTCATATCTCGGGATAAGAAGATCCAAATGGAATTCCATAAAAAGTGACAGTTAGGTCATGGACTTTAGTTTCATAGATCCGAGTATCAGAGGCCGAAGTTGAAACAGTGACACGTGGTACTCCGTACAAGTTTTCTATGTTGTTTCATCTCATAAACATTTCATGTTGGGAAAATTAGCATATCTCTCTCATGGAGAATCCAATGAAGCTCAAATATGTGGGGTTGGAAAGATGACAGGTCAGGCTACCACAGGCCGAAGTTTTAGACCTTGAGGATCCGAATATTCAGAGATACACCAGAAACAATACAACACATCTGAAATGGATCAATGGAGGAAATCAAAGAAGAGGAGGAAGAAGTTCTCACTTAGGGTTTTCAGTTTTTTTAGGTATGGAAGGACCTGATACAATGTTGGAGACACCTGATGAAACATTTGAAACTTTGAAAATGGATTTGGAATCCATTCATCATAGATATTAATCTTCCATCAAATGTTGTGGGAGGAAGGAGATTAAAAATTAGGGTTTCCGGATTCTACAAGTAAGAAGAAACCCTAGCAAAGTTGGGAGACTCATAGGGAAGCAATGAAGGAGGTTTAAATGGAATTGGTATTCTATCATCCTAGCACCATGAATCTATATAAGATGTTTACAAGTTATCTACCTTGGATAACTAGGGTTTTACCCTTATAGAGAAAACTACAAGCAATCTTGACAGGTATGACTTGAGGAGATGTAGGTATGTTTTGAAATATGTTTTATTTATCTAATGATTAAGTTCATAATATGTTTGTCTTCATATTATTGAGGTTAGTACAATCATGATTAATTTTAAATTTTTCTGAACACCTTAGTAAAAGTATGAATGCATGTGAATGATAGAATACATTCATTGATTAGGGTTAGGACATTTATGATTGCACTAATGCACTTGTGGTGTTGTATGAGGATGATGTTGTATGCTAACATGAAAGGTACATGAAGAAAGACAAATCAAGTTCTAGATTAAGAATATATGCCCATGATGACATAAATACAAAGACTCATCCATAGTCTTTGATTACATAGAATCTCTACTTACGAGGTATGTATGATATGGTTTTACTATGCTTAACTTATGAGATATACAGGTTACTAGCACAAGGTCTCTAAATCATTGAAGAGAACAAAGAAGATATTGTTTGGGTATGTTAGACATAACTAGCAAGCATGCTAATCCAAGTATGTTTTTCTATATCGAGTTAGAATCCTACTTTGTGTTAGGATCTTAGATAAGTATACTTTCATATGGTTGATAATTATTATTCCTGAAGATAGAGTTTAGATAATCAAGGCTTTATGCATATTGTGTTTCTTAGTTTGATTAATGATATGACAAACTAGAAAAGTCCTATGGTCAAATATGAATATGCATGGGTAAAATACGTACTCCATGAAACCTTGAATATTAACGCTCATGATAAATTACCTTTGTATTAAATAATCATGACCATACATGTTTAAGATTATTTAGGATTATAATGATTTGATAGTATTAAGATTATACTAATGAATGTACGATTATGTATGAGATCTTGAGGATGACACAATGATGAAACTAGTGCACATTTAAGGGTGCATAGTGCTACAGGATGGAGAAAAGCTCAAAGACACAAGATCGTGATACTATCATGACATGGAAGGGAAGTAGAGATCAAGAGGGAGGCAATATCAAGGAAGCAAAGATCCAGATCGAGGCAACCCCACAAAACATAAAAAGATAAGTATTTGAATTACTGATTGAATCTCTAAATGGTTAATGATATTAATAGTTGTATGCATATTTGTATTCCTAGAATCGGGAAATGTATCATGCATAGGGTAAGCATTCATATAGAATTGAACAGTGTACTACTAATATGCATGGTAAGTAGCCAATAGTGTTGGACAACATTCCATTGTTGCTTGTCTAGAATGAAACCTCTTTGCTAACATGATAGGAGCTGTGCACGCTCTTGATAGTATGTTCTGGTAGAGATGGAAGGAATCTAGATAGCCACTGCATGCATACAAGATATGGAAAAGTGTTGTGCCAAAGCATTGGCCAAGATAGTTGCATAACTATGTGAATCATATCAGTATGCATAAAAGGTTATCATTGAAATGATTTGATGATTATGAAGTGTTACTAATCATGTAATTGAATTTGATTTGTAGGAAAGATCATGTGTTATGATCTATAAAAGAAGAATGATGAACACTTGTTCCGAAGAACAAGTGATGACTGTTCAACAAGAAGACTTACAAATCAAACATACTATAGAAGTTCAAAGCAATGCTCATGGCTAGAGGATTCTCTTAGAAAGAGGGAGAGGATCATGATGAGATGTTTGCTCCAGTGGATAGACACACTTCCAGAGATAGATTACACCCATGGATGACAAGATCGTTCTCTTGAATGGTGTAATTGAAGAAGAAGTGCATATCGATCAAACTCCCAAGATTTGAAAGAAAATCACATGATTGAAGAATGTTTTGTACGGGTTCAACAGGTAACCAAGATTGATAGTCATTTGACTAGCTTGATGATCACCACGGGTGATGCGGATTTCAACCTTTTCTACAAGGTTGAAGATGGTTTCTATATACAGATGGCATGCTTCACTCAGATGGATGCAAGAAGTTACTCACCATAGTTCGAGTGATCTTGAGGCTCATATCAATAGACCCATCTAACGGGCGATGACACAGATAGATATGCAGAAGATCACTCAATGCAGAGTGTGCATGATGTTTAGTCACGGAGGGAGGACAATACTCAGATGTAGAAGACTCCAATTCAGAGGGAATAGATCTCAAAGTTCAAGAATCTTGGCATGATTCTTGTGATTAGATATGTGGTTGAGATCAAATGAGATTTTTCCTTAGCCAAGGAAAATGTGAAGTAGAGATATGGGATGATGGACAATGGATTCTATAGTTTACAGACAGATGATTGGTTCATTGATGTATTTGATGAATACCAGGCCAGATATATGCTTTGCTGTGAACACCCTGAGTCAATATCTAGTTGAGCCTAGACATGTTCACCTAGTAGCTGCAAAGCATGTGATGAGGTACTTGAAAGGTACAATAGACTTTGGTATATACTATGTTGGAGATCATGACTACAGATTGTATGGTTATACAGATGCAGATTGGGATGGAAGTGTCTCAGACAAGAAGAACACCTCAGGTGGATGTTATTGTCTACGATCCACCATGATATCATGGTTCAGCAGGAAGCAGACCAGTGTTTCTATCAGCACAGCTGAAGCAGAGTATATAGCAGCTTGTTCTGCTAGTTGTGAGGCCATATGGCTTCGGAAGTTGATGTCAAGACTATTTGACATGGAGCTGGATACCACGGTGATCCTATGTGACAACCAGAGTTGTATAAAGATGACGAAGAACCCAGTGTTCCATGACAAGTCAAAGCACATAGAAATATGGTATTTTATATACGAGATATGGTACAGAAGGGAGCTATACAGCTCCAGTATGTGAGCACTGATGAGCAAGTTGTTGATGTGTTGACTAAGCCTCTGTCTCGAGTGAAGTTTGAGTACTTCTGTGACAAGCTTGGTGTGGTTCGAAAGGACCTTCCTCGAAAGGGGGAGCAGTGATGATGCTAATGTTGATAGTAGGATTGTATCATCCCTGGACACATGACCTAAAGGGATCTATATACTCTTGTCTCCGAGAATGTGGTGATGATGATGATGTTGCAGTGGGATTGTATTTGGACTTCAGTCCAGAATGGATCCAGTGACTTCTGTCCTCGAGAATGTGGTTGGATTGTATCATCCTTGGACTTTAGTCCAGAATGGATTAGGTGACTTTTGTCCTCGAGAATGTCGTTGGATTGTATCATCCTTGGACTTCATTCAAGAATGCATCCGATGAATTATTTCCTTGAGAATGTGGTTGGATTGTATCATCCTTGGACTTCACTCCAGAACGAATCCAATGACTTCTGTCCTCGAGAATGTGGTTGGATTGTATCATCCTTGGACTTCAGTCCAGAACGGATTCGGTGACTATTGTTCTTGAGAATATGGTGGGATTGTATCATCCCTGGACGTATGTCCTAAAGTGAGAAGGACTGATCATCCTGTAATTGGATCGGGATTGTATCATCCCTGGACTTATTTCCTAAAGTGAGAAGGACTAATCATCCTGTAATTGGATCGGGATTGTATCATCCCTAGACTTATGTCCTAAAGTGAGAAGGACTGGTCATCCTGTAATTGTATCAATATTGCATCATCCTTGGACTTATGTCGTAAAGTGAAAGGGATTGATCATCCTGTAATTGGATCACAAGTGTTGCAGGTTATGTTGTTGTTGATCGAAAGATCAAGATGATGTTGTTGATTGAAAGATCAAGATGATGTTGTTGATTGAGATATCAAGTGTTGTTGTAGACGATCAAGTGATCGAGTGCTGCAGAAGATGAAGACTTAGTGTTGTAGAAGATGATGCTCCAGTACTGAAGATGTTGAAGATGTTGAAGATGTTCTAGTAACTGATCCAGTTGTTGATGCTGTTGAAGAAAACTTCCAATGGTTTATAGATGTATCACCTTGATGTTTTTGATGATGCTCTCTCTCCTTGCTCCTTCGGTTGATGTTGTTATTGTCACTAGAATACCCTTCTCGTTAAGGGGGAGTGTTGAAATATTGTAACTTCGAAGAATATTCTATTGTATTCTATTATTGTAATTTATTCAGAGATTTTTTATTCCTCCGTTGGGATGTCATTATTGTATTTGATTATGTAAATCCATTGAGGTAAATCCTCCCTTGTAAGTCAAGGCAATAGATCCCCTTTGAGTCAATTGTAATGGGGTGTTTAAGTCCCCTAGAGAAGTCGGCCTAGTCAGCATTAGGTTAAGTTGTTAGGGCCGACCTAGTTAGGGAAAAAGTCAAGCGAAAGATAAAGTATAAATAGAAGTGTTGTGCTCCTCATTTGGACACACACTCACTTGTGTAATTCGTATAGGAGAGAGAGAGAGAGAGATATTTGCAAGGAGAAGGAGCACTTGTTTGGGGTTTTTTCTTTGTACTTTTGATCATCTATATTGAAGAAATTTTGTTGGGTTTTCTTCCCTTAGAGGATTTCCCAGGATAAAATTGCGTCTCTTGTGTTTATGTTGTGCTTGTTATTCTTTCACTGATCATGTATATGCTATTGTTGTGAAATTGAATTGAATACTGATGTTATCTATCTTAGCATATTGAATCTTAACAATTACATTATACTAAGAAGAATTATTGGATGCTCTGATCATATTATATTATTCCAAACCAAATGATCATATGCTACAGTAATTCACTTTAGAGGTTATCAATCTCTAAAGGAGACTTAATAGCAACTAGTGATCATGGTTAATAATACATCACACAACATTAAATGATTTTAAAAAGTAAAGCATGACATTTATACAAGAGGTACACCTCTATATGGGAGGTCCATCTCATGGATACATTTATATGGAAGGTTCACATGAAAATCATGAATTGACACATACAAGTCTGGAACCTTGTCCAAAAAGACTTTACAGCATTAATACTTTGATCAAAGTGTCAAAGTGCTCACCTCTATACGAGAGGATCAATCTTGGCTACACAAGATTGATTTGGAGAATGTCTCATGATGATGTATATTTAACACTCCCTCTCAGCTAGGGAGGCATTCTCTGTCATACCAAGCTTGCCTCCAAAGTACCTGAAATTGTTAGATTTTGAGCATTAATTCAACATACTCTAGGATCTTTACTAAGAGAATAACAAGTACAGCATATCAATCATAACAATGCATATCAATCACACCAAGAAATCACATGAGACAATAGACACACAGAGTTTCACTGGGGAAAACCATAAAGGTGAAAAACCCCACAACTTCCTCAGAGATTGTTACAACGTAATTTTCCACCCTGTGAGTATCAGCACTCTTTGTCCCTCGAGATCCATTTCATTGACTCAAATCTATCAGTTTATCCTCCAGGAACACATTATGTCCCTATTTTTGTTCTTGTACTCTAGTTGTCCCACTACAGCCCGCGTACATCACCCCGAGGGTACTTGCAGTCTAGCCCACTATAGCCCGAGGGTACCCGCTACTTGTTGCACTATAGCCCATGGGTACCCGCAGTCTAGCCCACTATATCCCACGGATACCCGCAAGCTAACCTACTATAGCCTGCGGGTAGCATGTAAAATGGTAAAAATCACTAGTTAATTACTTTTTACTCCCAAAAAGCAGTCATAGGGTGACCTTTGGCCCTCCATTTTCTCCAAAACGCCTCGATGTGTCATTTCACTTACCTTTGGGAGGACTATATATTGAGCACATATGGATTATGGACGGGAGGAGAAAGGAGAGCAAGAGAACTCTAGTGGATTTTTGCCCTATCTTGAGCCTACATTCATTGATCCTTGTAGTTGTGAACTCTTTATGTTCACCTTCCAAACTCCTATCATAGTTTGAGTTTGCCATTCCATGGACGATTGAAGTGGTGGAGGCACAAGTGGATTGATCCAGATCTTGGTTTAGATTGGTTGCCGACAAGAGGTCGTATCTCATTGTACTTCTTGTTATTTATTAATAGAAATACTCATACTCTTGTCCATTAATGTTGTGAATGTTGTTTATATTACATTGGGTTGCATTTACTTGTAATATCATGGACCATTGATATTGATGATGTTAACGCCATTTATATACTATATGCGCTTGTTGTATATTGGCTGTCAAGACTAATTTGCAGGTTCAAGTGCACGGATTGAAAGCTCCAACGGGGATCTACATCAAACGTTTGGATCGAGGTTGGTTATATTCTTCATTATCTTAGCATTGTCATTTATGTAGCATAGCATTGAGAATTGAGTTAATTTCTAGTAGTCAACTGTCTGTTGTGGTTCACCCCAAGCCATAGGGAGTTTTCTCCAACACTGAAATGGCAACTCCGCTGGGGAAAACATCCGTTTTTGGGGATTTTTAGGCATTAGTCCTTATTTAGAGTTGTTGTTTGTCGAAAATCTATGTCACTGGTTGGTCGTTGAGATACACTATAGAAAATTGGTTTTTTCTGAGCCATTGGACTCTCTGTTTGACCATTTGCTTTTCCCTACCCGCAGGTGAGCTTCGCTCTGCCCGTGTCTACCCGCTTCTGTCTAAACTATAGCCCGCGAGTACCCGCAGGTTTTCCTTTGATAGTAGCGTACAACTTCGGGAGTTATTTGTTTATGGCCTTGGGTTGTTGCTGGGTTGGTTCTGAGTGTTCCTGAGTCTTCTTTGGCCTGATTCTTGATTGTTCCATGCCTTGTTTGTGACCAAAACTCTTCTTTTCTCTTGGTTGAGTCTTGTTGGTTTTTTACTCATCTTTGGATTTAGCCTTGTTGGTTTTTTCCTATCTAGCTCATTTCTTTGGCTGGGTCTTACTGTTTAGGATCTGTTGGGTTGTCTTAGTGATCTCCTCGGCATTTCAGTGACTGAATAGTAGGATTTTGCTTGCATTTTTCATTTCATTATATTGAAAAATACAAAAATAATTTTTCATTTTCCTTTTGTTTATAAGAGAAAATACAAAAGAAAAATTGCTTTTATGTACTGCATTTTGCATTGAGTGCTTGATGCTTTCATTTAGGTTTTGCTTGTGCATTGAAAATATAAAAGAGTTGCATCTTTATTTCGAAACCGTTGGATTGATTTTGCATACTAGTGGCATTGTTCTTATTGGATAGATGAGTCTAGGATTTGTTGATCGTGTATACTATTGAGTCCTTTACATCACTAGTTTCACGACCATATCCTTTGAGTAACCACTGCCATTAAAATTAACGCTTAATCTTAAAATTGATTAGACCAATTTTATTTGATAGGGTACACCAATTAGCATAGGTTTAGAGTCTTGGAATAGATCATTGTGAGTTAACTCTCCAAGACTACTGAACAAAACATTATGTGTCTGACCAGGGAGTGGTGAAATCCATTGTATACATCGGTGTTCTCAGGAAACTCTACTCAGACCAGAGATAAGCACGAGGTCACGGGAGGTTGGTTGAGGAGATATCCCTCTGATACTGACTGAACGTGGGAGATATATCTAGGATTTGTTTGTATCTGGGGGTACCGTAGGTTCATCCTCTTGTGCTTCGAGCTTAGCTACCCTGCCCATACGACGGATCCCACCTACGACTGTCCCCTTGAGCATCGGTTATATCATGGTGTCCTTAGTTGCCTTACCTAGGTATCGCATAGGGTATTCTTAGTGGTTGTACTACGGGTGTCCTGAGTCAGATATGGGTTGGATAGCACAGTTGCTTGTTGTATAGGGACTTGACCCTGTGCACGCAGTGAAGTCTGGGAATCCTTATAACTGATTTTGTTACCTCCGGCTACAGTTTGGGAGTCCCAAGCGTCTCCTAGGAAAGACATACCGGCTCTATTGTCGGGATCTCATTTAGCCACTCTGTTTGTCTGCTCTTGGTTGTAGTTTCTCTAGGTGTGTGATCTTGATTTACTGTTTTTTATCGATAGTTTGGCCGATAGGAGACGTTTTGATTTATTGATCTTTCAGAAGTATCGTGGCGCGGAGCCCTGCTCTCCGCTGGTCTCATCGGTTGGTTGGTTTACCAGCACCGAAGTTTCACATCGTTCTAAGAAGGGACCCAAGAGGACCCTCTCCGAGTCATCCGATTATTTTGAAGTTTATTTAGCTGACATTATGACTGCACATTCTGGCATGGGAGAAATCCCTACGGTTCTTCCTAGTGGAGCCGAACATGCTTCAGATACCCCTACTCCTCGAGAGGAGTGGGGGGGTGATCCACTAGACACCCAACCTTATTTGTTTGTTCCGGATCCATCCGAGACCCATCCTAATCTGTTTGGTTTAGATCCACCCGAGGACGACCCATTCGATCCTTTGTATCCTCATGATTTCCATTATGGGATGCCAAAGGTACATGATGACACAGACCCTACGACCAACGAAACCCCGTTCTCTTTTGGTATGCCTAGATACAACATAGTTGATACTCCTGCTTTTGGTAGTCATGCTGACACTAGTCATGGTGTTAGCAACACTGCACCCACTGGGGGCAATACCCTCACCGGGGCCACCACGTTGTCCACTCACACACATAGTATGGGGACCAGTCCCATTCCTCCTAACAATGCTAATGTTGGAAGACGGCTGCCTCCTAGGACTACCCAACCTAATAGAAACATTGTTCACAATCCAACTCGCCATCCACCACCTAATACACATATCGCTACCCATCAACCTAGGACCACTTTCACGAATGTTAACAATCCTCCCAATCACGGGGGTGGACACATACTGTACACTTTTACATCCGACGCCACTAATAGTAATGCTAATGTAGGAGGTGGGAATACACATTATACTTGTGGTCACAACGCCACCATTCCTGCTACTAGTAACGCTAACATTGGGGTTGGAAATACATCTTCTACTTATGGTCACCACACGATTGTCGCCACTACTAATAACGCGTATGTAGGGGGTGGGAACATACCTCATAACTATGGTTATTACAACACGGTTCCTACTACGAATAACACATATATACCCTATAATTATGGTGGTAACCCTTACAATAATACTTTCGGTGTTGGCTCTCAGTACAACCCACCTCAATAGGGTGCCCAAAATACATATATACCTGCTTACCCTCACACTGGTCAGGTCGGAGGAGGTTATCAACCTTATAACCATGGTCAAACTTATGGTCAGTCAGGTCCGTATAATCAACATTTTAATGGTCATGGTCAAGCTTTTGGTCCATCTTATAATTCGGTTCCGTACAACCACCTTTTATGGGAGTTTATAATCAAGCTTTCCAACCACGGCTCCCGTTCCTTGCACACCTGAATCTTCCGGATCTTTTGAAGCTCACAAATGATCCAGTGTGTCACGACCCTAATTGGCCTCCAGTCCCTACCAAGCTCCCTTCGGACATTCCTAAGTTTGAGGGGAAAGGTGGTGAGGATCCAAGTGACCATGTCACAACGTTTCACCTTTGGTGCTCTTCCAACTCGTTGAATCACGATTCTGTTAGATTACGACTATTTCAACGCACCCTCATGGGGGAAGCTGTGAAATGGTATGTTGAGTTTCCAGGGAACACTTATAAGGGATTCAATGAGATCACTTTGGTTTTCTTGGATCATTTCCAGTTGCCAAATCGTTACGATACTGGTACTAAACTTTTGTCTACCTTCCGTCATAATAAGGCCACGCATATTCCTGACCACGTTCAAGAGTGGCGTCGACGGAAGTGATTAGTGAAAGCCAATGATCCTCCAGAGTTTCTGTTGGAGTGGTTCCTCAACTCTTTGCTCCCATATATCGCTAAGGATGTTTCGATTTCTGGTATTATGACTGAGGAACAAGCCATCTTAAAATTCTAGCAATTAGATTTATTATACTCTCCGTCTGGCATTTTATATGACATTATCCCCGACACACCGCGAACACGACATAAGCCCAAGTTAGTTCCTGGACCGCATGCCGATGGCATTGTGGGATCCCCAAGACTCGCCCTATAAATTTGGTGGCTAATCAAATGCAAAATTTGTCTCTAAACCAATCTACTCCCGGACAGGTTCACACCTTGTCCACTTCCACTCCATCGTCCGATGTACATTCTGTGCAATCGACGAACCCATCGAGTAACCAGCAGCCTGGTGGTAAGAGAAAGGGTGGAAACAATGGGAACAATAATAGAAATCGCAATACCCCTTGTAAGGAGAATGCCAACCATCCACGGGAAGGCGAAAATGCTGGTGAGGACTGTAAACCTAGGAGTAAGGTGAAATTTCGTTGTAAGCTTTGTGGGGAATATCATCTTACTCACTTATGTCCTCTAATCGAAGAAGCATCGAAGCATTTGGAATAGATCCCAGCTGTGTTGAAGGATCCCCTTCCTCATCATCAAAATATGGCTTCGCATGCTCCCACCACTGGTTATGGACCTACTGAGACTGCAACGTCTCCTTCCAATACTAGTGGTTATGGATGCGTGAATATGGTTCAATCAGAGGTTAGTGTTGCTACTCGCCAACGCGATTATGGTGCACCACAACCTAATATGGGGAGTGAGCCTCCCCCTCCTCTTGATAATTCCTTTCATATCGAGAAGCCCTCTATTATGCCGCGGATGCCGAAAGGTGTTCTTAAGCACTCTACGCATAATCCCAATGCCCAAGCCGCCCAGAACTACTCCATCATAGAAGATTTGGGCCAAACTCTGTGTGCCATGCCGGCTCTTGAAGTTTTATAGGCGTGTCCTTCTCAAAGGCATGCTCTTTTGAGTGTGTTAGGAGTTCAGGTTGGGGGAAATCCCAACGTTATCAAGTTCAACACTACTGATATTCAACCTCGCTTACCTTACCACGTGGATTTTCAAATCCATGTGGAGTGCCTCAAGAATTTTGTCAAAAGAATGGTGGTTGACAAAGGCATTTCCGCGTCAATGATGTCGTTGGCTTGTTGGAAAGCTCTTGGCTCTCCTCCTCTACTCACATCTAGAACCATGCTCACTGCATTTGACGATCGGTCATTTAAGCCGCACGGGATTATCCCTTCCCTTGTTGTCCGCTTGGGGGGTAATCCTGTGCCTATTGAAGTCGAAGTGGTTGATGCGTCCATCGACTACAACCTTTTACTGGGTCGAAATTGGATGTACGCTATGAAAGCTGTTGCGTCTACTGTATTCAGGATCATTTGCTTTCCGCATGAAGGAAATATTGTGACCATTGATCAGCTGGATTTCGTTAATCCTCCTCCCGAAGCATCTACGGGATCAGTAGTCCCGCCGGTTACAGATTCTCAGCCGGCAACTAGGAACATGGGTGTAGGATTGTACCCTTCTTTGATGGGATCTTTAGACTTCCCTGCACCGATATCCTTTGTAGGAACCATCTCCAATGATGCTCCTTCCTCGTTAAATCATGTACCTTTTCGGACATCATATTTCAGTGACCCATGGAATCTACCTTCCATGAGTTCCCCGTCTGGAGACGTTTCGCACATTGGGATGGATATGCCCTTGTCTGTAGCAGAGCTTGCTTCTCAAGATATTCAACAAGCCATTGCAGATTCGGATCTCTCTTCTTCATAGACAGTAGAGGAAGATCCCGTTATGTTTCCTGCACAGGAAGTCAACCCATCTTGTTCACACGAATGCCTTGATGGTACTCTACCTTCGGATGAAGATTTTGTTGAGTCCATGCATGGTAAGGACGAGCCTTGGGAGGATTTCTATCATAGATCTCATTCCCTTCCCACTCTCGGTCTTATTGAACAAGATGAGCCTATAATACAATCTGTCGTTCATTTGGATTTTGATCCAGTCACAGTTCCGTCCAGCCTTGGTTTGACGTTTGAGTCTGATGAGTCTTTGAGCTCTTTTATAGATCCGTAAATCGGTGTCCCTAAAGAGTTTGATTCTATTTCTAGAATTTCCAACTCCCGTGATGATGAATTTTCTCTTGTAGATTCTTTCACATCCTTCAGCTTTGATCTTCATTTTGAAGATGATCATTTTAATCCCTCGGGTATTGGTGCTATGACACCTTCAATGGCTAGCTCTACCTGCATGTTGTCTGAGGTTAACAATAGTGAAGTTGAAAATGTTTCTACCGTAGTGACTTGTATCATATTTTTCTTTACGTATGTTTTAGAGATGATCTTGGTACTTATGTTTCTTGGAGACAGGATTCTTGGCTGGACTTATGCTTGTTTACTGGTCCTTTTCGACATTTGCTTCGGTCATGGCAGGCATATTCAGAACCTTGCATATACGTTTAGGCCTCCCCATTGTTATGATGCATTTGAACCTATTACTATCTAAATTCCCAGACACCCCTTGAGTGTCCTTATTTTGCTCATGTTCCTTGCATTATGCATAGCTTTGTCCCATGCACTTGGAACTAGTCTCGCATGTCCCTGACACTCGTCTTCTCTCATTACGAGCATTCTTCCATCTCTCCTTTGAGCTCGTTAAAAACAGTAAGGAGGTCACGAGTTTACTTTTTTCAGGCTCGTTAAACCTTTATGGAAAAGATTTTTATAAAGTATTTTTTAAGCCCTTGTTAGAATTTTTCAAATCAAACAAGATTGCCAAGTATCGTTGTCATTTCAGACTCGTTAAAGGATTTGAAGCGACATTCACTTAGGTATAAGTTTACCCCTTTTCCGGACCTTTGTGGATTAATTAGGAAATAGGTATACTCTAGTCATACGTGACTAGAAGAGTTCTTCTCTCATTGTTTTACACTTTTTCGGGAGAGGAGACTAACTTTACGAAAAAAGACTCCCCTTTTATGTCGAGTTGTGATTGCATTGCATTATCCTGCTTCCCGCTTGAGCCTTGTGCCAGCTCCCTCTTACTCACTTATTAGCCATGTGCCTGAGCACGTTACCTTCCGAACCAAGCAGAGCCTTAATTTATCTTTCGCAGCTTAATGACCCTTTACCCTGAGGGAACACCCCCCCGAGTGTCCATATCCTGCACATGCTTCCTTACATTGATCATAGGTATGTTCCACTGCTTGGGACTAGTCTGCTCACCATTTGACACTCGTTCCCTCAATTGTTGTACTATAAGCAATTTTATTCTTTTTCAAGCTTTTCCAAAAATGAAAAAGACCCAAAAAATCAAATATTCCAAAAAGCCAGACGGGATTATAGTTACTACTTCTAGTTGGAAGTTGTTGTGTATCCTTTGAACATAGCATTCATTCCATTCCGTACATTATGAGTCGGGACTATAGTTGGACCTTAGGAGTTGTACTTGTTTCTCAAATTACTCCATCGATTGGTTAAGCTTCTAGTCATTATGGAGCCCTTTGTGGTGCCTCCTGCATCACACAGTTTATAGTGAGTCTATGTTGCCTGAGTCTATCCATCTGCTCATGCTCTTGTTCAAAGGAAGTCCTGAAACCAGAGTCGGCCACTCCTCAAATTTCTTGACTATTGCATGTCGTCCATCCTTATTGAGTTAGTCTATTTCACCTAAGATCTTCCAAATCTTTCATCATAGCTGGTACCTCGTGCTGGTTGATGGAGGATACCTTAATGCCTTCCTTCCAGTGAGTCTCATTCCGTCGATTTCAACACATTTATTCCGGGACTTGAGACTTAGAGTTCGTTTGAGTACCTTGAGGCTTGCAGTCATTAGTGGCAGGTTCTCTCGCCATCGACAGTTTTGGGAATACATCAATGTCCCCTGATCGATATATTCATCTTAGTGTTCAACTTCAACACATCTATTTGTACTCTGATGATTGTACTCCATGCCTTGATTCCCATTTTCATTATTGGTGGGTTATCTCAGGTCTGTTAATGGTATACATCATTGACCGGTAATCAGACGATGTCACATCAAGTTCGACCTCAACTCCTTTATTCACTTGATGGGACTTGCACCATCGAAGACTTGTGTAGAAGACCCCAGGCTATAGTGGCATTCAGTATGCTACTTATGATTATGACTTTACATCTGAGATATCACCTCTCATATATCAACAGTTTGTACCTCCAGTTTGCACCAGTTGTTTCCTTTTAGCTGGAGACCATATCTTACTGTAGAGGGGTCATGGCTATGATCACTTATGACATGTATTCACTATGTACTGCCTACTCATGGCCATTGTATCAGATTGTTGTACTATACCGACATGTATTCAAGATACTATTGTATTATGATGAGTGAGCTGCTCCTTCCACTTGTGTCTCCATCACTCTACTTCTAAGATTTATAATATATTTCGTCCATCATAGCATCAGTCTCTGACCTCACACATTAGGGGGCATATGTTACAACGTAATTTTCCACCTTGTGAGCATCAGCACTCTTTGGCCCTCATGATCCATTTCATTGACTCAGATCTATCAGTTTATCCTCCACGAACACATTATGTCCCTATTTTTGTTCATGTACTCTAGCTGTCCCACTACAGCCCACGTACATCACCCCATATACCCTACTTTTTACACTATAGCCCAAGGGTACCCACTACTTGTTACACTATAGCCCGTGGGTACCCGCAGTCTAGCCCACT
Source organism: Larix kaempferi (assembly GCA_027924585.1). NCBI lineage: Eukaryota > Viridiplantae > Streptophyta > Pinopsida > Pinales > Pinaceae > Larix > Larix kaempferi. Next base: position 2,393,184 of record BSBM01000258.1, read on the forward strand.
ATAGCCCGTGGGTACCCGCAAGCTATCGCACTATAGCCCGTGGGTACCCGCAAGCTATCGCACTATAGCCCGTGGGTACCCGCAAGCTATCTCACTATAGCCCGCGGGTAGCATGTAAAATGGTAAAAATCACTAGTTAATTACTTTTTACTCCCAAAAAGCAGTCATAGGGTGACCTTTGGCCCTCCATTTTCCTCGAAACGCCTTGATGTGTCCTTTCACTTACCTTTGGGAGGACTATATATTGAGCACATATGGCTTATGGACGGGAGGAGAAAGGAGAGCAAGAGAACACTAGTGGATTTTTTCCCTATCTTGAGTCTACACTCATTGATCCTTGTAGTTGTGAACTCTTTATGTTCACCTTCCAAACTCCTATCATAGTTTGAGTTCGCCATTCCATGGAGGATTGAAGTGGTGGAGGCACAAGTGGATTGATCCAGATCTTGGTTCAGATTGGTTGCCGGCAAGAGGTCGTATATCATTGTACTTCTTGTTATTTATTAATATAAATACTCATATTCTCATCCATTAATGTTGTGAATGTTGTTTATATTACATTGGGTTGCATTTACTTGTAATATCATGGACCATTTCTATTGATGATGTTAATGCCATTTAGATACTATATGCGCTTGTTGTATATTGGTTGTCAAGACTAATTTGCAGGTTCAAGTGCACGGATTGAAAGCTCCAATGGGGATCTACATCAAACGTTTGGATCGAGGTTGGTTATATTCTTCATTATCTTAGCATTGTCATTTATGTAGCATAGTATTGAGAATTGAGTTAATTTCTGGTAGTCAACTGTCTGTTGTGGTTCACCCCAAGCAATAGGGAGTTTTCTCCAACACAAAGATAGAAAGAGAAATGATACAACCCAAGTACAAGAGATAGTCTTCTCCTAGAAGCTACTCCTCCTTCCTCACAAGTGTGCCACTTTTCGAGAGGTGTAGAAGTGAATAATGAAGTGATCAAATAGAGTGCCTCCCGCACTCTATTTATACATGACCTGACTTGCCTAATAACCTAGCAGGGCCGACTTGTCTAACTCAGCCTAATAACCCATGGTTACATCAAATAGGGTTGACCCCACACTTGGTGGTCTAATAACCCATCACAGCAAGTTATGACACTTGCGACACTTGTCAATACAAATGACAACATTTCCGTATAGAGGAATAATACAATCTCTATAGGTGTACAATATACATAGGTGAAATACATTCTGAAGTTACATATACATCAACACTCCCTCTTAACTAGGAAGTTATCTCTCGACACATATCTTCTAGCACAAGTCTTCTTCTCTGGATCATCGTCACTGGATCATTGTCATCGAATCATCATCATCGAATCATCGTCATCGTCATCTTCACTGCTACTGCTATCTCAATCAATCTCTAATCTACTCATCATAGGAAGTTCTACAGAGCCAGTCCTTTTTTCATACTGGATGTAGGCCTAGCCTCCATGTAGGTCTCCATCATATCTGCGAGCAAGCCATCAAGTAGGTACACCTCAGGACTGATTACACTGCTTCTGTAAAACCTGTAAGATCTCCCAGGACTGATTACACTGCCTCTGCAAAACTTGCAGGAGCATCTCAGGACTGATCATATGCCTCTGCAAAACCTGTGTACCGTACTGTCACATCATTGTCTTCATATAACCTCATAGTCCATGGAGCACAACCCAGATGCACACACACAACACGTACACTCACCGGCATGGAAGGACTTTCCTCTGACCATCTGGGAAAGGCTCAGCACTTACACTCACCAGCATGGAAGGACTTTCCTCTGACCATCTAGGAAAGGCTCACAACACTTACATCAACGACCATGGAAGGACTTTCCTCTAACCATGCCGGAAAGGCTACAGCAATTACATCACGACCATGGAAGGAATTTCCTCTAACCATGTCGGAAAAGCCACACCCAACACTTACATCTCGCCATGGAAGGACTTTCCTCTAACCATGCAAGAATGGCCCATCCCTTACATCTCACCATAGAAGGACTTTCCTCTAACTATGTGAGAATGGCCTTGTGTGCATCTATGTCTCCAGACTCATCACTTCCCCTTGGAAGGTATCTCGATCTGAAGTACACCAAGTCTCCCTCTGAAGTATTCAAACTTCACTCTTGCCAATGGCTTGGTCAACACAGCGGCTATCTTCTCTTCCGTTGCAACATACAGGAGCTTCATTGCTCCTCTCTGCACCATATCCTTGATATAGTGATACTTGATCTCAATGTGCTTCGACTTGTCATGGAACACTGGGTTCTCCGACAACTTCACACAACTCTGGTTGTCGCAATATATAGAAGTAGCACTCAGCTGGAGATCAAACAAATCAGATAATAGCTTCCTAAACCATACAGCCTCACAACTTAGCCGAACAAGCTGCGACATACTCTGCTTCGCCTATACTCAGTTCCACACAGGACTGCTTCCTGCTAAACCAAGAGATCATACCGGATCCCATACTGAAGCAGCACCCCACAGTTCTCTTTTGATCAATGGCATTGCCTGCCCAATCCGAATCAACATAACCCTCTAGGCTAAACTTTTGATTTTCCTCATACTTGAGCCCATAGTCAACTGTACCCTTCAGGTACCTCAGAATATGCTTTGCAGCTATCAGGTGAACATGTCTCGGATCTGTCAAGTACTGGCTCAATGTGTTCACCGCAAAGCAGATGTCTGGTCTCGTATTCGTCAGGTACATCAAGGACCCAATCATCTGAGGATACATCGTCGCATCAACCGGCTCAAATGAAGCATCACACATAAGCTTCAGGTTCGATGCCATAGATGTGGCCATTGCCTTGCAGTCCATCAACCCGAACCTCTTCAGGATCTCTACTGCATACTTCCCTTGTCCAAGGAAGATTCCATCTGTACTCTGCCACACCTCCATACCAAGAAAGTAGTGCATCATAACCAAGCCCTTCATCTCGAACTCGGCAACAAGCTTCCTCTTCGTGTTGGCAATCAATCCATCCTCTCCTGTCAAAAACAGGTCATCCAAATACAATAGTAGTATTACTGGATTGCCTTCCTCAACCTTGTAATAAAGGTTGGAATCTGCTTTACTCTTAGTAAAGCCTGTTAGGAACCCTTGTCTTTACTTCGTAAGTATATTGTTGTTGGACGCATATGATTTGTAAGTCGTCCCGTATTATTTGTTGATCAATAGTTTGTGTTATTGTTGTTGGCGCATATGCTTTGTAAGTCGCCCGTAGTATTGTTGATCCATAGTTTGTAGTGGCCCATGGTTTTGACCCATAGTATTGGCGCCTAGACTTAGTATATAAGTGTGTGTTGAGACCTATGAAGGCACCGTGAAGTTAATTGTATTGAGCTTGCTCAAAGGAGGTTGCCCCCTCGAAGTGGCCTGTGATCAATATAAAAGTGATTCTGAGTTCTGTCATTTCTGCTATTTGGCATATTCTTATTAATTAATTGTTGCAAGTGCTTCACATCTGGTATCAAAGCACTTTCTTGGGCTCGCTAGGTGAAATTTCTACCAATTTTTTTTTCGCATCTGTTGCAGGTTCGGATTTGGGAATAATACCTATCCGCTTAACTGTGGGAAGTACTTGGGCATAATCCCTAAAACTCATTGTGAGGAGTACCACAGGAACCCCGAAGTAGCTGGCCCATTGAGAGGACCTTCCAGCGAAAAGGGCAACAACCGCTACCTGATTGACTAGTTATCACCCGTGAGGTAAACCAAGAGCTGTCGTTTGTGGCAAAGCGATTATCAGTTTTACCTGAGCCGTGGAGTGAGGGGTACTACCCCAATACGCAAGCCGTCAGACAGCATTGGTGGCCGAGTGAAACCCCTGAACTGTTAGGAAGCCGCACATACCTGGGGTCCATATCTATTTTCAGTTGAACTGTTGTCGATCACTGCTGCGCCATTTCAGATCCAGCCGTTCAGATCCATTCTGAAATCCGTTCCATATCCAGCCGTTTTGAATCCATTCGGCGCCGTTTCAGATCCCTCTATTTTCGCTCACTTCCGGGCCGTTGCAGATCTATCTGTTTCATCCCTTCCGAACCGTAGCCGCTCTAGTCTGGAAAAAAAAAATAGTTTTTTCTCCATATCTCCCTTGTTTTCACTCTGTTTCCATTGAAATTTTTGGGGAACCCCTGTCATCACATTCTGCATATTTCATTCCTGAGGACCCTATCCCCAATTCCACTTCCCTAAGCCCGAAATCCCACATTTGTCTATTTTTAGGGTTTGCCATAACTTCCTCAGATTTCACCCAATCACCTTCAAATTTTACCAGAGAGTTCCTTTCCGAATTTTGCTTCTTTGTCCCCCTCTATCAAATTTTCCCATTCTTTCACCCCACTTCTGAAATCCTCATTTTTTGCTTCCCTGTCTATTCGACAATGTCCAAAATCTAGTCAAACCCCAATTACCCTTCAGATTTTTTTCCAAATATAGATTTTCCTTTACTGAAGCAGTTTCTATTTTTGTTTTTCTACCCAGTCAACCAAAAAAAAAAAAACTCTTGGTTATGGTTGTCACCCGCGCAGGAGCAAAAACCATGGAATAAGCACTTGCAGCCATCCAAGCCAAACTCTAGGATCTGGATGAAAACTTTCTCGGCCTCCATCTTGAACATTCAGCTATGAACAACAAACGGTAGTCCGAGTCTTCATCAGACAATGGGTTCTCTTCTTCTAGTAATTTCCGTGGTCCGAAGCTTGATTTTCCTCGCTTTAATGGTACTGATCCAACTGGATCGATCTATCGTGCAGAACGGTATTTCAGTCTGCATAATACTTTTGATGTCAACAAAGTTTCGCTTGCATCCTTTCATTTGGAACAGGAAGCTCTTCAATGGTACCATTGGTACATCAAGGCTCATGAAGAGCCAAAATGGACAGAATTTTTCCAGCTCCTTTTGCAACGATTTGGTCCTAGTGCTTTTGATGACTTCACAGGAGCCCTCACTAAACTTTGCCAAATTGGCACTGTGCGAGAGTATCAAACCGAATTTGAGAAACTAGCCAACCACACTGAAGGATTGTTTGATGACTTTTACCGTAGTTGTTTTATCAGTGGTCTAAAGGATGCCATCTGCTCTGAGGTCAAAATGTTCTGTCCCAACACAATGATGGAAGCCCTAGGGTTGGCTAAGTTGGCAAAAGACAATATTGCAGCCCAACAGCAATCCAAGACCACTTTTGTTCCCTTCTGAAATATGGGTTCTCAACGACCACCCATACCGCAGGCTCCTCGACCAACTCCTATCAAGCGTTTGTCTGAAACAGAGATGCAAGCACACAGAGAAAAGGGGCTTTGCTATAATTGTGATGAGAAATTCACTCAGGGACATAGATGTGTTCAGCAAAAGCTCTATCTCTTGGATGTGGATTCTCTGCCTGCCTCTGAAATTAGTGACGAAGATCCAGCAACAATGGATGCTCAGGTCAACATTGAGGAACCGCCTATTGACCCTCCGTCTTAGGATGACCAGCCAGAGATATCTCTCCATGCTTTAGCTGGAATCACCACCCCCCAAAAAATGCAGGTCAGGGGTTACTTCAAGAAGCTTCCTCTTACAATACTCATTGATTCTGGTAGGACTCATAATTTCATTGACCCTCGGATCGCCAAACAAGCTGATTGTTTTATCCATCCTTGCTCCAACTTTGAAGTCATGGTTGCCAATGGGGGCACCTTACCTTGCAAAGGGAAGTGTCGAATTGTGCGTATCTCTATGGGAGATTATACCTTGCGCTCTGACATGTTTTCCTTGACCTTAGGCGGATGTGATGTGGTTTTGGGCACTCAATGGCTATGCACACTTGGCCCTATCTTATGGGATTTTCCTTAACTTTGGATGCAGTTTTCCCTCAATGGACAAAAACACACATTAACAAGATTACAACCAAGGTCTCTCAGCATCATCAGTTCACATCGCATGGAAAAACTCCTCAAGAAGAATTCACATGGTGTCATCGCTTAGATCCATTCCCTTCAGATGCAACCATCAGCGGTCTCCACTTCTCCTTTGGATCTACAACAAATTCTGGATCGATATACAGGTGTCTTTGCTGAACCAGTGGGATTTCCACCTTCAAGGCCAAAAGACCATCGTATTCAGCTCCTTCCTGGCAGCATTCCTCCCAACATCAGGCCCTATCGCTACCCATTTAACCAAAAAATGGAGATTGAAATGCTCGTTCGGGACTTATTGAACCAAGGTATTATTCGCCCAAGCACTAGTTCCTTCTCCAGTTCTTCTTCTCTGCAAAAAATATGGGTCATGGCGCCTCTGCATTGACTTCCAAGCACTTAATCACCTCACCATCAAGGATAAGTTTCCAATTCCTGTTGTTGATGAGCTTCATGGGGCTCAATTTTTCTCCAAGTTGGATCTTCATTCTGGGTATCATCAAATTCGAGTTCATGAGGATGATATCCCTAAAATAGTTTTCTGCACACATGATGGCCATTATGAGTTTTTGTCCATGCCCTTTGGCCTCACTAATGCTCCTTCCACATTCCAGGCCTTAATGAATAAAATATTTCGGCCCTACTTGCGGAAATTCATTCTGGTATTCTTTGATGATATCCTCATCTACAGTAAAACATGGGATGAACATCTCCAGCATCTGGATCTTGTCATGCAACTTTTCTTTGACCATCATCTCCACGCTAAGCAGTCTAAATGTGTTTTTGGACAGAAGGAAGTTGAGTATCTCGAGCACGTTATCTCAGCACAAGGGGTTCACGTGGATCCTACCAAATCGATGCCATGAACAATTGGCCGCATCCTCAGACACTCAAGAGCCTTCATGGTTTTTTGGGGTTGACTGGCTACTACCGCAAGTTTGTCAAGGATTATGGAAAAATTGCAGCTCCATTAACTGCTCTATTGAAAAAGGATGCTTTTACGTGGACGCATGTTTCTCAGTGTGCATTTGACAAACTAAAATAAGCTATGTGTACTACACCTATTCTAGCTATGCCCGATTTTTCCAAGCCCTTCACTATTGAGAGTGATGCTTGCGGCAATGGACTTGGTGTTGTTCTCCTTCAAGATGAACACCCCATTGCGTTCACCAGCAAATCCCTTTCAAGTAAGAATTTAGCTACCTCTACATATGAGAAGGAAATGATGGCTATTTTGCATGCAGTACAGAAGTGGCGACCATACCTATTAGGGAATCATTTCTGCATCAAGACTGATCACCAGAGTCTGAAATATTTCTTGGAACAGCGTGTCTCCTCCCCAGCACAACAGAAATGGGTTAGCAAACTCATGGTTTATGACTATGAGATCACTTACAAGAAGGGTAAAGACAATATTGTGGCAGATGCTCTTTCTCGCACATTTGATGCCCAAGGTTCTCTTTCAGCTATTTCTATTCCTGTTCCAAATTGGTTGCAATCTGTTCAACAGGGTTATGTCAATGACTCTTCCTTATCTCAAATCATCCAACGCTTGACCAACAACCCTTCTGCTATACCACATTACTCTTGGGATGGTGCTTCTCTGAGATACAAGGGTCGTCTGGTGCTTCCCCAGAGCACAGATCTTCAACAGGCTATCTTCTATGAACTCCATGCTTCTCCATCGGCAGGGCACTCTGGGTTCCTCAAAACGTATGAACGGGCACGACGTAACTTCTTTTGGCAGGGCATGAAAAGGACAATTCAACAGATGGTGGCTGAATGTGATACCTGCCAGCGCAATAAGGGTGAAACAACACTCCTTCCAAGATTGCTCGAACCCTTGCCCATACCTACACGGATTTGGACAGATATTTCTATGGATTTCATTGAAGGGCTCCCTAAATCTGGCGGGAAGACAGTGATTCTCGTTGTGGTTGATCGCCTCTCCAAATATAGTCATTTTTGTGCTCTCAGCCATCCCTATACAGCCTCCTCAGTCGCTCAAATTTTCCTAGACCAGATCTTTTGTCTTCATGGCATCCTTTCTTCCATTGTCTCGGATCGTGATACGACTTTCACCAGTCATTTTTGGACAGAACTATTTCGCCACACTGGCACCAAACTGAAGATGAGTTCAGGGTATCACCCACAAACAGATGGTCAGACTGAAATTATCAATAAATGCTTGGAAACTTATCTTCGTTGCTTCACCTCTGAACAACAACATCAGTGGGCAAAGTGGCTCCCTCTCGCTGAATGGTGGTACAATACCTCTTACCACACTGCCTCTAAAATGACCCCATATGAAGCAGTCTATGGTCAGTTACCTCCAGTTCTTCTTCCATACACCCCCAACAGTTCACCAGTTCAGGAAGTTGACACAGTCCTTCGAAACCGCGATCAGATTCTTCGCATTTTGCGGAACAATCTTCACATGGCAAGAAATCGCATGAAGCAACAAGCTGATCAACACCATTCCGAGCGCACTTTTCAAGTAGGCGATATGGTTTTTCTTCGTCTCCAACCGTACAAGCAATCCTCCCTGAAACTCAAAGGGCATCATAAGCTCACTCCAAATTTCTATGGGCCATATCGAATTCTTCAGAAGATTAGGTCTGTTGCTTATAAATTGGAACTTCCTCCTTCTTCCCGCATTCATCCAGTATTTCATGTCTCTTGTCTGAAGAAAGTTCTTGGCACCAACATCAATGGACAAACTATTTTACCCGAACTGGATAATGAAGGATCCATCCTTTTGGATCCGAGGCCATCCTCAATCGGTGCACTCGTCATCTTCGCTCTCGCTCTATCACAGAGGTCTTAATTCAGTGGCATGGCATGCAACCAGAGGATGCTACATGGGAACCACTCCTTCAGATTCAACAACAATTTCCACATCTAAAGCTTTGAGGACAAAGATTTTTTTAAGGGGGGGGGATGTTAGGAGCCCATGTCTTTACTTTGTTAGTATATTGTTGTTGGACGCATATGCTTTGTAAGTCGTCCCGTATTATTTGTTGATCAATAGTTTGTGTTATTGTTGTTGGCGCATATGCTTTGTAAGTCACATGTAGTATTTTTAATCCATAGTTTGTAGTGTCCCATGGTTTTGACCCATAGTGTTGGCGCCTAGACTTAGTATATAAGTGTGTGTTGAGACCTATGAAGGCACCGTGAAGTTAATTGTATTGATCTTGCTCAAAGGAAGTTGCCCCCTCAAAGTGACCTATGATCAATATAAAAGTGATTCTGAGTTCTGTCATTTCTGCTATTTCGCATATTCTTATTAATTAATTGTTGCAGGTGCTTCACAAAGCCCAAACTGGATAGGAAGCTATCTATCCTGCCATACCACGTCCTGGGTGACTGTTTCAAACCATACAGGGCTTTCTTCAATTTGCACACATGAGTCCCTCTGTCATGTGTCTCAAACCCAAGTGGCTGCTCCACAAATACTTCCTCTTCAACTACACCATTCAAGAAAGTTGTCTTGACATCCATCTGGTGTACCTTCCATTTCATCACTGCAGCCAGAGCAAGTACTGATCTAATGGAAGTGTATCTGGCCACAGGAGAAAAAGTCTCTTCATAATCAATCCCTTCTTTCTGGGAGAAGCCACGAGCTACAAACCTTGCCTTATATTTTTCTATGCTACCATCTGCAACATGCTTGATCTTATAGATCCACTTGGAAGTCACCACAGACTTCCCATCTGGTCTTGGGACCACATCCCAAACATCATTCTTCATGATCGACTGGTATTCCTTGACCATGGCATTCTTCCCGGATCCTGGGAACTTCAATATCTTCAATAGATAGCTTTGTTGCTGGAACAAATGTTGTAGTCCTTCTTTTGTAGGTGCTCGTATACGATATTTCCTACAAAACAAGTTAATTTGCATGATTAGAAACATCTCATAGTTTTAAGAACAAATTCTTACACATAAAGAAATATGTCATACAATCATGCAATTATTTTAGCCAATGCTTCAATACAACATTTATCCATATCCCATTACTTTCTAGATGCCTTCCAATCTCTACCAGAACATTGTTAAGAGTTTGCACTACTCCAAACATGTCAGCAAAGAGGTTTCATTCTAGATAAGTAGCAATGGAATGTTGTACAGTGCCATAGGCCACTTACCCATGTATATTAGTAGTATATTGTTCATTAATGCAACTATTCTAATATGCATAATACACAACCTAATTCTAGGAACATAATTATATACATCATTAAACAATCAAATATGCAAGAATTGACAATTCAAATACTTATCTTTGTTTGTTTGTTGGGTGGACTCCCTCTAAATCTTTGCTTCCTTGTAGTAGTTGTTGGAGTCCTATTCTGAAGTAACTTCTTCTACTCCTTTCTGTTGAGAATTGTAAGGAGTGGTGAACTCCCTCTTAATCCCTGAATCACTGCATAGCACTTTGAAGTCTACTGAAGTGAATTATCCACCATTGTCGGATCTAAAGGTCTTGAACTTCTTTTCAGTGTGGTTTTCTATCAAGGCCTTGAATTCCTTGAATTTGCTGAATACTTCATCTTTGTTCTTCAAGAAATAAATCCCAAGTCCTCCTAGATAAATCATCAATGAAGGAACCATAGTATACATACCCACTCAGAGAACAGGATGACATAGGACTGCATACATCGGAGTGGATAATTCATTTTTCCTTACTTGCTTGTGATTGCCTTCTCTGTGTTCTTTCCTTTTGCAAATCCTTTACAAGCATCTTCATACTTTGACTGGATTTCAGGAAGACCTTCAACTGCTTTGCTTGCAATAGGTAATTCCCTATAGTGCATGTGTGCAAGCCTTCTATGCCAAAGTTCACTTGGCTCTATTGAATCATGGACCATGGCTTGTTCTGGTTGGCCCTTCAATTTCTATAATCCTCCCTCTTGCTCTCCAATCACCACTGCATCATCTATAGTCTTACCCTTTGGCCACATTAGGACTTGGCCATCTACAAATGCAACCCTCATGCCTTTTGCATCCAATGCAGATATGGAGAGTAGATTCTTCTTGAGACTTGGAACATATAGTACATCTTTCATCTTCATAGACTTTCCAGAGTCTAGTTTATAGGAGGCTTCACCACTCCCTTTTATTGGATACTGGTAGTCATCCCCAAGTTTCACCTTCTGGGGTGATTCATGTTCAGATAGGTTCATAAAGGATTCCTTGATTCCTGTCATGTGTTTATAAGCCCCACTATCTATAAGCCAATCATTACTTCCATGAGTAATGGTTCCAGTGAGAGCAGAAATCAAAACATATTCTTCATCACTTGAAGAATTTTCACTATCTTCTCTAGCCCTCTTCCTGGGAGGTTCATCATCCTCTACAGAATGAGCATGATATCTTCTTTTAATGTTCTTCTTTTTGTGAGAACCATCTTTCTTATTTCTGGGACAGTCTCTGGAATAGTATCCCTTTTCATCACATGTATAGCAACGGACATAGGACATGTTTCTTCGAGGTCTGGGACTACCCCTCTAATTATGATGGTGATGTCTTTCTTTCTTGCCATGATGGTGAGTCTTTTTGTCACCATGACTTTTGGAGTGTGCTATGAGAGCTTGGTATTCATTCCCCATCTTCTCTTCTCGAGCTACAATTCGAGCTTCTTCTTGAGAGCATTCTTCCCACAACCTACTGAAGGTGATAAGTTTCCTCCTAGCACAAATTCCTTGGATGAAGGAATCCCATGACCTAGGAAGGCCATTAAGAATGGTCATTACCACTTCTCCATTTTCTATATCTTCTCCCATAGCTTCAAGTTGTTCTTTTATCTGGGAGACCCTTGAGAAATAAGACTACATAGTTTCTGCATTCTGGATCTTGATATTTTTCAATTAATTCCTCAAGATCATCTTCCGATTTATGTTCTTCCCTTTAGATAGCTTGGTCGGAGAGTCAAACATCTCCTTAGGTGTCTTCAGAGATGACACATGTGGGATTAGATGATCTTTAATAGAGTCAGCAATAATCCTCTTTGCCTTGACCAAGTTCTTCGTGTGTAAGGCCTTAGCCTCTTCTTCCTCTGGGACGGGGACCTCTTCACTTCTGTAAGTGTCCAACTCATTTTCTTCCAAGATTAACCCAATCCTATACTCCCATCCTTGGAAGTTATCAGCCCCTTCAAGCTATCCTCAAGCTTGGTGTGGTGAGACATCTTTAAAGAGTAATTCAAATGGAAATAGAAAAGATTTAAATCTTACCACTTGATTTGTTGAAAACTGGATCTGGTCCCGAATTAGGGTTTGTTAGAGAAACCCTAAAAATTCAAAATGTGAATTTCAAGTTTCTGAAAGGATAGAAAGATGCGCCTTGATGAGCTAATCATCCTAGTATACTCATAATTTGAAAAATGTAAAGTTTCACCCTTCATAAATGCCTTTTAGTCTTCCCGGATTCACTAGGGAGGACCCTGAATTAGGGTTTGAGTTTCCCGGAGCTTCACCCAACCAAAAATTTTGATACAAATCTCTAATCCTCAATTTTTCCAAGGAGCTTCCAGCTATGTTTTCAGATTTCAGAAATTCCTATTTGTGTGGAAACCCTAATTTTTAGGGCCAAAACTGAAAGTGCCCAGAATTGAATTCTGATTGGACAGAAAGATTCACCTTGCTGAGTAGAGTCAATATATCATATTTGTTTTCCAAAATCTGTGGAGAGAAACCCAATAAACAAGAAACCCTAGCTTCCGCAACTGCATAGTGTCTTCTTCTCAGGTTAGCTCTGATACCATGTTAGATTTTGAGCATTAATTCAACATACTCTAGGATCTTTACTGAGAGAATAACAAGTACAACATATCAATCATAGCAATGCATATCAATCACACCAAGCAATCACATGAGACAATAGACACACATAGTTTCACTGGGAAAACCATAAAGGTGAAAAACCCCACAACTTCCTCAGAGATAGAAAGAGCAATGATACAACCCAAGTACAAGAGATAGTCTTCTCCTAGTAGCTACTCCTTCCTCACAAGTTTTCCACTTTCCGAGAGGTGTAGAAGTGAATAATGAAGTGATCAAATATAGTGCCTCCCGTACTCTATTTATACATGACCTGACTTTCCTAATAACCTAGCAGGGACGACTTGTCTAACTCGGCCTAATAACCCATGGTTACATCAAATAGGGCCGACCCCACACTTGGTGGTCTAATAACCCATCACAACAAGTTACGACACTTGTCAATACAAATGACAACACTTCCGTATAGAGGAATAATACCATCTCTATAGGTGTACAATATACATAAGTGAAATACATTCCGAAGTTACATATACATCAACAGAAATTAGTCACTAGCAGAGGATTTGTTAACACATATGTAAATTTATCATCAGTAGCAATGTACTAAATTTTCATTGTACCTTTCTGTACCATGTCTCGGATGAAGTGATACTTCATTTCAATCTGCTTCGAATTGTCATGAAACACTGGGTTTTAGGAAATATTTATGCAACTCTGATTGTCACACCTAATAACTGTAGGCTGAATATTTTCACCAGCAACCCTGCAAATAGCTTTCTGAGCCACACTGCTTCTCAGCAGGAAACACTAGCAGCTATGTATTCTTCTTCAATAGTGCTCTAGGATACGGATCCCTGCTTCCTGCTGGACCAAGATATCATAGTTGATCCTAGGCTATAATAGTAACCGGATGTACTATTATGGTCCACAATGCTTCCTCCCCGGTCTAAGTCTATATAACCAAGTAACATGACTCATCCATTGGAGGCATATATGAGTCCATATGAAATTGTACATCTAAGGTACCTAAGAACATGCTTAACAATTGTCCAGTGTCTGTGTCTCGGATCAGACATAAATCAACTCAAATTCTCATGGCATAACATATATCAAGAATCAAATGTATCAAGTACATTAGCAAGCCATTAGCAAGCCTATAAGTTGTTTATACAAAGTGGGATCTACCGGATCTGATCCAGATCCTAACTCATTAATTTTACTCAAATTGTAAACCATTGGTGTAGTCATAGATTTGCAATCTATCATGTCAAACCTGCGCAATATATCCACAGTGTACTTCGCTTGAGATAGAAAAATTTCATCTTTTCTTTGCGAGATCTCAAGGCCAAGAAAGTAGTGCATCAAACCTAAGTCTTTCATCTCGAACTCTGAGGTGAGATCCCTCTTGCACCAAGCAATCAAAATTTCCTCTCCAATGAGAAACAAATCATCAATATACATAACCAATATCAATGGTTGGTTCTTCACTACTTTGAAGTACAAATTTGGATCAGCTTCACTCTTATTGAAACCTATTTTATGAAGTTAGCTATCAATTCTGGAGTACCAATCCCTGGGGGATTGCTTAAGTCCATATAGAGATTTCTTTAGCTTGCAAACATGGGACTCATTCCCATGCACCACAAATCCTTCAGGATGTTGAATATAAACCTCTTACTCAACCTCACCATTGAGGAAGGTTGTCTTCACATCCATCTGGTGAAGTTTCCATCCTAGAACAAATGCAAGTGCAATCATTGCTCAGATTGTGGTGTACCTTTCCACAGGAGCAAAGGTCTCATAATAATCGATGCCTTCTTTATAATAGAAACCTCTTGCAACGAATATGGATTTATAATTCTCAATGATACCATCCGCAACATGGTAATCTTGTAAAACCATCTGGAAGTCACAATGGACTTCCCATCAAGTTTGGGAACAACCTCCAAAAAATCATTATCCATTATAGAGTTGTACTCTTATGTAATTGCATCTTTCCAAACTTGCTACTTTGTAGCTTCTTCATATGAGGATGGTTCTGAATCACTGATGTGACTCATCAGTGCAACATACCCTGAATATCTGTCAGGTTGGTTGCACTCTCTGGATGAGCCTGCTGATGCTCCATGTTTCTCTACATCGTGTAAGATATATTGGCACCAAGCAAATATTCTTTTAGTGGGAGTTTCATCAGGCGACCTCTTAATCAGTTCTATTTATTCTTCAAGATCTAGCGAATCTGAGACATCTTCTGGTTTCTCCCTCTCAAACTCTAAAGGGGGGGATCAGACTCGAGATCCTCCATCTCTGAATCACATTGAATCTCTTTTGATCTTTTGAAAGCAGCTTCCTCATGGAAGGTAACATCTCGGCTGACTTCAATTTGTCTCTTACTGGGTACATATATTCAGAATTCTTTGGATGACTCGCTATATACCACAAAGGTTCCTTTCTTTCCAAAATGATCCATCTTTGTTCTCTTTTCTTTCGGTACATGAGTGTATATTGGGCTCCCGGAGATCCTCAAGTGTGATATGTATGGATTCTCACTTGTAAACACTTCTTCTGGTGTTTTCTCATCTAGAATGGCATGCGGGATTCTATTCTGTATGTACATAGTTGTACAGGAGGCTTATTCCCATAATGAGGTAGAAATATCTTGATCATTCATCATGGATTTTTCATCCTCACATATGGTTCTATTCTTCCTTTCGGAAACCCCATTTTGGTGAGGGTTGTATGGTACTGTTAACTGTATACATATTCCTGCATCACTACATACCTCATTAAATGCATGTGAATCAAATTCACCTCCATTATCATACCTTAATGCACGGATGTGATTTTCTTTCTGATTTTCAACTAGGGCTTTAAAATCTTTAAATTTTCTAAGAGTTTCACTTTTAACCTTCATGAAATAAATCCATGACTTCCTAGAAAAATCATCTATGTAGAGTACATAATATAAGAATCCACTCAGGGAGGGGGGTGACATGGGACCACATACATCATAATGTATTAAATCTAAAATCCCTTTAGATCTAGTAGTACTACTGGAAAAAAATTTCTTAACATTCGTCCCAAGTGCACAACCACGACATACACTATCATGCTCAAAATCAAATACAGGCATACCTCTTACCATGTTTTGAAGTCCTGGTAGCGCTTTGTAGTGTAGGTGTCCAAGCCTTCGGTGCAATAGCTCGCATAGAATGATAGTGTGGTGAATCATAGCTTGAATGTACTTCCCAGGTACCTTCTAGAGTCCTCCCTCTTGAACTTCAATCATAGCAGTAGATTCTAGGATTTTGTTCTTCAACCATAAAAGTGCTTTGTTATCCATAAAGATAACTCAGAAGCCTTTGTCTTCAATAATCGAAACTGAAAGGAGGTTCTTCTTCAAGCCTGGAACATATAGAATCTCCTCCACATGTATAATATCACCAGTGCTCAGCTGGAATGAGGTGGATCCAACTCCTTGGATCGAATATGTTGAGTTGTCCCCCAACTCTACCATGCATGTGAACTCTTTCTCCTTTAGATCAGTGTTGGCACTCTTGTAACCAATCATATTTTTGGATGCACCACTGTCAATCAACCATGTGTCCGCATTTGTGATGACGGATCCCGAAAGGGATGAGACAAGGTAAAACTCCTTTCTTGTCTCCTTTTCTTCAGATGCATTCTTTTGAGTAGTTTCATCTTCTATGGCAATAGAAGCATGAAAATTTCCTTTCCACTTTGCTTTGCACTCTCTTGAGAAATGGACTTTCTTGTTTCAATTGAAGCATTTATATTTTTACTTGTCAAAGCCTTTGGTGAAATCCTTCTTTGGATGAGAGAACTTCTTTTGGAAGAATGGTTTCTTTTATTTCTTCATTCTTTTGGTGAGGGAAAGGTTTTATTTTTTTATGCACACTAACTTGCTCTGGATTCTCCCCTCCTCTTGGAGGCAATCATGCCACAACCTTTTGAATTTAGGTGGTACCTCTCAGCCATTTATTGCAGCCAAGAATGTATCCCATGAATATGGGAGACCATCAATAGCGGTTTGGAGAAGATCATCTTCATCCACCACTACTCCAATACTAGCAATTTGACCTCTTACCTGAGAGATATTGGTGAAGAAGGAGGCCATTGTGTCATTTGTCTCCATCTTTAAGTTTCTAAGCATATTCTTCAATGCCCTCTTTTGACTCGGGGCCTTCTTCTCATAAAGATTAGTCAATATATTATACCATTCTTTTGTGGTCTTCAACGGTTTGATCACGAGCATCAAGTTATCTTTACCAAGTCATAGATGATATGTTTGGCCTTAGCTTGATTCTTCTTGAAGTTGATGCACCCTACATTAGATGTAGGCTACTCTACCACAATGGATACGTATCCATCCAAGTCATGTTCCTCTAGTATGTTGAGAATCATATCCTTCCAAGTGTTGAAGTTTGAGGTGCCCTCAAGACGGTCTTCCGGTCGTACACATATTGATAGTCTTCAATTCTTGTGCTCAACTTCTCAGGATCTATGTAGGCTCTACCTGGCATGCAAAACTGAGCTCATTCACACCCTGAGCTTTAATACCATGTTAATATTTGGTTGAGATTTGATCTTTAATTCTTTTATATGTTGAAACATGAAACTATGAGACAAATCAATCACATTAAATTCATACAACCATAACACAATATATAGTGTGGGGAAAATCCTCAAAACTATGAAACAAAAACCCCATCAATTCTTCTCAGTATAATATAATGGATTGCATAGAATAATTTCTCTTACAACATAGAATATTTCTTTCGAAAGATAAGAGATCACCAATATACTCTTGGTGAAGATACGGAAGCAATAGAGAAGAGAGATCAATTGGATGTGTTTTCAATGTGCCCAGCACATCAATAACAAGCAAGAACAATAACCTGCACAAAGAGAAGTGCCTTTCTTTCAATGGAGAAGAGAATTCGCTTCACATTGAATTCATCAATCCCGTATATCATATTTATACATTCTTATATTCTATTTTAATCTTCTAACTTCAGGATGAACTCGCCCTCAAACTGGATGTATCAATCTTACATGCAGAAGTGCACCCCACTTATCATGCGGTTCTTTATCTCACTAAGTTGTCACTTAGGATGAACTCACCTCTTAACTAAAAGCTTTCCCACTTAGTTAGGTGGATAACTTAAGTGTCGCCACTTAGTTAACTAGATATTATTTGTTGCCACTTAGTTAACTCTCTTTAATTGATTCTTGATAACATCATTGTAGTGATCAATTCGAGTTCTCCTTGATTTACTAAAGTGTCATCTTTTAGTTTAACTAAAGTGGAAACACTTTAGTTAACTAGTCCTTCTTATTTAACACTTAGTTAACCGAAATCATGTTGAATGATTTACTTGAAATGACCACAGTGAGTTCTTTAGTTAACTGAGGCATATCTTTAACTGATGCTTTAACTGAAGCATTGATTGAGGCAAACATTGATACTTAACTGAAACTTTAGAATTGAAGCTTTATAACTGAAGCTTTAACAATTTGAGTTATCTTTAATTAGTTGAAGTGTCTACATGGGAAATTTCAAATTATCTTGATCTATATGCTTTATCTTTTATTTATTTATCTCTTATTGCATGGTCAATATGTGCTAACTTTAATTATCCATCACATTACATTATACTAAGAAGAATTATCGGATGTTGTGATCATATTATATTATTCCGGACCAAATGATCATATGCTAAAGTAATTCACTTTAGAGGTGATCAATCTCTAAAGGAGACTTAATATCAATTGGTGATCATGGTTAATAATACATCACACAACATTAAATGCTTTTAACAAGTAAAGCGTGACCTTTATACAGAAGGTCCACCTCTATACAGGAGGTTCATCTCATGGATACCTTTATACGGAGGTTCACATGAGAATCATGACTTGACACACACAAGTCCAGTGCCTTGTCCGACAAGAATTTACAACATCATTACTTTGATCAATTACCTCTATACGGGAGGAATAACCTTAACACAAAAGGCAATCAAAGTGCTCACCTCTATACGGGAGGATCAATATTGGCTACACAAGATTGGTTTGGATAATGTCTCATGATGCTGTATATTTAACAAATATTTCATGGATGAATACCATAGAGGAATCACGCCCTTAAGACCAAAGGCGCTCTAATATAATCATCATTCTCTCACTATGGCTCTAATACTACGTTAAACTATGGAGCACGAAAACGAGAGACACTAAGTGGAGGAAAAGGCTTTAATCATATTCAACTATGATTTTCATACCAATGATGGTATTATATAGTACAAGGATTATAATCACCTCTAGATCTAGATCTCATTGACAACACATCAATGGATAGGTGTGACAACTCATAAAGTTATAAGAATAACAACTCATATGAAAAGTGTCGGAACACCCAGATTAAAGATAAGCATGAATTCTTATTTTCCATTAAGATTATACACATATGAATACAATCATTTGTGACCCTTGGTTTCATGTTACCAAGAGGTATCTTGGACTCCTCATGACTCTTTGGATTCACCTCTGACTCTTCGCATGGATTACCATAACCATAAGGATTAGGTTTCCAGCATTACCCCCTTTAATTTGAAAGGGTGTATCTGAGTCCAAGAACCATCTGAAATAGAGCTAAAAATTGGAAGTGGACAGCTACCAAAGGCTGAACATTTCCAAATTGACAATCTGAATTAGCCAATTAAGATAGCGTCTTTTGATAAATATAAGTGCTCTCTGAATTGGTGGTTTTTGGATAACCATAAACCAAAAATTGATAGCAAAAGAAACAGAAGATGGTGTCTTCTACTAAGTGGGTTTTTTAGGCTCACCACAAAGTCTAGAACTTGGCGCTAACTCTTATTATAGCTCAGCAGTTCCCTATAGAACTTGGCCCTGACTCAGGTTTTGGCTCAATGGTTCCCTCTAGAAAATGGTGGTTTAAGGGTCACCACCACAAACTGATGTCTTCTAATAAATGGGTAGTTTTAGGATGACCACAAACCAACTGAAAGAGAGCGGAAAATAAGAAGTGGAAAGCTACCAAATGATGAACATTTCCTACTTGACAATCATTTTCCAACTAATTTAGCTAGAATATGGTATCTTCTACTCATAGAATGTGCTCTTGAAATCAGTGGTTTTAGGATGACCACAAACCAATGGGTGCTCTGGACATGGCTCTGGAACACTCTAACTTTGTCTTTTGGAAACAACTCTGAATCTCGCTCTCGCTTAGGTTCACTTGTTCTCGCAGATGATAGGGATTCGAGACATGAATCTTGACTATCGATCCATGACAATACCCCTTATCAAGTGCAAGGTAAGAAGCAAGAAAACTTTCCTCTACAATATTTGTCCATACTTGAAACTGCATTCTTCGATACATCTTCTTGATTTCTCTATCTTGTAAATGTGCCTCTAAACCCTCCAGTGATTCCTTGTTGTGGCTCCAAGGCCATAGAAACATGCAAGCCTCCAAACTGAAATCCATGGAAACATATGATAAATTCATTGCTACAAAGAGTCATTGAACTGTTGTAATAAATTGGCACCCACTCACTCATAATAGGTTCCAAAAGTAGCATTACTAAACCTGAAGCCGAGAAAATTAAACTCCATAGCTATGACTTTTCATCAACTAAGAACTTTTCAACAAATGAGACTATAATAGAGACACAAAAAATGAATATATAATCCTAATATCAACAAATTTAGTCTCTTAAGGTGATATAGTGGAACTCTAGAACCATGTCATGATCAATGTTATTGTCTCCATCATAATATTCATCATCTCGTTGAATCTATCTGTTTTGAGTATGTTTTTCCATGCATTCATCAAGATTAAGTTTATCTTCATCATTATAAGGAATATAAAATCAGGAGATATTTAATGCATCTACACACTTTGTGCACGTTGAATGGCCTTTATATATCAAGAAATACCCCAGTTTCCACATATCAAAGCTAGGTAAATTCCCTTTTGGCATACTCTTGTCTGCAGCTCTATATGCTTGTTAGATTTGACCTCCTCCGTCTCTTGTCATATCTGATATTTTCCCTCTATCCAAATCCATTTGCAATTCTCTACCTACTCAGGTCTGCATGAGGGCTCAGTTGCCTCTCTTCATGCTCTGCAAAACCCTAGGTTTTTTTTCCTCCTCGTGCCTACCATTCTGAGGTATTTTTTGGGCATCTGACACTCTCATGAGTCTGCCACCAATATTCCATATTTTGTATGATTATTTTGTTATACCTCATGACTCATTGTCTCCAGTATCTAGAACAACAATGCACATTATTTGTGTATTGTGCATGGTAGCCTTGATATTATCGAGCGTCTCCTAGTGATACTCATGGGGTCATAAGAGAAGTTGAATAAGACTACATTCATCCCCACCCTCGATCATTGGAATGCTCCTCAAATAAATTCCCAGTGTACACAGGTAGAGGTGTCTTTAGAAACAAGAATCTGAAGGATTCAGTAGAGACAACAACACATTCGATAATAGATGGAAAGCATTTAATGGAGGAAGTGGTAACCCACTCTCCCACAATGCCCAAAATGGGTTCTCATGATGGACACTCTCCTCATCTCTACACTGTGTGATTCAAGTGTTCTCCTCACAGGTCACCCTATAAGAATGTTGATGGTCAATCTCAATCCAATATTCCAAACACAAATGTTTTAATGGAATTCAACGGCCTCAAAGTAGAATATATAGTGTACGTGAAATGAAACCAAATAAAATGGGTTATGGGAACCATTCATCAGGTAACAAAGGATGACATCAAAGTGTGGCTCCACTCACAACAAATGATGGCCAATGTTTCATTATCCATATCCTTCACACACATCCTCATTCCTTTTGAAAACATACTTCATTATAGGTGCCTTCCCAATTCCTTTTGTTTATCAGATATGACCCTATCGGGAATCTATGAGTTGTGTAGTCTAGTTGAGATTGTAAGGTTGTACCATCTCACTCACAGGAAAATATTTCACACTATATCACTTGCGTCACTTCATCCATGAGCAAGGAAACTGGAAACATAACTTATTTGGCACTCCCAAAATATCAATACCCAATTCTAGCACTCCATCTGCTTTTATTTCCAAGGCAAGTCTATATATATCAGCTCGATGCCATTGTTCTTCAATGTGGATCTTATTCACTTGTTGGGGATCGCCTTGGTTGTTTTACCCTATCCATTGATGGTGATACTATGCTTGTCATGCACAATGTGATATTTGTGAATGAATTTAATTTGCCACTATTTCTTACTAGGGGAGGAGGCTACACAAAAGAGAATGTTTATCGTTGTTGGTATGTAAAAAATGTGGTACTTATTGATATAGAAGGGCCATTCAACATGCACCAAGTGTGCTAATGCATGAAGCACCTCCTGATTTTTATATTCCTTATAATGATGAAGACAAACTTAATCATGATGAACGCATGTACTAGCATAATCAAAACAAATAGATTCAACGAGATGATGAATATTATTATGGAGACAATAACATTGATCATGACATGGTTCTAGAGTGGCACCATGTCACCTTATGAGACTAAATTTGTTGATATTAGGATAATAGTTTATGTATCTCTATTACAATCACATTTGGTTTGTGGTCTAGAAAATGGCTCTAACTCTGTCTTCTGGAAACAAAAACAACTCTAAATCTCACTATGGATCTAGGATCTGGCTCTATCTCACATGTTCTAGCAAATTATTGGGGTTCGAAACATGAAGCCTGACTATCAATCCATGAAAACCCCCCTATAAGGTTCAAGTTGAGAAGCAGGGAAAAATTCCTCTGCAAGATGTGTCTAGATTTGAAACTACATTCTTCGATACATATTCTTGATTACTCTATCCTGTAAATGTGCCTTTGATCCAAACCACATCTTGAATGGGTGATCCCTATCTTGGATCAATCTCTATAATTTCCTTTTGAATCACAAACACCCCCTAATGAAGAAGAAGTTCCTACCACTTCACCAAAACATGAAGTTCAACTGGATGATGTGATTGAAAGAATTGGAATATTGAATCTTAAAGGGGGAATCCCTATATTGGATCAATCTATGGAATTTCCTTTTTAAGAACCAACACCCTCTCATGGATAGTTTCATGCCACTTCACCAGAATACAAAGTTCAACTGGATGATGTAATTGAAAGAATTGGAATATTAAATCTTGAAGAGAATAAAGCACCACTAGTTGATCAACCTGGGCCTTCATGGAAAGTTTTGAAATGGGTCACAAAGACACTTGAAAGTGTCCATCCGAATGAAGTTGGAAATACATGAACAATAAGTTCGACCAGAAAGAAAATTGGTGGAGAGGAAGATGATTCAAACTCGGGTGGTGTAGAAGATATGGATGTCTCATGTGATTATGAATTGAATTTATCTGCTAACCGTGAACGAAATTCCTTTGAATAAGTTGTTGCTCGTGATGAGTAGCAAGAAGCCATGCAGAAAGAGTATGATTCTCTCTGTAAGAATGGAACCTAGAATTTGGTGGTCCCTCAATTTGGAACCAAACCATTTGACTACAAGATGGTCTACAAGAACAAGTACAAATAAGATGTCTCACTTGACAAGCACAAGGCGAGGCTTATCGCAAAAGGATATGCATAGAAGGAAGGCATTGAATATAAAGATACTTTCTTCCCCACATCAAAATGGGATACCATCTGCACCTTATTTTCTTTGGTTGCACATAATCATGGTGGAAATTTCATCAGATGGATGTGAAGACTGCTTTCTTGAATGGAGACCTGAAAGAGAATGTCTTCATGTCTTAGCCAAGAGGATTTGTTGTGAAAGGGAAATAACAAAAGGTATGTAAACTAATCGATCATTGTATGGCCTAAAATAAGCACCTCACACATGGTACAAAAAGATAACCAAGCATCTTCTGAAGTTAAATTGCAAACATTTTAATCTTGATGACACAACATTGTTTGTAAAGAAAGTTGGAAGATCTTTTGTGTATCTTGTGGTGTATCTAGATGATTTTTTGATGGAATCTAAATTGAAAATGTGAATTTGTGTAATGACTTTTGAGAATGGAGCGGAACATAAAAATAGTGTGTGCGGATAAACACACAAAAAAATTCAACTTCAAACTCTAGGACGAGTGTTTAAAAAACTCTAGGTCGAGAGTTTGTGAGAGTTGAAACTCTAGGCCAAGAGTTTGAACCAACACAACGCGTTGTATTTAAAAAAAAACTATCGACTAAGAGTTTGAACTAAACCCTCGATCGAGAGTTTGGAAGATATTTTCTCAGCTGAGAATTCACAGTCAACAAAACCTGCGAAAAGCTTTTGCATCTTTCCAGAACCCGCAACTTCAACAAAGCCAAACCCTTGCAAATTTTAAATATTATTTGTCAAACTTGGTACCAATGGATTCATCTCTAACTCTAGTTTCCAATGTTATAATAATTGTTTCATTTCATTTTGAATTTCTATTTATTAATAATTTTTCTAAACCTTATTCCTTAAGAATTTTATTGTTCTAAAAATCACCTGAAATGAAAATTCAATCTCATAACAAAGAAAACACCAAAAAAATTGAAATCTTCATAGAGATATTCCTTTCCCTCTCTTCTTCAGAAGGTTACTTCTAGTTTTTTCAATAAGAGTCACACTAAAAGGAAAATTTAAGGTCACCAACATGTGTTGATAAGGCACCATTTATGAACATATGTTATTTTGATAAATAATAAAAAAATAGTTTTCAAGTCTAAAAAACCTCAAAATATAGTCCATGCACAAGTGCAGTGTGTGTAGATTATGAGCATACATTTTTTTTCCCTAAAATGAATAACCATCTCTCAAAAAACCATAGGACACGCAGGTCACTTATTATACATACCTAAAATTTTCAAGTATATGCCATTGGTGGCCTCCAAATTTGTCCCATTATATGTCCATAATTTGTTTTTAAATACAAGTACAAAGTTAATTACTAAGGGAGATATGGGTTTAAAGGGGTCGAAGTTGAAAAACATAAAATTTTGCAGTTTTTTTGGTCAAAAAAGCAAGCAAAAGTGTTACCCAACTTCATGTTTTCGAAGGGCTTTGAGATGAAAAATATGGGACATGTTTACTACTACTTGGAAATTGAAGTGACTTGACATCCTAAGTACATATTCATATCCCAAAAGAAGTACGTTGGATATATGTTGAATAGATTTGGCACGGCAGAATGCAACCCTCTTTCCACTCCAATGGAACATAATTTGAAGTTCACATCAAATGAAGGAAACGAATTTGAGGATGTGACCAAGTACCGATAGCTTATGATAACCCTTATCTACCTTACCACTACTAGACCATATATTTCATTTGTTGTTGGGATCCTTTCAAGGTTCATGCAGAAAACCTTGTGAAGGACATTAGCATGCTGCCAAAAGAGTTCTAAGATACTTAAAGGGTACTAAATAATTTGGACTCAAGTATTCTAAGGTATATAGATTCAAACTTATTGGGTACTCTGATTTAGACTTTGATGGATAAAAAGAGACGAAAGTGTCTACTTCAAGCTACCTCATGAATATTTGAACAACAACTATCTCCTGGAGATCACAGAAACAATCAATTTCAATAGATTCTATAATAGAGGTAGAATATGTGGCTTCTACGGAAGCAACGAAGGATATTGTATGGCTTAGGAAAATACTTGAAGATTTGTAGGAGAAAGAAGAGAACTCCACTCCCCCACTAGTCAACAATACTTTTGCAATAAAGTTGGCCAAGAATCCTAGATTCCATGATCGATCCAAGCACATCAACATGAAGTACCATTTGATTCAACATCATGTAGAGGCCAAGACATTTCATTTAATACATTGTTCCATTTATGAGAAAATTGCAAACATCTTCACCAAATCACTTGGAAGAGAAAAGCTTGAAAAATTTAGAAAAAATGCATGGACTCACAAACACCCTTTTAGATTATGGGGGGAATGTTAGAATTATAATCCTACGGGATTAAGGAATTTGTAACCTATGAAAATAATTAGGAATATGAAGAGTTCATCTTGGGAAGATGAATCTCAACACTCATACCTTTTTGTATAAATTAACTCTTCATATCATGAATAAAGCAATCAATTTAGGAGTTATTCATCTAATGTTAATAAGAAGTGATCTAGGACTTTGTGATTGTACATGGACCCACAATCTAACATTTATTTCATCTATAACTTTTACTTATGACCTATCTAGTTGAATGGTGTGAGTGGAGCAATTTGTTGGAGTGGCATTCATTTTTTAACAAATTGAATAGGGCATCATGTTAGAGGAAGGTCGTGAATCCACCAAATAGTTATGTACATTCTTGTTCAATATTTCAACGGTTAATAATAGAGGTGGAATTTGAGATTTAGATTTATTTCCCAAAAGAGCAACATTGAAAGCCACATTTTGTGAGGTATTGGTTGTTGCTTTTGAAACACTTTTCATAGTAGTCGATGACTCTGAGTCATTGTTTTCTTTCACAAGATTAAAAATGGTTTTCCTTGATGAGAAATATACATAAATCGAGAATGGATATGTTTGATTTAATATTTTTTACATCCTCAACTATATTATGGTCCATTGACATAGAATCTTGGTGATGTTGAGGGCTTATTTTCATTCTAATTATTGAAGGATATTCTAACAACAAAAGGCAATCCAATTTTTCCTATTGTATCAATTTTAAGGATTAGGAGGGATATTTTGGGGATGGATCCTTACTCCTTAGACTATAGTCACTATGGACATGCAGTTCGTATGATAATTTTTCCTCCTCAACAAGGTTCAAACAAGAAATCATATCCCAAATAACCATGGTTGTTTCTTCAAATTTTTCATCTACCTCTTCCACCACTTCTCCATCTACATTTTTAGTTGGTTGTTTATCTATATGGATTCATACAAAAAATGATTTTCTACTAAGTTCATGGCATTAATACATTGAAGGAATTTTTTTCTTGAAATGGTTAGCGTGATAATGATTGTTAAAATATTAAGAATATGCATAAACATACAACAATACATTTGCTAACATGCAAAGCAAGAATCTACTAGTTTATCCTTCTATCTATACAAGCAACAAATAATCATGTAAGAAACAAGAGACAAGAGAAAAGAATGACACACTTGATACACGTGGTAAAACCCCAAGTGGGGAAAAATCCATGTGAAGGTATTGTTTTCGTATTCTTCAAAAAAATTCAATCTTACAAGTGATCTCCTCTCCACATATGCTTCATAGGTTTTTACAATAACATCACAACATAATATAATGGTCTTCCCAAATGCTCTCCTTCACCTCTAATATACACCAAAATACATCCAAAATACACGTGGGATAAATGATTTTCCACCTCCTTATATAATGAATGGTAATAGGAGAATATTTCTCCATGATGCATGTGGGATAAATCCTTTTACATAATGTTAGAGTTATTTATGCCTTCCAATTCTATATAAGACATCTTATGATATCATACCAGGAATCATTACACATGTAATATTAAAAATACACATTCCAACTCTCCCCCTTAATGATGATTGGGAGAACAAAATATAAATGGAAGAAGATGGAATTAGAATAGCATTCCTCCTTGATGAAAACTTCATGCATTCCCAAAAGATTGCAAAGATGCATGAACTTTGCTTTTGTCATGCATGGGTTTGGTGAAGATTGTAGTTTCTTGTTTTTTCTATGGGACAATCTCCAAACAAATAACACCATCTGCAATAAGATCTCAAATGCAATGAGTATCCAAGTCAATGTGTTTAGTTTTGGAGTGATACATTGAATTGTACGCAAGTCGGAATGCACTCTGATTGTCACATCTTAATTCGGTATGATACTTCTAAACCAGTACAAGCTCTGTAAGAACATGTCAGACTCACACTACTTCTTTAGCTACTTCCTTAACTTCCATGTACTCTGCTTCCCAAGAAGAAAGAGAAAGAGTTCTCAACTTCTTATTGGACCATGAAATCGGACCTGAACAAAGCTAAAAGATGTACCTTACAGTAGACCTTTGATTTGAAACATCCCATGCCCCTTCAAAATATGTATAACCAAGAAGTGAAATTGTAGCCTTGCTAGAATAGAAAACACCATAATGCACTATCCCATGTAAATATATGAGAATCCTCTTTGTCTCTTTCCAATGAATTTCACAAAGATTTTACATAAAACTTAAAACCATGTTGACTGCAAAAGTCATATATGGCCTGTTGTGTGCCAAATATATCAAACCCCATAAGTTGACGATACAAAGTAGCATCAACAAGAGGATTGTCACAATCAACAGTTAACTTTACACTAGATTGCAATGGTGTAGGTGAAGGCTTACAATCACTCATATGAAATGGAGCAAGTAAATATTTCACATACTTAGAATGAGAAACAAATATACCATCATCCATATGCCAAAACTGTAGACCTAGAAAATAATGCAGAAGTCCTAAGTCAGTCATTTCAAATTGTAAGATTATTCTTCATTTCCTGTATAAGTGTAAGCTGGCTGCCAGTAATGATAAGATCATCCACATAAAGTACCACAATGAGGACATAATTATTAAATTTCTTAACATACATATTTGGATCAGATATACAATGCTTAAACCATTCTTTAAGAAATAAGCATCAATTTTTTCATACCAAGCTCTAAGTGCATGTTTAAGACCATATAAAGACTTGTTCAATTTGCATACCAAACTTGAAGTGTCAACAGTAGTAAAATCAGGTCATTGTTGCATATAAATGTCTTCACGGAGATCACCATTCAGAAATGCATTCTTGACATCCATTTGGTGAATTTCCCATTGATAAGATGTAGAAAGAGAAATAATAGTTCTTATTGTGTTCATTTTAGCAACTTGAGAAAAAGTTTTAGTATAGTTAATACCTTCTTGTTGAGAGAATCATTTTTCTACTAATTGAGCTTTATGTTTTTCAATCTGTCCATTTTCAGTAAACTCTGTTTTATATATCCACTTGCATCCAACTAAATTATTTCCAGGAGGAAGAGGCACAAGAGTCCATGTCTTGTTTTTCATTAAAGATTCATATTCAGCAGACATTGTTTTCTCCTATTCAGGTTTATCTTTATCTTGAGAATAGGTAGAGGAATCATCTATGGCCAAAAATTTAGTCATAAGAAAAAATTCATAACTAGTTTGACACGTATCGAAAAGAATACCAATATCATAACCTATGGATTCAAGAGTTTTTTGGGCCCAAACAGGAAGAGTAGTGGTAGGAACCACACTAGTAATTTTGATAAATTCAATATGATCGCTTGAAGAAGAAGGTGAACAAGGATCAAGGGTAGGCACAAAAGTATAGGAAGGGGTAAAAAATATAGGAGCAGCAAAATATGAAGGAAAATTCAAGGGAACATGAGGTTCAACGAACTCCAGAGGAGAAGAGACTTCATTGAAATGGACATCTCACCGCATGATAACAGCTTGGGTATATGGCTCAAATAACCTATATGTTTTGAAATCCTCACAATACCCAATGAAAATACATTTGTGAGACTTGGGTTCTAACTTTTTTTCATTTTTCATTCGAAATATGTGCCCTACATTCACTGCCAAATATCTTAAAGTGACTAATATCGGGATTGCTTCCATTCCATTTTTCTTTGGGAGTAACCTGCAAAATTGGTTTAGTAGAGACTCTATTCAAGATATAGCTATCACAACAAATAGGTTTAGCCCAATTTTTTTAATGTAATCCTTTAGAATAAAGCATGCATCTAGTTATTTCAACCAAAGTTCATTCTTTCTTTCAGCTACCCCATTTTGTTGAGGTGTATAATAATAGTATTTTGATGTTGAATACCATGCTTAGATAAATATGCATTAAATTCATTTTTAGTGAATTCCCCCCCATTATTAGTGCTCAAAATCTTAATACTTGTACCATATTTTTTCATCTATGGATTTAAAATCTTGAAATATATCAAGGGTTTCACTTTTATACTTCAAAAAGTAAACCTAAGATTTACAACTAAAGTCATCAATAAAAGTAAGAAAATAGATTGCATGAGACAAAGGAGTTTCAAGACGACCACAAATATCACTATGAATTAGTTGCAATGTTTCTTTAGCACGCAAAGGTTTACCTTTATCAAACATTTCCTTATGATGTTTACCAAGAACACAACCTTCACAAACACCTTTAGTGGAAGAAATTGAAGGTAAGTCATGTACCATTTTAGACATCATTTGCATTTTACCATATTTCAAGTGACCTAATATTTCATGCCATAATTTACTTTGTTCATCAGCGTGAGCAACATATGAACAAAAATGTTATTTTTTTCTTGAATTAAAACCAATAAACTTATATAATCCAACATTATGGTCAATAGGACCGGAAGAAACAATTATGAAGTTATGTTTGATATCTTTTAACACATATTTATTAGGCCAAACTTCAAATTTATAACCTTTCTAATATGCACGATAAATAGAAAGCAACTTGATGGGAATTACTTGAATATGAAACACATATTCCAAAGTACCATTAGGAACATTAACTTTAACATATCCTAATACTAAAAAATGATTATCATCACTTAGAGATACTTTCTGTGTTGTGTGTTTTTTAGTGTCATAAGAATTAAATAAATAAGTTGTATCATACATATGGTTAGATACACCATAATCCATTATCCATTCCACATTAGAAGAATATTTACTAGGTTGAACAGAATAGGCACACAGGGCTACCAATTGTTCATCGGAAGACTTCTTTGTTTTCAGAAGTTCGCGTCTATGTTCAAAGCAAATCTTTTCAGGGTCGTTGGTTTTTCCACAATACTTACAAGGATTATACACTTTCTTTTTATTAGAAACCATGTTAGAAGCATCATCATTAGAAGAGATTGATCCTTGATTATGTGGTTTAGAGTTTTTATTTAAACTTCTATTAGGATTATTTTTACCATGTGCCATTAGAGCTTTACTATTATACAATTGACCAGAAGTAATTAATCTATCTTACTCATTTATAAAACCTTTACAAAAATCTTCAGAAGTTGGTTTCATAGTTCCTTTAGTCATTTCAATAGCTCCAGTCCTAGTTTGGATGAGCATATCAAAAACATGAAGGTACATTTTGTTCTATAAGAATAGTAAGAGAATTATCATTATTCTTGTAATCTTTACCACAATTATTTAACTTTTCATTATAGGTTTTAATTTCAACAAGAAATGACTTTATTCTATCAAAATATTTAGGGTCTAACTCATGGATTTTTTTTTCAAGATAATAAGCAAAAACATCATCATTTTTATCAAATAAAGAAGCTAGGGTTTTCCATACCTCAATGAGGAAATCCTCAGCCTGAATGTGTACCTATAGATTATCCAAAATTGTTTCTCCAATGAGTTCTCTTCTTGATCACATCGATATTTCCAAATTGCTAAGTGTTTTCCATCGGTTGGGTTTTTTTATCATCTTTAAGTAATGTCCATAAGTTCTTGCTCCTGAGAACATCAATCATCTTTCTCTTCGAAGAGAGATAGTTAGATCCAACAAATGCAAGAATAGAGACAACTTATAAAGTCATAGTGTGACAAAAGAATGAAACCCTAATGAAAAAATTGACTTGTTGCAAAGAGAAGAAAAGTGAAAAAAAAAACAAAAACTAATCACCAATACCAAAGCGTAACAGCAACTAACAGACAAATTTGTAAACCTACGACAGAAACATATATTAGAGAATCAAAACTGACGAATTTTTTGTCGAAAAGGATGCATTTGTACTCTCTATACAACACAATCGCGAGTGAAATGTGATTTCACTGAAGGAAAGCCATGAATGCATGCTTATGTAGACCAAAAAGAACATTTTTGCCTCAAACTACCTGAAACTTATAAAAAATTCAGAAAAATTGTGAACCATTCGTTGTCCCATACGGAAACCTGCAACAAAACACAACTAGAGCAAAAAAAACCATATCTGCTACAAAACAAATAGATCCTTGATAGCAAGTTAGTATTCAAGGGATTTCAACTCAAATTTGAAAAAAAATTGAAAAATAAATGGTGAGGGTTAGGGTTTAAATTTTTTTCTCAAACATGTTGAAAATGTCGAGATCTAAGAAAATACCACAAGGGTTTGATAGTTCGTATGAAAAATCTACAAAATATGGAGGAACTAACAAAAAATTTGAAGATTTGTTGCTTGTAAAAATATTTCAAAAAAAATACCGAAGAAGGTAGAGGATAGTAACTAGCTCTTATACCATGTTAGAATATTGAGAATATGCATAAGCATACAACAATACATTTGTTAACATGCAAAGCAAGAAACAAGAGACAAGAGAAGCGAACTATACACCGGATATACGTGGTAAAACCTCAAATGGGGAAACATCCACATAAAGGTATTGTCATCTCGTTCTTCAGAAATCTCCAATCTTACAAGTGAGCTCCTCTCCACATATGCTTCACAGCTTTTTACAATAATATCACAACATAATAGAATGGTTTTCCCAAAGACTCTCCTTCACCTCTAATATATACCGAGGTATGGAAGAATTACACGCCAAAATACATGTGGGTTAAACGATTTTCCACCTCTTTATATAATGAATGGTAATAGGAGAATATTTCTCCATGATGCATGTGGGATAACTCCTTTTACATAATATTAGAGCTAGTTATGCCTTCAATGCTAGATATGACATCTTATGATATCATACCAGACATCATTACACATGTAATCTTAAATTTACACATTCCAACAATAGTTAGATATATTTTCCATGTCTACTCCTTCCAAGTCTATGTTTAGGTTAGTTGGTAACATTTCAAGGGGTTTTGGTGTCTCCAAAAGAAAGGTATGTGAGGCATTTAAGATTAGAAACCTCCTCTAAATCATCTTTTTATGTATATAATTTCATTTGCTAATTTCTTAACCATTCGTTGAACATTGTCAAACTTAGAAGATTTGTTTTTCTTTCGCACATCACAACATTGAATGAGCTCCCCATGTTATGCCAGATAAGTATCATAAGTGGCTTCTTAAGTTCCATGGTAACAATGTTATCTTAACCAGATATACTTAACGAAAAGGATATTGAGAATGAGGATGTGGTAATGAAGTTGTTTCTATTATCATTAGAAGAGGATGTTAGGAGCTTGGTTTAGATTTGGTTTTTTAACAACATAATGTTAAAAAGGATGGTAGAATGTTGTTAGAAGAACTTAATGAAGTCAAGAAGAAATAAAATGAAATATTGAGGGAATGTAATATAAGGTTCCAAAAGATAATTGATAAAATCCCAAAGGATATTAGACCTAAAGGAGGTGTTGTGCTTCTTTATTATGTGAATGTGTTTGAGGGAATTTTAGTTGTTTGTTAAGAGATAAAACTCCAAAATATCTGAAGGATTCTCAAGAAATGGAAAGAAAAATTGAAGATCATGTGACTTCTTCTCGGAAAGTAGATTTATTTGGTTCTTCCAAGGAATCCACTTCAAAAGCTAAAGCAAACCCAAGGGCTATGAACTCAAATGACCCAACACCAGATATGATGACAAGCTTATTGTAAGGATGGAAAAGATTACTAGAACTACACAATCCATAGGAAATCAAATAATTATAATGGAGATAGCACGACAAAACTAGATGCACCCAAGAACAATTTTTCAAATACAAAGAAATTTTGGCTTTGATGAGAACATAAGATCTAAAGATACTAGATTACCCATACTTCGAACCCTATAAATTTGATAGAAGATCAAGAACCTTGGTGTAGACCATGGAGTGGTCCTCAGATGAAGAGAATATGTAGATTCTATAAGTTCCTAGTCATGTCGGTTGAAAATACACCAAAGGAAGGTAACCTTTATCAAACTAATGATGTTAAATATATGGATGATGATTTTATTTATGATTTGAATGATAGGATTTACTCTATTATTGGGGATTATATGGCTAGAAAAAATAGAAGTCTCTGGACTGATAAGTTGCAGGGATTGATTGGTGAGAGACCATTTCCCCGAGAAATTATGGCCATTGTAAAAAATTAGACTTATGCTCGAAGAAAGATACAAATGGGACAAGGAAGAAACAAGCCTGCATTGCAAAATTTTGAAGAAAGGGTTGCACTATAGTCCACTTTGAGACAAACAAATCAGCAAGAGGAGTAGTGCCCATCATTGCAAGAAGGTGTGCAAATCAACTCGTTCATTACAATTGGAATTGTTAGTGAATTGACTAAAATGAAAGTGCAAGTCCCTCTCATGGAGCTCATCAAAATCCTAACATATAAATAGAAGGTTAAAAATATTTCAAAGGTAGATGAAAATGAAGATAAGCAAGTGATTTTTCAAGGTATGAACTAGGAGGGAAGGAATGAGGTACATTCCTCATTTTTTGTTTCATTGCAATTATTAATTATTTATTACTCCATAAACAAGTTATACAACTTGACGAGAACCCGACATTATTCTCGTTTTTTTATGGTCAATTTTAGTAGTTGTTTTTTCCCCCATTTCAAAAGGTGTGTATACTGTTAGCACCATTTTTCATTTTGAGCCATTTTTTGTGATTTTGAAACTTATTGATCATAAGAAAACTATAACTTTTATTTACAAGGGTGCTTTTTCAAAGTTTACAAAATAAATCTACATTTAGTAGCTAGTTATAATGAAAAAATACACACTTTTTTGAATTTTTTTTACTTTTAGAAACCATTTAGAATGAAAAATATATGTATTTTTGAAGTTCTTTTTTTAAATTTTATCCTAAATGAATCATTTTATGAGCAAATTTGTAAAAAAAATGAAAAAAAAAATCATTTCAATATTTTATTATGCATTTTAAGCCTTTTTATGTATAGAACTAAAGAATTTTTGTTTTAAAATTGAAAAAACACTCAAAACAAAATTTAAGAATTTCAAAAAAATAAAATCTAAAATTTATAACTAAATGTAAAAAAAAAAATTCAAAACTATAGAAAAAATTTAAAATTTATATTTAAAAATAAATAAAAATAAAAAATTATTATAAAAAAAAACTACCCATACCCCTCTCACCCCCAACCCCTACCCCCTCTCCCCTCCCCTACCTCCCTACCCTCATGCACCCATCCCCTACCCCCTCTCCTCCCCCCTCCCATAGCCCCTACCTCCTCTCCTCCCCTCCCTCTCGTCCCGTCCCCTACCCTCCACCTCCCCGCCCCCTGCACCCTCCCACGTCCCCCTCCCCCTCCCCGTCGCTCGCGTGCTTCCCAGCCAGCCCTCCCATGGTGTGGCGCAATTCTAAGAATCGCGCCGCCGTGTAGAGGCGCCACTCCCTCTTCCGCCCAAGTGTCACCTCTGCATGGCGGCACGATTCTCAGAATCACGCCACCTCATGGGAGGGATGGCTTGGCAACACGTGGGAGGCGAGGAGGGGGAGGGGGAGGGGGAGGGAGGAGGGGGCAGGGGGTGCGAAGGTGGAGGGAAGGGAGTAGAGTGGAGGGGGAAGGGGGGAAAGAGGAGGGGGAATGGGGAGGAGAGGGAGAGGAGAAGAGGAGGTAGGGGCAACAGGAGGGGGGTAGGAGAGGGGAGGGGAGAGGGGTTAGGGTATGCGGGCGGGAAGGGTAGGGAGGTAGGGGAGGGGGGCAGGAGGGGTAGTGTAGGTTTTGTTTTTTTTATAATTTATTTTGAAATTTGTTTTTATAGTTTTTTTAAATTTTGTTTTTAGTTTTAAATTTTTATAATTTTTTAAATTTTATTTTTTTTTAATTTAGTATTTGAAGTCTTTTTTTCAAATTTTTTAATTAAATTTTTTTTTAAATTTTTTTTAAAAAATTGTTTAATTTGAAAAAAATTAAGAAAATTTTTTTAAAAAATGAATTTGATTTGTATTTTTTTTAAATGTTAATTTTGGTTATTAAATTTGTATTGTGTTTTTTTTACAGTTTTTTGTAATATTTTTTAAATTTTTTGTTTTATAGATTTTCTTGTAAGGTTGTAATTTTTTTTGTTTTTTTAAATTTGATTTTTGAATTATTTTAATAAATTTTGCAGTTTTTAATTTTTCACATTTTTTAATTTTAGGATGTCCACTTTTCAATCCGATGGTTGGTTTAGGGTTTTGATTACAACGATATCACCCATGGTTCATTTTGAGTTGTTTTTTATGCAAAAATATTAAAAAAAAAATTATAGCTGAAGTTCTCGTTCTTTATAAATAGTTGTCGTTTTAGAGTATACTGCATTTCCTCTTTCTCCCTTGTGCCCCCAAATATCATAACTTCTATATTTTATGGTTTAATCTATAGTTTTATTATGAATAATATCATAGATTCTTTTATTTTATATGAAAAGTGTGCTGAAGTAATTTCTTGAATTTTGTGTTTAACTCAATGCTAGATTTATATAGTGTTACTAAGACATTTAATAAATACAATTTTAAATCATGATACAATGATATAATAATGGCATTTTTTTAAAAGTGTGCTACCGGTAGCATTAATTTTCAATTTAGGGCTTGATTTAGGTTTTTGTAAACAACAATAAGGATTGTTTTGGTCTATGTCTATATTTTTAACCACAAAAAAAAGTGGTGCTACTGGTAGCACCACTTTTTGATTTGGGGTTGTTGTTTTGGTGTTTTTTATGCAAAAATATGAGTTTTTATGGCTAGAGTTCTCGTTTTGAGTATAAAGCTCTCGTCAAGTTGTATAACTTGTTCATAATTGCATGTTGTATTCTAGTACTTCCACAAATGTGATGTCTCGTAAAGTTATGAATCAATGAGGACTCCAAATTACATGGACTCATAGGTATGTATGTGCCATGGTTTTCTTCAAACGGTCTCTGGACTGAGATGGTGACTCATAAATATATATCTCCTAATTCGGTGAAAGAATGGGTCTGCAGGCTAACCAAATCTCATCGAATTGTTTTAGTCATATGGAAGGCTTTGTTAAATTCTTTCCATCAAAGTTGGGAATGATACTGAAGTCCATGTTGGGGTTGACCCTTGTTCGGGGTGTCAAAACCAACATATCCTCCCAAGGCCTATTATTCAGCATCTGCAACAACAAAACATCTCCAATCTCAATCAGATTGTCGACTTGGATTCTTCCACTCTCTGGAACCAGGGGTGGAAAAGTGCAACTAGGTTGGGAATTGTCGAAGAATATCATGAGACATGGAATGCTTATCTAAATGCACCACGCACCTCCCATGTGAGTATTACAAACAACCCTGATGAGCTTATCTGGATGGACGCCCCCCATGGAAATTACACCCCATAGTTGGGGTATGCAAAGTTGGTTGTAGAAGGTCATAATGGTGTAATGTTGTGGTGGTGGAAAGGCATTTGGAAATCAAAATGTCCCCATAAAGCTAGACTCTTCATGTGGTGCGTTCTTTCCAAGAAGTTGCCAACATGGGATAGACCGATTAAAAGACTTAAAGGGTCGGGCTGGTGTACTTTATGCAGAAACAATAAGGAATGTTGCACACATCTCTTCTTAAGATGCCCTTTCTCTATTCAAGTTTGGAGTGAGTGCTCTTGAAGGATTGGAATACCAAATATGTGGGCTGGCGAGAGCGTTGAGGAAGCATGGAAATCATGGATCTCAACACCAATGACTGGAAATTACAGAGCTCTACCTCTCTTGTTCTCTAGGGAATCTGGATAGAAAGGAACGAAGCTATCTTTCAAGACTCTCCTTAGGTCCCAAAAGTTGTTGCTACAAATTGCCTTGATATCCTCTCTTACTTCCCTCAGCAAAAGAATGTCCCTACTCCCAGATGTATTCAAGATGAACTAATAAACAAAAACATTCCCTGGGCCTTTTTTGATGGGCCTCCCAAAACAATAGATGTGGAGGGGGGGCAATCCTTTACCTTGTTGACCTCTCCTTCTTCAAAATTTGGATGGGCTTAGCAGAAGGCACAAACAATTATGCTGAGCTACTGTCCTTAAAAACGTTGTTGTGCTTTGCAAAGGAAAATGGATGTGCTTCCATTCAAATTTTTGGCGATTCAAAAAATGTTGTAAATTGGACAAATAGAACTCAAAATTGTTAAAACATTTTACTTAATGCATTGGTGGAAGATATTCTCCGACTCATTGACAGTTTTGACTCGTTCTCTTGCAAGCATGTCTATAGGGAGAGGAACTCCATTGTAGACTCCCTTTCAAAGGCAGGACTCTAGCTGAATCCGGGTCAATTGAAGATTGCCACTGAACGAAATGAAGATCACTATGAATTCTACCATAGGCCATTTGTGGAAAGCCTAAATGCATCAAGAGAAAATGACAATAATTGTCCTTAAAACAAAATCTCTCTTTTTTTATTCAGCTATATATAAGAATATGTATGCAGTCTAGGGGATGAAGTGGAGTGTGCGGACCTCTGGAGCGACAGGATGCAGACGGCGAGCTGGGATATGAGGGTTTTGGGAGGGCCATCCCTGTCAGGGATCGGTCAGCCTCGTGCACAGCATTGACATGGGACGCAGATGGGAATATGGACTTCTATCCATCGATGGGGGTTTGTTAGTTCTTTTTTTTATTATTTTTGGCAGGAGGGTCGTTTGGCTATCTAGGGTTTGGAGAACTGTGATGGTTTGGATGAACCATTTTTGCAGCCATGGATGAACAGGAAGCCGTTGGAAGTGTATGTGACAGGTTGGACGGTCGCGTTGGATGGGGGATGCCATGTGGGAGTGAACTTGACGAGCTGGTGGATTTTCCGGTGATGGGATCTGAGATGCTTCAGCCGGCGGGAATGGAGCCGTTAAACTTTTCAACTGATTTTTCTCCATCTGCTCTCTTCTCTTCGCTGGAGCAGCTTACACCTGGGAGTGGGAAGGGCCCTGTGGCGGAACAACAGTTGGTTGATCTGCTTGGGGATACGAGCTGGAGGGAAGCAGGGTTATTTTTCTCAAAGGCCCTGGGGTTTTCTGCTGCAACGGCGCCGGGTGGGGCTGAGGTGAAGGAGGGTTTCGACAGGTTTGCGGCGGAGGG
Organism: Larix kaempferi; assembly: GCA_027924585.1. Lineage (NCBI taxonomy): Eukaryota > Viridiplantae > Streptophyta > Pinopsida > Pinales > Pinaceae > Larix > Larix kaempferi. The sequence continues at coordinate 2,431,965 of BSBM01000258.1, forward strand.
TGTGGCTCGACAGGGTCGGTTGGACAATAGTTCAAGTGGGTTCTCGTCGGAGGAAGATAGAAGGGTTTCCCTCGAGGTTGCGGAGCAACGGGGTTTTGGCTCTCCGGAATGGGACGGGAGACGGGGTAAGGAGACCTGTGAGGTTGCTGAGGGTACGAAGAAGGGTGGAGGAGGCACTGTGAAGAAGCGGAGGAAGAGCGTTATCAAGATAAAAGTGGTCAGGAACTATGCGGTGGGTGAAGACATAGCGTGGGGTAATGTTCTGCAGATGGCACATTTTACCCTCGTTGGCAGGGTTATGGGACGCAATTTCTCTAGAAATTCGGTGGCGGATTGGGTTGGGGAAAATTGGAAGGATCTGGTGGGTCAGTTGTCGGTGGTGGTGGAGCTGAATAGGGGGTGGTTCGCTTTCAAATTCTCTAAAGAGGAGGAGCTGCGGAGGGTTTTGAATAAGAATTGGCATCTCAATCATACTCCGATGCTGCTGAAGCCATGGCACTCTTTGTTCGATGCCAGCCGTGAAAGGGTGGATGTAGTTCCGATTTGGGTACGTTTGCCAGCCCTTCCTCTGCACTTCTGGGACATACATCATTTCAAACGGATTGGGGATATATTGGGGACTTTCCTGGAGGCGGATATGTCATTTGAGGAGACTCTATGTCAAAAGGTTGCGCGCATTCTGGTTAACATCAATATCAGAGAGGGGTTGGCAGAAGAAATTAAGATGGAATGGGGTCCGGAGACCATCACTCAAATTCTGGACTATGAAAATGTGTCGTTTAGGTGCCGACGATGTCACGCTTATGGACACCTTGTATCCGATTGCAGCCTTCCATTTCGAAATCAGATGGGGGGTCGGAGAATTCTTACTTCACGAGATGAGGCTCGCTACACAGAGATTGGATCGGGTTCTTCCGATTTTGTACTCTCCTCTTCAGATGACCTTGGGAATGTGCCGTCCGATGAGGAACCTACTCAGGTGTGTCCGGTGGTGGAACAGACTACGGCTGAACAGATGGAGCTGGTGACTACACAGAAGCTTGAAGATGTACTTCGGGGACCTGACTTCCCTGGTATCTCCTCTCTCTCTTTACCCCATACTGTCAATTTATTTATGAACTCTGTTACATTAATGAGGCAAGATTGGGTGGAGGGTCTGAGCAACCTTTCTGTCTCGAGCAATGTGGGTCCTGGGGGGTCTCGGTCCGGTTTTCACGATGGTAAGACGAATGAAACAGTTATGATTTCTCCCACTTTGGAACCGGTATTGGAACCTGTTACTGCTAGTATCGGTGCTGTGGATGATACCCCACATGGATTATCTGACCCTGATCCCGGTGAAGCACTTGAGGAGGATTACCTCTCTCCCACAGAGTCACATAAATCCGGATATTTACTTCGTTCCTGTACGAAAACCACTTCTACGGGGCTGGGGAAAAACACTTCTCCTGCTCGCAAGGGAAGGGGAAGAAAATCTAATATTCATAAGGCACAATCTAGGGCAAGGGTTGATCTTATGGAAGGGAAACAAATTTCGATTGTTAAGGCACTTAGAGCGGGGAATGCCTTGAAGAAAGGGCGTTTATGAAGATAATGTCTTACAATTGCTGGGGTCTGGCTGGGTCTGGCTGGGCCCACCAAGAAATCAGCCTTCAGAAGGGTGATTACTCTTGAACACCCAGATGTGATCTTGCTACAAGAGACCTTAGGTGACGGAGATGTTATTAAGAATCGTTTGGAGAGATGGCTGCCTGGATGGTCCTTTCTCACTTTGGATGTAAAGGGACGTTCTGGGGGGCTGGCTGTGGGATGGAGGCTTAGTAATTTTAAGTTGGTGAATTCATGGGGAATGGATTCTGTTCTTTGTGTTGATATTTTGTCGGTTGAACTGGGGAACATTTTTAAGGTGATTAATATCTATGGCCCTTACCTGCATCGCATGGAGTTTTGGGACTCACTGTTTGGAAATCCCCTAATGAGTAGTGACACATTGATCATTGGGGGGGATCTAAACTTTTCACTGGGGATGAATGAGGTATGGGGACCACATGCTCATGTGGATTCGTTGGCTGGCTACTTTGTTTAGAAGTTAATGGTAATGGGTTTGTTGGATATAGAACCACTCAAGCTGAAACCGACCTGGAGAAATAATCGCAGTGGGGATGCTAGGGTGGCGAAAAGGATTGATCGTTTTCTGGTGGCTGAACAGTTGGTGGACAGATTCTTTCAGGTTCGAAAGTGGGTTGGTAATGGGGGTATATCTGATCATTTCCCTATCTTTTTTGAGATACAAAAAGGGCCTACAAATCCTCCGAGCCCCTTGAAATTCAATAAATTATGGTTACAAGATGAGACCTTTAAGAATCTCTTTCTTACTAACTGGATACCCTTTGATAGGGATCAGGATCGATCTGCTGCCTTTTAGTTTGTAGATAATATTAAAAAGATGAAAAGAATGGTCAAAGACTGGGCTATTGCTAAGAAAGGTAGGGAAGATGCAGAATTGAAACAAGTGGAGGATGAGCTCTTGCAGATTTATGAGGGTGAAGGGGGAGGACTTATCTCTCAGGAATCCAAGGAGGCACTTATCAGATTGGAAGGGCGACGGAACAAAATGTTATGTGATATGGAGGAGACATGGCGGCTGAAGAGTAGAGCGATTTGGCTAGAATGTGGGGATGATAATACAAAATTTTTCCATGCTTATGCGAGAGGGAGAAAGGCAGCTAATACCATATGGAGTCTGAAGGACGATGAAGGACACACCCATATCAATTTCGATGATAAGGCCAGGTGTGGGGTAACACATTTTAAAAATTTGTTTCGGGCACCAAATCAGGCTACTATTGCTGAGGTGATCAAAGTGGCAGAGATGTTTCCTAGTTTTGTTGATGATGAAGGTAATAGGGAACTGATGAAGGCATTAACGGAGGAGGAGCTTAAGAAGGTACTCATAAGCTTTCAAAAAGACAAGAGCCCCGGCCCTGACGGGTGGACTATTGATTTCTTCCTGGATCTCTTTGAGATTCTGGGGAATGACCTTATGGCAGTTGTTGAAGACTCTAGGGAATCAGGGAAAATACCGGCAAGTTTCAATTCTACTTTTATCGCCCTCATTCCTAAGTCTGATAATGCAATGTCACTAAATGAATTCAGGCCTATCTCACTGTGCAATTGTATATATAAGATCATCTCCAAAGTTATAGCCAGAAGGCTAAAAAGTATCCTCTCACAACATATATCTGCAGAACAGTTTGGGTTTTTGGAGGGTCGACAAATACATGAGGCTGTTGGAGTGGCTCAGGAAGGGATGCATAGTTTGAAGACCAAGAATCTGAAGGGAGCCATACTAAAAATTGATCTCTCCAAGGCCTATGATAAAGTGAGTTGGTTGTATCTCCGCCTACTTTTTACTCATCTGGGGTTTGGTATTGCTTTTATTAGATGGGTTATGTCCTGCATCACTACTGTATCCTTCTCTGTACTTATCAATGGGGCGGCTTCGACTTTCTTCCATGCTGAAAGGGGTCTTAGACAGGGATTTCCTTTATCCCCGCTGCTATTCCTGTTGGTTGCTGAAGGACTCAGTAGGGCCATTAGCAGGGCTAAGGCCGAAGGGCATTTTCAGGGGATTCTGGTGGCTACAAATCTGTTTATTACACATTTGCTATTCGTGGATGATGTTTTAATCTTCTGTTCTGGAAGCAGAGGGGATACTCGTGTACTAAATGAGATATTGGAATTGTTTTCTAAGGCCACTGGTATGGAAATAAATGCTGGGAAGTCTACCTTATCCACTCATTTGCTGAGACCGAAAGAGGAGGCAGAACTCACTAGGTTTTTTCCTTTCAACACTGCGGGACTTGAGGATGGTTTGAAATACCTTGGGTTCTCGATAAAAGCTAATTTATATGTAGAGAGGGATTGGGCTTGGTTGGTTGGGAAGGTGGAGAAAAGACTGATGGTTTGGAGCCATAGGTGGCTTTCACGAGCAGGCAGACTGGTCCTGGTCAAGGCAGTACTGGAAGCAATTCCTGTATACTGGATGTCATTAGCTTGGATACCTAAAGGAATTCTTGAAAGCATTAGGAGGATCTGTTTTAGGTTTCTTTGGAGCGGCAAGAAGGATGTACAGGTAACTCCTTGGGTAAATTGGAAGAGACTTGCAGTTCCAAAAGGTTTGGGGGGCTGGGGGATTAAGAACATTTTCTTGTTTGCTAAGGCTTTGGCAGCCAAGGGGGGATGGAGACTGGTGACGACTACTAGTCTATGGACCAGGGTTATCAAATAGAAATACTTGGCCGAATATAGCATTGAAGACTGGATTAGGGTTTCTAGAAAATCACATTTGGGGGGATCGATGATTTGGAAGGCTGTGGTAAAATCTTTTGGTCTGATTGAATCCAAGTTAGCCTGGAATGTGGGGAATGGTGAAAAGCTGCTGGTAGGAAGGGACCCATGGTTGGGGTGCACACATGAACATATTCTACCTGGTCATGTTATTGCGGCACTTGGAAGATTAGGGATTCACACACTGAATCAGTTGGCTGTTCCGAGACCTGTGGAGTCTTGGAGACAGAGATGGTATAGGGCAAACACATTGGGGCTTCAGGAACAGGATTCGGCTATCTTGGAGGTTTATATCCGTCATTTGGAAGTGGAAAATGTATTGCTGAATGATGCGGTGGATTCTCTGGTCTGGGAGGCGGATCCGGAAGGTAAGTATACACCCAAGGCAGGTTATACCTTATTAAGTTCAGAAATGGAACAGAGGGAGGTTGTCTGGTGGTGGAAGTCTCTCTGGAAGTTAAAATGCCCTGCAAAATCGAAAAATTTTATGTGGTGTGTACTCGAGAACAAAGCACCTACATGGGATAATCTGCTGAAGAGGTCCTTTCAGGGGCCAAGCTGGTGTGTGCTCTGCAAAAGGGAAACTGAGACTGCTTTACACCTGTTCCTTACATGCCCCTATTCTGTTGCAGTTTGGAAGGAGTGCACAGTCTTGGTGGGATTTCTTTGTCAATGGGATGGAGAGTCGATTGGGGAAGCATGGGAAACATGGTGGAGGAGGAACACTGTTAAGACTTATAAGTGCCTACCTCTGCTTGTTATCTGGGGGATATGGACGACATGGAACAATGCTATCTTCAATGAAAAGCCATGCCTTCCAGAGATAACTGCAGCTCAATCTATTGGTATCAGCAAGTCACTACCTGAACATATAAGGGCTGTCAATCAACGTATGAACCTGGAGGTGGAGATTGATCGATCTCGGCCATGGGCATTTTTCGATGGGGCCTCACAGCATAATCTGTGTGGGGGTGGCGCGGTACTCCATCTTTCAGATACGCATTCATTCACTCTTTCTATGGGACTCGGGGTGGGCTCTAACAACTTTGCCGAGATGCAGAGCTTGAAACTTTTATTAATCTTTGCTCTTGAGAAAGGATGCAACACATTGAATTGTTTCGAGGACTCAATGAATGTTATAAATTGGATCCAACAGATACAAGAATGCAGAAATTTGCGGCTGGTGAATATACTCACATCCATTAGGATGATCCTATTGCGGTTTGACAATTTTTCTTGCCGACATGTTTACAGGAATAATAACAAAGAAGCGGACACCGCATCCAAGGAGGGGCTATCGAGGGACTATGGCACTTGGCATGTGACAGAAACTTTATATGGCCGGACACAGAATTACTATCATAGGCCATTTATAGAGGATCTATGAATTATAGCAGCACAATATTTACCTTTCAGTCTCTATATTTTGATACTCTGTAAAAGCATATAATTTACCCACTGGTTTTTTATGTGACGGTCCAGAAACACTGACAGAAGTAAGTTATGAAAGAAGCCTTACGGGGTTGAGCTCCTTATCTATGCAGCATCATAGTATATTTTTTTTTGTAATCTAAAAGAAGACATAACAGTTCCAACAAAGGAATATATGATCTTGAAGAATTCACTATTTTATGGTGAATCTACAGAATGTAATTTTGATCTCTACAGATGAATGAAATTACGCTTTTTTTTTCTTGGAAAAAAAAAAATGTATGCAGTCTATAAGACTAAATTTTTTGTACAAGAAACTATTTGTATGGTTTTCCTTCACAAGACTGACCTTATAGACTAACAGTTTTGATATATGTGGCTAAAGGACCAAAGACAGGAGATGCATGGATCACATGCATTATGCAGAATGTAATTTTGTTATATATAAATAAAATTAGGTTTTTTTGCTCAGAGAAAAAAAAAATGTATGCGCCATGGATTCCACAAAAATTAAGGTTCGTGAGTTAATTAAGGATCATAAGGTCAAATTAGCGGCTTATCCCATTATCTCTATCTTGATGGATGTGGATGTAATTGATGTGTTGAATGCATGCAATATGTTGCTTTCAGGACAACTAGCTTGGATGGTAGTATACAACTTGATTTGTTATATGCTACCATCCCTATAATAGACAATACATACGCTCAACTTTATAGGGAGCCTATGATGAAGTTTCATGTTGAATATCCCAAAGAACCCATGAATGAACATGTGTGTTATGGGGATGATCTTGGAAATTATGCTAAATTAACCCAACCCACGGGTCCACCTATGGACTATGCCTCAAAGGATGACAAAGATGATAAATGGGGGATGCAATTCAATGGTGCTAGGTCAAGTACAGGTGCTAGCGGAAAGAAATGTGAATTGTGTTGACTTTCCCAAAAGGTGAACTCAAACCATATTCCTATAGGTCAGAATTTAATTGTACAAATAATGTAGATGAATATGGAGCTTTGTTATTGGATTTGAACTAGCAGGAATGAAAATCAAAGTCTTGCAGGTAGTTGGAGATTCAGATTTGATTGTTCAACAAGGAATCAATGTGCTGCTAAAAATAATAGATTGAAAACTTTTAGAAACACAGTTTGAGACTCTACATATTTGAGGATTTATCCATCAAAATTGTTTGTAGAGACAAAAATGAGCATGTTGATGCATTAGTTTTTGCAACAACAACCGTTCATGAGACGTTGAAAGCTGTTGGGAAAATGGAAGTTGTATTTAGACATGTTATCCCTAGTAATTTTGATGACTGGTAAAAAAATTATGATGATGCACAAACTATTAGGGTTTTGGCTAACTTGGAATATTTTTCAAGAATTTTCTTTATGCCAAATAAATTGGCAAGAAGAATCATATCCTCTGATCATGTAGTTAAGGAAAACAAAATTCCCAAAGGACTGGTTCCTTTGGAGAAATCATTTGATTGAGAAGACAAGGTTATAAACATTAAGATGAAAGTAAGGAAAAAGATTGCATGGAGTTAAATATTGGACTAGAATTGATTCTAAAGGTCATCCACATTGAAAAGAACTATGATGATGACAAAAGAATATAGATAGAACCTCTAATTCTAGAATACAAAGATATAGTTGCATGGAGTTATGATGACTTCAAGGCCTACATAGGAGACATAATCAATTAGACAATCCCATTGAAAGAATGAGCTAAACCTTTCAAAAAAATAGAGACATAAATCCTAGGCTAACAATTATCATCCTAAAGGAGCTAAAAGAAATGTTGGAGGCTAAAATCATTCAACCTACCAAACATTCATCTTGGTTGGCAAACTTGGTACTAGTTAGAAAAAAGAATGGTGAGATTAGATTATGTGTGGATCTCATGAACTTGAATCAGTTATTTATGAAAGATAACTATCATCTTCCCAATATGGAGCATCTTTTGCAACAGATTATAGGTACAAGTATGGCATCTATGTTGGATGGTTTTTTGGAGTACAATCGATGGTTTGTAGCAAAAAACGATCAGGAAAAATCAAAATTCGCCACTCCATGGAGAACCTTCTAATATCTCAAGATGTCGTTCAAGTTGCTCAGTGTTGGATCCACTTTCTAAAGAGCCATGGACTATGCATTCTGAGACATCATGGATAAGATCATAATTGTATATCAAGATGATCTTACAGTTTTTCGTAATGATAAAAGTGCACACATCTATCATCTTAGACAAGTATTTGAAAGATGTAGAAAATATGGTATTTCTACTAACCCTAAAAGAATATATTTTTGGAGTTGATGAGGGTAAGTTATTGGGCCATATTGCGTCTAAAGAAGGCGTCAAAATCTACAAATAAAGGGATCCAAGAATTGCTTTTGACTACTAATAAAAGGCAATTTAGTGGTTTTCAAGCAACATTAATTTCATCAGAATTGTCATACATAACTTTGTTGAAATTGCGACGCTCATTTCAGTGATGCTGAATATGAATCAACAAGTGAAGTGGAATGTAGAAACCAAATAAGTCTTGTAGAAAATCAAAGAAGTTTTCACTAGAGGAATTTTGAGGTATAAAATGGGCCTCCTAAGGAAAATAATAAAATCGTAGTTGAAATAATAAAATAGGAGTTAAAACTTTTTAAGAAAAAAAACTATTTTTTATCATATTTTCAATTTTCAACATGTAACAAGTACCCACTCGACATAGTTTTGATAGGACCCTAATAGGAAAAAACTTATAAAAAACGTATTTCCTTCAACAAAATACATTTTCAATGTATTTTGAGTTTTAACCTACCAGGGATTTGTCAAAAGTATGTCAATTGGGTACGCGTATTGGTAAGCCCCAATTATGCAAAGAATTTCCAAAAAAATAATTGCTTCTAAAGACACTATTGCAAGGATCTTTCTTTAGAAAAATAATCAAAATATGGAGCAACTTATTGTATTTATGAGTAAAACCATGAGAAGCATTGAATTGAGATATTCTCCTTGAGAAACAGGTATATGCATTGGTGCAATCTTTGTAGCATTTCAGAAGCTATAATGGAAATTACAAAGTAATTGTTTTCTTGCATCATCCTGTAGTCAAAGATATTCTTGTTCAACATGATTGTTTGAAAAGAAGAAAATGGATTTCTAAGATTTAGCAGAATGATTTGGAGTTTAAACCCACTAAATTAGTGAAAGGGCAATGATTGGCTAAGTTGCTCACAAAAATAATGAAAAAGCACTTCAATTGCAAAACGAAACAAGTACTAAATTGGTTCTAGCAATTCTTGAAGATTTGCAAAAAGAGTGAATGGTATGGATATATCATTTATGACTTCCAGAATTTGTCTTGTTCACTTCACATAACAAGGTCCAAAAGAAGAGCTTTAACAGAGGATGCATCTAGAATTGTATGATGAAAGAAGGATTGGGTTGGAGAAACATAGATGGTCTTATTCTTGGAATTGTTGATCCTCTTGAAGCTCAAACATTAATGAATGAAAAGCACAATGGATTTTGTGGTGGACACTTAATAGTTAAAACAACCACATAAAATTCTAAGAGTCGATGTGATTTTTGGCCTTCCATATATTCTAATGTTTAGAAATTTGTGAGAGCCTGTCAACCTTGTCAAATATTTTTAGGAGAGCTAAAAGAAGCATCTTTGTCTCTACAACAAGTTGTGGTAGAAGCTCAATTTCAACATTGGGTCTTGGACTTTATAGGAGAATTCCATCCCACTGCAAGCATTGGATATAAATGGATTTTAACAAACGCATATTACTTCACTAGATGGGTAAAGGCAATTCCTATTAAGAAAGCTACAAAGGAGGTGATCATGGAGTTCTCAAAAGTAAAAATCATCACTCGATTAAATCATTGAATATTTAGATCCATTAATGCCCAAATCATGGGTCCCTAAAAGATCAAATCTGATAATGCCCATATTTAGATCCATTGAATTTGTCAAATTATGTCTTGACTATGACATAGTTCTTTCCCATTCATCAAATTATTATCCGCAGAGCAATGGACTAAAAGAATCAGGCAACAGAAATTTGATAAGGATCATTAAGAAGACAATTGGAGCCAATGAAAGAAGTTGGGTCAATTTGCTCAAGTTTGCACTATGGGCCAACAAAGTTACAAAGAAGCAAGCCAATGGAAAAATCCCGTTTGAATTGGTTTATGGAATGGAGGTCACTTTTCCTATCCACTTGAAGATCCCAGTGTATAGAATGTTGCAACCTTTCACCACCAATCAACAAGTAGTTAAAGCAACTATTGATTGACACAGGGAGCTAAATGAATACCAAAGTGCAACTCTTCAAAAATTCATAGAAAATCAAGAAGGAACCGAGAAGAAGTTCAATAAAAAAGCTCGGCCCATGGAATTTAAAGGAGACATTATGCTTCAATGGGACAAACAACATGAGAAACCAAGGGATCATCAAAGGTTTGATAGGTTATGGTTTGGACCTTTAATTTCAAGATTAAAGCAATTGTTGGACCAAATACTTTCTATATGGGCCATTTTGATGGAGATAAAATTAAGTTACCTGTGAAAGGGCAATTTTCTAAACATTGTTATTGTTGAGGCACTTGTGCCATTATTGGAGTAGAGTAGTTATTAGGAAGAATGAGCTCTATGAGCATTAAAATATTCCCTTTGACATCTTGACTCGTGCCATTTGGCATTTTATCTAGAGTGATTTTTCAAGAACTATGTAATGTGGATGAGGACATTTGGACCTTGGAAGTGATGAAGGTATTTGATCCATCTCCTCGTTACCAACAATATGAAGAGCATACAATCTTCATATGGATCTAGTGGTTACCACTAGATCATGCATGGTGTTTGAGATAATGGAACAACAATATGAAGAGCATGCAATCTTCATATGGAGCTAGTGGTTACCACTAAATCATGCATGGTGTTTGAGTGAGATAATGGAGCAATAATATGAAGAGCATGCAATCTTCCTATGGAACTAGTGGTTACCAATAGATCATGCATGGTGTTTGAGATAATGGAGCATTGTGACATTCGTTATGGCTACTATCTATGCATGGTCACATTTCCCAATGCATATTTGCCTAATTGGAGGCACAACCAACTTCATAAGTACTTTTCACATCTCACAACAAAAGTTCTACATATTGGAGGCATAAATTGGCATGTTAACAATCTTGTGTGGCACCTTGGTGGAACGCCACTCATCTAATGAGGACATGTAGCATATTAAAACCATTATAAAAGTTCTACATATTGGAGGCATAAATTGGCATGTTAACAATCTTGTGTGCCAGCCACTCATCTAATGAGGACATGTAGCATATTAAAACCATTATAAGGATGATTGAACTCAAACCAGTGAACCGTCTAAATGTTGTGGGGTATAACCATGGCTTATAGTTATAAATTCTTGAGGTTGTCGCTTATTCTAGCTCCCACATGGCACACATATTCATAAAAATCATTATGAAATAGCTTTGAAACCTCAATAGGTGGACTGACTTGCTTGGAAGACTATAAGAAAATATTAAATATCATTTATGATGCATTAAGCCCCAATGGAAAAGGGTATTCCATGAGGAAGACTCCACAAGAGCACAAAGAATAAGAAAAAATAATTTCTTAGTAGGACGACTTGCATATGATGATGACACGTGGGCATTAGGGGTAAAAGGATGTTTAGTGGGACTCTAGAGCCTTCTAATAATATTTTATTTCATCTAAAGTTGCAAAGAGAGTCCATAAAAGGAGGCTTTCTTCTCATTTGCAAGGTGTGTTTTCACTTAGGAGAAATTCCTAGAGCAAGCTGTAGATGAATATATCTTATGCAGGTTTGAAGCTTCTTGAGGACATATCTAGAGTCGTCATCTTCAATTGTATGGGGTATGGGAGTAGTTGTACCTTGTCCTTTTCTCTCTTATGCTGGAAATATTGCCATTATTTTAGGGTATATCTACAGCATTAAGAAGTTTGAAGAAAAACTATAAAATCATTTTTCAGAGCCTAATTTCATGTCTAATTTATGCTATATATACTTGGGTTGTTGTTTTCAATAGAAGACACTATTCTACTTCATTTTCAAATTCTGATTTTAAGTGAAGGGGCATTGAGAAGTATGAAGAAAGACTATAAAATCATTTTTTTAAACTTAATTTCATATCTAACTTCTGTTATGTACTTGGGATGTTGTCTTTAATAAAAGACACTATGCTACTTCATTTTCAGATTTTGATTATATGTGAAGACGCATGAATGCAATAAAAATACTAATGTATCTTTATGGGCTTGGTATGGTTGGCTGGACTGTGGTTTGCAAAACTGCTGTAACTTAGATTGATTGTTGTTTCAACTATCTTCTTGGGTATAATATTGTATCTCATTAAGTCTTTCAAGCTTAAGGAGTTTTGGCTCCATTTCACCCAAGGCTAAGCACTAATCTACTTGAATTCACGTATATCATAAACTGTTAGATTGTTATATCTATGTTATTGAAGATTATAAAAGTAATTTAGCAATCATACATAGCGAAACCCCCTTGTGCCTGAGGAGAGAGGGCCTAAAGTGAAGGGTAATTCCAGTGAAGTGACATTGGATAGGATCTCTAATAAGTTGCCCTAAGTTTAAGTTTGCATCCTTGCATGGGCTTGAATATTTTACAGGTGGAGATTTAAAAGGTAACAATGCTCACTCCATTAAAACCACTGATCTTTAAAAATAATAAAGCTGAATCACTCGTCATCACAAACTTTGGTTGTTCAACACTACAAAAATAATCTGCATCCCTACTATATCCTCTGATTAATTCTGGTATGGGTGAAAAACTGATTCTGATTTCAATATTATATATTAGACATTCGATGGGGATGCAACCTACATTTCAAGTATGTTGCAAAGTTGAAAAGAACTCTAAAGTTAAAATTTATAATTTCCATTACACCAGCAACGCCAGATATGCCATAATCAAATATACCTTCACAAACTTGAAAAGAAACAAAAGAGCAACGTTTTCATTTTTATTGGATGTGTAAATTTATCATATCCCATCACAAACTACATTGCAAGAAAACTGATTTAATGTGGAACATATCCTTTGCTGGTATCTATGCCATGCATTTTAAAAGGAGACTCGCACCCCTCATGAAAAGAGAAATCCAATTCAATTGCAGTTGTCAAACAATAAAAATCCCTACAAAATATCCTAACAAATATAATCACGGTTTCTAGAAAAATCAAACAAAAAGTATCAAATATGCTCAAAGTAGCCTATAGACTTGAACACAAGTGGGAACACAGTCGGAGTATCAAACAAGTAAACCATTGTATGCTCAAAAGATACTATACAAAATTTAATACAAATTGCAACCACAGTAAACGATAGCGATGGAAAAACACTAGATAGACCATGATAATAAAAAAATCTTAAGTAGCTAGAGTGGACTTCCCAAGCCATGGTGAAACAGTAGATGTCTAATAAACTTTGAATTACTGTTGAGCCCTAAGTTTCTTTGGCTCAAAATCAAAGAGTAATGGAGACTTTTCCCACCACAAGATCAATTCATAAGATTATGCCAGGCATGCATGGTATCATACATAAGAAACATATGTTTAATGAACTATCACACAAAGGAAAAGACACTAAAGAACCATGTAACCATGTAGTAACAACTCAAAAACTGACACCCAAAGTTACATGAAAACAGAAGAGAGATCTCAAAGGTCGGAAGACCATGTGAGCTCACTCTATTGAAAAGATAAATGAAACCTATAGTTTGTCTCATTAGGTCAAACATCAAACTTCTTACTCAAATAAGTTCAAACATCAAGTTCCTCATACTAGTGTTTCTTAAAGCTTTTTTTAGTATAGAAAGAAAATTCTAAAGCAAATTAAATGATTTCTTACCTTTTTTAAGACCTGATAGACCAAAGTTGATCTCAGTGAGCATTAATAACCATTATCAACATATGTACATGTCAATCATCTCCAAAAAAAATTATAATATATAAATAGTTCAAGTCTCTGAATATAAAATATGATATCACAGAAAGAAAATTCTAAAATAAACCAAATGATTTCTTACCTTTTCTAAGGCCCGATAGACCAAAGTTGATCTCAGTGGACATTAATAACCATCATCAATATATGTACATGTCAATCATCTCCAAAAAAAAATTATAAAATATAAACAGTTCAAGTCTGTCGATACAAAATATGATATTATGTTATGCTGTTTTCAAATCACACCCAAATTCTTACCTCCCAATCAATAACTGAAAAACAGACACATAGCTTGCCATGCGAGACACTCAGGAAGTTGAATGGCTAGTTAAAAAGAAACACCTACTTGAACTTTAGAATCATTGGTATTTCAATGGAGTAACAACCACATAAAGGAAGAGAGACACCAAGAGAACCATGTAGTAACAACTCAAAAAGTGACCCCAAAAGTTATATGAAATAAGTCAGAAATCTCAAAAGTCAGAAGACCATGGGAACTCACGCTATTGAAAAGATTAAATAAAACCTACAGTTTGTCTTCCATAATTTCAAACATCAAGATCCTCGTGCTAGTACCATATAACATATGTACATATCAATCATCTCCAGAAATATGAATTACAACATGCAAACAGTTCAAGTCTCTATGGATATAAATTCTGACATTATGTTATACCGTTCTCAAATCACCCCCTAATTCTGACCTCCCAACCAAGAACTGAAAAATAAGCACGTGCTTGTTGGGCTACAAACTCAGGATGTTGAATGACTGGTTAAACAAGAAACACCTACTTGAACTCTAGAACCCTTGGTATTTCAATGTCCTCAAGGATACCCACAACTTACTGTTGTTGAAAACCAGAGGCCCCTTGAATTCTGTACTGTCGTTACCAGCATACTAGGTAAAGAGGCACGGTATGTCCACTATAAGTTTTGACTTGTAGGCTTGTAGCCGACCAAGTCAAAGTATCAGATATACCAGCTTTGAATGTATTCCTTAGGGATTACCCACACATCTCAGATCCATAATTATCCAAAACCAGCTTGGAAGAAAAAATGAACCTTTCAGATCCCAAGGATCTTTTGTCCTCAATGCAACAGCCCTTGTACTTACATGGATTTTAGTGGCAACCAGACTTCTTTCAGCAATGTCTTCACTGATAGAAATATGGTGATAATGATTTTCAGGAGACATCCCATTCAACCTACCAAGATATCCCATAGATCTCTCCAGCAGAGTTCATCACACTGGAAAGAAGTTTCCATCAATGAACAGACACGTCATGCGGTGGAATGACTACATACACTGGCATACAGAATTTAGAAGGGAGATAAGTCTCAGCATACCTTTCTTCCACCAGAATGTTATGTGTAGTAAGTGTTAGTCACAATACTATCACACAAGAAGACTGAAGGAAACAGGAGAGAAACCAACAACTTTGTATGCTCTAATATTTAGATACCATGCCAAGTTTGGGACACACATATATTTTATATAGATATTCACATTAGAAAACAGCTACTTGTTGGCAATTCCAGAAAGGTGGGGCTAAGGGGATTACAGACTCTGGGTGATCTGTCCTACTTCCAGCAAGAGAATAGTAGGCCAAAAGTTGTGCTACCCGATCCTGCTTTATTTCTGCTTCCATATCTTCACTGAAGACATCCCTTGTCGATTTCAAACCAGGAGAAAACTCTATGTTCCAATAAGGTCTAGCCATAGCTAGAAGGTTAGCGCCAGTAACAGTTGCATTATATCCTTGAACCCATATGTACTTTAGAGATTTCAGACTAAGCACTGCAGCTGCCAATGCAGATTCACTAAAAGAACAACCTCTAATTTCTAGCCTTTCCAACTTTGGGCAGCCCTTGGAAAACTCGAGAATACCTTGGTCAGTTTCACCAACAAAACCTAACAGCATCCACCTGACATTAGTGCTGTACTTACCAATATAAGCAAGACCTGTATCCGTCAACCCTCCAGGCCTTACATAAAATGCAAACCTACTCAGTTTTTGACATCCACGTAGCAAAGCCATTACTCCATTGTCCAGAGGTAAATCAGTGATGCACTCTTCTTTATCTAACAAGACCAACCGGAAATCTTTAAGGTTTTTGCAACATTCACCAACAGTTTCCAATGTTGAGTTGCATATATCTGAAACATAGACAGCAATGTACTCAAGAAGGGGGCAGCCTTGAGCTACTGAGGAAAGCCCTTTGTGCGAAACCCAACCTTGTTCGTCCTCCAAAGTTGGCTCATCTGCTCCTCGTTCCACTCTAAGTCTTTTCAGCTTTTTGCAAGTATTAGCAACAACTTCTAACCCTTTGTCTCCAATCACATTTCTAACCTGTTTATAAACAAAACATTCCACTATTAAACTTCAAAAGTTTTCTCTGAATTTGAAATTGCAAGGTAAATGGAATAGTTGAAATATTGATGTTACAACATGCCATAATTGTTTTTCGAAAAAAACATACAATAAGAAATTCTAAGAAATTATAATAACAAATTCAGGCAGTAATAGGCTACTGTTTCTAACTGGACAACAGGAATTGGAGCTTAAGTTAATCCATTTGCTCAAGATTTGAAGACTATTTCTGCAGGTACTATTTTTTCAATTACTCACTGCAGCTATCAGGATTTTTTTTGTAGTTTGTAGTATGTACATTCAATGTCTTTTGATGACAATTTTAAAGACTTGTCTTGCCAAGATGTTTCACTAAATTAGCACCAGGTGACTGGATCAATAAACATCCTAGATTTCCCAGTTATATGACAAGCACACTCAGAACATGTATACACTTTGAAGTTTGATCTAATATGTTCCAAAGGTCAAAACCAAAGTATTACATTTATTCTATCATGTGCTATTGCCTTTAAAAGGCGTTAAACGTTTCTACTATTGCAAAGGAATATATCAGGCTATTCTCACTGGAAACACTGGAACTCATATGTGCAGTCAATACAGATTAAGATGAACAGAATCTTTAGCTGATCCTTAACATTAGAAATGCACATTATGTGAATCTTTACCTCAGCATCTCAGACGCACAATTCCAGGATTGCTTGTCTTCTATTTCTACAATCAGAGGGAGTCACTTAGTTCACACACTAGCACTAGCACATATACTGTTGCAAAACCTAAAGTGATGAACTTAACAGGTCAAGTAGGCTAATATTTTTCATTCATTCCTGTTGGCAACCTGCAGATGGGACAAGCCATTACATGGCTGTCCATCATGTTAATTGACAGACTGGTTTGCTTTGATAATTGAGGGAAAGCTCTCTCTTGTCTATTTGTAACAGCTCACCGAGATTTTTGTGTGCTTTTGCATCAGTAAACTTTTTCAACTTTAAGAAATACAGTGAAAATACCGACGATGTAACCACTCTCACCTTTTCCACTAGATTGGAACTTATTGCATAGGTAGAGATCAAAACAAGTTAATGGAATTTTAACAAAGATAAAAGTCTCCAAGAAACTTTAGCTGCTTATAGTAATATAAAAAGAATCATTGCCATCATTGAAAGGAAAAGTAAAACCAAAGGTGGCCACCCCACCAAGGCTCATGTGGGTGAGAGCGCCTCAGTGTTGTTTAGACTAAAATTTAGTGAGATCCCAAATCCTGAATCTGGAAGTGGAGCAACGGGAAGTCCTTATTGAACTATGACATCAAGGATCTGTGCAATAGATCGAAATATAAGATCCTCACTGTCTACGTTTTAATAGGAAGTGGGTAATGTCTGATCTCGTTATTTGAAGTATGGAAATTTTTTAAGAATTTATAATTTTCTTTGTTTTAATAGGAAGTGGGAAGTGGGTAGCTATTTGAAGTATGGAAAATTTTTAAGAATTCATAATTTTTGCAGAGTGTTTTAATTTTAGGGAATCTTATTCATTTTTAAATTTTTACTCATAAAACGTTGGGACATATGTTTTGAAAAAGATTCAAATCTTTACAGATTTTATATACTTCCTAAATAATTATGGCTATTTTTAGAGTAAAAAAATTTATCCCATAGAATTTGGGTGATTTAATTTAAGTAAAAATGGAAATTGGTAAAAAAAAGTTTGAGAAAAATGTCAAAAATTAGCCCATGGGTTAAATTTTGCCCCTAAAATTTTCTCTGATTTGAGGCCTAGTGAAACCCTGCTGGGTAGCAACAAAGTGTTGCTAGAAGGGGCTGAATTAACACACCCTTGGAAGAAATAAGAGATGTTAGGAGGGTTGTATGGTTGTAGAAACAATTCCAATAGAGAGGGTAGCATATGTACACTTCCATAGACTTTAGAAGTTACATCATTAACAGAGGGAGTCCTCACAAGCATGGGGTACATGTAAGTTGGATTGATTTAAACTTGTAACCTCTATTACAAAATATAATCTTATTTTCATCATTAGTGGAACTACACTCATGCGAACTACTTTCAACTTATTTTTAAAATAAACCATCTTTAAAGTTTTTTAATAACTTATTAATTTAGATAATAACACATTAAACATGAATAAATAAATAATTTTTAAAGTTTTTTAATAACTTATTAGTTTAGATAATAATACATTAAACATGAATGATAAATGAAGAATACCAATAGATATCACCATCTAACTTCAAACTAAATGAATAGAGGTGGACAGTAATTCTCCATCCACAGCCCTAACATAGTTTTTTATTCTAAATATTTGAGAGAAATAAATATGCTGATATATAATAAAAAATTTAGAAATTGGAAATGTGATGAGCACGCAGCAAGTAGCTCTAAACAAAATTAGAAATGAGCATCGTAGAGAGCAAGTTGCAGGTCGTTGGCCGCAAGACAACTGCAAAAAGCGAAAACAGAGGTGCGATGAGGGATGAAAAGATGCTTAGGTAGGGCAAAGGACATGTAGGCTGGCTTAAAATAGGCCAGGCAGACCTAAAACACGCGCGATAAGGTGAGGGCAAGGAGTAAACAACCACGAGCGGGTGCAAACGGTGCATGCGGCAGCTACAAATAGAGTATGTTCAGTCACAGGCAGGAAAAAAGATGTGCAGACAGCAAGCATGGACAACAAAACAGACCACATGCAGAAAGAAACAAACCTCGAGCAAAAGAAACAAGGTTTGGAAATCGTACAGATATGCAAGTAGCAGGAGTGGGCAGAAAAATAGACCTCGAGTAGGGAAAAATATGCCTGGAACAACAAAAATAGGGCTCAAAATCACTGTTCACACTTCGCAGAGGTAACAGAGCTAGTCTATTTTTTAGTATAAGAAAATTAATTTTTTTAACTTCGCATAATTCCGGATGTTAATGCATTCCAGAGGTTGAAGCATTTATTCGTTTATCTTTAATGGTGAAGATGATCACACTCTCAAATTTTATGGAGCCCAATCAAAAATTAAATGGCCATACTTTCACACTTGGAAGTAGCGGATATTGAAATTTTCCAATATAGGTGTCTATTGAAGTGGTAACCAAGAAAGTTGTGAGAGGCCCAAGTGGTGAAAATGAACAAGATGTATATGACAGTTGACTACAAGTACTGAGAACCGGTCATGTTCATCGAGTTGTAAGAGGCACATACGATGCTTCACCTACAAGTACTGAGAACCGGTCATGTTCATCAAGTTGCAAGTGGCAAATACGATGCTTCAACAAGTGAAGGATGCACAAGAATTGAATATCTCTGATTTTTTGGGATATTTCTGATTCGAGTAATCTAAATATTTTAAGTTTTCAACTATTTTGGGTTATATTTTAGGGTTAGTTTTGTTCATAATAAAGTAGAAATTTTGAAAAATTCTTAGAAATATTGATATTACCTCTGGAAATTGCATAATGTAAGTGCTATAAGGGTGTTTGAGGGTGCTGAATCTATTTATGCATATTCAAAAATACAATGTGAACACTTCAAAATTTGGATTTCACCAAACGACAAAAAACTACTGGAAAGTCGAAAGTCGAAAACGTAGAATAGATAGACTGCTCCTTTATGATTTATTTTGAGTTTTTTATGTTGTCAATTTGTTTGATATTTTCATAACTTTTAAGGTCTAAGTTTATTTTTATCGATATTTTTCGATAATTCTTGATATTTTCTCAAATATTTTCGATAAAAAAATTTCCAAACCCTCGACACAACACGATATTTGCAACATTACACAAAATGCATACACTGTAGAAGAAGTTACACGAGTTGCATGAACCTTCATTTGAAGGTAAGGCCTCTTAATTTAAAAATATGTTTTCAATGCAAATGGAAGGAGAATCAATTTTAGGTCATTCACTAAAGTCGAAAGATATTAAATTTGGTTATTAGCCACAGGGAGAGGGTTAATTGAAGATGATAGAGTAATCTCCCTGAAAATTTTGCCTTAGTCATTTGAAAACTTTATAGAAATCCTTAACATCACTTCTGAAACCAATGACACAAATTTTGGGACGCTGACATGTTAATTATTACAAAAGGAAAGACGGAAAAAAGCAAAGCAATTTGAAAACAAGAGTAACACTTTTGACAACACTTTTGCAGCAAACTACAAAAGGTAAACAAAGGCAAGGACGGGCAAACAACAATGAAAGAGTATTTAGGATTTTAGATTATTAATGTGGCAAAGTAGGACATATGAAGGTTGAGTGCAGGAAAAGAATGTATGATTAGGAACATGTTAAACTTACACAAACATAGTGGAAAACGAAGAAAAGAAATGTATATTTTTGTTTCTTCTCAGACACAAGGCCAGTTAAGTGATTGGTATTTGCAACAGAATGGGGTTGTTTTGCTATAATGTCATGTCGTTTGGAGTGAAAAATGCACATGTTGTATTTTTTTTAGAATTGTGGTTGTTGCATTCAAGTAGGTCTCTACTTGGATAACTGGATTGTGTTCAGTTTACTAAAAAAATATATTCAGATATTAAGGCTCATGTTGGATAGATGTAGGCAACTTTTTATCTCTGTTACAAATGTCATCGATATATCGGTAACATCGCGATATATTGCGATGCTAACCCTCGGCAATATATTGGTCGATATTTTCCTCAATTTTTTTGCGATTCTTACCTGATTTTATCACAATTTTTTGGTGATTTTTTCAAAAATATCACGATTTTTTGCCCTCTTTTTGCTCATTTTCCGTGGTTCAGTAGTACTTGGTAATATTAAATTCTTTATCTTTCATTTTCTATCATTTTACTTAAATTTTTAAATGAAAGATAAGAAAAATGTTACTTTTACATTGGTTGTTGTTCTTTCAGGGGTTTGATTTTCGATATGTTGTAAAGTTGGGCAAGCACAATGTGGGACCTAATCATCTATTACCAAACTAGAGTCAAGTGAAAGTGAAGGAAATTTAAATGACAAACTACCCGATGCATATTTGTTTAGAGTTGAGGCTGTACCATATCAATTTACAGACATTGTAGAATTCTTGGCAATGGGCAGAGCACATGAATCATACACTTATGCGCAAAGAAGGCAATTGGTGACCCATGCAATTGATTATCAATTGATTGCAAGACAATTATACAATACAAACTAGGAGCAAATAGTATTCTGCGTAGGTGTGTGTTCACACATCAATAAGAAAGCATTCTACAACAAGTTCATGAAGGGATAGCAGGGGGACACTATGTAGGACAAAAGACTGCACAAAAGGTGTTGCCTGCGGAACTTTGGTGGTCTTCTTTGTTCCAAGACACAAAGGAGTATGCAAAGAGATGCAATATCTGCCAAAGGATGGGGAAGCTATCAGGAAGGGATGAAAAGCCTTTGTTTCCAGTTGTCACACTGGAGCCCTTTGAAAAGTGGGTTGTGATTTTGTAGGACCCGTCAATCCTCCTATGCAGAGAATTGGCATGTGCCATATTATTACTACAACTGAGTATTTGACAAAGATAGCTACGCATTATAATGTGCCAATGCAAGATTATACGACAAAGATAGCTACGCATTATAATTTTTAGAATATTATGACTAGGTTCAGATGTCCAAGGATTTTTATGAGCGATCAAGGTACCCATTTTATTAATTCTACAATCTGTGCAATTGATCAAGAGTTCATGATACATCACCAATGTAGTACACCCTACCACCCTCTGTTGGAATATTTTATATTCCTTGGAAGGTAATAATGTCTTTGTATTATGTTGGAAGATATCCACAATCTTATGTAAAAGAGTAATACATTATATCCCATATTCATTATGGTAAAGTATACTCTTGATATTCATTATTATATAAAGAGATGTTATTATGGAGAATTATATTATCCCACATGTAATATGTGAGAGTAATTCCTCCTCATCTCTTAATATATAATAGAGTCAAGGGAGTCACATCACTCATCATAATCTTTACTTATTCAACACAAATATTGCTATATTGTATTGGGGTCATTGGCATTGCTCTCTTGTAAGATTGAGGGAGATATTCTAGAGATAATAGAAGACTACCTTCCCGTGGATGTAGCCCAATTGGGTGAACCACGTATATCTAGTGTACTCTTTTCTCTTGTTCTCTTTCTGTACTTATTGTTGATATATTATTGTTTTGCATAGATAGGTAAGCTAGTTTAGCTAAATCCATATCCATGACATGGTATCAAAGCTAGTTGCTATGATCTAGCACCTTCTATTGCTTTCAAACAATATTTAATCATTTGGGCATTGTTTATTTTGTAGATTTGCTTTCTATCTGGTAGCCATTAGGCTTCTCTTCAGATTTGGGCATGTTTCTACAGTTTTTTTTCTAACCCTAACCTTGTTGTGAAGTTTTTTTTTTGCAGAAATTTTTCAAGGGTTTTTTTATTGTTTTTTTTTTAGATCTATATGATTTTTTTATTCTCCTCAAGGAGATCTATCTTTTGGTTGTCAGATCGACAATTTTCGTCCAAGTTTGGTAGACTTTGTGCAGGTTTCCGTCTTCGGCCTCAAACTTGACGTTCGCGATTTTTTCTTCGCAGAACCCGCGATTAACCGCGACTGTGCCTACTGCGACCCGCAAGTATACTGCAGACCCACGACTTCCAGTGAGCAAACCCGCATATGCTACAACATACTCGAGACTATTCTCACTGCTAACTCGCGTTTACTTCAGTCTACTCGCTACCCTCCTGTGTAGAGACCCGCGAGTGTTTCGGCATAGCCACAACTTTACTGCACAGACACCCACGAACACCCCGATCAGAACCGCGACATTCGCCTTTACAGACCCGCAAACCCACGATTGACTCTACTGTAAACCCACGAGTAACCGCGACCTTTGTCGTGCAGAACCCACATTTTTTCAGTGTTGTTCGCAAGTCTCAATTTTTACTCGCTAGTTTCCTATTGGCAGACCCACAAGTGACTTTTCTTGGAACTTTTCAAAAGGGATGTAATTAAAGTTTTTTTTCCTTTACTGGTTTTCTAACTGTGTTTCTGCAGATCAGTACAGTAAAGTATTTCAGTTTTCTGTTATTTTTGCATTTAGGTTTTGCTTCTAATCATGTTTATTAAGATATTATTTCCTATTCTTGGTATATATTTGTCTTACATTCCTATATGGAAGCATTGGCATTTTTTAAGGACATGGATCTCTAGTATTTTGTCATGATGATAGCTATAAACCATCTAATGCTTAATATTTTTAACAAGACACTTAATAGCTAATTTGTTCTTTTTTTATCATATTTAATCATGTTGATTTTTAATCATGTCATGTTTATAAAAGCAATTTCATAAGAACAATCTCATATTTGTAAATCTAGGGCTCACTATTTATATGTTGTGGCTGACACTTATTGTATAAAAGTAACTTCATTTTCCTTAATGAGCAAGTTAATCTTTTATTTGATCATATTATGTTGCCATCGTTTTATATGGTGTTTGCTAACCTTCGGTGTATAAGCATTTTCATTTATGTATGAACAATTTTTTTTATGATCTTTGTATGTCTTAATCTTGGAAGTTCTTGTGTGCAGATAAATTATTTCCTGAGCATATTAATCTTTGATCTTTGTTATCACCTTATTCCAGAAATAATGAAGCACCATCTTCTACTATTAAAGTCATGATGTTCATCTGTATGATGTCATTTTCGATGTATAGACCATGGGAGTCTTGTTTCTTCGATGTTTTAGGTATTCTACAGATATTTATATTGCACCTTGATTGGAAAAATGTCTACTATCCGCATGTGTATTGGCCATCTAGGTATTTGTACACTAGTGTGGATGTTGTATCAGAGTTCTTCAGCTATTAGTTATGGTTGTGATGATTCTCCTGATGATCTGGGCATCTTGTTGTTGGATTACGTCACATGTTCTCGACATTTTACTGTTGAATCTAGTAGCCATGTTGGCTTCTCTTTAGATTTGGGCAGCTTGTTGGTATTTCACCGTACAACCTGGTTCGTATTTCAGTGAGAAGCGGTTGTTCTTCATCAAATTCCATTCGCCAAAGTGTTCGTCTTATTTGCAGCTTATGGTTATTCTGGAAGTTGTCATCAAGGGGGAGCAGTAATGACTCATTCCTTCCTTTGCTAGTGGGCTTTTCTTCCAGCCATTATTAAGGGGGAGAGTTGGAATATTTTATATTCCTTGGAAGGTAATAATGTCTTTGTATTATATCGGAAGATAGCCACAATCTTATGTAAAAGAGTAATACATTATATCCCATATTCATTATGGTAAAGTATACTCTTGATATTCATTATTATATAAAGAGATGTTATTATGGAGAATTATATTATCCCACATGTAATAATATGTGATAGTAATACCTCCTCATCTCTTAATATATAATAGAGTCAAGGGAGTCACATCACTCATCATGATCTTTACTTATTCAACACAAGTATTGCTATATTGTATTGGGGTTATTGGCATTGCTCTCTTGTAAGATTGAGGGAGATATTCTGGAGATAATAGAAGACTACCTTTCCGTGGACGTACCCCAATTGGGTGAACCACGTATATCTGGTGTACTATTTTCTCTTGTTCTCTTTATGTACTTATTGTTGATATATTATTGTTTTGCATAGATAGGTACGCTAGTTTAGCTAGATCCATATCTCTGACACCCTCAAGCTAATGGGTCGTTGAGGTGTTCAATAAAGTTTTGGAGCATGCGTTAACAAAGGTTTGCAATGTGGAATGGGATGACTAGGATGAACGAGTGCCATTAATTCTGTGGGCATATCAGTCTATGTACAGAAGGTTGACCAAGCATACTCCTTTTAAGCTAGTGCATGGAAGGGAAGTTATCATGCCCATAGAGTTCATTGTTCCTAGGATTGTTGTTGCTAAAAGAATGTCAAATGAGGGATCACTGGAAGCTAGACTAAACGCGATGATGACATTGGAAGAGGGTTGGTTCATTGCAAGGTTTAACTAGACAGTGGAGAAGCGAAGATAGAAAACATGGCACCATCGGAACCTTAGGAGTAAGACATTGGAGTTTGGCACTCCGGCACTACTTTCTGAAACTAAGTACCTAAAGAATCCATGGAAGCTAAAGGTTCGGTGGCTGGGACCCTTTCACATAGCCTACATTATTACAGAGTCTGGTGCAATCAAGTTAACACGCTGGATGGGAAACCAATGAAAGGATTTGTAAATGGCAGTCAGTTGAAGCCATACTATGGTCCCAATGGAGCTCGTTGAAGGATACAAAGTCGAAATGTGTATGTACAATAGTAGTAGAGGTAGTAAACCCATAGTTATGTTGATTTAATTAAAACCTTGAGGAGTTATAACATAGTAAGTCGGCAGTTAATTTAAATTTGAATTATGAAGTTTTTCTTTCAAACACTTTACCTTGAAGATTGATGTGAAGTGAGAACTGCCTAAAAAGATTTAGAAATAAACATAATGATGAGGAACATGGAAGAAAGTACGGTGACGGGAAGGAGAAGTTACAAGATGGGACACCATAGAACAGTGTTTAATAGAGATGGGAATTCGAAATGTTGCCAAATTTGAATCACTAGAACAGCAGCGGGCTGACAATGATCCGCGATTAATGTGAATTGGGGTATGAAGATTATAAAGGAACCCTAAGCACACTAAAAGAAAGCATTGAGTGCCAAAAACTTGATAGAGTTACCAAGGTCCTAAAGTGAGCAAAGTAATTCTGCAAAGAGAGTCGAAGTGTTGAGAGCAGGGAATGGCATCCATCTCAAAGTCGAAGGCCATAAGCAAGATGAAGACACATAAAGAATCAAATATGCCCATGAGAGATACGTGAGAAATTGAAAATTTGCCAAATGTTGCTTGGTAGGATATGTTACCGGATCCGCCACCCCGATGTCTAGGATCCGCAGATCCGATACGTATCCGGATCGGATCCGCCTAGGATCCATCATGGAAACGTATCCCCTACAGAAGGAAACGTATCCTGGTCCTATGAAACGAATCCTGTGAAAAATCAAACATTTCCTGAAATTTTCAAACGGATCCTAAAACTTCTAGTGCTTCTATGACCAATTGATCCCCCCAAAAAATTGTTTTTTAATGAAAAACTTTAAAAACCCTACAACTAATAGCTAAAAGTGTAAAACCCATTCCTACTCAAGGTCTGATCTATCCTTATGTCAAGATCTGCTCTTGAACTCTGATATATCAATATCAAGTACTCTCAATGTTTTTATTTGATTATCTTTATGGTCAAGGTCTATCTTTATGTGCTATGTTGTTGCTCACTTCACCTACACTATTATGTAGTCTTGCCATAGCCTTCAAGAAAACCACTTTATTCCCTGTTGATAGGGACATGTGGATGTGGCTCACAAAAACACTATTATGACCTGCTTTAAGTTCATGCTGAAATGGTTTTTAAAATTATCAATATCAATCATGGTTACAAACTTACAACTCACCAAATTATCAGTTATGGTACATGAACTCTCTTTTTTGGCAATAATTTATAGTTCTATTCTTGTGTTTCATGAATAGTTTGATTCTTCACTCTATATTTTTATTTATTATATAAATATTTTTATATTTTCTTGTACTTGTTGTTTCCCCGCCATATCCGGATCCTGGGTTTTAAAAAATTTGGCGAATTCGTATCCGGATCCGGATTAGTATCCAAATCCGTATCCGGATCCAGATCTGTATCCGAATCCGTATCCGTATCCTGGTAACTTAGTTGGTAAGGTGCCCATCAGAGGTTCTGTTGATTTTGATTTGTAGAATGAGAAGCAGTTCACTAAGCAACAATTCCACAATTATGCTAAAGTAAAAGCCCTACCCAATCGATCTGGAGATGTTATCCCGAAACCTTGGTGCAACAACTTGTATAAAGCCAGTACCATGATCCTTTCAGATGTTCCCCATTTTGGTCATACCCCAATTATTTCAGCTTATGTTAGGTTTCTACTGAGCCGACTCCATTGTGGTCTCATGTGGTTAGATAGAACCTATCCAATTGACCAAGATACCATGCACTGCGTCTCATGTTTACCTAGTGCAAGGGAAAACGCTGCAGAGCAATTTCAGTATACTACCCATCACAGTTCCCATGGTGCAGTTATATCTGCAATTATAGTCCAATAGTTAGATTTGCCACCTAGTTGTTAGCCTGTAAACTTGTCCAGAAATGCTGCAAAGACAAATGTCATGTAGGGGTTATCCATGTAGCCGAGAGATGCTCGGGAAGTCATAAGTCTTGGGCTCTTTACCTTCTTAATGAGTTTGCTACAGATTGTTTAGAAGCGCAAGATCATGGTAAAGATTTTCATTACGGCTGGGTTATTTTGCTAATTGCTATGATTTATTGGAGAGCACCTGAAGGCAGAGAGGTTGACACAGTGGTGACAGGAACATTCCCAGCACCCAAGTTTAACATTTGGCAATTTTCCCGAGGCAAAGAGATTCAGAAGGTCACCAATGAAGCATTCCAGTGATGGGACACAACGATGATCCAGATTACTGTAGAATCCTTTCAAATTCCCTGCTATTTGGTAGATAAGTATCATGAACATATTTTGTGTGAGATTGATTCACATAATGTATTTTTGATACAGTGTGCAGATCCACGGGCTGAAGCAGATTTTCTACCATTCCAGATTACTAAAGATGTCGAGTCAGCCATTGAAGAGGGACCTGAATAGTTGAGCCCGAAGCCACATCCAAAGAAGAAAATTTTCACGCCAATGAACCAAGGACCATGCACCGTCAAGACAAAGGTGTCAAATTGTCATCTGTTCGAGAATCTTCACGTTTGTCGCAGAAGGGAAGATAAGAAGAAAAAGAGGAGGAACATATGCATAAAGAAGAAGAGGAAGCACAAAAAGAGGCAGGACTAGTTCAGAGAAAAAGGGCATGTTTGAGGTTTGGCGCAACTCCTCCTCGCATAGAAGATCCACCAATAGAATCACATCGACAAGCAACCACTACAAGGGAAAAGGAGCCAGTGTCCATTCTCGGACCCACATCAGCAACCCAAACTACTATGCATGTAGTGGAATAAGGAAAACAACCAGTAAAAAGAAGGATACTTTCAAAGCACTCAGCAAAGATTCTGGGCATGGAGATAAGATCACCATCGCAGCAAATGATAGAAGAGTCAAAATCCCCTATTCATGTTAAGATCCAACAGATCATAGATGGTTTGCATTCACACTTGGAAGTAGAACAAATGTTGAATCGAGATGCCTCACACCAAGTGCTTGCTCTCCAACACTATTTTGAGACTGCTCCACCACCTAAAGGAGGACAATTTGCTCAACAAATAAAACCTCCAGCTCATACTCCACAAACCACTCCATCACCAAGTCCAGGACATACTGTACGTCAGAAAGAAGGGGCTCCTCACAGAATTTTGGAAATTAACACTCTGGCCCTTGTCACCACAGAAGATGTAGTTGAAGGAGAAACCTCTCACCAAGTTGCAAAGGTATAACTAGATTTGTCTGTAATCCTTTCATCTAACTTGACTCGCTACATGGGTGCTATAATGACTGAGCTAGAAGGTCGACACCATAGATTGGGGTGCCCCTATCAAATATTGACCAGGAATCACTACCAAGAGGTTGCAAGTAAAGAGTCATTGAAAGCTGAAATTGAAGCATTGTAGACAGAAGTGGCAATGGGACCTCCAAAACCTGCTGCGCCCACTATGGTGCAGGAACAAATTATAAGATTTCAAGAATCCTACCAGACTCTGCATGCCTGTAATCGACAATTGGAAGAAGCAGTATAGAACTTGCCTACAAAAGATTAAGTGGAGTTGAGCCAACACCTCAAGGAAGTTGATGAAAGGTTGGAGAGAATGAGGATTGAGACTGCCAATTTTTCTGAGATTATAGATTCAAATTTTCAATTGTGGAATTCTTTACAGCATCTACCAGAAGTTGAAGAACAGTAAAAGACTATTAACACATTGGCAAGGCAAGTTGTAGAAAAGCAGAAGGCCCTGAACAAGCTACAACCAAGTACCTGAGCATCCAGTATGGTTGAAATGACAGAGTTAAGCAAGTAGATTGCAACAACCCATGCAGAGCAGCAACAATTGATCAGTAAAGTAGCCCATCTCTGGGATATGGCCCAGAATTGCGGATACAATATACTGATGTACCGCAATCTCTAGAACTTGCAAGTAAATCTATCACGATATCTGAGAAGTTAGGCCTGAACCCGGATAAGCTACTAATGAAGATGTTAAGAAATACAATGAGCACATCTAGAATATTGAAAACCTGTGTAATGTTGAAACCAAGAGAATTGCGAACTTGCTCGCCTGAATGAAACAGGAGCTTCCCTCGTTGGGCCCTATTTTACCCAATTAAGTCATATTGGCTTGCAGACCTGTTGGTGCCCTATTTTTCCATTTTGAAGACTTTTGCATGATTAGGAAGTGCATGCTCCTGGGTTTTGATGTGCACGAAGGCATTGTTCTATGTGTAGCCTTGTAATATTGTTTGTTGTGCAGGATTGCTATGTACTGCATGCAGGATTTCAAGTGTGCATATCAAGAAAAGGGATATATAACAACTGTACAAGAATGTAACTGACCAGAATATGTATAAACAGGGGTAATGGGGGTCGAATAGAGGAGGTGCTAAAAGTAGTGTTATGTTGATGGAATGAGGACTGATTAGTATGATGGATATTGTATGAGGAAGATATAAGGAGGTGTGCATGCATGTAATCCATTGTTTTGAGATGGAATGAAATGGATATTGGTTCCCCCTTCTTTAAATTCTAAGTCGTGTCTCTGCATCGAGAGTAGCGAGGTGCTCTACAGCCCAGTGTAGGGGAGATGTTGTCAAGTATGTTACATACGCGACAAAAAAAATTAAACAATAAAGCTATTTGGTGACATATGCCAACTCAATTTCAAATTTTTGCACTGAGAGGAGCGATGTGCTCTACAGCCTAGTATGGGGGAGACGTTATCACGTATGTGACCCAAAAAACCAAAAACAACGCTATTTGGTAACATATACCAAATCAATTTCAAATTATACACAAAAGCTAAAAAATTAAAACCAACATAGATCCATGAATGTGTTGATTTGGACCTGCAAGGAAGTTCTTTTTCTGGTTGGGATGCAATGATCATGCAAGAGTCATTCTCAACAGAGGAAGAGTTGATCTGAATCTGCAAGTTGGTCTTCAAGAAACTCGCTGAAATTAGGTCTGATTTAGATGCTATCTTGGGATTCATACCAGTGCTAACTTGCTGAATCAATACTGACTAAGACCATGCTAAAGAACACTGAATGAAAGGCTGTGTTAGTTCCCACATGCAAACTTGAGTGGACCCTCCATAAATAGCACTATCCTCGAGGATGAATTGGATTTTACATAACCGATTAGTCTCCTGTACGGAAGTGCTATTCCTAATTGTGCTTTTGTGATTGGAAATATGTTATTTATAATCCTTATAAGCAGTTGCTTAACTTGTAACCTATGTCACATGACACTTGGCCAAATATGATGCTCTCATGACAAACATTTGGCCAAAGTTTGTAGTATAAGTTTAGTTTCATTGTTGAGTAAGAAGCTACATGCAGCGTCACTTTCCTTCACTTAAAGCGTGGTATAGGGAAGCAGTCATTGCTGCTTGTGAGGCAATTTGGTTGAAAAATATACTTGATTTGCAAGTCATAAAAGTTGCTTCTACTGCACTTCAATGTGAAGGTGTCTTGAAATTGGCAAAGAACCTTCTTTTTCCTCATCAAACAAAGCTTGCGGAAGTGCATTGCCACTTCATCCAACAACTGGTGGAGAATGAATAGTAGAGACACAATATTGTGCAACTTGGAAGCAGACTGCAGATATATTTCCCAAGTAGGTTTGTGTACTCTAGACTCTAGAGATAAGATTGGTGTAATTTTTAGCATGACCATTAAGGGAGGATGATAAAGTATGTGTGTAATGGCCATAACTAACACATACTACAGTCAGTTGAGGCATAAAATAAACATTAATATAAAATCAATATGATATGCCTTCTTTATTAGTTTAAGACTTATTAATTAGTCTCTAAGTGGAATACCAATAGTCACTTTTTCTTGTAATCAGATAAATGACTTATTCAAAAAGTAATGCCATGCCATTTCATATGCTCTCTCATTTTTCTGGTATAAACTTTTTGCGACTGCTGTATGCAATTTACTAACAATGATCAAGTCAGTGGCTGAGCATCTTGTACAGAGGATAGTGTTGGTTAATCAATACTAGATAGCTGTCATCCTCTAGTCTAGGAATCTGAAAAGGGTGGTCAACGGATCAGCAACATCCTGAAGAGATAAATATCTGCTGCTAATCTCATAGTAAGATGATAATGGGAAGATTATGTGCTCTTCAGTCTCAACAGGTAAGCAACATCCTGAAGAGAGAAATATCTGCTGCTAATCTCATAGTAAGATGACAATGGGGAGATTAAGTGCTCTCCAGTCTCAACCTCCTCCAATGAATAAAGACTACATACCTGTTCCTTTTGAAGGATATGGTGCTCAATCTCCACTCTCAAATGAAGTGAACACCCTCCGATGGCCAGAGGGGGAATCTGAGTTAGTATAATCAATTATGCCAAATATAGTCTGGATAGTACAATAAGATCATTATAAAGATGGACTTGTTTTTCGGTTTTGTAACAGCCCAGAGGACATTGATAATATGATTTTGGTGTATGGCATAGTTGTCTCTGTCCATCCTTTTCTTCCATTGAGCTGATCATTGGGATTCTTGTGTACATGTACTTTCCATCAACACTACATTTTCTTGTTATCAAATGGAAAAAAGGTTAATTTCAGTCCAAACAATAGAAATATACAGAAATGTATCTCCCCTATTACTGCTCTACATGTAAATACTAATAGCAAATCTGTTCAAATAATTGACTTTAACATTTTCTATTCCAATCTTATTTCTAAGGACAATGAGAGGACTGTAATGTCAAAAAGAATTTCCACACTAGAAAATACAGTAGATACTGCAAAAGACAGGAACCAATGACTTTCAGAGTTTGTATAAAAGCTGTAAGAATTTAAGATCAGTTTGGCAGAAGTGCCTCCACTAAGTCAAAGTACTCATACGAAAGCATAACTTTAAATATCATTCTAAATCATCAAAATCTATGTTTCCACTCAAACATCAAGTTCTCATTTTAATTACCTTGATGTATTCAATGAGGAAATAAAACAGAGAGAAGGTATATAAATGGATATAGAGCATCCCTGCATCCTACTATATGACGAAATATTCCCAACATTCCAATGCTTATTAGTTCTTTCTTAGAAGGGCCGTGGAGGAAGATGTGTGTGTATGAAAGCGTGCAAGTATTTATAGGTTAGGATCTTGCCTCAAGAATTTCAAGATTAGGACAGAGCCCAGCCAGCTGACAATGGTTTTCTGTGCTCAAAAATGTATACTGCAGATCCAATCTCGTAAGGGCAGAAGCTCTTGGGAATATAGCAGGCATCTCAGCCTCCATCATGAAGTTTAGTCCTAGCAATGATGTCATCTTTGGAGGAAATTTAATCATCTGGGACATATTGATTTCTGCCGGATGCTCTTCACTGCTGTTAAATGACCCACCACCAAACTCCTCCAATGCAGTTGCCTTATTTAGAACACCTTTCATACCCATTATATCACAGTCACCAACCTTCAAGGATGTTAGTGAGGGGCAATTTGTTACTATTAGCTCGAGATCACTGATATTTATCATTTCTAATGTTGTCATGTAGAAGTTCAACACTTCCAAAGAAGAATTGGTAAGAGCAAGTTCATGTAGCCAGTCACCACTTTCCTCTTTAATTTGACTCTCGTCGAGCATTAATGTCTTAAGAGATCTGCAAATAAAATAGGGTGTTGAGTAAAATTTCAGTTGAAAACTTTGATAAGGAAGAACAGAAAATTACTCTAACTTCTCAAACCAAACAATCATGGGCTGTAAATACATACTATAGTTTCAAAGTTATCCCTAAATTTGAACAGGTATACTATTTATGATCCTGTGCGTAGTTG
Source organism: Larix kaempferi (assembly GCA_027924585.1). Taxonomy (NCBI): domain Eukaryota; kingdom Viridiplantae; phylum Streptophyta; class Pinopsida; order Pinales; family Pinaceae; genus Larix; species Larix kaempferi. The sequence continues at coordinate 2,465,223 of BSBM01000258.1, forward strand.
ATCAATTCATTATCTTAGCAATACCCCTGTAGGCTTTTTATTTTGTAAATTCCAGTCAACCATTTTGGGTTGTATTTTATGTTCAGATCAAGTACTATATTCTGAGTCCTGGCATTAAAAGAGAAAGTTATTTGCACAAATTTACATGCATGTTACTTTGTAGCACTCATTTTCCTCATTTGATGAAACTAAGGGGGAGACGTCACACTTGTCCTTGGCAGCTGGTCCAGCACTTGTTAACATCATCTCCTCTTGATCAGCTTCAGCATTGAGTGCCTTCGTCTTATAGTAATCTAGTGTCTTTGCATCATATTGTGTACCCATACTTTATTTCTTATGCTTCTTTATTAGCCTTGTTAGCTTTATTAGCTAGATGTTAAGCTGGTGGTTATGTGCTTAGATTTTCTGATTTTAGCGTCGTTCTACAAGTTGCTTTTGCACTCCTACATTGTAATTTATGTTCCTATGTTCCTGGATGTAGTCTTTAGTCCCATTGACCTACTTTTTGTGGTCATTTGTTGTACATTAACGAAATTATCTCATCTTGTTTGTGAATGCTTAAGTTAATATTAACAATCATACTGCTGCAACTCAAGTTTTAACTATTCATTATTTGTTAGTGTTAGAAAGTGTACCTCGGATAGTCTTCTACAGCAGCATGACACACTCAGCAAATCTGCACAGCATTGATTTCTATGCAGCATGATGGTCTGTGGATGAGGGCGCAGCAGTAGAATAGATTAGGTGGGGTACACATCTTTATTTATAGGCTTTCAGCGGTGAGGGCACATGCATGCACCAGCTATAAATAGGATAAGATAAAGTTATATTTAGATTCCAGTTCTAGGAGATTGCACGGCATATCTAAGTTAAGTAAAAAATGGTGCAGACAGTTGCATGTGTTAGTTTTAGACTTTTAGTTTATTAAGCAATTTTCTAATTAGCTTAAGTCAAAGTTCAGTTAGGTGCATGCATACAAATAAAGGTGCAAATCTCTAGCCGGATGCATGCTTGCATGCCTCAAATCATCTCCAGTTAAGACGTTGTTGTGCATGTGTCCAGATTCGCTGTACCTACTCTTCTTCCTAGTCTATAAAGGAGACAGACGGAGTATACATTTATTCATTTCAGTTTTTTGTTCAGCAGTTAGCAATTCGTTGTGATCCTATTACAAAAGTCATTTTCAGAAGTAATGAAACACAGTAACAGGTTTTCAAAGTCAATTCACTGTGTTTCTCTTATATATTTTTTACAGTATGTGTTTATAGATTCTAGCATTAATTACAGAATGTAGTTTGAACTTTGAAGTAGCTTTAAATTTTATGTTGTTTAGTTTCCTACAGGAATTCTTTTAGAGCATAGAATTTGTTTACCATGGTTTGAGAAAACCTAACATGGTGTCAGAGAGCGGTTTCTTAAATCTTCCAAATTTTTATGTTGGATAGGCAAGTTATCTGGAGTAGAGAGTTGTCGCCTGTCGGGGGTTCAGTGGACAGTATGTCCAGGCTTCAGTAAGTAAAGAAGATATGTGCCAATGATCAACATGTGGACCTCAAAAGAGTTGCAAGGTGTGAAACCTTAGTTGATCCAGTGAGTGGAGATTGAAGCTTGTTCAATGGAGCTGCACTGATGGCCATTCCCAGTATGCGAGAGTCACTTGTTGGAGGGAGCCTCCAACTTTGTGTTGTGGAAGTTGAGATGGCGGAACCTCCTGGAAATGGTAGACTTATGATACCTTGTGGAGAAGGTGGTTGCATCACCTACAAATTCCAAAGATCTGGCAGAACACAACAAGAAGACAATAAACACAAGGCAAATCTTGTTGGATTTGGTGAACAATCATCTGATCCCTCATATTTCCGAGAAAAAGATTACCAAAGATGTGTATGATGCCTTGGGACCCCTATACCAAAGTGTGAATGTATCCAGGAAGATGCTCCTAAGGAACAAACTCACCCACTACTTGCATTTGCAAAACAGATACAAGGAGGAAGAATCAGATTCTTCATGTTGAGGGAATTAGGTCTTGAGTCATATCCTAGGTGCAACAAGCACAGTCACTATGCTTCTCAGTGTCCTCAAAGGAAGAAGGGGAAGGGCAAGCAGCAATAGGAGTTTGTAGGAATTGCAAAAGCTTCAAGTGTGAACAAGTCAATTGCTAGGATTGATACTACCTTCACCATGGTGTTGTGTCTTTTCATGAACACAGTTTCAAGTGTTCGATGGTATGTGGACAATGCAGCTTCCAGACATATGATAGAAAAATATTCAGCGTGTTTCAAGAGTACAAGGGAGGGCTACATGTGGAGTTGGGTGATAATGCCACATATCTTGTGAAGGAATTGGGCTACATATCTTTCTAGATGCATTTAGGGGATTTTCTTGAGGTAGATTTTGTCTAATATGTTATTGAGTTAACAGAGAGGAGAGTCTTCTTTCAGTTTCTTGCATGACAGATTTACAGTGTTTGGCTGAGTTTGATGGTCAGCAAGTTACAACTAGAGACAGCAGCCATGGATCTAGTCAAGTTTTGCTCGATTATGAGAAGGTGGCCTTTATAGGCTACTCACAGATCCAGTTGAGCAAGTATAGCAGAAAACCATGATGGATAAGTGTGTCTGCAGCCTTGAGGAGATAATTAGAGAATCAACTATGGAATTAGTGATAGACTCCTTGATTACAGGTGATGAGACTATGAAAGAGTGCCGGGATAAAGTTGTTATAGAAGGATCCTCTCAACAAGAGGGAGCTAACCTTGATGAGACTCTCACTCCAGTGGTCAGAGGATTCTCTCAGGAAGAGGGAGTTGACCTGAATGGGCTAATGCATACACCATCAGTTTTGGATTTCAATATCAACGAGTTTGTACGCATGTTGGGTTTTTATAAGTTTAGTGCGGATTTCGACTTTTTATTAACTTATTTGATAGATCCAATACACTTGTCTTGGCCATGTATATATATAGATGAGTTCATTATTGCAGAAAATCCTGGACAGTTCATGATATGGTGTGAGAAGATTCTGAATAGTGAAGATGGCAGGAAGGACAAAGAATGTTGGCAGGTTGTTGATGCAGTGTTTCCTTGTGCATAAAGTTTTCACCTTGAAGATTCCAAAGAAAGTTCAAGATACAGAGGGAAGCAGTCATCCTGATTCATGTTTGTTCAGGGTCGTTGGTGGTCAGGTATTTGACCAAGCCCCTAGCAGAGGGGAAGTTCAAGATTTTCAAAGGAGAAACTTGGATTAGTGGAGAACACTTTCCTCGGTAAGAGGAAGTGTTCGAAAGTGTACATAGGATAGATTTCTGACACACTCAGCAGATGTGCACAGCATGGATTTCCGTGTAGCGTGATGGTCTGTAGATGAGCACACAGCAGTAGAATATTCAATAGACTAGAAGGGGGACACATCTTTATAGGCTTCCAGCAGTGAGGGTGCATGCATGCATGTGCCAGCTATAAATAGGATAGGATAAGGTTACCCTTAGATTCCTATTCTAGGAGATTGTCTATTGTTTCTAAGTAAAGTAAAAAAGGGTACATGCAGTTGCATATGGTAATTTCAGTTTATCAAGCAGTTTTCTAATAGTCTAAGTTCATTTAGGTGCATGCATGCAGATAAGGGCACCAATATCTAGGAGGATGCATCCTTGCATACCTCAGATCATCTTCAGTTGAGGTGCTGTTGTGCATGTGTCCAGGATCCAGATTCACTATACCTACTCTTCTTCCTAGTGTATATAAGGAGAAAGCAGGGGTATAGGTTTATCCATTCAGTTTTCAGTTCAGCAGTTAGCAGTCGACTGTTTCCTGTAGCAAACTTTCATTTTCAGAAATAATGAAAAGCAGTAACAGGTTTTGACAGTCAATTTACTGTGTTTCCGTAATATATTTTCTACAGTATGTGTTCATACATTCTAGCATTAATTATGAAGTGCAGTTTTGAGTAGCTTTAAGTTCTATTTTGTTTAGTTTCCTGTAGGAATTATTTTAGAGTGCAGAATCTGTTTACCATGGTTTTGGGAAAATATACTGGAAGGGGGACACATTTTTATAGGCTTCCAGCAGTGAGGGTGCATGCATGCATGCATGTGCCAGCAGATAAGGTTACCCTTAGATTCCTATTCTAAGAGATTGCATGTTGTTTCTAAGTTAAGTAAAAAAGGGTACATGCATGCATGCATGCACCCTCACTGCTGGAACCCTATAAAAATGTGTCCCCCTTCTAGTATATTTTCCCAAAACCATGGTAAACAGATTCTGCACTCTAAAATAATTCCTACAGGAAACTTAACAAAATAGAACTTAAATTCTTTTAGAGTGCAGAATCTGTTTACCATGGTTTGAGAAAATCTAACAGCTAAAGCAAATGATTAAGCTAGTTTTGGCTAAGACTTCATTATGAGAACTTTGCAGAAGTTATAACTGTAAACCAGGCAGATAAACTCACAAGTTTTACAAGTAATAAAAATTTTACAAGATAAAACAAGTAACCAACTAGCATATAACCACTGTTGATCAGTTGGTATGTTTCAAATGTTTTCTATTAAAAATTACCAGTTTAATACGCAATTATGAGTTGATATCTCCTCACATATTAATAGCTTCAAATATATAATGAAAGCAGAAAATTAGAGATCCATTTTCTGTCCATTCATAACTTTGCTGACTTTCTATAGTCCTCCACACGAGAGAGAGGTTAAAACTGACGCCAAGTTGGCCAGGTAAACTTTTTCATGTATTAAATGGGACTCAAAACTTGTGTGAAGCACATCCAGGAGGATTGAAGATAGTGATAATTCAAATCTTGTATGTTTGCAAGTGTTTGGGAAGCCTGAACATTCATCGGCTATTTTGTCCAACCATCTCAAAACTATCTCAGAAATATAAATTATGTTCTGTGAATTTTATCTTCAGTATAGCAATATGAATATCTATTTTGTCCATTCTCTTCTAGATCTTATTGATCCCACTCATTCACTCCTCTAAATGAATTAAATTTTTCAATATTCATTCTTAAAGCCAGTCCAATACTACAAGAATTCTACCTCTTGCGAAATAGAAGTAACTCGTAATTTAACATACTTAAATTATAATAAGTTCAGAACCTTCTTTCCACTCCTAATTTTGATTTTGAGCTGACAGAGCTCAGGGCTCAAACATAACTCTGTGCTTATTAGGCACGCGCATTATCACAGAGGTTTGGCAGGTCAACACAAGCCACTTGGCCCCATGATGAACCCATTTTTTACTGTGAAGAATAATAAAGAGCACGAAAAACATAAAATCCATGTCTAGGTACTGTTTCACCAGTTCTCTTTTGGACCAAGAACCCTCAGCAAAGGGACTAGCATCTCTCACATCACTACAGAAAGGGGCGTGACATCCAGCCCCTAACAAATGCACTAGGAATGATTGAAATTTCTTGGAATCCTTTTCCAAGGAAGTGTCACAATGAGTAGCAATGGTTGGGCCTGGTTACGTCTGATTCCCAAACACAGCACTGGATAAACATGGAACTAGAGACCTGCAACTGGCTCAGCCTGTCATTTGGGGGCAGGCCCATTTGCCAATTTGATTTCTCAGATATGATTTATCTCATGTGCTCCAATATATGCAACTTCACCAAATCTGGGGAAGCACTAAACACGGAACTGACAAATAAGGATGCTAAAGACCTAAACTTACCTTCACAACACACATAAATTCATCACTTCCAGGCACTACACTAAACTCATAATGCATTTATCCTGACCTACTTTCCAACAAAAAATATAACGCGAGAGAAAACATTTATTTATACAGAGATCTCATCGCTTGTCTGTCCTTGGCCATAATGGAACTTATTCTTCAATTGATATTCTACTTTCCATTATTTGAACTTAACACTGTTTTTTCCTAACAGAAACTCCCCATTTTTAGCTGGAGTTGGATCAATCTCCTGGGACATGTCGCTCTTGGGATTCTTAGGTAGAGCCATACAGAATGCACTGTGAATTGAACCTGGGTCAGGAGAGGTAAACTTCCACGGGTGAATTGAACCTGGGTCAGCAGTGGTAAACTTCCACAGGTCTACAGCTGGACCACAACCCAACCAACAAATTTAAATGGCAAGCCTATAGGAGAACATGGCTCGGGCTTGGGTCCTAATATTTGCACATGAGTCATGACCTCCAAGTGCCATTGGTTCAAACCCATAAGTTTAATCTCACAGACAAAAAGCTATCTTCCTGATAATATTAGATAAACAAGTTTTGTGCCCTGCTGGAGCTTGCAGCTTGCCACTCTTGAGGACTTGGGTGAACTGCCATCCCAAGGAGGAGGGGATGAGTACTGGAACTGGGTCTTGGTGCTTCAGTAAGCACTCCATTACTTACTGCAGGGGGTTTTACATATTACAATTGCAGTGATACTATGGGAACTTAGAAGGCAAGATGACAGGGATTGGGTTTTCTAGATCTAAATACCCAATTTAAATGGCCACAGTTAAAGAAAGCTGTTGAATAGCTTAACTAGTAGCAGAACAACTGTTGCACCCTATTGCTAGTAACAGGTCAACTGTTGCATTTATCCTGACCTGCTTTCCAACTATTTTCATAAAACCAACAGAAAACATTTATTTATGCAGAGATTTCACCACTGGTCTGTCCTTGGCCATAACAGAACTTGATATTCTACTTTCCATTATTTAAACTTAACACTGAATTTTCTTTCTGATATAGACACCCCATTCTTTGGGCTGGAGCATTGAAACTGGGTTTTGGTGCTGCAGTAAGTGCTCCAATACTTTCTGGTGGGGGGGGTTACATGTTATAATCACACTGATACTGTGAAAGCTGATTCTAGATCTACATACCCAATTTAGATGCCTACGCTTAAAGAAAGCTGCCGAATAGTTTAGCTTAGCTAGTAGTAGTTCAACTGTTGCAGCACAAACTTATTGGGCTTCAGAGATATATACACCTTTCAAGCCAAACCCATGTAACCAATGAATAGCTTAGCTTAGCTTTGCAGGTAAACTGTTGCACAAACTTATTGAGATTCAGAGACATACTCCTCTTTAACCGAACCCCTGTAGTAACCAACGAATACCTGAACTTAGCTTTGCAGTTCAAATGTTGCACAAACTTATTCAGCTTCAAAGATATATGCTCTCTGACAAAACAGTTGACCCATAGAGCCCAACTAATGGGCTTTTGCTATTCATCCCACCAGAGTATTGATACTGAGTTTTGGTGCTCCAGTAAGCACTCCATTGCTTACTGTGGGGAATTTTACATAATACAATTACACTGATACCGTGAGAACTTAGAAGGCAAGATGACAGGGATTATGTTTTCTAGATCTAAATTAGTAAATACCCAATTTAGATGCCTACAACTAAAGCAAGCTGCCGATTAGCTTATAGCTAGTAGAAGGTCAACTGTGGCTCCAGAGATATATACTCCTCTTCAGCCAAATCCATGAAACCAACGAATAGCTTAGCTTAACTTTGCAGTTCAACCGTTGCACAAACTTATTGTGCTTCAGAGACATATATTCCTTTTCAGCTACGTAACCAACGAATAGCTTAGTTTTTTAAATCTAACTACCCGATTTAGATGCCTACAACTAAAGCAAGCTGCCGATTAGCTTAGCTAGTAGAAGGTCAACTGTGGCTCCAGAGATATATACTCCTCTTCAGCCAAATCCATGGAACCAACGAAGAGCTTAGCTTAACTTTGCAGGTCAACCGTTGCACAAATTTATTGTGCTTCAGAGACATATATTCCTTTTCAGCTACGTAACCAACGAATGGCTTACTTTTTTAAATCTAACTACCCGACTCAGATGCCTAAAGCAAGCTGCTGAATAAGAAATAGCCAGTCGCAGGTCAACCATTGCAGCACAAACTTATTGGGCTTCAGAGATATATACTCCCTCTTCAGCCAAACCCATGTAACCAACTAATAACTTAGCTTAGCTTTGCAGGTCAACTGTTGCAGTGATTTCCTCGGGGTTAGGCTCTATAATCAGGACAGTTTACAATCCGTGAATCATGGAGAACTTAGAAGTACTTGGAGGGTTTTCTGCGAGGTTATTCCTTAGAAATAAAAGGTCAACTGTTGCAGCACAAACTTTTTGGGCTTCAAATACATATACTCCTTTTCAGGGAAATCCATGTAACCAACAAACAGCTTAGTTTTCTAGATCTAAATAACCAATTAAGATGCCTACAATTAAAGCAAGCTACTAAATAGCTTATAGCTATTACCAGGTCAACTGTTGCAGGACAAACTTATTGAGCTTCAGATATATATACTCCTCGCCCAAACCCATATAACCAACGAATAGCTTAGCTTAGCATTACAGTCGACTGTTGCAGCACAAACTTATTGGGCTTCGGATATATATACTCTAGCTTAACCAACTAAACATTTGGCCAGTGTTCAACTAATAGGCTTTCGTTGTTCACCCTACCTAGGGGGTAGTGACTGGGAAAGTGTCCAGATCACTTATGGGCAAAATCCTGAGCGGGGGAACTGCAATGATTGAAAATTCCTCACACAGAATTGCATTCGAGCCTGAGCTTTGCAACTCAAAAATTCAGCATCCACATACCTGCAACCACGGGCCACTTCCTCGAGCCCCCTGGTAGAGAACTCGGAGCACTTCTCAAGCTTGAGCTCCTGCAGCATGTGACCGCGGCCCCTGACAAGCGTGACGAGATCATCATCGGTAACAATCATTCTACGCAGATGGAGCTCCTTGAGGCAGAGACAGGTGTGGGAGATCTGGTCTATCCATGGCTTTGCATAACCCCCCCAATCGTCGGGGAGCAGATTATACATGGCCGCCCTTGGCTTCCCCTTGACCGTGAGAGATTCCAGCCTGGTGAACCTGCGGGTGAGGTCCCTGGCCTGTATCGAGTAGCAGAAAGCCACGGTCACGTGCTTCCTCGTGAAGGCATCCACATCATACCACTTCTTGCAGACCAGAGAGACCGAGCCGCGGTCTCTCGGGTCCTCCAGCTTACCCATGACGAGCTCCAGGGCCTCGTCTGATATGCATCCATAGCTCGCCCGCTTCATGGTCATCACATTTAACGCAGAGAGACGATACCCAATATGCAAATATTCACCTCAACTTCGAGGTTATAAATCCAGAGGTCATCGTCGACCTCGGCCTCTGATCTTGTTGGTTCGTTACCCTATCTCTATTTACAATTTGGGATATGCCCATCGCTCATTGCTTACGCGCTCATCGCATCTTACAGTAAATCTAAATCTTTCTGTAGCTCCGAAATCCGTCAGACGACAACAGTGAAAGCAAACCAAATCGTGGCCGTCGGGGACTGGATCCGACGGGGGACGACAGAATCTTGCGTCAGCATCGCGTGATGAGGTTCGATCTCTCGCCCTCGCCCCGGCCGTGGGCTCGGGATTCGCCGGCCGGCGTCAGCCACGCAGGGCGATATGATTGGTCCAATATATAGTGGACGTGGAGGCATAGTAGCGTGATATTGTGCGACTTTTGTCGTCATTTGCTTACGTCAGCTTGCCAATTGTGTGGACCGCCATTCATCGAAAAAAGTAGAAGGGGACTTGCAACTTGTTGAAAAGAGAGCCCTGGCACCTTTGGTGGTGGGGTCAAATGAGATGAGGTGGTACTGGGGCTAGGTGGGGCCTGCCTTTGAGCAATACTCAGCATGTTTGAGGCTAACTTGGTGCAAAGATAATATTTATTATTAGTAGGTGGGAATCATTGCATCGAGACGAGAGATGATTTTACATTTTAGGTATGAAATGAAAGATTTATGTGAAAATGTTAGTAATTTTAAGAATTGAATATTATAAATAAATGAAAAGGTTGAATATTTGTGATTTGTTAAGCTAAAATCATTGTATTTGGACAAAGTTCAATGCTTTTACATTGTATGGTGTGACATATATATATTTATTTAGTTAATATTGATAATAATAAAAAATCATTAATATAAAGTTATTTATGAGATGTATATATTTAATAATAATAGGTACAAGTCATTGTATCGAGACAAGTGAGGTGTTCTTATATGATGTAAGATAAGATATTTATTTTGTAGTGTGGTGTGAAATATTTGTACGCGTCTTTTGTACATATGTTTACGTAGTTAATGTTAATAAGATCAAATTAAGAAAATTGAGTGAATATTTATTAATAAGTGGGAATCATTGCATTAAGATAAATGAAGTGTTCTTACAATGCATGATGCGATGCGAGGGACTTTTATGTTTTTTTTCACAAAGAAAAAATAGTTAACTTGTTACCTATACATACATATTTATATGGTTAATTTTAATAAGATAAATTTGAAAAAGGAATTGGTATCCAAATAGATCTATTTCAATTCTATATATTTTTCTTATAGGGATGCCATTCCTCTCTCTAAATGCTTAATAGATTCATAGTGAAGATAACTCGGTGGGTTAGCTCAAATGTTTGAGTGTTGTGAATTGCAAGCAGGAGGTTATAGAGTCAAGTCTCCAGGTTGGTTGTCTCTATAACTAATATGGGCATCACTCAATGTCTTCATCGAGTTAGGTTATCAAAACTGCAATCAAATGGTTTATCCCAAGTACCATCCTTGAAATGAAGGGAAGTGCCCAAAGGGTTTCCCGTGATGTGCATTTTGTCGAACAAAAAATAAAAAATATTCACAATGAAGATGGATCTATGTGAGTAATAGAACAAGTAGCAATGCTTGAGTGCCAATTTTTGAAAAGTTAGATGGAAGTGGCAAAGTTCACTACAAAATTCTATGAAGTTGTCTAAATATTCGGCGATTTGGCCCGAACGAAGGCTTTTTGCTGAAATCCGACATTTTTTAGTTTTCAAAATCTGAATTTAACTACATTTTTTAAATTTGAAGAAAGTTTCACATTTCTATGTATGTCTGTACATATCTATTGGGTTATTTTTTAAGATATCTTAACATAGATCAATGATAACCCCAGATTTATTAAGTGTTAAAATGGATTAAGTCTTTCGAGATGTAAATTTTTTTATCATTTAAAATGAACCTATATTGATTGTAGTCTTACATAACTCAAGTAGAACTCATAACTTAAAACATATGCAAATATGGAAATATAAAAAAATATAGTTTTTTTAATAGTTATTAAGATATATATTTGCATTGCTATGATATTTCTATTTCTATGTAAATATCATGTGTAATATTTCTATTTCTATTTAAATCTAATATCTTTCTTTTTATTAGTACATGCCGTGGGGAGTATATTTTTCACTTGAAAGTCAAATTTCATTGACTTTGTATTAGTTTGATTTCTAACATAAAAAAGTTTATTTATATAGTTTGTATCTTTCTTTATTAACCAATTTTTGTTATATTAAGTGTTCCATGAGATATTTTTATTTTCAATTGTACCTATACTTCATTAACATATAGTATTACTATTATTATTTTATTATAAGTATTATATTTTTTAGTTGACATGTGATGATGTAATCATTATCTACATTACATCTTTGTCGATATTGGGTTGTAAATCTAGCATCTTTCAACGCAATTAAAGAAAAAGAATCAATACCAACATTGCAGTTATTCTTAACCCATAAATTGAATCACAACAATGATATAGAACCCTTAAACTTTAGAAATACCAAGAGACATTCACACCATAAAGAACACAAGAGTGTAGAAAATAACCTTTATGGTAGTGTAACACCATCAATTACTCCTTAAGGAAGGAATCACTCTACAAGTCCATGCTTGATACAAAACAATTCATCGAACATATCCCATACAATGATATTCATGTATATTTATACTATCTCATGAGTATTCTTAGGGGATTTATGCCAACTACCATTTATTATTGTATTATTTATTTTAACTACATAGTGGGCCTATTTATTACCCACCAACTACAAAGTGGGCCTATTACCACATTACATACATTATCCCCTTGGGTATCTCCCTAGGTATCCCGTATTTTCATTCCTATGTACTTTACATTCCACCCCCCTTTGCATGTTTCGTCCATGAAACATGGGAGGAAGCCATATAATATGGTCTACTAATTAATGTAGCCAACTGGTACCAAGCATGAGCATCCATCCATCCTAGTGAAATGTGAACATGGGGTCCACTCGCTTCCTTTCTACCTCGATGTTGATTCTAGTTGTTCCTCTAGTTCCATACTGATGCATTGTTTTGATATCTCTATGCATTGCTTTTAGTCTTCAATGTTCCCACATATTGGTTGCCTTTTTTGTTCCATGTTTGTTGATGCTCCCAACCCTGCATTGATGACTATTGTTTCTCATATTGGCGAGGGTGGCAATATATTGCAACCTTGGCTATTGGTTCTTCTTTCTTTCACTCTTCAACCTATGCTTCTTTTGAGTCATGTAGCTCATTATATTGTTCTTCATGTTTAGGCTCTTTTTGGGACTTTTCTTCATGTAATTATGTGGCCCCTTCTTTTGTTTCAACCCTAGACTCTGCATATGGTGTGTCAGTAGAGACTTCCATTATTTTACCTGTAAAGACTTCTTCATGTGCCCCCTTGGGCCCTTCTTATTTAATAAGAAAAATATCATGCAATGTAATTTCATTTTTCTTATACCAAATCTTCATAAAAAAATATTGCACATTAAGATTAACTGTACCCACTGGTTCCATCCATGGATATCCCAAAACAACATCCACATCATCCATATTGATACCATGAAAATATGAATGCAACACATATTTATTCATATTAATCTTCAAATCTTTAAAAAATTGAACATTTTCACCTACAACATATGTGCTTTGAATATGCTTTGTAGGGACTTGCAATCTTTTAGCCAAATTGACATTGATGAGATTATACTTGCTATTAGGGTTTATAGAAATAATAACATTTCCTTGTTGAATACATCCATATATTAATCTTCAAATCTTTAAGAAATTGAACATTTTCACCTACAACATATGTGCTTTGAATATGCTTTGTAGGGACTCGCAATCTTTTAGCCAAATTGACATTGATGAGATTATACTTGCTATCAGGGTTTATAGAAATAATAACATTTCCTTGTTGAATACATCCATAAACCTGTAATGGGAAGTTGCCACATGAAAATAAACCTTTAGTGCTTTCTTTATTATCATTCACAACATGAGACCACCTGTCTAAAAATACCTTATCAAATTCTTCATCATGAAGTTTTGGCATATTGTTGTGGTTAAGCAAATGCCACCATCTAGCAGCGTCTTCTTTTAGATCAAGGATTTCCAAATATATCCAAAGGTTTCTCATTCCTCTCTTCTTCAATTTTATGTATTTTTCAATAGTAGGACCATCATAATTTTCTGTAAATTCCATCTTGTTTGCCATAATGCTAAGAATAGAACTAGGGTATTGAAGAAAATCAATTATTTTTTATACAACAACTTCAAAATGAGCATAACTCCTTCAATATTTTTCAGAATATATATTATGACCACAATTATGAAATGCCATAGTCATTTTGCATCCACTGGAGTTGGTTTGACATAAATCTAGTCATTCTATCAAAATATATAAGTTATGCAATCCATGTGGTCGTCACAAAAAAAACCTAAAAAATAGATGATGTTAAATAAGAAATAACTTCACTTCTGCCCCCCTTGGGGTGTAGACCAATTGGAAACCGCAAGTTGTAAAGACTACGTAGGTCATAGGTTCAAACCTCAACTTACTCATGGCCCATGGTTGGGGGCTCTGTGGGGTCACCGGAAGGTTATAGTGGCAGTGGACGAGATTCAACCCCGTGTCACATGAGCATGATATTGTTCGAACTCCGCTATAATCATCTAACATTTTTATCCCATGGGGCGTAGAATAGACAGTGGATGGGTGTACTGTTAAGACACCCCTTGTGCTAGGTCACTAGTTCAAAACTCTGTGGGTACTAGCTTAAAAAAAAAACTTCACTTCCTAGACTCTGATTTGAAGGTTTTTTTTATAAATCATGTCTTCACAAGAAAAACTTAGATCTACGATTGGTGTCTTTAAATTCTACATAGAAAGTTTCAAAAATTGAGTTGAATGCCCTCGTCCTTTATTTTCCTTGGCAAAAATCTACAAAAAATAAAAATTCTTCTGATTTTTCAGCCCAAAAAATAGCTCTAATACCACTTGTAATGATCCTTAACCCATAAATTGAATCACAAAAATGATATACAACCCTTAAACTTCAAAAATAACCAAGGTACATTCATGCCATAAAGAACGCAAGGTAGAGAAGAACCCTTTCAACTACTCCTCAATAAAAGAATCAGTCCACAAGCCATGTTTGCTACAAAACGATTCATCCAACATATCTCATACAATGATACTCATGTATATTTATACTATCTTATGATTATTTTTAAGGTGTCAATTCCAATTACCTCTTCTTATTATATTATTTCTTCTAACTACTTAGTGGGCATATTTACTACCCACCAACTACCAAGTGGACCTATGACCACATTATATGACCACATTACATACACAATCTTCTAGTTACTTTATATTATCTCTCATATGTACATTACAAACATAAACCTAGACCCATTTTATTTCTATATATTTTAAGCAAAGAGAACAATATAGTGAAATATTTAAAAAAATCTCTAATCAAAATAGATTTCTATGAGCAAACGATAAAAAACAAGTATCATTGCTCGAGTGCCATTTTTTGAAAAATATAATGGAAGTGGTAAAATTTACAACAAAATTTCATCAACAATGTGCTAGGTTCTATTTTTTATGCAAATCTAAATAAGAAATTGTAATGATAATCAACTTGATCTCAACAACTACCTTTTGGAAATCAAAACGAGTTTCATATTTCTATGTATGTCTATATATATCTATCTATGTGGATTATTTTCCTAACATATATTAGGATAAGAAATAAAAAAATTATATAAACATTGGCCCAAATTAACATAGAGAACTTTATAAAGAATATTTTTTTCTTTTTCTAAATGTTTAAGAAATTCACGATGAAAATGGCTCCTTGCAAATAATAGAACATATAAAGTTGCTTAAGTGGGGTTGTTTCTATAGGCGAGGTGGCTAGGGTGGTCGGTTGTGGCCGTCTCCGCTCTAGATCGAACCCCAACCCCACCCATATCATCGCCTTCACCTAACAACGTGCACTAGTGTTCTACTCAGTTGAAAAAAAATAAAGTTGCTTAAGTGTTATTTTTTGAAAAGCATTATGGAAGTGCAAAGCAAACTACAAAATTTTATCAATAGTGAACTTAGTATTACACTTAGTATTACACTTAGTATTACACTTAGATTTACAAAATTTTATCAATAGTGAACTTAGTTTTTTTGGAGCAAATATGGGTATGAAATTCTAATGGAAATCAACCTTGTTTTATAACTACGTTTTGGAAATCAAAGTGACTTTCATATCTTTATATTTGTCCATATTTGTATGATTTTTTTTTAAGATATAAAAAATAATATCCAAATATAGACACATCATGACTCTATATCCTTTTAAGTATAGAGAACTTTTCATTAAAAACATTTCCCTCTCTAAATGTCTAAGGATTTAAAAATGAATTTATAAGAGTAATAGAACAAGTAGAGGCTATACTATAATTTTTTGAGAAGTACGATGGAAGTGGCAAAGTTAATTTCAAAATTGTATTAGTGATTCACTTATTTTTATTTCTTAACAAATTAAGGTATGGAATTTTAATGGTAATCAATATCATTTCTACAAGTATCATTTGGTAATCAAATTGAGTTTTTTGTGCTCTTTTTGTGATTTGGGAGGTTAGGGATCATTTAAAAAAAATAGTATTGCTTCGTCATCTTATAATATGGGTTTATGATTTTTTTCATTACAGTTCATTTGTGTACAGGATATCCACTTATGAATAGTTATGATTTAGGAAAATTAATGTTATTTATGATTTTTTGTTTTGATTATCGAATTTCCTTTTCCTGTAATTTTGGAGATGGACGTTGTTCATTTATGATCTTTTTATCATCAAATTTTATTAATTATGATTTGAGAGGTTTACAATGGTTGCTTAAGAATTCTGACCACTATAGTTCACATGCGTACTATTTGGGAGGTTGACACTAGCTACTTGTGAATTTCCAATTCTCACAATTCAACTACCTATTTGAGATGGTCACATTGGCCACTTACACAATTTTTGGTTATCCCAATTCCTTTGCTTGCAATTTGGGAGGTCCACACTAGCCATTTACGTAGTTTTGGCCATTATAGTTGATCTATGTATGATTTGGAAGGTCCACACAAGGCACTTATGAATGTTCATTAATCACAGTTCATCATCTTACAATTTTTAAGGTTCACATGACCTATTTAAGAGTTTTTTTATCATTACAATCCATTTGCTTACAATTTAGGTTGTTCATAATGACCACTTAGAAATTTTATGTCATTAGAGGTACATGCTTATGATTTGGAAGGGAAGGTTGACATTGGCCACATAAGTTCTCATTGATCACAATTCATCTACTTATAGTTTCAGAGGGGAGTTTAACATTGGCCACTTACAAATTTTTAGTTATCGTAGTTCATCTACTTACGATTTGGCAAGAGAGTTTTATAATTCCACTTACAATTTTTTTGGCTATCATAGTTCTTCTACTTATGATTTAGGAGATTCACACTAGTCACTTATGAATGTTTAATAATCATAGTTCTTCTACCTACAATCTAGGAGGTTCACCTTGACCATTTATAAAATTTCAATCAACATAACTCATTTGCTTATAATTTAGGAAGTTTGCAATGACCGTTTAGAAATTTTATGTCATTGTAGTTCATGTGCTTACAATTTGGGAGGGAAGGGTAACATTTTTTTTGGTAAGCAAAAGGAAAAACATATATTCATATGCAAAAAAAAATTACATGTGGATCGAGAATTCAGTTGAGAAACTTTCAATTTGATTTTTGGATAATGTTTTCTCAAGTCTAAAAGCTTGAGTAGTACCATAGTCAAATTTTGAAAAATGTTTGATGATGTCCCAACAAAATAAAAAAGCTTAAATAGTTTCATAGTAATGGACATAACTTGGCCCCTGGCCACTATAACCTATGCTATCATAATAGTGAGAGAAAAACACATAGAATGTGGCCTCAAAGAGAGAAGTGAACCAAAGAGACTTTGGGTTAACCTTCATCATTTGCAAGGGAAATGGGTTGTTGAGGATTGGCTCTAGCCCAATTATTTTCAAGCTCCACTGCATCCATCAATTCTTCACATTCATTTGTTCTTTGCTCTAATCCATGTATGGTATTTAGCACGTGGTAATGCTTATCATTGAGTTGGTGGAGTTCTTCTAGTATGGTGTTCATGAGAGGGTTGTTTTTTTCTTTGAGACCAAGTCCATATGACAAGTTATCAATTCCTTTGCGTACTAGTAAAGGTCGAGGTGAGTGTGTATCTAGTGGTTTTTCTCCTTGAGAACCTCATGTTTGGGACAACAAGTTTCAATTCCTTATCAAATTTCTTGTTGGTGGTGGCAACTCTTCCAGCACTAACTTATTCCTCCAAGCTTTCCAAGTTGTGGATTTTGGTGGCCCTATGCCTACTAGAAAACGTAATGCTATGGAGAATGCTTCAGAGTTGTGATCCCTTCCATCATTCCTTTTGGGGTATCATCCCTATGAGTCCTCTATTTGGGAGGCCAACTAACTTTGCCTTTGTGTCACAGGCAATTCTAGCTCTACCCCTTCCTCTCTTTCCTTCTTCAAATCATTTTCTTCATAGACCAAGATAGGTACCCTCTAATCTAGTCTTGTCTCAAAGTGTGAAGAACCTGCAATAATTAATTAATGAAAACACACGAAATAGCAGAAATAATAGAACTCAGAATCACTTTTATATTGATCGCAGACCACTTCGAGGGGGCAACCTCCTTTGAGCAAGCTCAATACAAATAACTTCACCGTACCTTCATTGGTCTCAACACAAACTTATATACTAAGTCTAGGCGCCAATACCATGGGTCAATACCATGTGTCAATACAAACCATGGGCCAATACAAAATATGGATCAACAATTACTACAGGACGACTTACAAAGCATATACGTCCAACAACAATAATACAAACTATAGATCAACCAATACTACGGGATGACTTACAAAGCATATGCGTCCAACAACAATATACTAACAAAGTAAATAGAAGGGTTGACATGGGTTCCTAACATCCCCTCTCCCTTAGAAAAAACTTTGTCCTCAAAGCTTTAGATGTGGAAATTGATGCAGAATTTGAAGGAGTGGTTCCCCTGTAGCATCCTCGGGTTGCATTCCGGCCCACTGACGTCTTTTGAGTTTCAGGGAGGATTGCTTGGAAGGTTGTAGACGAAGAAGGACCATATCAACTGCATGAAAAGTGCGCTCAGAACGGTGTTGATCGGCTTGTTGTTTTAGTCGAATTCTTGCCATGTGAAGATTGTCCTACAGAGTGAGAAGAATTTGATCGCAGTTTCGAAGAACCGAGTCAATTGCCTGAACCGGGGAGCTGCTGAGCATGTATGGAAGAAGAATTGGTGGTGCCTGTCCATAAACTGCTTCATATGGTGTCCTTTTAGATGTGGTATTGTGCCACTGGAGCGCTTCTAGGAAATCCATAGAAATAGCTGTCCACATCTGTATAATGATGGGAAAGGGTTCGAGCAGTCCCGAAAGGAGTGTCATTTTACCCTTTTTGACCTGGCAAGTATCACACTCAACCACCATCTGGTGAATTTTCATTTTCAATCCCTACCAAAAGAAGTTACATTGTTCCCGATCATAGGTTTTGAGGAACCCAGAGTGCCCTGCCGATGAAGAAGCATGGAGTTCATAGAAGAGATAGCCCTATTGAACAGATTGCAACCAATTTGGAATAAGCAAAGAAATAGCTGTAAGAGAAACTAGGTCATCAAATTGGCGAGAAGGAGCATCTGCCACCATATTATTCTTACCCTTCTTGTAAGTGATCGCATAGTCATAACCCATGAGTTGGATAACCCATTTCCGGTGTGCTGGTGAGGAGACCCGTTGTTCCAGAAAATGTTCCAGACTCTGGAGATCAGTCTTGATACAGAAATCATTTCCTAATAGGGATGGCTTCCACTTCTGTACTGCATGCAAAATAGCCATCATTTCCTGCTGAGATGTAGATGTGGTTAAATGCTTACTGGAAAGGTCTTTTGAAGGCGGTAATCCCATTAGTGCAACAAAGACACTTGCATATCTATCCAAGGAAGTAGTGGAGACCGTTGGTGGGTGCATCTGAATGGAATGAAGCTGGGTGATGACACCATGTGAATTCTTCTTAAGGATATTTTCCAAGTGATGTGAACTGATGATGCAGAGAGACCCTGGTTGTAAGCCCATAAATTTGTGTTGTGTCCCATTGACTGAAAACTGCATCCAAAGTTCAGCAAAATCCCATAAGATGGGGCCAAGTGTGCGTAACCATTGAACGCCCAAAACCACATCACATCTACCTAAGGACAAGACAAACATGTCAGAGCGCAGGTTATAATCTTCCAGAGAGATACGCACATTGTGACACTTTCCCTTGCAAGGTAAGGTGCCCCCATTGGCAACCATGACTTCAAAGTTGGAGCAAGGTTGGACAAAACAATCAACATGTTTGGCGATCCGAGGGTCAATGAAGTTATGAGTGCTACCATAATCAATGAGTATTGTAAGAGGAAGCTTCTTGAAGTAACCCCTGACCCGCATTGTTTGGGGGGTGGTGGCGCCGGATAAAGCATGGAGAGATATTTCTGGGTGGTCTTCCTGAGATGGAAGGTCAATAGGCGGCTCCTGAATGTCGACTTGATTATCCGGTGTATCTGGAGCTTCTTCACCAATTTCAGAGGCTGGCGGAGAATCCACATCCAAGAGATAGAGCTTTTGTTGAACACATCTATGTCCCCGAGTGAATTTTTCATCACAATTATAACAAAGCCCTTTTTCTCTGCGTGCCTGCATCTCTGTTTCGGACAAATGATTGATAGGAGTTGGTTGAGGAGCTGGCGAGATGGGAGGTCGTTGAGAATCCATATTTCAGAAGGGAACAAAAGTGGGTTTGGAGTGCTGTTGGGCAGCAATCTTGTCTTCTGCCAATTTAGCCAACCCCAGGGCTTCCATCATTGTGTTGGGACATAACATTTTGACCTTTGGGTGGATTTCATCCTTAAGACCACTGATAAAACAACTCCTATAGAAGTCATCAGACAATCCTTCTATGTGGTTGGCTAGTTTCTCAAATTCTGTGTGATACTCTCTCACAGTGCCAATTTGTTGAAGTTTAGTGAGTGCTCCGGTGAAGTCATCAAAAGCACTAGGACCAAATCATTGCAAAAGGAGTTGAAAAAAATCTGTCCATTTTGGCTCATCATAAGCCTTGATGTATCAACGTTACCATTGAAGGGATTCCTGTTCCAAATGAAAGGATGCAAATGGAACTTTTTGGACATCAAAAGTATTATGCAAACTTAAATACTGTTTTGCACGAGAGATCCATCCAGTCAAATCAGTACCATTGAAGCGAGGAAATTCAAGCTTCGGACCACAGAAAGAGTTGGAAGAAGAGAACCCATTGGCTGCAGAAGATTCTTGCTGTCGGTGATTGTTCATGGCTAAATGCTGAAGATGGAGGCTGAGAAATTTTTCATCCAGATCTTCGAGTTTGGTTTGGATGGATGCAAGTGCTTCCTCCATGGTTTTTGCTCCTGCGCGGGTGACAACCATAACTAGGAGTTTTTTTTTTGTGGGGGGGGGGAATGGATAGAAAAACACAAACAAAAGCTTATTTAGTAAAGGGAAATTTGGACTTAGGAAAAATTCGGATAGGTAATTGGGGTTTGAATAGGTTTTGGACACTTTCTAATGGACATGGAAGCAAAAAATGGGGATTTCAGAAGCGGGATGAAAGAATGAGAAAATTTGTCAAAGAGAGACAAAGAAGCAAAAATATGGAATGAACGCGGTGGCAAAATTTGGAGGCGAGTGGGTGAAAATTTAAGAAGTTATGGCAAACCCTAAAAATAGACAAATGTGAGATTTATAGCTTTGGGAAGTAGAATTTGGGATAAGGTCCTCAGGAATAAAATATGCAGAATGGGATTGCAGGGGTGTCCGGGAAGTTTCAAGGGAAACAGAGTTAAAACAAGAGAGATATGGCGAAAAAACAGAAATTTATACTTTTTCTTTTCTTTTCTTTTCAGGAATGGATCTGCAACAACGCGGAAGGGATCGGAAACAGATAGATCTGGAACGACGCTGAATGGATAAAAAATGGATGGATCTGAAACGACTTGCAGAATAGATCTGAAACGGCTAGATCTGGAACGACTGTCAGAATGGATCTAAAACGGCGCGGAAGTAATCGACAACAGTTCAGCTGAAAATAGATATGGACCCCAGGTATGTGCGGCTTTCTATCGGTTCAGGGGATTCACTCGGCCACCAATGTTGTCTGACAGCTTGCATATTGGGGCAGTACCCCTCACTCCACGACTCAGGTAAAACTGATAACCGCTTTGCCACAAACGGCAACTCTTGGTTTACCTCACGGGTGGGAACTAGTCAATCAGGTAGGGGTCGTTTCCCTTTTCGCTGGCAGGTCCTCTCAATGGTCTAGCTACTTCGGGGTTCCTGTGGTACTCCTCACAATGAGTTTTAGGGCTTATGCCCAAGTACTTCCCACAGTTAAGCAGATAGGGATTATTCCCAGATCCGAAGCTGCAAAAAAATGTTTTTGCAGAAATTTCACCCAACGAACCCAAGAAAGTGCTCTGATACCAGATGTGAAGAACCTGCAATAATTAATTAATGAAAACACACGAAATAACATAACTCATAATCACTTTTATATTGATCGTAGGCCACTTCGAGGGGGCAACCTCCTTTGAGCAAGCTCAATACAGATAACTTCACCGTACCTTCATTGGTCTCAACACACACTTGTATACTAAGTCTAGGCGCCAATACCATGGGTCAATACCATGTGTCAATACAAACCATGGGCCAATACAAAATATGGATCAACAATTACTACGCAATGACTTACAAAGCATATGCGTCCAACAACAATAATACAAACTATGGATCAACAAATACTACGGGATGACTTACAAAGCATATGCGTCCAACAACAATATACTAACAAAGTAAATAGAAGGGTTGACATGGGTTCCTAACACAAAGCTCTCAACTCCTTCCTCTGCAGTTTCCACATAATTCCTCAATGTTTCCTTGTTTCTCTATTACATACCATGCAAATGAAACACGATAGGGAGGTTAGCATAATCCATCTTATTCACCATGGGGTGATCATGAGAATGGGATTGGCTCCATGTTCGAAATCCACAATAATCCATAACCCTTGCTTTGTCGTGAAGTGCACACACTTCATCATTCCTAGTAAAGCTTTCGGCCCGATGTCGATTTAGACTAGAGCAAAAGGATATCCTCTTATGTATCTCTTACTTTGTCACATGAATTTCAAATGCGCCTACTGCCAAGGATGGTCAAATGTACATGTTGCCTTAATTGGGGTATCGTATCCCCTCCCTAACACCCCACCCAACGGAGGGGACGTTAACATTGGCCACTTGGAAAATTTTGGTTATCATAACATATTTACTTATAATTTGGTAGGGAGGTTAACATTGGCCACTTACAATTTTCTGGTTATCATAGTTAATTTGTTAATGACTTGGTAGAGGAGATTTGTACATACCAATTATGAATAGTACGTCATCATGATTCATAGTTGCAATTTGGGAGATTCACATCGTTTACAAAATTTCAATCTTCATAAGCCCACTTATAATTGGGGAAGCCATCACATTGCATCTACTTATGATTTGAGTTGTTTTCGCTACCACTTACAAATCTTCAATCATCCTAATTCACCCACTTATAGTTTGGGTGGTTCATTTTTTTACACTTTTGGAAATTTGCATCAATGGCTTGTTCATAGTTTCAAAGGCCACTGACCAAATGCTTACGAATTTTAAATTATTAGAATTCATTCACTTACAATCTAGAATATCTAATATACTTACCACTTACAAATTGCCCATCATTGTCACACTTGCCACTTACAAATTGCCAATCATTATCATTCACTAAAGAAATAAGAGGTTTACACCTACCATTTACAAACTGTCAATCATTGTGATTCATTTCCCATCAAACTTTACTGATAGTATTTATAATTTCACTCACATTACACTTTTATTGATTTGAAAAGCATAATAATAAGACTTTATCATGCTCCCTACATTTTTTTTAAAATAAAAAAAAAATCTATTTTAATTGAATAATTTCTAACAACTAGAAAGATACATGAAACCTCATTATCACATCTGAACAACTTTATCATCACACAACATGTCCCTGTCCAATCTACTGTTAATCTTGAATGGGAATCACAATAATTATGATATGCAAATATTGATATAAAATACATTGAACCTTGCAAATGGCCATAAAGCCTCTTCTAGAACTTCTTCATGTTGAATTAGTTATTTTTGAAACATATCTTGTGGAGTCCACTCATGCCAAGTTGGAATTGGATTTCATATTTATTTAATAATAATAAGTTTTATATCAAGATTGTTATTTTTTTCCTTCTAATTATCCAATAAAACATCATACTTTCGTACCTGAACAACAAATGAATCAAAAACCTATTGCCAGCTATTTTTCCAACCATCACATGCATAAGCATATATAGGAAGGAATAACAACCAGGGCTCCAATTTAAATGGACAAGGAAAATCCATTGAATTAATGAATAATGGTAACCATGGTCTGTGATGGGTTCGAATATTAAATCTATATTAAATTTGTAATTTAGTTGTAAGACTTTTGGTAATAGGGTATAAAGTGGATTCGTTATAATAATTGACATGACATTAAGTTTATCCTTACATGCATTGAGGCATATTCGCTTGCACACAACATGAATGACTTAGGATATCTAGAAGTATAATTGAAAAATAATAATACATAAAAATAAATATATAATAAATAGTATATTTTTAGTTTTTATAAATAAAAAATTTAAAATTTAAATTTATAGATTTTTGGTTTTTTCTTTGAAATATTTAAATAGATTATAATAGATTATAGTTTAATTTTTAGTTATAATAGTAATTGATAATTTTGAGATATTATTAAGCTTTAATTTTATTATGTTTTTATAAACAATATGTATGGCATATAATTTAACCAATTAAACTAACCTTTGGAGTATGTGTATTTGTGTATGTATATATATACTAGTATAAATCTATTTTAAAGGGATCAACCAAGCGTCTAGAGAGATCCAATCTTTCTAAGTGCAAATCCCTTTTTAGAGTGCAAATGTTGAGGAAGCGTTTAATTTATCTAATTTGTGTACTTGTGTATACATGTCGTTGTAAATGTTTTAATTTATCTAATTTGTGTAGTTATATATATATGACGTTGTAAATGTTTTAAATAGCCGACATGTTATTTTTAATAATATTTTATTATTTTTACAAAAATACATGTGTCAACTCCATGATGAGCACAAAAGGAGTTACACATCTCCCCCGAATGGGCTATAGAATGCGCCTCTTCAACACAATAATACTTTATTAAGTGGATTATAACTTATTTTGAAGCTTTTTGAGACCTGCCATGAAGCCATAAATAAAATAAATGCCTTTAAGTAGCTCTTGAACTTGTGGCCCCATTGTTTGTATCACAAGAGAGATATACAAATATGAATTCATTTTCATTTTTCCATATTCAAGTAATAAGTTGCACTGCTAATATAAACAATTATTTTTCATCACATTATTTGTCTTTATTTGATTTTAGACTTGTGTCATATATTTTATCATGGTATTATGCAACCATGACTATGAGTGTAAAAGTGAAGTAAAATGAAGTGTTTGGCCTTCCCCAAGGTAGTCACATTAAAATGGAGTAGAAGATGCCTTCAAACTCTAACATTCTTTGCACATATTGTTATGGGTATAACACAAGAGAGGGGGAAGGCAACATGCGAGAGAAACTAATTAACTATATGATGGACATGGAGGAATTTTAAAGTCTATATTTAGTTCTAGGGATGAGTTGTTAGAGATATGAAAAGTGACTTTTATAATGAAGAAATTTGTCATGTTCTCATCTATTGCTTTAACCAACAAAGGGAAGATTTACAAATTATGGGTCTCTAAGTTTCGCCCCATGGGCATAATACAAAATTCATAGCAATAAAATGCATGTGCATATGCATAAATATAAACACAACGGAAATAAACTCTACCCCCCACACACATCATGCATATACAACATATTCATCGCATGCATAATATAAAATCATTGCACACTCAAATACAAAGATAATACTTATCTTTAAACAAAAAATATCCAAGCAAATGATTGTGTAAGAGCAATTTTCCACCCAACCATAGGTAGTCCGTTCCACCCACGTTTGTCCACCATATACTCTTTATGCTGAGATGCCACCCCCAAAGTGGGTATGAGGCCACCGGGGCGAAGGGAACACCTACATGCTTCTATCTCTTATCCCACAACCCGTTCTTCTCTCCATGCTTAGCCAAATGCTCCCCTAGAGCTCTACGGGAATATCACTTAGCCATCATAACCATGGAACTCCTTCCAACTACCCCACACAACACAAGGAAGGAATTCCCCTTCACTGATCCACAGTTCCCTCAAGAAATCCAACCCTTACAGTGCTTGCCAGAGTGTGCAGTAAGAGTCCAATCTATTGTATGATGTTGGAGAACCTCCTATAGAATTAATTCATGTCTTCTTAAGCATTCTAGAGTAGAAAAAATAAATGGGTACGAGTTCCTAGCTTGCCCAACCTCTATGCTCACCTATGACCATCTAATTTCTCTCAAATCTGCAACTATATTTACAAATTTGAATTTATGGGTTTGCACAATCTAGTAATAGGTAATGAACAACCAAATGAAAATTTTGTGTTGTGTAGAAAACTATTGGTAAAAATATGCATAATGAAAAATGGATAATAGTCTCCAAAAGACAAGAGAATGGTGGAAAAGACAACTTGCATAAATTTTGAACATGGAAGAGAGGAATCTTACAGCAGTCATAGAATTATATTCATCCCATTCTTCCATAACTACATGAGAAGACATTCCCCACCAACCTCACACATACATTCAAAGATTTGGTAAAATAATAAAGATGGAGTAATTGTCTCTTTAATGAGAATGGCAGCAATTGGGTGAGTTCTAAGGTTGACACTAGACAATAGAGGATTTAATCTCTAGCCCCTCTAATGCTCTATACACAACCATCTTGAACCATTTTTTTATTTTCCAACATAATATTTACATAGCATTCAAATCGGCATGATAAGCCAACCACATAGTCCATATAGATAATATTTATATCATACATGCCTAGTCATTTATTAGTCGAGCCTTGGCTTTGAGCTCCGCACTAGGAATTCATACTAGCATATTTAAATCATTTAGAGGATTTGATTTAATATATTCCAAGTCAAAACTAGGGGTATTACAATCCCCTCCCCCTTGGAATAACACTATCATTGGTGTTTGCTAAAAGTTGGAACAAAATTGGATATGCCTCTCTCATGGCATCCTCCAACTCCCATGTTGCCTCATTAGGACCAAAGTGCTTCCATTGCACCTTTACCTACCTGTCTGATGGCTCGGTTCTGGAGCAATGTTACCTTCTTGTTGAGGATGCATAGTGGCTCTGTTTGGAAATCTCCCTTGGGTTCCACCTAGATCACATCCCAATCAGTTACATGGTTAGGATCATGTACATATTTCTTAAGCAAAGAAACATGAAATTCATTATGAGCTTTGTGTTACTAAGGAAATGCAATTGGACCTATCCTCTTAAGCACTTCAAATGACGTACAATATCTTAGTGACAACTTGGCACAACTTCCAAACTTCAAGGAAATTTTCCTTAGCCTCACTATGTGGTAAACATGATCCCCAACATGAAACTCCCTATGCACTCTATTTTATTTGCATAACTTTTATGTCTATCTTGAGTTGCCTTTAAATTTTGCCTAATTCTTGCAACCTCTTATGCCATCTCCATAAGCATTTTTGGCCGAAGCACATTCCTGCTCATTGGATTATCCCAAGTCACTGGTGTACTGTACCACCCCAAAATTTGTAAAAATTTAAATTTTTTTATAATAGCAGTAAAGACAATAATAATTATGCGGAAGTAATTAATTGTTTATTATATTTATCATTACTAAAAAAACATCCTACTGTTTGTTAACAAAAGTTTGTTGCGGAATCGGCTCACAATGGACTATTCCAGTTGTACTTTAACTAATCATGTCTTCTTCTGATGATGAAGGGGTCTTTGGGCACCTGGGCTTACTTAGCTGCAAACGCTAAAGTCTTTTATCTGAGCGCAGGTTTCCAGCTAAGATAAATTCCAGTCTTTGAAGTTAGTTAAGGTCTACCGCATTTAGGTTAACGGCTGTATTCCTATTTAAGGATAATTTCAGGTATGACCTCTACTTCTGAAGTACCTTTCGTAGGAAGTATAGTAACCTGTTGCTATGTCTATCCAAGATTACTATAAAAAGTTTGAATACTTGAAAAGTAGCAATAAAATGAACACACTATCATTACAAGCAAGAACGGTACCATTTTCCTTCGATGAGAGTGAAATTCCAAATCCAAAAATACATCTTGGTAAGCAGCTATTCATAGATTGATGCAGCTAGAGTGATAATGATGTTATGCAGGTCATGATTCTAAACCTCGACTTATGACGATGTAATTCTAATGTTTATGTGAAAATTACATGATGTAAGTGTAAAACGCTGACACCGATAAAATGTAGTAACCTAGGATTTGATCATCATACAGACAGTTAGTAATATCAACGTTACAATTACATTTAAATGACTAGGAAGATACTGTCGTGTAATGATATTCACATTATTTCTGGTTTATATAATACTAGAGGATCCAACTAGAACTAAACTATTACAACGATCCTCTAACTTCCTCCTAGGTACAAAATGTATTAATTGTAGTATTTATGTGGAGTTAGGATTATCAAATAAAGTCAATCAATAGATACATGGCAATGCCCCATTGTACGATCATAATCAAACTTAATATAAAACCTACTGCATGGTTCATGTCATAATGTAATTTATTGATCTATAAACCAAACGATATTATAAAAATTGATGCTAAAAATATGCTAATAAGAGCTTGTAGAAATTACACCTTCGAACTTATCATTATAAAACTTCATCCTAATGTTTATGCAAAACTTATTGAAATAAAAATAGAATTGCTCTATAGTTACTATGTACCTGCAATAATACCTTGACATGTAATTCAATATGCAACAATATGATAAACAATGAGAAATGATCTGATCTTCCATACGCCATGATATGATAAATAATTGCTATGATTTTCAATATGCAAACCTAGCTAGACTTTAGCACTAAAGGTTTATAACAGAACTATAGCAATTTGTACCTCTTGCATTTGACAAATCTATGATGTGATAAGCTATGCTACATGGGTAATTAATACCATGGGTTTTTTTTTCAACTATGGGTTTCTATAAGTGTCAACTTATGAATGTATAGGAGTCTCTTGGAGAATTCATGTGAATGTATTTATGTCGCCCATGTGAATATATGAAATGTAACACTACTAGCTAACGTCGACTAAGCACAACAATGTCATAAATCATGTATTAAAATATCCATTATATTGAAATGATAAGAGATGTGATGACGGAGAAATCCCTGTCGTGGCAGGTGCTACGATTGCAATGAATGTTGGTGTGAGAAGGGTTCCGGCACATCACCCAACTAAGTTTGAGCATTGAAGTCTCCCAGCCATCGCACTTAATGAGGGTGTGAGTGTGCACCACCGTGGCTAAGAGCACGTGAATGAGCTGGTTG
This sequence comes from Larix kaempferi, assembly GCA_027924585.1. NCBI lineage: Eukaryota > Viridiplantae > Streptophyta > Pinopsida > Pinales > Pinaceae > Larix > Larix kaempferi. The sequence continues at coordinate 2,494,206 of BSBM01000258.1, forward strand.
AAAAGGCGACACGGTTCGTAGCTGCAACTAGATTTTCCCATTGGGCTGTTGACTTGGCATCGTCGTGGGTGAAATATTAAGAGAGAATTTAATGCAGTGGATGCACATCTTCCAACGTTGGGGATGGGCGAAGCTCCGTCGTTGATCTTAATGGATCTTAACCGTTGGATAGTGACCCTAGCTCTTTGCCGTAACTGATGTTTGAAGTGTCTCTTGGACTTCATTTCACCTGTTGAGTTTCAAGGAAGACGACCGCTACTGTGTAGGGTTTGGGGAGGATGGGGTTTTGAAACTGAGACCTAACAATGTTTGGATGGTGTTTTAAGAGCTTGTAACAGAGTAGCTTCAAGGGTAAGTGCAAGGTTTTTCAAGTGGTTGCTTGGAGTTTTCCAAACTGTAACCTCTTCACAGTCTTGTGATTGTGATTTGAACGCTGCAGAGGATAACTTTGGTACGCAACCTTCGAGTTGTTCCCATGGTAATGCCTGGTTCTACCGGGCAGGAGTTTGTTGTGCCCTCCGGGTTAGGGATAACGCCTCAAGGTTGTTGAAAACGTGGCCTCCCAGTTGTTTGACGAAAAAGTCTTAACCCAACCGTAGAGTGCTGGAAGCTTAGAGTTCGTGGCGTTTTCCTCAGTTTGTAAGGTGCTTCGCTCAGGGTTCGAGGCTACGACCTTCGAGCTGTCCATGGTTGTTTTAACTCGCCTCGTTTCCAGGTAAAGAAAAGTCCATGTTTCCTGCAAAACTCATTTCATAATCTTCTGTTGATTTTAAGAACAAATTTTGATAGTTACTTGTAATGCACTGCAAGGTTCTTGTAATGGATTAACAGCCTTGCTCCCTGTGGAAAATGGATGCCGAGGACTCCCTTGTCCTGGTAAGTCTCGGGTTCATCCACAACCCTGGACTCATTGGCAGTTGACATGTTTTTGTTTTAAAAGAAGTAGGGTTCGTAGATAGTATTGTTGGTTTTGAGTGTGGCCGCGGATTCAATGCCTGCGTTGTATCTGTTTCCCTAAAGGAAAAAAACATGGCTCTATTGCCATAGAACAACTTGCAAAACTTGTTTAAGGGTTTGGAAAGTCATGCGACTTGGGAAAAGTTTAACATGGTTTCGGTCGATGCATCCGCTGTAATGTTTTGCAGCTTTAGTGCTGATAATTACTAGCATACCGTGGTTTACCCTAGATGCAGTCATAGTTTAAAATGTGTCTCGACAAGGTAGGGTCGAACCCTAGTCACGATTTAAGTCTGAAATTTATGTTATGTTTTTGCTAAGTGGATTTCTGAAGTAAAGTAGGCTATCGTTGAAAAGTTTGAAAGGTTACGAGTTGATAAGTAGGGTTTGATCTTGGAACTACATGAATGCAAAAATCGATCAATTGCTCAACTTTATCTTTGGTTCAGAATCATGATAGAAACGCATGAATAACACTCAGAAAATATATCTAGGAAAATAAATAAATACAGAGGTTAGTACAGTGCTATTCTGTGATGTGTTTGTATATACATATAGTGATTACCATAATGTTTTTTTTAATGATTAAGGTGTCTTTCCATATGATACATATTTGCGTTTACAGTTGTTAAAAGGGAAAATCTAGAGAGAAAGAAATATGGTAACAAGCTGTAAGATGATAATTACTTTCCTTGCAATTGTTAAAGGAACAGTAAGGTTAAAAAAAATTAAAAAAATTGGTCCGCAATTAAACTATGGTTTGTCGGTACAGAGATGCGGTGTTTTACTATGTCATTTGATGAAATGATTGCTATGTGATCAAAAAGCTGTTTGTATTTCGAAATGTAATATGTACAATTAAATGTAGCATTTAAAAGATATAACCTAGTATAATTTAATCATCCGATCTAGCATGCAAAGATTCATTTTACGGCTGCTAAATTATCTAGAACATGAAATGCATGGGAGTATAGATCTGTGCATGTGCTTTTTCTTGATTCAAGAATAGATGAATGCTACGTCCCTGTCTATGATGCTGTGCTTTTCTGGTGTCCTTATTTGTGAATGAAAGAGCAGAGTAAAAGAGGAAATAATAAAAGATGAGTAAGGATCAACGTTAATAATATAATGTTATAATATAGTATTAAATATATTAAATTATTATTAACGAGGTATGAGAATAGGTTCATTGCATGTAGCTTGGGTGGTTGGGAGAACTGATTGATAACCTCTCCACCTAGGTTCAATTCCTTGTAAGTGACATGCTTGGCTCTTAACTTCAAACCTCCTTGTTCAGACAATGTTTGGCCTCCCCACATGCCTCACAATGTAGCAGGAAGTTCTGTGGATGTAGCAGCCTCTTGAAAGATAAAGGCATGAACCACATGGAAAAAATAGGTATGAGAATAATTATAAAATAATATGAAATAATATAATAATAATAATAATATGAAATAATATAAAGAAAAGAAAAAAAGAAGAGAAACACTATAATCTTCAAAAGAGAATTTAGGAAAGGTGTAGTCTAAATATTCTACGTTTTCAATCTTTCCCGAGCATATTTTTCATCTTATTTTGTTCAAAGTTTGGTTGGAGATATTTAAAAAAGTTTAGAATCACATATACTAACTATGGAGATTGCATAATATGGGTGCCATAGGGGTATTTGAGGATGTTGAATCTATTTATGGATTCAAAAACACAATTTAAACATTTTCAAAATTGGATTTTATCAAAAAAAATTACTGGATTTCAACCAAAGCCCATCGTAAAGTCCAAAACGTAGAATAAATAGACTGCTCTTTTAAAAAATATTAGATAAATTTGTAAGATTTATTAATAAAGAAAGGAATATATATATATATATATATATATATATATAGTTTATAAAAATTGAATAATTGAGGCCATAAACTAATATAAGGGTTAGCTTTTTGTGGAGGTCGAAGGGCTCCAAGATAGTGCATCGAAGGTGTACGTTGCAGCAAAGTTTGGAGGGATTCTGGCGCTGGATGACCTGCATACTGTCATTTACCCATTGTGGAGGAGGTTGCTGTAGAGCGTGGACAGGAGACTCGACACTGCGTAGCATATGCAGATGATTTTCTTCATTATCGCCCATACCTTTGACAGGATGGAGAGCTCCAAGATTACGGTAGCTGATCGTTGATAACGCTGGTATTAGATGAGATCCAAGAACGTAGGGCTTTCAGGATATGAGTTTTGAGTCGGCTGATTGACTAACAGGGTTTCTGATTCTGGAGATCTGGGCATTCAATGGTATTGGCAGGCAATGTTGATCTTTGACTGAACTTTGGAGCTGGGTGGAATATTGACGGGGATTGCAGATGCCCTTGCTGTGACCGTGGCTACTCGGAGTAGATTGGGCAATTGGTGGATTGGGTGGTGAAGATAGTGGGCATTTTGTACGGTGGATTGGGGATTGGGATCTGAGGTTTGTCAGCTCTGTTGATCTGGGGCATTATGGTGAGCAATTATGAGCAGGAGGTGGACTACACCTCGGATGGAGATTGTGCCAGAGGGATTTTCGACCTTGGAACAATCAATGCTGCGGCCTCTGGGTCGAGGGAATCAATGGGATCACTCTCGACAGGCAGGGGGGCAGGGTTTTTTCCTGGGCCCTCGGATGACCGGCCAGACTTGGCAGACCTTTTAGGGAGGACACTACAACCACAATTGGGGACTTTCACAAACTTCCCAAAATGCTCGGATTCCTCACGTGTGGAGGGGATTGATACACTGACTAGAAGTGGCAGACAGAGGAAGGACCAGGGTGGCGGTTTGGACACCTTATCCGTTGGGAATTTGGCTAGGACAGTGGAATTTTGTGATTCTGATGACAGGGGACAGGGCAGCGGAGGACTGGGTTACTCGTCCAGTGGACATTCAGCGGGAGCTACTGGTGGTGGAGATACTCTACCTGTAGATGCATCCCTGCTATTTCCTCGAGCATGGGTTTCTACAAAGGCAGAATCACACAAAAACACTGCTAAAAAGGTCAAGGAACGGAAGAGGAAGGATAAGCTTGTGCTGGGCGTGGATGTCTCGATTGAGGAGGTAGAGGATTTCACACAAATTGCAGTAGTTGGACATGTCCGTGGTAAGAGACTGGGACAAGGATCCCTCCAGCGATGGGCAACCGAGCAATGGAAAGACATCGTGGCTACAACACCTATTGTTCGGGTTTTAACGAAAGGATGGTTCTCCTTCATACTGTCGAATATTGGGGAGGTTGATGCAGTCTTACGCCGACATTGGTCTATGTTGGGCGTCCCTATCATCCTGAAACGTTGGTCTCCTTTCTTCGATTCCAAACAGGAGAAAATCGACAAAGAACCGCTATGGGTGAAGCTTCCCGGGTTTCCCATGCACCTATGGAATGAAACACGGTTTGCAGCGATTGGGAACTACTTTGGAGACTATGTATGCTCTGATTACTCCCATATTGAAACGGGCATTTATACCGTAGTAAAGATCTTGGTTAACATCGATCTTCGACTGGGGTTAACAGCTGAGATCAATGTACAAACGAAGGATGGGGCATTCGTTCAAATTCTGGACTATGTGGGTGTGCCGTTTAGGTGCCACCGCTGTCACACTTATGGACATTTGGTTGCCTGTTGCCCATTATCATTTAGGGGTAGCAGACCGAAGGTCGTGGCAGCAGATGCTGATTGCAGTGAGAAGGTGGTGAGCACATTGGCGATGGGAGATGAAACTTTCGAGCCTCCATTTGGCAACTGGGCAGAACATTCTCCGGTGGTATCTGACGCACTGAGTGGGCAGCAGGGATCCAAGGAACATTCGGTAACACTGGCGAACACTGGTTTGGATGTCCTTGGGAACAAGGAATCGGTTGAAGCAGGGGAAAATATGGGTAACATGACACCATTGACGCGGGCAGCCTCCAGGAAGCTACAGGAGCTGTTAACTATCCGTCGGGGCTCAACTTTGAACAACTCGGGTTTGTCTCATCACTTATCCTCTGCTGTTTCTTTACTTAATGACCCTATTGTTTTGGGGGAGGATTGTCTTGGGACATTTCCTCCGGTCAGATCTGCTATTTGTCCTGTAGCTCCTTGTTCTGTTTCGGATAGTGTATACACACCGTCCATTGTTTCTACTCAACACTCTCCCAGCTCTGGACGTAGTATCCGATATGCTCTCCGAAATAGGGTGATCACTGCAGATGGCTCGGGGGGTAAGGGACTTTTTGAAGTGGCTTTTAGTGTTGGGGGGAAAGGGTGGGGCTGAAAATCTCATTTGTCAATAGCTCAAGAGCGGGCAAAAGTTGATTTAGTTATGGGTACACAATCCTCTATCGAATGGGCACTTAGAGCAGCGAAAACCCAAGAAGGGGGTTTCATATGAAATTATTATCTTTCAACTGTCGTGGGTTGGCGAGTCCCATTAAAAAATCATCACTTCGGAGGTTGGTGGATTTAAATCAACCGGATGTTATACTGTTACAAGAAACTTTGGGTGGCAGTGAGGAGGTTGTTCGGGCATTGGAACTATTGCTACCTGGTTGGAAGTTTGTTGGTGTGGATGCTCGTGGGTGCTCTGGAGGGCTGGCCACAGGCTGGAAGATGAATAGCTGTAGGTATGATTGCTCTTGGGGCATTCCCTCTGGTATTGGATTGGAAGTCTGGGATGCATCGATGGGGAGGAGGATCACTGTTCTCAATATCTATGGGCCCTATTTAAATAGGGTTGGATTCTGGGACTCTTTGCTTAGTATGGACATCTTTGCTGGAAGGGATGTGATTTTGGGTGGGGATCTCAACCTTACACTGGGGACTTCTCAGGTTTGGGGGCCTCGGGCTGTTCCGGATTCACTAGCAAATTACTTTATACAAGCCTTTGCAAGGAAGGACCTTCTTGACATACTACCTAACAGGTTATCCCCCACATGGAGGAATAAGAGATCAGGGGATCAACGGGTGGCTAAGAGGCTGGATAGGTTTCTGGTGACTGATGTGTTGGCTCTGGGAGTTGATGTGGTCAAGCAATGGGTTGGGACAGGGGGGGTTTCAGACCACTGCCCAATACTTCTGGAATTAAGAGGTGGTAGAGAAAAACCCCCCAGCCCATTCAAATTCAATCCTAGTTGGTTGAAGGAGGAGGATTTTCTTAAATTAGTACAGGCTCAGTGGGTTCATCGACCACCGGAGTCTCTGGAACATGCGGGAGTACACTTTCAACACAATCTCAAGCGAATAAAAGAGGCCACTATTCTCTGGGCCTCTGAAAAACGAGGGAAAGATGATCAGAAGCTGAGGGATGCTGAGCTGAATATTGATCGATTACTACACAGCAGGGGCATGGGTTATCTGGATGAAGTGCAGAAAGGTGAGCTGTTGGAGTGGGAATGCTGCAGAAATGTGATTCTGTCTGAGAGAGAAGAGATGTGGAGAATGAAAAGCAGGGCGCTCTGGCTACAGTGTGGGGACGAGAACACAAAATTTTTTCAAGCCTATGCAAAGGGGAGAAAAGACACTAACTCTATTTGGGAACTTTCCTCTACTGACGGGGAACAGGTATCCAGCTTTGATGGTTTGGCTGATATGGGGGTACGACACTTTGGAGATTTATTCACTGCACAACATGGGGCCTCTATCTCTGAGGTCATTCAGATGGCTCAGCTCTTCCCTCGTTTTGTGGGAGAGGAGGAGAACATTATGTTAATGGCTGAGGTGTTGCCGGCTGAGCTCTCGCTGGTTATGCACTCCTTCCAGAAAGATAAGAGTCCGGGGCCCGATGGGTGGCCTATAGAATTTTTCTTGGGTTTCTTTGATTTGTTCGGAGAAGAACTTCTGACTGTGGTGGAAGAATCTAGAAAGGCTGGATTTATACATGGACCCTTCAATTCGACCTTTTTAGCTCTCATCCCTAAATCGGACAAGCCTGAAAGCTTTGATGAATTCAGACCTATCTCTCTCTGCAACTGCATCTATAAGATTATTTCAAAGGTTATGGCGAGGAGACTCAAGATTATTCTCTCTCAGCATATATCTAGTGAACAGTTTGGGTTCTTGGAAGGCCGTCAAATCCACGAGGCAATTGGAGTTGCACAGGAAGGAATACACACTATGAAGGTGCAGAAGCAGAAGGGTGCTGTGATCAAAATTGATCTCTCCAAAGCATTTGATCGGGTTAGTTGGCTATATATCCGGATGCTTCTAACACACCTGGGCTTCTGCTATGAATTTATACGATGGATTATGGCCTGCATCACCACGGTGAGCTTTGCTGTCCTGATAAATGGTTCAGCGAGTCCATTCTTTCACGCTGGCAGGGGCCTACGACAGGGTTGCCCACTGTCACCGCTGTTATTTCTCCTTGTTGCTGAAGGCCTCAGTCGATTTATATTGAAAGCAAAAGCTGATGGTTCTTTTCGTGGCATATCCATTTCCCAGGTATTGTATATCACACATCTCCTTTTCGTTGATGACATTCTGATTTTCTGTGATGGCTCGAGACAGGATATTGACAAGGTAGCTGAAGGCCTCAATTTGCTGCAAGAGGCAGTGGGTATGTTAGTAAACATTGATAAATCAACGATCACATGCTCGCATTTAACCGAGATGGAGATTCACAGAATGGCTATGAGACTACCCTACAGGACTATTGATTTTGATGTTGGATTAAAGTACCTTGGCTTTCACTTGAAACCTAATGCATATTTGAAAGCTGATTGGCACTGGCTAATTGCTAGATTAGAACAACGACTTCGTGGATGGAGTCACAAATGGCTTTCGAGGGCAGGGAGGATGGTTTTGGTTAAATCAGTTTTGGAAGCGATTCCAGTGTATTGGATGTCACTCGCTTGGATTCCCAAAGGAGTCTTGGAGCAGATCCGGCGGCTGTGTTTTGCCTTTCTTTGGAAGGGTAAGGGTGATAACCGTGCTTTGGTGTGGGTCAGATGGGATATGATTGCAGTCCCCAAAGCACTGGGAGGCTGGGGCCTAAAGAATATTTTCCTTTTTGCTAAAGCCTTGGGGGCTAAGGTGGCATGGCGTATCATACAAACTCAGAGTCTCTGGACTAGAGTGGTATACCATAAATACATTGCTCCACTAACTCTTCTCGAATGGATTAGGCAGGGCAATAAGACGCGGGCAAATTGCTCGTTGGTCTGGAAAGCAGTGGTGCAGCATTTTCATCTGATTGGGTCTGGATTAGTGTGGAGAATTGGTGATGGGAGATACACACGTATTGGACTGGATCCTTGGGTGGGTTGTAGAGGTGGACATGTCCTACCAGCGGCCTTACGGAATTTTTTGGCAGATAGAGGTTGTCACTTTCTGGCTGATATTGAACAACCGGGAGCATCCACTCTATGGCAACAGGGGTGGATCCCTGCACAGCGTCTTGAGATTCCAGATGACTTGCTTGGAGCTTGGGAGGATTATATTCGGAACTTAAGATACACAAATATTCGCCTAACAAATCGGATTGATGAACTTATCTGGGAACACCATCCATCTGGTAGATACACCCCAAAACACGGTTATATTCAGCTGAATGTGAATATACATAACAGGGATTTGGTGTGGTGGTGGAAACATCTGTGGACACTAAAGTGCCCGGGGAAAGCAAAACTACTCTCTTGGGCTATATTGGAAAATAAGGCACCGACATGGGACATTCTGCAGAAGCGTTTCATCCAGGGTCCGGGGTTCTGTCCTCTATGTAAGGAAGCGGATGAGACAAATTCACATATTTTTGTACACTGTCGGTTTACACAAGCTGTGTGGGCTGACATCTGCAAACATCTTGAACTCAACGTGAGTTGGTGGGGAGTGGACTTTCATGATGCCTTTCAACTATGGTGGACAGATCACAAACATTCAACGTTTCGGGCTGTCCCCTGTATTCTCGCCTGGGGCATATGGATCACCCGTAATAAGATCATATTTCAGGATTGTCGGGTCCCTTTGGAGCAGGTCGTGGCACAAGCTGTGGCTGTTATGCTACAATACAAGCCATCTATCAAAGCGACTCGCATCAGACCTGTGATCTTGGAAATAATTGATAAATCCATGCCGTGGGCTTATTTTGATGGCTGATCTATTAATCACCAATCGGTGTGTGGTGGAGGTGGCGTTCTTCACAAATCAGAGTCCCATTATTTTCATATAATGGATGGTTTGGGGAGTGGTTCAAATAACTACGCTGAACTGATGTCACTTAAGTTACGGATGCTTTTCGCACTTGAACAAGGTTGTTTAACTCTCCAGATTTTTGGAGACTCTCTGATTGTTATTGAATGGGCCAAGGAGATTACACAATGTAATGTAATGGTTCTATCACCAATATTGGAGGAGGTATTACGGTTAAAACAGGCATTTAACTGTATTACATTCACACATGTCTACAGGGAGCGGAATGGGATGGCTGACCTGCTATCTAAAGAAGCGACAAATCAATCTATGCCTTTTGGCACATGGAGGATCACGATACATTCCACTGAAGGCATCTACAGCTATACACACAGGCCTTTCTATGGGGACATTGTGGACCGTATGGAGGATTAGAACAACATTTTATTACTGGGCTGCTTATGTAATTACATACTCGAGCTATATGGACAGAATTTTATATTTCTGCTGATAGGCTATTTTTTTTGAGACAGTTTTGTGATATATGTAGTATAGGAGGTCTGTTTGGTCAGACATCAACTCAGATTTGATATGTATGGGACAATAGACAGTCATATTCATCTATGACTGTCATATGTACTCGGATAGGAGGACTGTTTGGACAGTCATATGGACAGTATATGTTGACAATGTAGGGATCTCTGAGATTCTATTACATGTGCAGAATGTAATTTTGTTCATTAATGAAATAAAATTACGACTTTTTCCAAGGAAAAAAAAAAATTGAATAATTTATGAATTGACAAATTATATATATAAAAGATGAGTAAGGGATAATATTACTAATAAAGTAATATAATATAATATTAATTATAATACATAATTAAAATATATTATTAGTATTAATTGTTATAGATAATTAAAATATATTATTAAAGAAGTATGAGAATAATCATAAGATTAATATGAAACAATATAAATATATAAGGTGAGGAGGAAATTTGAGAAGGGAAACAATACATTCAAGGAAACATTTTGTAAGTTTTTTAAATTAATATATAATAATAATACAAATATATAAAGAGAGGAGGAAATTTGAGAAGGGAAACAATACATTAAGGAAAGTTAACATTTGGTAAGTTTTTTAAATTAATTAATGAAGGTAGGATGATTAAAAAAATCATTTTTAAAAAAAGATTAGGTAATTAAATAAGAAAGATAATAAATTAATATATAAAGGAATAATAAACTAATTCCACACCTTATGGAATTCTAGCCTATTCATGAGTCTTAAATTAGGTACTTTATAGCCTTTTTATGCCGCACAAGCACACTAATGGATAAGGGAAATACTTCTGTTTGTGGGGAATAATACATTTGTTTTGATTATTTAATAGAGTAGTTTGAGAGATTATTCTTTTATGCTTAAAAGCATTTTCTATGAGCTAATTATATAGAAATAAGTGTGTATGAGCAGGTGCATGTAATCCAAGAGACAACAAGCAATTCCAGCTTGAGGACTGAAAGACCATAAGTGGCTCAATGCCCTTTTCCTGATTTGTAGAAGTAAACTCCTGTTCAGTAGGATCGACATTTAAAGCATAGAGTTAGGTTATGTTTTGAAATAGATATATATATGGAACTCTTGAGTAGCATGGGGTTCCTATTGGCATTTTTGTAGAACTTATATTTAGCATATGTTATTCGATACAGTTATGTTCTAAGACTTTTTCAGAGACATGAAGTTACGTTTTTAATAATGGAAGGATTGATGTTATTTCAAGCTTTGAGTTTCTGAGTCTTTTCCACTCCTGAAATACAGGTTGGGGAGGGACCCCTCAACACGTAGGTCAGGAGCCTCATTTTACTTTAGGTATTTCTCATGTGTTTTGCTCATTGATTTAATCATCATCATATGTGAAGTGCTTTGATAATGGTCTGAATAGCAGATTCTTATTTCGGTTCAGTGAGTTTTATCTGTAGTTCGACAATGTTGATTCTATAGTTCCATAACATGCTTTCCGTAGTCTTGTACACGCATTATGCGCAGGTGTATTTACCTCTGTTTTCCAACGCGTTATATTAATTTTAGACAGTGATTAGGATCTGAAATTCCATGCATAGTTCCTTTATCTGAGTTTAGTTATATAGGAGTTAATTGTTTTAAGTTCTTTGGATTTGAATAGAGTAGTTGATTATCACTTTCAGTATTGGATTCGAATAGATAAAGTTTGATTAATTTTCAGTATTGATTTCCTAGCTTAAATTTCCAGCTTTCAGTACTTCTTTTCTAGTTAAATTTCCAGCTTTCAGTATCTTATTTCTAGATCAAGTTTCCCAAGCTTTCAACATTTTATTTCTTAGATTAGCTTTACAGTTTTCCAACATTCAAATTCTTAGCATAAAGATCTATTAGTTTTAGCATTTCTAGTTCATAAGTTTACAACCTCTTTATATCCTTTCTTTCTTTGTTTAAGAATAGATCACTTCCATTTCCTTTTGAGAAACCCTTAAGATACATCCCAACACCCTAAATGACGAAGACTATCCTATAGAGCACATACAGTGCTTAGCACCTCTTAAGTTTGTACGCTCCCTGGTCAATAATTAAAGTATACTTCCGGTTTAGATACCCTAATTAGGTATCCATTCCTGGAGTCCACCACGTTTTGGTGCCACTGTCAAGGAGGTGCTTAATCCATAGGAGACCTTTTTAAAAACACACACACACACACAAAAACAACCAGAAACATAAATTTTTTACCATGAATGCCTCGACAACAGAGAGATAGATTTGGACGCTTTCTGCATAATCGTCCTATGAGTAACAATAGTTCTGATCATTATCAATTTGAATTCCTTAACTCAGAAGAAGAAGCTGATTCTAGCTACGATCCACACAGAGATAACTTCTTTGCTAGCTCTAGCTCAAACACCACTATGGCAGAGGAAGAGGATGAACCTAGAGAACTGTTCACTTTTCCCATTAGCGTACCTCTTGGAGATGCCATGATGAAGAATATCAACCCTAATAACCTGCCAAACTTCCATGGCCTAACCTTAGAGGATCCTGACACATTCCTATTTGAATTTGAGGTAGTATGTACGTCATTTGGCTACACCACTAATGCATAAAACCTGAGACTCTTTCCTTCTACATTGAAATATCTATCACTCAGATGGTTTATGAGACTAGAAGGGAACAACATTTTCACATGGGACCAAATGAAACAAAATTTCCTAGAAAAATGCAGGGACTACTGTAAGGCAAAAGATACAAGAGACGAAATTTTCAGAATGCAAAAAGGAGAAAGAGAATCCATAGAAGACTATGCACAATGCTTTCAACTCATCTACAAAAGAGCTAGTCACTGTACCTTAGATCAAGAGTCACTAAAACTTGTCCTTCTTAGAGGAATCAAAGAAGAGAATCTAGAAGTCCTGAACCTTCTAGAGATGGGGATATATTCCAGAAAACTTATGACCAAATCCTACAAATATTCAAGAACTACTCTAGATCCAGGAAAGGTAAAAGTGGGACAAGGGATTCACACACATTTACTGGGGGATCAACATCTTAAGGACCAAACCTCACAAAGTCCGATGTAGGGAACCTTCTGGACGACATGAAAACTGATATCCTTCAATACCTAGCAATTCAACTTGATTTACTTCAAATAAATAAGAAACGAGACGAAATAAATCAAGCATTGGTAGTCTTTTGCCCACGCTGTAGGAAGAAGCATGAGAAAGGACAATGCACACTAAACACCATAGAAATATGTGGCCTCTGCACTGACGACCACTCTACTGATAAATTCCCCCTGTTGCCCTCATGCAAAGCTGCTATTCAAGATGCCACAACTGAAGGTGCAATAGAACAACTATGTTTCGTCAATCAAAGAAGAAATAATTTTGCTAGGCCTTACCAACCCAACAACCAAGCCTACTATAATTAAGGAAGTAACTAGCAAAATTGGAATTTAGTACCAGCCCCATGGCCATCTTAGCCAACTCCAAACCAGTAGCAGCAAAGCCAACCATATCAACAACCTTATTACCCACAATCTTACTCTCCATACACCCCACCTTTTGCTCAGCCAACCACGAATTATGGAAATCAATATCCTTATTCATCAAACTGGAGGGCTCCATTGCAGCAGCCACTCATCATGCCGCCCACACAGAACCAACCACCTCCCAGACCTCCACCAATCCCTTCCCAGTCGGTTCCGAACCCCAATAATAACAGACCAGGACAACAACATACCTATAACACTGAAATCATGCAGTTCCCTACTTGTTATTGGCTGCTTTTTGGATAGACCTGGGTTTTCAGGATGCGCAGCAACAAACACCCCTTTGGTGCACTGGCCCTTTCGGCAACGAGCTGCGCAACAGCCCGAAGTCTCACCTGAAGTGGCTATGGGGGGGCTAAGGAATCAGGTTTCCTTAACCTAGGTGATGTGGAGACTCCAGTCTTCTCCCTTCCCTTCCGGGAGGATACTCTGGAGCGGAACGTCTTACTCTTCCACAGACCTCACCGCGCTACAACACTGGAACTCACTCTTCCCAGCCTGGCTGCGCAGTAGCTCCGCGCCTGCGCACGAAGCGTTTACCCGCTACGCTCGATACACTATGTATCGCCTCTGAGAGCCCTTGCGCCCCAGCGCAGCAGCACGCACTTTAAGCGCTGTGACGACAATGTTCTCAGACTCCTTCAACTATGCACAAGTACGCTTCTAAGGGAGCTTCAAGGATTTACTCTACATACTCATTCATAAAGAAAAGAAATGCAATCACATAAAGCATCACCACAGCAACTAGAATTAGGTAGTTCACCTCCAGGAGGGAATCTACATCCACAGGACTGTATATTATATTTAGATGGGGCTTTACATAGTTCTGTTGCGCACACAGCTGCAGCCTTAGATCTTTCTGAGAAACTCCACGCACACAGCTGGAAGCCCTTCTCTTAGATCTATTCTCTTCTTCTACAGATATTTCAATGACACAAACATACAATCACATTCCCCTCAGTCCTCTTGCGACTGGTCGACACATACAATGGCCTTTACGCCAAGCGGTCTCCTGCGATATCATGACCTTCTGACATACAGACAATGAGTCTTAACGGATTTACAACATACAGTAATACAAAAGACTTAGACATTAGCTCAGATTGTCTGTGTAACCTTCTAACCTTCTAACCTTCTAACCTTCCCAATTACACATATATATAGGTGGCCCTGAGGGTCGCACCTTTACAAAACTGTGGGCCTTTCCCAACAGTGATCCCCAAAAACCCCAACCACTGACACGGCTAGGTGTACTGTAGGTGCCTCTTGCAGTCACGTCGCAGCTTCCTGCAGACTCCGCGATTTTCGGCGCAGATCGCGGGTATGGGCGCTGCTTCATCGTTCTTTGCTCCTTGTCCTTTGCCTTCAATGCTTCGGCCCGTTGCTCTTCCTTGGTCCGAGCAACCATAACTCCTGTACTTTTCCTTAATGAGGGTAGCTGAGCCCTCTTCCGCCGCTTTATTTATTGTGGTGGTTGAGCTTTCTACTCGGCCACCTTATTTACTCTTTCCCTTGACGTGCATGCGAGCTCAACGATTTTCGGTCCGCAATCTGTGGTGAGCTCGTCCATTTGGTGCCGTACCACGCATTGTTCATTTCTGCCCAAAAATGGTGCTTTTCCTCAAAATTGGCAGCTTTGCCATAGCTGCGGCCTATGCTCCAACACTTATGTAGTGGATACCCTGGAAATAAATGAAATTAATCTCAAGTTTGGGAAAACATTACAAAACACACACACACAGAATAATCAAGGAGAGGAAGCTCACGAACAAACAACACAACCTGAAATTCAGCATCCAGATGAGCCAAACCCTCAGGAAGAAGAAATTTAACCACACACAAAATAGAAACCCTCCATTCCCTGAAAAACTCATACGAAATACAAAAGAAGAAGAGGAAAATGCAATTATGAACGAATTGAAGCACTTGAACATCCAAATTCCAATTCTACAGGCCATAAGAGACATGCCAATTTGTAACAAGTTTATTAAAGAGAATTGTTTGAAAAGACCTGGCAGAAGAAGATGTTCCAAGAGGGAAACTTTGGAAGGGAGCTTCTCAAGCTCATCCCAAGCCTCCATAGCTTGCGTCATTAGCTGCTGGGCTTCATCTGTTCTGTGCTGCATTTGGATAGAAGCTATGCGCAATGCTTCAAGTCGTTCTTGCATCTCATCTACGGGAGGCACCGCGACACGAGCTTCCAACTCGTCGAGCTGCTTTCTATGGTCCTTAGCCATAGCAACTACTTGTTATTCTAGGGCTTGCGCCATTCTGCCGATGCGTTGCACTTTCTCAACTAAAGGAAGGTCTTGTTGAATTTGGTAGGCTGGAAGCTCCTGGGCGATTTCATCAACGACATTCCTCAGCCCAGTGTCTTGTGCTTTGTGAAGTTCAAGCTGCGCAAAGATCTCCTTGTAGCCTGCCCTTAACTCTACTTCCTGCGTCTGCAGTCTCTGATTGGCATGGAATGTGGAGAGCTCCCTAGCTCTCAGCTCAGTAGAGACCTTCTCCTGAACCAAATGTAGAGTTTCTAACGGAATTAGTGACAGATTTATTTCAACAGGGCCGACTGCGCTTACCTGCAGTGCAGCCAAAGGATATGGGAGTGTCATGCTTGCAGGCGGGATGTGGACGACAGTGTGCCTTTCTGTAGGTACTTCAACCTGCTTGGTACTTGTAGATGGTTGCGGCGCCTGCGAGCCGGATGCTGGTGCATGGGTCTACGCAACTCATCCTGTGAGACCTTTCAACTCCACGAGCTGCAGGTCCAGAGCACTTCTGATATTGGCCTGGGAGGCACGCAGCTCGCGAAATTGCTCCTTCAGGTAGTGGTCGAGCCCCGTGGCAAGGGTCTCAGAGGGATCTCTAGTCACATCTGCGGGGTGCGACAACTTCTGCTTCTTTGTAGCCGATCCTGACGGACCTTCATCATTCTTTTGCGCTACCTTTTCCTTTACTTTATCTTTCTCTGGCGCTGCGGGGGGTGGCATCGTGGCAGCGATTTCAGTGGCATGCTTCCATTCATCTGGCCAGGACTTGACAATGTCCTCTACGTCTTGGGTAGTCATTCGGTAGAGCCCTACGGCCCATTCTTTCGACTGAATTCCGCGAGGGCGAAAATAGATCTCATGCAAGTTGGCAGAAAATACCAACTTCATTCCATAGATTTCTGTCGTCTCCTCAGTAAGCCTCGGCATCTGCAGAATGGTATCCCGAAGGAGATGGTAGTACTCGAAGAACATGGCGCGGTTCATCTTGCGCTTCACGGGATTATTAGAATCCCAAAGGTTAACATAGCGCATCCCTGTAACCTCTCTTGAACGACGCAGAAGAAACTGAGTGTTGGGCGGTTCCTTCCATCCGACAAAGGCACACACGATCAGGATCCAAGAAAAATGGAACCGCTGATTGGCGGTGTCGTGAACGTTCCGGCAGTCGTCCTAGAATCTATTCAGGAGGAAGAGACACCAGTTATACTGCTCACCCTCTGCAGCTGCAACTGCGAGCTCTACAACAGCTCTAGGAACTTCTTTAGGTCGGCACTTCGTTAAAAGTCTGCCTACGAGCAGACTTCCTGTGAATCTGAGTGCTTCATCTTCAACTATAGTGAGGTCATAGGCCCGACCTCCTCTCGATAATTTGTATTTTTGCACCACCTGTGCAACAAGCTTTCGGTCCCTGTCTTTACCAACGAAATGGACGTTGGGGTCCTTACCAACCTTAGATAGGCCGGTAATTCGGTGAATTAGGTCCACATTCAGATCAATTGGCCTACCTAGCCAGAGATAACCACCATGAACGCAGGATAACAGGACCTTGACAACCGCATTAACTTCATTGCTACGGCCGAAGTGCGGTAGCTTCAACAGGTTCAACAGTCCAGGCCTCTCTAGATTTACTGCAAATTCCTGCGGGACGAATTCGTCAACCTTCTTAGCTGGATTATGGACCACTGTCAGATAGTGATCTGGCGCAAACTGAGGATACGTTCTGTAATCTCCCAAGTTGAAGTCAGAAAACTTAACCAGCGGGAGATGTCCAAGCAGGGATCCTTCTTCTTGCATGACTTCCGCCATTGGTGGCAGCGGAATCGAATACTTGGCATTCTTGGGAATACGCACCTCGGGTGCATCATCTGGGCATGGAGGAATGTAGTTAACCAGAGTGGCCAAGGGCTCTGGGACGGGTTCCTCCAGCTGCCGCTGTTGCTACTGAGATGCCCGCGTGCCCGGGGATTGTCTGGGATCAGGAAGCTCGACAATCTTAATCGGGGTACCCATACCGAAATCTAACCCTCTGCGTTTGAAGTGACGGACGAATTCTTCAGTTGACAATTTCTCCATCATGAACTTGCATACACGACAAACACTGAACAGAAAAGGGCAGAACAACGTAGGATGTGAACTCTGAAAATGGGAAAACAGTCTGCATGACACGACTCTAAAAATAATGACTTAGACGCTCAAACAGGGAAACTATAGAACGCACTAGCAAGGAAAAGTAACCCAAGCATATACGAATGAGGGGTATTTATAGCTAAAGGTGGTAGTAAATGTGGACAAGTGGCACTAATAACCGTTGGCACCTCAGTGGATGAGTTGACAACCTCCCTACCCCCGCGCCTCTGTGGTGCATTAAATGCGAGGGATGGGCTCTGACAACCTTCGGGAGATGAGCTAAGGCCTTCGGCTCCTTAATTAAATGCATATCTTAGGGAAATCAAGCTGAATCTGTCAGAGCAAATACAATTAAATGGCGGTCTCGTCCTTCATTAAGACTCAGACGCGGCTACAGAACCACCGCAATTCAAATTTTCGGCGGGTAACTTCAGCATGGGTAACTGTGCACATAGAGGGCTCCACGACGAGGAGTACTCCACAAGAGTGATAAATAGACAACAGGGAACCCCGCAAGAGCGAGAGTTCAACAACCCGGGGGACTTCGCAAGAGCGAAAATAGGCTCGCTCAGAACAAACTTTATTGACTGCATGAATGCTTCGAGGAACTGCGCGGGAAGCCAGAGACTGAAACATGTCTCGCGACTTCCGTGTAGACTGATAAGTGCGATGCCTCTTTCAACTACACTGGAAATTTACACGACTTCAACAACCGATTAGGTCGACAGGGCGGAGTGGCCGTTGTGATAAAGCTTGAGCCGACTCTCGTTGATCATTGTGGGCAGCAATTCTCCATTAAGCTTTGCAAGCTGAACTGCTCCACCTTCGGTTATCTTCATCACTTGAAAAGGGCCTAACCAATGTACACGGAACTTGCCTGGAAACTTGATGAATTTACTATCATAGAGGAGTACCAAGTCTCCTTCTTGAAAGACTTTATTCTTAATATGCCTGTCATGCCAATCCTTCTGTCTCGCCTTCTGCACTTGTTGATGGAATCCAGCTAAAATCCTGTCTTCTTCTAAGGCAACCAATTGTGACAGCCTTTCACTCATAGTATCAGTATCTAACATTTCTGTAATTTGAGCAATTCTGAGACTGGGAACAATGTATTCCATGGGCATGACTGCTTCTTGTCCATACACCAAGCTGAAAGGTGTGTGACCTGTTAATTTCTTGCACATGGTTCTGTAAGCCCATAACACAGCTGTGACTCTAAGGTCCCAATCATCCCTTTGTTGATTACAGATCTTGGTCAGGGCATTCTCCATAATCTTATTGAATGCCTCCACTGTACCATTAGCTTGAGGGTGGCAGGGTGTACTCTTATGGTGACTAATGTGGAATTCTTCAGTAAGAGTCTCTATAGTCTTGTTCAGGAAGTGTGTGCCGTGATCACTCATCAGAATCAGTGGACATCCAAATCTAGTGATAATATTCTAAAAAATGAACTGTGCGGCAGTGACAGCGTCGCATTTCTTAACTAGCTTCGCCTCAGCCCATCTGGTGAGGTATTCAGTCGCTGTAATGATGTATCTTGCGCCGGTTATCTTTCCTGGTGGGTTTATAGGTCCCACAAAATCAATGGCCCACTTATCAAAAGCACGCACTGTTATCTAGGGTCTTAGCGGCATTTCATCTCTTCTTGAAGGTTTTCCTGTTCGCTGGCACACATCGCAACATTTGCAGAATTCCTTAGTATCCTTGTGCAATGTTGGCCACCAAAGTCCTGCGGCTAAGATCTTCTACGTAGTCGGCTTTCCTGCGAAATGGCCTCCTGCGGTTCCTGAGTGCGCTTCGGCGATTATGGAGTTCTTCTCATGCGGTAAAATGCATCTGCGCAAAACTTCATCAGGGCCCAACTTATAGAGTTGGCCTGCTATCAAAGTGAAGTCTGCAGCTTTGGCAACAAGTTGTTTCTTCTGTTGTATTGTGAACTCATCTGGCGCTTGTCCTGTAGTGAGAAACTCAAGAATATCGGAATAATATTCGTCTACTGCTTGAATAGAAAACAACTGCGCATCAGGCAGACTGTCCTTCAAATTTGTAGGTTCCTCCCCTGACTCTATCCTAGATAAATGGTCAGGTCCTGCATTCAATCTTCCTGGCTTCACAATAATCTCAAAATCATACTCCTGGAAGAGGAGTAGCCATCTGCAAATTCTTCCCCCTAACACTGGCTTATTGACCAAGTACTTCAAGGCAGAATGGTCAGTATACATTTTAAAATGAGCACCCAATAGATAGTGTCTGAACTTCTGTAAGGCATACACCATAGCTAGTCCTTCTCTTTCTGTAGTGGTGTAGTTCTTCTCAGCTGTAGACAGCTTTCTGCTAGAGTAAGCAATGGGGTGGTCAATACCTCCTTCTCCTGGTTGTGTGAGTACAACCCCCAATGCTATGGAAGAAGCATCTACATGAACATGAAAGGGTTTTCTCCAGTCTGGGAAAACTAGAATAGGTGCTGTGACCATCTTTTCTTTAAGTGTGTCCAAGCTCTGTTGGCATTCTTCTGTCCATTGGAATTTCGAATCCTTTTTCAGCAGTCTTTCCATAGGCGCAGTGATCTTTGCATAACCCTTGATAAATTTCCTATAGTATCCTGTATGTCCCAATGTAGTGCGCAATTGTTTGACTGAGTTGGGCGCAGGCAAGTTAGCAATGATGGAAACCTTCGCAGGATCCATCATGAGTCCTTGTCTGCATACAATGTGACCCAACAAAATACCAAAAGGAGCACAGAAGATACATTTTTTCAAGTTAAGGGAGATCTGATACTGTCTACATTTTTCTAACATCATCCTTAGATTCCCTATATGGTTCTTTAGTAAACCAAACACAGTCCAGTCATCAAAATAGACTTCTAGAAACTTATGAATGAATTCTTTAAAAACAGCAACAACGACTCTCGAGAAAATAGCAGGAGCGTTTTTAAGACCAAATGGCATTACCGTATACTGGAATGAGCCCCATTCAGTCGTAAAAGTGGTCTTATGGCGGTCCTCTGGATGGATTCTGATCTGATGGTATCCTGAAAAGCCATCAGTGAAGGAGTAAGCCTCTTGTCCTCCAACATTGTCAAGCACTTCATCTGTAAAGGGCGTAGGAAATGGATCATGCGCTGATGCGTCGTTGAGCTTGCGCAGGTCCATGCAGATTCTTATTTCACCTTTTGTCTTTTTCTCTTGTACCACCATAGGACTAATCCAATCACTTTCCTCTACTGGCTCAATAATACCAGCTGCGAGCATCTTATCAATTTCTTCTCTGACCTTTTCTTTATATCGCGGGTTCAACTTGTACAGGCGCTGTTTTACTGGCTTAGCGTCTGCTTTCAGAGGTATGCGCATGACTCCTAAATCTCCTAGGATTCCTTTCATTTCTGTAAACTTGGTAGGAAAGATATCCTGGTACTCATGTAGTAAATCTTCAATATGGCCAACAATTTCATCATCCCAATAATCTCCTATAGAGGCAACCTTGGGTTCGGCTTCTGTACCAATGTTAATCTTCTTGAGCTTGATGTGTTCTGTAATGGCATGGATATCAAGCTGAGGGCATTTGACTTTGCGCGTCCCTTCTGACTCTGGAATATTGATGTTGCGAGGATCATCATCCTCTTCTCCAGTGGTGAAATTATAGCATTCCAGGGCATGTTCCATCTGGACAACCCAATCTGGTCGAGAATACTCTGGTAAAGGACATTGTCCAAATACCTTGTTTCTAATACACTTTAAAGCCTGATCGATGCTTGGATGTTCTAACTCAAAGCTGAAAATGAGTTGAAAACTTTCAATCATGAGAGGCCAAGTGATAGTGCCTCTGCGCAATTCTGTTTCAGTGTACCAGTTCCTTGGAACTATATCCAACGTGTCAATGAATAGGTGAACCCACTGATCTTCTAAAATATCTGACCATTGCTGAATACATGCTTCAACATGTGACCTGGGGTTACTCTGTCCATCATATTTGCACAAAACTCCTGCTGTAGTCTCTTGAAATCTGCGCAGTATCAACCTGCGACAGTCTTGCCATGTGTCGATATTTTCTTTATGCGCACCCCACCATCTTGCGGGTGTAGCGCGCAATGCTACATCCAATGCTTGTATGCGCTCCTCATCTGGGATTTCTTGTTCATATGCATGTATGAATTCACTTACTCCAGTTAGACCATCAAAGATTGGAGTGTTATTCAATTCTGTGCCAATCCATCGAATGGATTTAGTCATCATGGCGCAATGCCTTGCAGAAACCTCATGTAAGCGATTCTGCCAGTTTTCCAATCCTACTTCCGAATCTGATGTGCACGAGCTATCGCATCGCCAGCTGATATGGCCGTCCGCTGTGGGATTGACATAATCATTATGACTAGCGGTCATCTGATACAAACTTTCCATGTAGCGCACTTCTTCTTCTGCTCGAATGGGTTCAATATACCGTGGTCCTTGAAGGGGATCAAGTGGTGCAATGACCCTAATCTGGTCGTCCTCAAAGGTCATCTGTCTTTTCTTCAAATTAATGACAGCTAGATTATCAAATGCCCGGTCTATGTCTAAGAGTGCTGGATAAGGTCTACTGTCATCCAGAATTTTGATTACTTCAAAGTCTGCAGAACTTCTTACTCCCTCAATATCTATAGGTACATTGGGTAATCTTCCCAATGGAGAAACTCGTTGCTGATTTGCTAGTCTTAGATGGATAGGAGATCTGATAAGCTGAGGGATACCCATCTGTTCCCATGTTTGCATGGTGAGAACATTAACTTTTGAACCTAAATCCAAAATGACTTCGTCCATTTCAAATGCTCCAATCTACGCTGTGAGTCTCATCTCTCTTCCAGTTCTAGCATGACTCCTGATCTGATGAACAACACGCTGCAGTGTATTCATCACAGCAGATTGTTGACACTGATCCAACAGGTGTTGGAGTTCCATAATTGCTTTTTCATTGCGCAACAACTTTAAGCAGCTTCTTAGGAAAGCATGAACACTGCCTAGTGTATCCTCTTCATCAAGCCTTCCAGATGTAGTGGCTTGCTCTCATACCAGGTTCTCTTGTCGTGGCACATGCGGTCTAATATCATTGTGCGGTAATGTGACAGAACTTGAAGTTCGCGGATCTGAGAAATACTCTTGAGCTTTCTTGAATGCTTCTTTTTGCTTCTGTAGGTCAAGTGGGGATGGTTTAATATTAGCGCAGCGCACCCATTGTGTCGCTGGCTTTCCAGTTCCCGACTCTGGCGCACCAGTGGTTGCTCCACTG
The DNA here is from genome assembly GCA_027924585.1 of Larix kaempferi. Classification (NCBI taxonomy): domain Eukaryota; kingdom Viridiplantae; phylum Streptophyta; class Pinopsida; order Pinales; family Pinaceae; genus Larix; species Larix kaempferi. Next base: position 2,517,027 of record BSBM01000258.1, read on the forward strand.
CGCGTCATTATATTAACTGTAGGGTCTGGTTCTCTTTTTTCTGCTGAAATCAACTGAATATTTTGGTTAACCTGTGGCTTATTTTCTTGTATCTTGGCCATCAACTGAGGGCATTCTTCAATGACATGATCATAAGATTTATAGTACCTGTAGGTGGTTGTAGGGTTTTGGCAATCCCTTGCATAATGGCCTTGAGCTCCGCAGTTATAACAAGTGATCTGTCCTCTTCCACGACCAAAACCTGCTACGCGTCCTCGGCCCCTGTAATTTCCTCCTCGGCCTTCGTGAGCTGGGTCATACTGCGGACCTGCTGTGGGTCCTTGTGGTTCTGACTGTACTTTATAAACATCATGTTTTCTTTCTATCATAAGCTCATATGCTCTGCAATTGTTCTCATCATGGCCTACTGATTTATAGAAGTTACAATATAGATTCTTTGGAGTTTGTACATATTTCTGTAACAAGTGACACTCTTGTGGTTTGTGGCCTCTAGTTCTATAGATTTCACACCAAGGCCCCTGAGCCTGTGGTAAAGGGTTAGGTGCTCCACTTGCAATATAATATATGAAAACATGACAATGGTCCTTTGAATGTCCTTGTGCTCTACACTTTGTACACCAAATTTCTTTTTTAACCTCATTTCCTTTCTTAATATCATGCACTTGCAAGGTTAGGTTTGCTATTTGGTTCTGCAACTGCACAACATCGTTGCTTGTTCCAACAATTGGTGAAGCTTCTAGTTTCATAGCCATCTCTAGAGCTTGTTCTTGAGTAGTGAGATTCTGTTGCATAAGAGAAAGTCTAATATGAGGAAGCAGTGCAACAATGAACCATTCTTTATGATGCTGCGGTGCAAACTCAAAGCTTACTTGATCTATCAAGGATTTGAACTTCTGGTCAAAGTCCCATACTGATTCCGTAGGCAACAATTTTATGTCTTTGAGTTTTGTTATGCACTGTGATTCTGATTTAGGTTTCTTGAATTCTTTAATCATAGCACTTCTTACATCAGCAAGCGTCCTATTCTGTGCTGCTGAGTATTTCATAAACCAGGTTAAGGCTTTCTCTCTTAGTGTGGTTGCTAACTGAACCAACTTAACATCATCATCATTAATTTGCTTAATCGTCCAAATGGCTTCGCATAGAAACCAGTGTTTCTCAGGGTCTTCTAGCCCTGTTCCTCTAAAGGTTGGTAGCTTCATGTCATCACCCATCCTTCTTGTGCTAGGTTGATGTGGAGGTGCTGTGGCACTGCCTCCGGGATGGTTAAACAAAGGTGGGGCTGAGGTACTAGAAGTACCGTTCGGGCTACTAGAGGATGTTACTGCGGGGTTATGCTGAGCCCCGTCTGGATTTTGCGGTGTAAAAGGGTGATAAGGGATATGAGCACTCCGTTGTCTCTCTATATGGCTTGCTCTACGAACTCGACTATCTTCTGGGCTAGACTCACAAGAATGCTAGTCAAGGCCTTCTTTATACCATTTTCCACTACGAGTGCAACCAATAACTTCAAGATCACTATCAGAATCTGCAGACATTACTTGTCTATGCTATTCATCAGAAGCTATGCATAGTTTTCCTTTATCATATAAGAGCATTTTAATCCACAAGTTCAGAGAATTTAAGAACTTACCCCTGTATGCTTTGAAGAAGCTCCTTTTAGCCTCGCTGAAGCTCTTTCTTGTATCTACTGCAAACTCGGTGATGAAACCTTCGAGTAAACTGTTCAACCAAAAGTCTACTGCACGGGACACAGGATTATCTACCCGCTTCAAAATGCTAGCTAGCTCAGGCGTCCAAACGATAGGTCAATCAACATGCACAGTGGGTTCAGTATCTGCTAGCTTGGATACCCACTTATGCAACTCGAGTGCAAATGTTACAAAGAAGATTTCGTGAAGGTCAGTATAAATATGCTTCTGCAACCAGTCCTCTGTCTGAAGCCTAGGGCTTCTATTTTCACGTTCAACAAACTCTCTAGCATTTGAATCAAACCACTCTTGAATTTCTTTAGCTGTAGGATTCCAACACCACATTGCCTTCAAAATAATAGGGTTAAAGCCGGCAATGGAATCATTTGTTGGCTCCCTTTTTCTCTAGGTTTCGCATCAATCTCGCACATCGCCGGTATAACAAGTCTCAAGGCAATGGAACCATTTGTTGGTTGCTTTTTGGACAGACCCGGGTTTTCAGGATGTGCAGCAACAAACACCCCTTTGGCGCACTGGCCCTTTCGACAACGAGCTGCGCAGCAGCCTGAAGTCTCACCCGAAGTGGCTATGGGGGGGCTAAGGAATCAGGTTTCCTTAACCTCGGTGATGTGGAGACTCCAGTCTTCTCCCTTCCCTTCCGGGAGGATACTCCAGAGCGGAACATCTTACTCTTCCACAGACCTCACCGTGCTACAGCACTGGAACTCACTCTTCCCAGCCTGGCTACACAGTAGCTCCGCGCCTGCGCACGAAGCGTTTACCCGCTACGCTCGATACACTATGTATCGCCTCTGAGAGCCCTTGCACAGCAGTACGCACTTTAAGCGCTGTGACGACAATGTTCTCAGACTCCTTCAACTATGCACAATTACGCTTCTAAGGGAGATTCAAGGATTTACTCTACATACTCATTCATAAAGATAGCGAAACATTCATAGTAACATACACAGTAAAGCAAAGAAATGCAATCACATAAAGCATCACCACAACAACTAGAATTAGGTAGTTCACCTCCAGGAGGGAATCTACGTCCACAGGACTGTATATTATCTTTAGATGGGGCTTTACACAATTCTGCTGCGCACACAGCTGCAGCCTTAGATCTTTCTGGGAAACTCTACGCACACAGCTGGGAGCCCTTCTCTTAGATCTATTCTCTTCTTCTACAGATATTTCAATGACATAGACATACAATCACATTCCCCTCAGTCCTCTTGCGACTGGTCGACACATACAATGGCCTTTACGCCAAGCGGTCTCCTGCGAGATCATGGCCTTCTGACATACATACAATGAGTCTTAATGGCTTTACAACATACAGTAATACAAAAGACTCAAACATCAGCTTAGACTGTCTGTGTAACCTTCTAACCTTCTAACCTTCTAACCTTCTAACCTTCCCAATTACACATATATATAGGTGGCCCTGAGGGTCGCACCTTTACAAAACTGTGGGCCTTTCCCAACAGTGATCCCCAAAAACCCTAACCACTGACACGGCTAGGTGTACTATAGGCGCCTCTTGCAGTCACATCGCAGCTTCCTGCAGACTCCGCGATTTCCGGCGTAGATCGCCGGTATGGGCACCGCTTCATCGTTCTTTGCTCCTTGTCCTTCTCCTTCAATGCTTCGGCCCGTTGCTCTTCCTTGGTCCGAGCAACCATAACTCCTGTACTTTGCCTTAATGAGGGTAGCTGATCCCTCTTTCACCCCTTCATTTATTGTGGTGGTTGAGCTTTATACTCGGACACCTTATTTACTCTTTCCCTTGACGTGCACGCGAGCTTCGCGATTTCCGGTCCGCAATCTGTGGTGAGCTCGTCCATCTGGCGCCGTACCACGCATTGTTCATTTCTGTCCAAAAATGGTGCTTTTCCTCAAAATTGGCAGCTTTGCCATAGCTGCGGCCTATGCTCCAACACTTATGTAGTGGATACCCTGGAAATAAACAAAATTAATCTCAGGTCTGGGAAAACATTACAAAACACACACACACACAGAATAATCAAGGAGAGGAAGCTCACGAACAAACAACACAACCTGAAATTCAGCATCCAGACGAGCCAAACCCTCAGGAAGAAGAAATTTGACCACACACACAAAATAGAAACCCTCCATTCCCTGAAAAACTCATACGAAATACAAAAGAAGAAGAGGAAAATGAAATTATGAACGAATTGAAGCACTTGAACATCCAAATTCCAATTCTACAGGCCATAAGAGACATGCCAATTTGTAACAAGTTTATTAAAGAGAATTGTTTGAAAAGACCTGGCAGAAGAAGATGTGATCCACCAACGATAAACGTAGTAGACCAGTTAGCATATTTAATGCTGGGAGTCATTGTTAACCCCAAATACCTTGATTCGGGCAACCCCGTAGTCAACGTGACCACCAACAACAGACATATCGTCAGCAGCCTAATTGATTTAGGGACTGCAATAAATGTGATGACCAAGGATACTATGATATCCCTCGGACTCCAATCGATGGTCAGACCAACAACTACCATACTACAGCTAGCTGACACAACGACAGTAAAACCTAAAGGAATGCTTGAAGACATCATTATCAATATAGAATCCTGGGAATACCCAGTTGACTTCATAGTCATTGAAGTGAAGAGTAAACTTAGCGGGTACCCAATAATACTAGGGAGACCTTGGCTAGCAATTGCAGACACTTATATAGGTTGCAGATCGGGAAACATGACAATCACCAGTAGGAAAGCTAGGAAGAAAATCACGATCTACCCTCCAGCAAGGAAGTCCACAGACCTAGAATATCAAAACTGAATAGATGATTATAATGACCTAACAGACCAAAACATCCGACTTGTCCTTACAATTGAAACTGCCCTATCACTAAACGCCATTGATGAAGACAGTTGTTTAGACAGATTCATTCAAAATGCATCCTCTAATCGTGACATTTATGAAGATTTTCTTGGCACAGGTCAGCAAAACAAGAAGAGGAAACATTAAATCATGACCCTGACAGAATGTGGGCAAAGGCACTCACACTTGAACAACATCCAATTCAGATTAAAACAGTTGAAATAATGCCTGGAAAGATAGTTGATATTAACTCCAATCTGGAGCCAGGACAAGAACAACAATTAATGAAGGTACTATCAGACAACAAGAAAGCCTTTGCATGGACATACACTGACATGAAGGGTATCCACCCAGACATATGCAAACATTACATCTATATCAAGGAAGGTGTTGTTCCTATCAGACAACCACAAAGAAGAATGAACCCAACATTAAAAGGCATAGTAAAGATGGAGTTACAGAAGTTGTTAGATGCAGGGTTCATATACCCAATATCAGATAGTGAGTGGGTATCACCATTGGTTATAGTTCCTAAAAAAAGGAGGGAATTGGAGGATCTGTGTGGATTACAGAGAGCTCAATAAGGCAACCAAGATAGATCACTTCCCTCTCCCATTTATCAACGAAGTACTGGACACATTGGCTGGGAACAAATTTTTCTCATTCTTGGATGGGTTCAGTGGGTACAACCAGATCCTCATCCAACCAGCTGATCAGGACAAAACAACATTCACATGCCCATGGGGCACTTATGCATAGATAGTGCTTCCCTTTGGGATCTGTAATTCCCCAACAACGTTTCAAAGGGAAATCTTAAGCATCTTCTTTGATTTTATTAATGATCAAATGGAAGTTTACATGGATGACTTCACACCCTATGGCCAGAATTTCAACCAAGCATTAAAACACTAGAATTGATTTTGAAAAAATGCATTGAGATGAGCTTATGTCTGAGCAATGATAAATGCAAAATACTCATGGAAGAAGGCATCGTGCTTGGACACCACATTTGGCAGAGAGGAATTGAAGTTGATCAAGCAAAATTCATAGTCATCAGAACATTGCCACCACCTGTGAAACAAAGAGATGTGAGAAGTTTTCTTGGGTAAACATGATACTACAGAATATTTATCGAGAGTTATAGCAAAATTGCTGCACCAATGTTTTCTCTTCTAAAAAAAGATACATAATTTATTTGGACAAAACATTGTATGACAACATTTGATAACCTCAAGCAGAAGACAATCACAGCTCTAGTACTCCAAGGACCAAATTTGGGAACTTCCATTCCACATCCATTCTAATGCATCAGATAAGGCCATTGGATCAGTCCTTGGACAAGAAGAAGACACGAGACCATATGCCATATATTATATCAGTAAAAATTAGGCAGGAGCAGAATTAAATTATACAGTCACAAAGAAGGTGTTTTTGGCTGTCATACATGCCATAAACAAAATCATGCACTACATAACTAGATACCAAGTTTTCGTCCACACTGACCATTCAACAATTAGGTATCTTATGAATAAACCTAATACAAGTGCTCGAATCGTTAGATGGATACTCCTCCTGCAAGAGTTTGACATAACAATTCTGGATAAGCCAGGGAAACACAATGTAGTAGTTGATTTTCTGTCTAGACTCACTCATGGACAAGACAATGAACTGGTAAATGATGACTTCCCTGATGAGCACCTTTTTGCAATCTCAACAAGAAGCCCAAGGTTTGTTGACATAGCAAACTACTTAGTGTATGCTAAATTCCCACAACATTACAGCCACCAAGAAAAGAATAAAATCATAAGGAAAAGTGCCACGCACACATGGATAGAAGGAATGCTTTTCAAAAAAGGGCCAGACCAGATATTGAGAAGGTGTGTCAGAGAAGATGAAGTCCATGACATATTGCATGCCACTCACAACGAGCTATGTGGAGGACATTATGCTGCAAAAAGAACACCGTATAAAATATTGCAAATTGGATATTATTGACCAACACTCCACAAGGACTCCTATGAATACGTTTCACATTGTAATGATTGTCAACGAATGGGGAAGCCTACTCAAAGAGAATAAATGCCTCTCCACCCACAAATCTCGTTGGAAGCATTTGAGAAATGGGGATTTGATTTTGTTGGTCCATTCAACCCCCAATCAAATAAGAAAAATTACATTCTAGTATGCACTGACTACCTTACAAAGTGGGCAAAAGTAGCAGCACTTGCAGTAGCAAATGAAACAAATGTGGCAAAGTTTTTTACAGAGCAAATATTCCACAGATTTGGAGTACCAAGAGAGCTAGTTTCTGACCAAGGCACACAATTTACATCCAAGCTCATAGAGGACCTCCTTCGAAGGAACAATGTCAAACACATAAAGTCCTCCTCCTACCACCCTCAGGCTAATGGTCAAGTTGAGGTGACAAACAAAGAACTAGAAAGAATCTTGACAAAGACTGTACAACTCCACAAAAGAGATTGGGCAAATCGATTAAGTGAGGCAGTTTGGGCTTATAATACTACATGGAAGACAACAACAGGCTTCACCCCATATGAGCTAGTTTATGGAAATAAAATAATGCTTCCCATTGAGTTTGAGATCAAAACACTGAGGATTGCAACCAAGTTGAACATGGAACTTTTAGACATCCAGCAAGAACGAATGCTACAATTAAATCAACTGGATGAACAACGCCAACAAGCACTTGGCCACACTGAAATAATCCAGCAACAAAGAAAGAAATGGCATGACAAAAACATCAAGCAGAAGAAATTTAAAGAAGGTGACTGGGCACTACTCTATGACTCCATATTTCACACATTTAAAGGCAAACTAACAACTAGATGGCTCAGACCCTACATCATTGAAAACATCTATGCAATGGAGTTGTCAGAATTACAACAATAGATGAGGAAAAATTCCCCATGATTGTGAATGGACACAGACTCAAACTCTATAAGACACCAAAATCCAGAGAGGAGTTGAAACAGATACTCTATCAGCAGAATCTAATGTTGATAAAGAGCCTAGATCATCACTGGTTTTTTTTTTTTGAAAAAAAAGAAAAGAAAAAAATGAAAAAAAGAAAAATAGAAAAAATGAAAAAAAGAGAAAAACTGAAAAAAAAAAGAGAAAATGAAAAAATAGAAAAATGAAAAAAGAAAATGAACAAAAAAATGAAAAATGAACAAAAAAATGAAAAATGAACAAAAAAAAATAGAGAGAGGACAATACAAAAATCCACTCAGGTTCTCAAAAACAAAATTGATGGACTTGATCCATCCCTATGCAGAACCAAAAACCAATTTCAAAGCAGAACCATAAGCAATTTCAGAGAAGAATCGAAAACCTATTTCAAAGCGAGCCAGGAAGCAAATTCAAGCGAGCCAACAAACATTTAGCAGCAAACTCAAAAGGAGACAACAAAAGAACAACCAACAAACATTAGCTTTCATAATTTACAATCAAGCAAGCCAAGAATCATTCAAGCGAGCTAGCAGTCAATTCAAGCGAGCCGGAACAACAACAAAGCTACCACTATAGAAATCAAAGCACCGTTTGGAGCACCAGTACAAAGAAAATGTTGAACACAATGACAAGTCATATCATAAAGTTTGCACGAAAATCAAGCAAACAAAGGCAGCAATTCCAACAGAACAAGCATAAAAAAGGAAAAAAAAAACGCGACTATTGGCACTCCCAAAATCACTACAGACGCAGCTGAACTCAACTACATAAATTTGTGCCCATGCAACCATGCACACATCATCCACTCAGGTATGCTGGCATAGAATGTAATCACTTAACTCTTTGTTTTATTTTCAAATCAAATTGTTATCCCCCAACAAAGAAGTTATTCCCAAAGTTGAGGACATATTATAAGTTAATTCGGTGGCACGGTTCAGAGTAACCTCACATAATCATGATTACCTACCTCAGACATGTCAGAAGATGACAACATCCACATCCAGCCTCTATATCCCCAAATGATCAAAGCAGCAGCGCATGGTACAATGATGGAAGGAAACACAGGGTGAAATAATGAAAATAATTGTATAAGGCAGCAAGTACGATGCACGATGATCGGGATAAGTGCGTGAAAATAGCTAAATAAGGCAGCATAATCTACAAAAAGACCTAATTTGGAAAATGCAAGCTTCTCAGAAGCAAGAAATCTGGAGGTTCGCATCGTCACTCAGCCAACAAGCTACCTTCGAACCTGTGATCAATCCCGACCAATTGAGTAAAGTCAGCCATACTCAAAGTTTTTGGTCTGTCGATTATAGTAGAAAAATTCAAGATGACAAAGGGGTTCAAAAAGAGTGAGCCGGAGGATCACAAGCCAATTTATGAAAACCCACAGGTTTTATCAATCCTCCGTAATGCGGGATATATGCCCTTCATCTCAGGACTGAGAGGGTCCAATACAGAGGTGGATTTAGAATTCGCAAGGAGCTTGAAGCACATCAAATAGGAACAGTTTGTTACCCAGGTAAGGGGACTACGTATCAGACTGGATGAGGAGGCAATTGCAAAATACACTGGACTGCCCATGGGTCTACACTAGAGCAGAGACGAACAGGAAGCCAACCAGAGTGCAAAGGCAGCCTTCTTAAGACAGGGGGAAGTCTATGAAGAAGACAAGAATGGAGTCAAAAGAATCACCATGCCAACACCCTAGGACGAGATAGCTTCTGTTGTTCTGAAATATGTAACGTGAACAGGGAGGGTGAGCTATGTCCCTCTCTTCCACTTCCTAATTTTGGATCTTCTGAGACACAAGGGCCATATCACACCAAATAACAACATCAGCATTCCTTATTATCTTCTCCAGTCTCTGGGAGAAATGAGCAAAAAGGTAGTTCAAGGAAAAGAAGATGCGCTAGCCCACCATGGGCTAATCAAATTGATAATTTGTGAAGAATTAGTGGTACAGGTTCCAAAAATTTCATGGGAGGAGTTTGTGGTAATCTCAGCCGATGATGTGCAGAGAATGAGGGGTACACCTAATGTAGGTATACCCCTAGCTTCAGGGTCAAAGGAAAAATCCACTTCCGCATCAGGAGATAAGAGAAAGATTGACCTGGATAGCGACAATGAAGTTATGGCCGATACCTTGATTAGAATAAAACATTCAAAAGACGCATCCCACCAAAAAGAATTAGGATTTTCCACCAGCAGGCAAGGGGCAAAATGACGAAGTAAAAGGGTCGCACAACAACCCAGAAATGAACATACAAAGAAGGTAGAAAGGGAGCCCAGCCCCATAATTCAAAACTTATCTAATGATGACGAGTGGGTAGACCAAGAGGACCCAACTACACCCGAAGAAAAGGATGATTACCAATGGAATCCTACTGATAAATATGTAAACCCTGGAGTCAACGATCGACTAGCTGAGGCACTGACATAACTAGCAAAGGTCAGGGAGGAGTTGGCAACATTCAAAATTGAAGCAAGAATCCAGAGAAGCCATCCAACTTCACCAACAATCCCACTGTTTGCACATGAAAAGACCCAGATTTTGAAAATGCAGCACGTAGGAGAGTTAAAGTTGGCAGAACAACAAAATTTGGCACTGAAGGAGAAATTGGGCCAAGCTCAGGAAGAGCTGACTCAGAAAGACCATAGAATTCAACAATTAGAGGATACACTAATGACCACCGCTAGGATCTATGATGGTATATTGGGACTCAAGCCACCATCTAGAATCTATACGATCTACCTAAACGAGAAGTGGGGAGAATTTCAGCTACAGAGGCTAAAGCAAGGCCTGCCTCTAGATTTAAACACTCCAAAGGAGGTTGTTGACACTTCTTTGAGCTGCACAGAGTTGGAGAAGGATCAACTCTGCGATTTTTTCTTGCACAACTTCGTGGTACCGAGCTCACCTAACTGGTCACCTAATCCCTACGTAGGCGACTTCCAGCTAAGAGCACTCTGCTCCTGGATGAACCACGAGATCGAGAGATCATAAGATGCTCATCTCTACCTGGATGAGGAGTGGCAAAACCCATTATGGATCAGGGGTGAGGCAACTCATCCTGAAAGAGTAATCCAGGACCATAGGAATATCACCACAGATGAAGAGTTTGTTCCTATCCTTCTTGGAAAACAACAGGAAGCAGTAACACACTTCGACCTTACCATTCAATGCACATACAAGGATATTTAGGAAGCCATCGGTGAGATATGGGCAAGAATTGCAGAAGATTTGAAGAAGAAGGAGCCTCACTCCCCCCTCAAACTAGAGACTGCTCTCACCAAGGCTAAGTTATACAGGGAATTGTTAATAAAGAATCAGCTCAGATGGATTGGCATGAAACTGAGTCCACCATTCTTTCTTCCCTTGATTATCAGAGAACGGGTCGATGACGAAAATGAGAAAACAGCATGGACCAAAGATGACCAGACCTTGGGCTATCATTGGCAGGCATGAACCCCTAGGGTCGTTGTCTGGGACATCAGAGAAGCTATTCAAGAACATGATATGTCACCCAGGGATGGGTAACTCCTTTAGCGTGGGGGAGATGATGAGTCCCAAATTAGGTACTCCATAGCCTTTTTATGCCACACAAGCACAATAATGGATAAGGGAAATACCTCTGTTTATGGGGAATAATATATTTGTTTTGATTATTTAATAGAGTAGTTTGAGAGATTATTCTTTTATGCTTAAAAGCATTTTTCTATGAGCTAAATATATGGAAATAAGTGTGTATGAGTAGGCGCAGGTAATCCAAGAGACAACAAGCAATTCCAGCTCGAGGATTGAGAAGAAAACTCAATGCCCTTTTCCTGATTTGTAGAAGAAAACTCATGTTCAGCAGTATCAGAATTTAAAGCATAGAGTTAGGTTATGTTTCGAAATATCTATCTATCTATCTATCTATCTATCTATCTATCTACCTATCTATCTATCTATCTATCTACCTATCTATCTATCTATCTATATATATATATATATATATGGAACTCTTGAGTAGCAAGGGGTTCCTGTTGGCATTTTTGTAGAACTTATATTCAACATATGTTATTCGATACAGTTATGTTCTAAGACTTTTTTAGAGACATGAAGTTACGTTTTTAATAATGGAAGGATTGATGTTATTTCAAGCTTTGAGTTTCTGAGTCTTTTCCACTCCTGAAATACGGGTTGGGGAGGGCCCCCTCAACACGTAGGTCAGGAGCCTCATTTTACTTCAGGTGATTCTCATGTGTTTTTCTCATCGATTTAATCATCATAATATGTGAAGTGCTTTGATAATGGTTTGAACAACAGATTCTTATTTCGGTTCAGTGATTTTTATCTGTTGTTCGACAATGTTGATTCTATAGTTCCATAACATGCTTTCCGTAGTCCTGTACACTCATTCTGCGCAGGTGTATTTACCTCTGTTTTCCAGTGCGTTATATTAATTTTAGATAGTGATTAGGATCTGAAATTCCATGCATATTTCCTTTATCTGAGTTCAGTTATATAGGAGTTAATTGTTTTAAGTTCTTTGGATTTGAATAGAGTAATTGATTATCACTTTCAGTATTGGATTCGAATAGATAAAGTTTGATTAATTTTCAGTATTGAATTCCTAGCTTAAATTTCCAGCTTTCAGTACTTCATTTCTAGTTAAATTTCCAGCTTTCAATACTTCATTTCTAGTTAATTTCCAGCTTTCAGTATCTTATTTCTAGATCAAGTTTCCCAAGCTTTCAGTATTTTATTTCTTAGATTAGCTTTACAGTTTTCCAGCATTCAAATTCTTAGCATAAAGATCTATTAGTTTCAGCATTTCTAGTTCATAAGTTTACAACCTCTTTATATCCTTTCTTTCTTTGTTTAAGAACAGATCACTCCCATTTCCTTTTGAGAAACCCTTAAGATACATCCCAACACCCTAAACGACGAAGACTATCCTATAGAGCACATACAGTGCTTAACACCTCTTGATTTTCTATGCTCCCTGGTCGATAATTAAAGCATACTTCCGGTTTAGCTACCCTAATTAGGTATCCATTCCTGGAGTCCACCACCTGTTTTTTCTTTGATCATAACAGTACTTGGTCTTCCTTATGGTTTCATCTATATTTTGAGGTTCATCAAATGCAATTATGTCCTTGTAGGACTGAGGTAATTCACTGAGAAAATGTTGAATTTTTACCTTATCATCTATGATATACTTGACATACCTCAAAATCTCCAAGAATTTATTGTAATATTCTTCCATGATCAATTGTCCCAATTTCAATTCATGGAACTCTTTGATCTTGTCATCATAGTACCTATTAGAGAGGTACTTCTGCTTGAAGTATTTCTTGAATTGCTTCCACACAATTTTCCTTTCACTAATCTTCTTCGCTTTCCTAAGATGATCCCACCATATAGATGATATTCCATTAAAATTGAATATGGCCACCCTTGCCTTCACTTGGAAATACTTCCTCATCCCAAGAAGCCAAGCCTCAACTCCTTAACCCGATTTGGCTTCACATCAAAAGTGGGAGGTTTGGCTTTCTAAAATTCCACATATGAGTTGTCCTTAAAATGCCTCTTCCTCTTATTTCTATGAGATGGTGATATTGAGTCTTTAGAGGTAGATGACTCACTAGAAGAGAAATCTGGATTCCATGTCCTCTCTCTAGATATCCTTCCTGAGCTATGGGACCTCTTGTGAGATTGCCTCCTTGAACTACCCCCACTCTCTACCTCACTTCTTGAGTGTTGTCCTAGGTGAATATTCCTCTGAATGTTTGTTAATTTTTGGAGCATGGTTGCATTCAGCTAGTTATTCCCTTCTTTATCTCTAAGAAACCTCTCATTATCTGCTCTGCACATTTGTAATTCCACTCTTAGGCTCCTCATCGTTTTTGCAATGTTTGGGGGAGTTACTTGGTTCTTTGACCATTGGATTTTGTCTCTTCATTCTCAACATGCATATTTTTTCCCATGACATCTGCTTCGATTGCATAATGATCATGTGCATCTTCCATGATGATGGATTTCTTGGCCCAACCAAGGACAATGATTCCAAAGTGTAATATACTGAACGTTGACCCTTAACTGTTCTTAATATGATATTTATTGGCTTCATTACATTCGTAAAAATTCACAAAATTATATTTCATGCATTGTGGAAACTACCCCCATTGACAATTTTTTTTTCAAATCAAGGTTACATGCACCTTTCTATTCAAATATCAGAAACATATGAATCCCTCTTTCAGATTATGACTATGCACCATTGTTCCCCTATGTATAATATTTCCGATTCCTATTTTCATGCTTCATTTTGATCTCAAATATGAAAGTTACAACCTTCCAAAACTGCTAATTTTGCCCAATTATGCACTTTTTCTATAGGTGTAATTAGCTCCGGAGACCAACTTCAACCACCTGTAGAAGAAAATACAACGAAAACTAGAATTTTTTTTCTATTGGGCATTGATAATACATATAACAAGGATCAATCCTCAACTTTCATATTTATGATCTGATGCTTAAGTCAATTTCTATAAATTTATGGAATTGACTACTTTTGACTTTTGCAGTTTTTTCGATACTTGGAATTTTTAGCAAAACTGGTTATCTTCCAAACTAAACATTTCTGGAAAAGATTCCTCTAACCAAAGTTGTCTATTTTTATGAGTAGGTAAAATTCCAATTCCATAATTTTTTCTTTTATTCACATCTAAGGTCACTTTTACCTCTTACAAGCTTTGCAAAATCCATAAAAAGTGCATTGGAATAATGGATTTTTGCCTTTTTTCGCACCAAGACTTCACACCTTTTGTAATTTATCCCCAAGATTCTATATTTATCCATGTTACTGGTCCATGGCTGTACCATAGCAATTTTAGCCTAAATCTGGTCACCATCGAGTCTCTGGACACTAATATTTAAAAGTCATTATTTCAAATTTTCTATCAAAGCAAAGCATAATGGGCTCAAGCCTCTCACTGATGGTTTTGTAGTCTTCGTCAATGGCGTCCAAACACCTCATATCTCATCGAATTCAGAGCCAAACTGCTCCTTTTATGGCTAAAACAATTTCCGAGCTCCAAATTTTTTTATTACTTTTTAACCTATTCGATGACCTTTATCGGAGCTCCTCTATCGATCTTGTCATTTCATCCTTTCCTGCAATTCCATCAAGGGAAATCTTGAGATGGACCCCTGATATAGCACTCGCGATACACCATTAGACTTGGCCCATCAGGAGTTTCATCAATACTATCGTGATAAACCCTAAAATAGGACTATGATATGGCACTCCTGATACATTGTTAGACCTGCCTAGTCGAGGTAACTCTCGATATACCCTTTTTGCACCTCTGATAGATGTACTTCGATAACTACATCAGATCTCCTCTATCGAATCTGTTCCTTGGGATACAATTTTTGCACCCCGATAAATGTACTTGGATAACTACATCGAACCTCCTCTATTGGACCTATTCCCTAGGATACAATTTTCGCACCTCGATAAATGAACTTTGATAACTACATTGGACCTCCTATATTAGACCTTCCTCAGTTGGGTATCCTATGAGAAACACCTTTTGCACCTCCCATAAGTTAACCTCGACAACACTTTATCGGGAATTCCCTTTTTGACTTATTTTCCCGATAGCCCTCAGCTAGTTCTCCCATCGATAGATCATTAGTGGGGATCTTCCCATTGAATGGTTGTGATCATGTCTAGGATCTCATCAGACAACTCTAATCACATCCTGCATTAAACTGACAGATGAAATCCTACATCCCCGATACATGCTATCCGGTAGAATTCTTGGGCCTTAGACGTTGGGATACCCACACATTCATCCCACTTGGCTAGTCCACATCATACCCTTGTCCACATGTCATAGGTGGGGTCCATCTCAAATTTCCCAATTTTTCACATTTTCACAATTACACAAAATTTTGATTTCCTCCATTCTAGAATAACTCTGTTACATAAAATAACCGAAATTCATCATTGATAGCTCTGTGAATTATGAATATTTTCCCAATTTTCCTTATCTAATCTATCATTCCTATTAGTCGACCATTGATTTAACCCATGGCTCTGTCAAAATGCTCTCTAACAATTAAAACCACATTTTTTTAAAAACTTTTATCAACACTTTCTATGCATCTATGGTTTTATGCTTGTGACTATGGATTCCATCCCATACACTCCGATGTGGAAACCAGTAGCTTTGATACCACTCTGTCACGTTCCCATCCATCGCTTTAACCAACAAAGGGGAGATTTACAAATTTTGGGCCTCTAAATTCCTCCCATGGGAATAATATGAAATTCATAGCAATAAAATGTGTGTGCATATGCATAAATATAAACACAATGGAAATAAACTCTACCCCCCCCCACACGCATCATGCATACACACCATATTCATCGCATGCATGATATAAAAACATTGCACATTCAAATACAAAGATAATACTTAGCTTTAAACAAAGAAGATTGAATCATCTGGTTGTGTAAGAGCAAGTTTCCACCCAACAATAGACACTCTATCCATCATATACTCTTTCTATTGAGAGGCCACCAGGGAAAATGGAACACCTACATGCTTCTATCTCTCATCCCACAATCCGTTTTTCTCTCCATGCTTAGCCAAATGCTCCCCGATAGCTCTACATAAATCTCACTTAACCATCACAGCCATGGGACTGCTTCCAACTATCCCACACAACACAAGGCCGAAGGCATTCCCCTTCATTGATATAAAGTTACCTTAATAAATACAACCCTTATAGTTCTTACCAACATGTGCAGGAAGAGTCCAATCTATTGTATGTTGTTGGAGAACCTCCTATAACATTGATTCGTGGCTTCTCAAGCATTCCATAGTAGAAAAAATTAATGGGTATGGATTCCTAGATTGCCCAACTTCTATGCTCACCCACAATAATCTAATTTCTCTCAAATATGCAACTATATTTCCAAATTCAAATTTATGGGTTTGCATAGTCTGGTAATTGGTAATGAACAACCAAATGAAAATTTTGTGTAGGGTAGAAAACTGCTAGTAAAAATATTCATAATGAAAAATGGATAGTAGACTCCAAAATATGAGAGAATCATGGTGGAAAATACAATTGACATAGCTTTTGAACATGGAAGAAATGACTCTTACAACAATCATAGAAGTATATTCATCCCATGATTCCATAACTACATGAGAAAAATTTTCCCACCAACCTCACACATGCATTCAATGATTGGGTAAACCAATAAAAAGGGAATACTTTGCTCATTTAAGGAGAATGACAGCAATTGGGTGAGTTTTAAGGTTGGAACTTGGCAATAGAGGATTTATCTCCCATAGACCCCCTTTCCTCTTCTCCTCTAGTGGAATCATAGCCCCTCTAGTGCTCTTTACACAACCATCTTGGACCATTTTATTATTTTCCAACATAATATTTATATATCATTTGAATTGGCATGTTAAGACAACGACATAGTCCATATAGATAATATTTAGATCATAGACATTCACCAGTCGGGCCTTGGCCTTGAGCTCCGCACTAGGAATTCATACTAGCATATTTACATCATTTACAGGATTTGATTTAATATATTCCAAGTCAAAAGTGAGGGTATTACAAAATTAACAAGGGTATTGAGTGGTGGGGAGATCTTATATCTACCCAACATTTTGGAAGAGTTGAGATGTTTGTTGGATCAAACTAAAGTTGCAAATGTACCAATCCTAATCATGAACATGATGAAAATTTATTTCATGATGTCATGAAAGTATATTCTTCGTCTATGACAAAGATTGTAGGACTATATGTTAGTAAGGGAAATAATTTTGAGTATCTCGAGGAAATATCATTTCCATTACTACTATTATTACGATGGAGATCATTCCAAAATTACTAGCCATTGATCACATAGAGTTGTAAGACAAGGCTATCGATTGAACAAGGCACCAATTTAGGGTAGGGGTTTAGGAAGAATTAGAAAAGCTAGGGTGAGGAAGTAACTAAGAGAAAGAAAACCTTATTTAATCTTATTGGACTAAGTAGCAATAGGGGGAAATGCATCAAAGTTCCTAAGGATAAGATTACATTGGTTTTGGGAAAGTCGACGTGGGTTTGGAGAATATGACAAGCCTAATGGGGACAACTTTAGCCAATCATTTTATGGGAAAGAATGCCTTGGAAGGTTCATTGCTTGTGTGGATGGAGAAGGTCTAGAGTGGGATTTTACTGTATCTTCTAAAGATTCACATCATTTTTCAATAGGGCTCACCTTCAAGTTGTGTTCTAAAGAATATGTAGAGAAAATTCTTGCAAAGAGGTGGTTTGAGGGACCCCCCTTACTTGATTTAAGGAGATGGAGGTCAGGGTTTCAACCTCTAGAAGGAGAAAATGTTTTTGCAATCAGTATGGGTGCAATTGTTTGGTTCACCTATGGAGTTTTAGAACAAATATGTGCTAAAGGATTTGGGGAACAAGATCAATAAATTCATCGGTATTTAGGCCAACTTTCATATAATAGTGGGTAGTAAGGTCAACAAAATTATGGTGGAAATTGACCTTTGAGAGGAACTACTAAAGAAATGGAGATTATTTGGAGAAAGTGGAAATCTAATCAAATTTTGGAAAGGGCATGGAAAGGAAAAGAGAAGTCTTCAATGGGGGTTTCAAAAATAAGGGAGAAGCTAGATAAATCCAAATAACTAGAGCGAATTTCAAATACAATTTTAGGAAAAGGATTGGTAGACTTAGACAAACAAATAATATAAGAAGGCACAAAGGATTTGACAAGTGACAAAATCATAGAAATTTAAAGGGGGTCTACAAAAACAATCTCAAGGAATCATAGTCCATGTGAAATATCATAATTAGGTATATTGAACTATAATTTTCCCTTTCCCAACTCTTAATTTACTTCAAAGGGTGATTTACCAATTGATTGTAAATGGAACCCATAGATGTGAATCCTCTTTTGGGTAGTGACTTGGGTGGTAAGAAACATAAGGAGGAACCTAGAATCCCTGCGAAATTAGAAACTTCACCTAAGAGTCTATCCTAGTTTGAAAAGGGATTTCAATTTCCAAAGGATTACTCTTTAGTGAGTAGCTCAAACTGAGATTTGGAGGATACATACTTAGACCCATGAAGGATAATCCTGAGAGAGAAGTAGTAGGGATTAAGTGAGCTCTACTCCATGGTCTTGGATCCTCTTTAGTAGTTGCGAGAAAATTTATTTTGACTCTAGTAAGGAAGAAATCCAAAAAATAAGTTTAAGGATGAAAAAAAAATGAGAACCAATGGGGCCCTTAGAGCAAGGTCTACTTTAGATAGGGTTGATCCATGATAATTATGTCTCTTAATATGAGAGGGTAGGGAGTGACCATAAGAATATAACCCTCAAAAGATTGCATACCAACCATAAAATAGATGTAATAGTGATCCAAGAAACAATCTCTGAAGGGACAAAAGTAACGTCCATTTTGTCCTCTTGTCTAAAATATTAGTCCCTCTATTCATTAGATGCAAATGGAAGGTCGAGAGGAATTGCTATAAGTTGGAAATATTAAATGGAACTCATCAATTTGTCTTTCATAAATATATATATTCAAATGGATTTAAGGTGAAAGAAATTTGAAAAAGTGTTCTCAATTATAAATCTTTATGGTCCTTATGGAGAAATATTTTGTTTTTTCCGGTGACTAAGGGGGGCATCACACCACTGGGAGACTTGGAAAAAACTGGGGCACATATGGGATACACCGGTGCTGCTAAAACCTCTTCCCGAAATAAAATCTTCCAAACTGTTAGGATCATTCCAGGGCTGCCCCCTTATTTTTTGTGGAGATCTTATGGGACAATTTCAAAATAATGGGCATGATCAAAGATGGTAATGTTATAATGGGAAGATATTTAAACCTAATAATTAAGGTGGATGAAACATGGGGAGAAGAAGCTAAGAAAGATCCTCTGATTGACTATTTCTCTCAAATGTTTGAGGATCTAAGGCTTTGTGATGTGAAACGAACTAAGCCTTGGTTCCAACTTGGAGGATTTTAATATGTGGAAAGAAAGGGGTTTCTAAATGTATGGATGGATTTCTGGTTGCAGAAAATATTACTAAGGAATCAAAGAGACTAAAATCATGGGTAGGAGAAGAAGGGGCTTTAATCCATTTACCTGTTTTGCTTCAATTAGAAAAGGGATGAACACAAACCTTATGGATTGTTTAAAGTTAACCATACTTGGATTGAAGAAAAAGGTGTCAGAAACTGGTTATACAAAACTAGAAGAAGTATGATATAAGTTTGGTTAGACTTCTATGTTTTAGTTCACAAAAAACTTTGAAAAAATTAATGGTGAATAGGGAAAATAAAATCTCAAAAAGAGTTGAAAGAGAGAGGAATGATTCAAGATATTATTTGATTGGAATAATGAAGCCATATTCACAGAAGGAGAATATAGAAAGTTAAAAAAACAAGAGAGATAAAAAGGAATTTGTTGGAACAAGAAGAAGTAGAGTGGAGATTGAAAAGTAGGGCTATTTGGTTTGTAGAGGGTGATGGAAACACTAAATTCTTCCAAAATTACAAAAACTAAAAAAATAATATTAGTAGCTTCTTTGCACTACTGATACCACAAGGTACTCCATAACTAACATAAATTTTACCCCCCTGATACTTAAATTGATTTCTTTAGTTGGCTATAACATTGAGAAATGGAAATTAAAGCTACAATAGAATTTAACTTTTAATTTTTACCTTAACACATGAATGCAACTCTAAAATAATTTCTTACATGAATATGCAATTAAAAGCATAAGTGCAGAGCTACCAAAACTAGAAATAATAAACTACATAGAATATAACATAATAATACATCATTTCATGACATAGTGAGTGTACTTATATCCCTGGAAAACCAATACTTCAATTGGATACAAAGAAAGGACATTCCTCCCATCCGTAGGATCTCTATCACACTTAATCTTTCTATGAAAAAAGCCATTACCCAGCTAATGTTGAGTCCACAAGGGTGAAGTCCTAAGGTCAGTCTTAGATTCCTATTTACTTAGGCCATAACCTAGAAATATTTGATTTGCAAGAAACCCCTCTATAACTATCCCAATTCCCTTCTAGTGCTCCAACACGGTTTTCTAGGGAATCTCACTTATGGGACTCCAGGTATTCTCAGTTGCAGGATAGGTTTTCTCTCTCAACGACACACTAATCCTTATTATAATTCCTTGGCAATAGCATAAGCCTCATGAAGGTACTATGTCCAATCCATAGAATAATTGTCTTTTCCTCTGTCCTCTTCTAAAAAATTCATATAACTCAGAATCCTGCTCCATGCTACAATCTAAACATTATATATGCATACTAATAAGTCCCCATGTGGTCTTCATGAGTGGTCCACATTTCAATTTAATACCATTAATCCCAACCCTTTTTTTGTCTAGGGGAATCAACAAGAGAGATTGGGCTGGTACTCGCATGACACAGGGTCCAGGGGTCCAATCTCACTACCACTATACCCCTAGGTGCAACCATAAGGCCCGAGTCATGGCGCACAATGAAGGTTGGGGGGAATCGAACACGTGACCTTCCATTTACAACCAATTTCAATTTAACCACTTGAGCTACCCCCCATGGGCCCATTAATCCCAACCTTAGGATAATAGAAACAAAGGTTATTAATTGATTATTTAATATTCAAGTGGGTTTAAGTACTTTAGGTTAAAACATTAGCCAAGGTCCCACCAATCCCCTCAAGCCTTCTATAAACCCCTTTTTCACTTCCTCCACTTGTGGAATCTTATCCCCCCATATATTTTTATTCCTTCTTCATTTACAGTCATTAGAGTTTTATATTATAAACCAATGTGCATAATTACATTGTATTTGATCATTCTTTTTCTAGATTATATATGTCTATGTTTTAGCCACTTGATCATTACATATACATTTACATTCTAAGGTAAAAAATGGTGTAATATATGGGATATGTTGGAATATTCTCATCATCATTTTTTATATTTGCATGCCTACATGCATCCAGTCATCATGCATGCTTCTGCATGCATCCGATCATCAGTATGGCAGTCTCCCCAGCACCTGGAGCCTATGTTCGCCCCCCTAGAGCCTGTTTTTAGCCCTTGGGAGCCCTCCTACCTACCTAGTGCGTCTTGTTTTCCTCACCAGGAAGACTAATGCACCCTACTACACTGCTTGAATCACTAACAGTCAGTTGCAACATTTATTGACTAGTTTATTCATTTATTGCTCAGTTTTTCTGCTTGTAGCTCCCAGTTGTCTGTATCGAAGTGCCACTTGACCTACTGACAACCTCATCAGCCTCATGCACCCTCCTTGGAGTCTCATTCACTTGATTTGTGCTCACATGACTCAGTTAGACTCAGTTAGACTCATTTGACTGACCTTTGACGATTTGTGACTACTGCCACTGGTTGGATGATGTCTCCAATGCTATCCAAGCCACACACTGAGGAGAATTCAAATGACCTTAGAGGCATTCAAATCCATTTGATTGTATTAAGTTATTATTCACTATTCACAGTGCCAACTTACAACTGATGTATGATACAACAATTTTTGCCATTTCTTATGTTAATGAGTGATTATTGATTCAACAGTTCTTCTTCTCTTCTCTCCTATTCTTGAGTGAGTTTTAGTGAGGTTTGCTCCAGCTGTGTGATCTCGCCTGTAAAATATCACAGGATATAAAAAAGAAGGATCGTTCAAAGGTTTGATCTTTCATGGAAATGGTTGATGAAGGAGTTAATCATTTCAAAGGTCTATTTCAAGAGCCCACTAGATCAAATATTGTAGATATTCTAAAAGTTGCCTCCTCTCTAAGGCTAATAGATGATAAAAAATGATGATTTATAAGATGGTCGATCTATAGAGGAAATCAAATTAGTCATACATTCTTAAAAAAAACAAGACTTTGGGTCCACATGGATGGATGATAGAATTATATCTAGGGTTCTATGACCTTTCTGGAAAAGGAGATGTTAAGAGTAACTGAAGAATCTATAGTTTCAAGGAAAGACTTGGGTGCTTTAAATGTTATATTCATATATTTGATTCCAAAGGAAACGATCTATAATTCTTTGTTAATTATATGCCCATCTCTTTGCGCAATTTGGTGTACAAAATTATAGCAAATAACTTGGATAATAGGTTGACAAGTATACTCTTTGATTTTATTTTGGAAGAGCAATTAGGTCTTCTTCGCAATAGGAAAATTCATGAGGTTGTGGGATCAACTTACGAGGGTATACATATTATTAAAGTTAAAAAAATTCCTATAATGATGATGAAATTGGATTTGGACAAGGTTACTTAGCAGTAAGTAATATAACTTTATATTAGATTAACACTATTCCAAATTGGGATGATAACTCTAGCAGTGTCAAGTTATTTAAACATTTAGGAGTTAGTTAAGATCAACTTGGTCTAATGTGCCTTTAGTTAAAGTGTGTTTCTTTAGTATGCATTAGTATGTATTTCTACTAATCTAATTCAACAATCACGGTATGTTCTTGACATAGAGTGATCTGACGGCTCCTCTTCTCCTCGATACTAACGATTATATTGGTCCATTGATTAGTACCTAATTGGTCCATAATCTCTATTTAAAGAACGCTGAGAGTCATTTGTTGATGATCGATCGTGAGGAACTAATATGCAAAAATATTTTCCTTTTGCATTAATATATTGTCTCAAGTGAGCATATTAGTTGGGGCCATGGACGATTTCCCTCTGTGAGAGCTTTAATCATGTAATACAATTGTGTGTCGATCTTTGATATGTTTATGCGAGTTGTTGCTTAAGGTGTTAAACCTATCTTGAAATACCTTGTTTTTTCTAACATGGTATCATAATGTTTATGAATTACTGCTCCCATTATTGATCAATATCTTGAACTTGTGTCACTACATGTAACAAAGGATTTTTAGATTCTATTGTTTTTGTGCATTTCTAGGCCGAGGGAGCCATTTGCATATGGAGTGATACTTTCAATTGGAAACACTTTTCATTTTATTTGAAAAGCTTTTATTTTTCCCAAGATATGACCATTTTATCAGATCATGAGGTATCCTATTTTCTTTACGTTTTTTAAATATTTTTCATACTATTTTATTTTTTAGTTCTATTTTTTGTTTATATTCTCGATCTTCTCCCTTTCTAGTTTATGTATGCTCTTTGTCGTGCACTTTGTACAAGCTTGACAAATCAAAAACATAGCAGAAAGTGTTTTCTTTTCTTGTATGTTCGTTTTTGTGTGCCTTGTGTGAACTTGACAAATTAGAAATAGAGAGAAATCTTGCATTTTCCAGGTAATCTAACCTCGAGCTTAAACAATTTTAGATTTGAAATGTGATTTTTTTCTTCTTTGCGACTATGTTGAAGTGTTTTATAAGAAAAAATAAGGTTTTTCGGCATAAGCATGCACTTCTCTAGAAAAATAAAATAAAAATAAAAATACAAATACAAATAAAAGAAAAGAATAAGAATAAGAAAATGAAAGCTCTCATCCTTCATAACGTTTGTTATATATTTTGCATTAACTTACTTGGTTGAAAGTTACCTTTATTAAGTAAAAGGTTTTGAATTTATGCATTTTTTTCATTATACTACTTTTTGAAAAAGTTCATGCAACTTTAGATTTTTGAGATAACTTTATTGTAAAGTACACTTCACATATTTTTAAAAAAGATCACTATAAGGTAACTTTAATGTTCTTTTTAAGTTATTTTTTGCATGAAACTCTAGTTTATAAAGTAACTTCAATATAAAAGTGCTTCTCAGTTATTTTATAAAAGTGGGTCACTTATTTTAAAAAGTAACTTATTTGTAAAAGTAAGTTTATGGAAAAAGTTAGAGAAGGAAGGGAATTATTTTCTTACTCAAAAGCCTTATTCCACACCTATCACCATGTGGGATAATATCTACCCACCACATGGAATCTTTGTTAATTTTTATGTCTTTTTTTCAAAAGGGCATAACTTTGAAATCTAGAGTCCATTTTTAGTACCGTTTTTTTAAACTGATTATTTTTTTTAGAGCTCTTCGTCAAGATCGTTAGTTTCAGCTTTTGAAGACAATTTAATTGCGTATTATATATGGCTAGTCCAAGTGATCTCCTACTTACTAGTACCAACTACTTCTCTTGGAAATCTCGTATGTAGGATGTACTAGAAAGTAAAGGACTTTATTGGATTACCTTGGGAAAAGAATCTTCCTCCATTAATGCCTCAAAGAAAGCTTATTGGGATAATAAAAAATGATGGAACACATGGGTTAATTGAAATCTCCATCTCTTATGATTTACAGTTTCTCCTTCAAGGAGTTGATAAACCAAATGAAACTTGGACAAATTTGGAAGCCATATTTGGGACACATAATGAGATTTGATCCCACTAGCTTGATAACCATTTGAATGATTGACACTACAACAAAACAAGCAATTAGCGCCTAAAATAGCGCCATAATTTAGTGTATTTGAGTTCACGAATTGGACACTTTTGCTGGTGCAAAACTCAACGCCATAGTGCATGTTCACTTCGGTGCTGGAAATAACACCAAAAATAACGCCCAATTTAGCATTGGAAAAAGTAACACTTACTTTAGCGCCTAATTTAATGACTAAAATTGCTTCCAATTTTGCTTCCATTTCTGTTACCATTTTTGCTTCTAGTTTTTCTCCTAGTTGTGCTTCATGTTTTACTTCTGGTATTGCATAGAAAATAGCTTCTTTTTTGGCTTCCTAATTGATGCCAAGTTTTGCTTCCATTATGACATCCTTTTTTGCTTCCATTTTTTCTCCCGGTTTGGCTTCCAGTTTTGATTTCGGTTTTGCTTCCAGTGTTGCTTTTGGTTTTGCTTCCGATATAACATCACTTGTTGCATCTAGCTTTGCTTCCATTTTTTTGTCTTTTGTTGCTTCTAATATGGCTTCTATTATTTCGTCTTTTGTTGCTTCTAAAATTGCTTCCATTATTACTTCTTTGTTTGCTATCTAAATTGCTTCTGTTTTTGCTTCCTAAGTAACGCCAAGTTTTGCTTCCAAGATTACTTATGGTTTTATTCTAGTTTGGCTTCCATTGTTGCTTCCTTTTTTGCTTCCAAAAATGCTTCTTGTTTTGCTTCCATTTATTAATTTAATATTTTTTATTTCAATTTAATTAGTTAAATATAGCATGGCTCTTAAATAACTTATATGATTATAGAGTAAGTCATATTGCATTTGAAATATTTTGTAAGATAACATTTATAATGAATTTTTAGGGAAACATACATCCATACAAACTAACAACATCATTATACTTATTAAATCTCCATCAAAATAAAATCTACAACATCCAATATATATAAAATAACAAGATAATTATTATAACATGATCATCATCTATAATTAAAACAAGTGAGCCAAGTATCTATAATTTAATTGAATTTGACAACATCCATCCTGAGCAGTAAATTAAAATCATCATACCTAATAAATATCCATCCAAAAATCATTGAACGCTTCCAATATATATATAAATTGACTAGTCAATACCGATAAGATCATCATCATATATAACTACAACAAGTGAATGCCAAATATATCAGTAGATCAATAACATGTTAAAATGATACATGTCCAACAATCGACATAATTCAAAATGATAAATGATGTAACTCAATATGATACATGTCAAGATGATACATGCCCAAATGATATAAGTAAAAAATGATACAACTCAATAATATGGTACTGTAGGTGAAAATGATACGTATGATAGTAAAAATGAAAAGAGGCATCATAACAATATATCAACAATAATCCATGATGCAGTCTATATGATTAATGTCACTGGCTACTACCAACAACTGTCTCATGATCATCATCACTGTCGTGATCATCATCATCATCATCATGACCATCATCATCGTGATCATCATCGTGATATGCATCATTATCATCATCTCCCATGTATGTACCATACCCAACCTAATATGGATCTATATCATCATTAGGATCAACTGGATCTTCTGCATGACCCGTGTTTTACAAAAAATACATTCAAAATGAAAAGTTATTATTTATTTAATGCAATAATTAATTTTTATGTTATATTTATAATATTACAACATATGAAACGAAACGATAATCATATTACATCAATATCAAAGTGCACATACCCTAATAAAATTTCAAATAAGTTACAGCTAAGATGCCATTCCAATGATGTAAAGCATGCAACAATTCTAATAAACGTTAGTAAAAATCATAAAAAAAATTGTTATACATTTTAACTATCAACTGTAAATTCTATTACATAACCTTAAGTGCCAACCCTCTCCATTTTGTGCTATATATGATTATGTTTGCCTCGAAGATCTTTTGAGAGTTAACTAGTCTATATATCTTCTTCTCTTATATTTTAGAAATGAATATTTTTCTAGGACATTTTGGCACTGTAATGTGCTTGAAAGGTTCTTTGAGAATTAACTAGTCTATATGTCCCTGTATTTTAGAGTCAATATTGAAAGTCAATTTTATTATGATTTTAACAAGATATTTAATCAAGGATATTGAGCTTTTAAGATATGTTCTTTCTAATTGAACATACAGGGATGTATATAAATCCTCAAATTTGTGCAATGATACTCAAATAATAGTGTTTTTATTTGCACGAGATAAGTAAATCAATGGGGTAATCATACCAGACACTTGGGTATATAATAACAGGCCTACTCGTAGGTACAATGATATGCCTTGAAATTTTATTTGTAGAGATTCCATACATATTGAATGAAACAACCCATTGGCCATGGGTGAGATACATAAAGGTACTTTTCACATTGTTAGACACACCCAATGTGAAAGTAATGACCTCGCTACATAGAAAAATAACAATACATCTTAGCGGGGGAGTTACTTTGGTTGGAGCTACCTCCTCCATGATCTATGTCTGTAGCTGCTACTACTCCTTCTGAACTGGAGCAACCTAATCCCTATGAATCTGGAAACTTGACCTCATCTGAGCTATGGCTACCTGCAAAAGCTATGTTGAAGTCATATGGGTCCATTCCCACCAAGTGGGTCTGATAAGGTGGTCCTCCTGCCACCTCAAAAAATTTGCATAACTAGCTCTATGTCCTCTAGTCAATCTGCGAAGAGGTCGACCCCATACTTGGTACAATCGTCCCTCTTTGATACCCAGTATGATGGAGTCCTCAACATACACAACTCCCTCTAGCCATAACTGTACTACATGTCCTCTGAACTCAACTCTATAACCTTGATCCTCCAAGGCTAAAACTGAGAGCACATTCACACTCATACAAGGAACATATAGAACATGATGAAAGGCTATATTCCATCCTGACTCTACCTAAAATAAAAATTAACCCTCTTGTCTATCGAATTATCCTTTTGTGTGGATCGCACACCTCACCAAGCATTTAGTAGCTACTAAGCTAGGTGGATGAAATAAATCACACTCCCCTGTCATATGGCGTGTGGCACAACTATCTAGATACCACCCATCTTGAGAAATATCCTCTGAATACAAGAGTAATACATACTCCTTCTTGAACAGTGTAGAGAATTTCTTGGATGTGGCAGCCAACTACTGCTCCTCCTATGTTTCTCCACTATCCCCTTCTTCCTCTGCTTGTACAACCACTTGCTGCTGCTTCTTCCCCTTTACCCCTTTTCCCTTCTTGGCATGTGGGCACTGATTGACATAATGCCCAAATTATCCACAGACATAACATTTTATCCCGGACATATCTTTCTTAGGCTTTCTACCACTTGCAGCTTCTCCTCCAAAGCTAGGCCTCATGCTTGGCCTTAGGATCTCATGCTTGGTATGAAATAGTGAAGCAAGGGATGTCAGTTATACTCAATTATACTTATTAAATTACTGCAATTTTTTTTTACTGTTGTTTAATAAACTGAATAACACCAAAAATATTACAATGTAGCGAAACCGAGAATAATTTAGCCACACATCAAAGACAAGTGATTTACCCTGAAAACCCCACTACCTCTGGAGAAAATCAACAATGCTTGTGTTATTCTCTTTATTATTTAAGGGTACATATGAAAGTATATTACAACAATCTGGACTCCCTCTCTAGATATGAACAAACTCGTCCCACTATATTCCACTTCTGACTTGAATGGAAGACTTACTTTCCATGATTGTACCACTTGTACGAGTCTCTAGGTGCTTGAAGGATCCTTATGAAAGGATTTTTCAGCAGTTAGGGTATGCCCAACTTGTGGATACTACACCCAGACTACACCTCTTCACCTAAAAATGCCCATACCTTTTCCTTAGGCTACCATATGTTATTTTGCAAACTCAGTTCTACTTAATTGAGTTTTACCAAAACAAAAACACGCGCTCCAACCGTGGCCCAAAATATGTAGCACAGTTTAAACAGTTCAACACTTAGACAATTATGCAATCATCCATTAAGCCATTATGCCATTACATAATCATGCCAACAGAAATAGAACACGAAGATATGTCAGGCACCCAAGGAAGGTGTCAAAAACTTAACTCAATAATATATATTCAACAAAGGAGTGTGCTCACAAGATACAACTCAAAGAATACCATAGATGGAAACTCTTGCCTTAGACAAAACCTAGTCTAACTACCACACTCTTACACCTTTTTTGCTTCTGTAGGAGTGCCTCTCACAGCTCTTGTTCCACACATTGAGTTTGACTGGGTTTTAGAGCAGATTTCATTTGAGTTTTTAAGGGGATACAAGCAATGCGTATAAGTTGGATCAGGGTTGAGTTTTTGTAGGCATACTGGACTGTATAAGGGTCATATCGTCTACTATATTTTGATTGCATAAATCCTCTACGCTGAGAGAATATTTTTCATGTTATTAAGGGAACACTGTAGTTGAGTTTACTTGAATAAACTAAACTCAACTTGAGCCAACTCAACTTAGTATTATGGTCAGAGGGAGTCATGGGGATCGCACACACATGTTCTATAGGTTCTAGAAGGTGCATGACCTGAGAGCACTTTTCACGGTCTACAACAAGGCACATGGCTTAAGGAGGATCTCTTGAAGGGATAACACTTTGAAAATACTTTCCCTACATACTAGAGACATTATTTGGTGTGGTTAGATAACTTGGTGGGATGTCTTGCTAGGAATTTGTATTGCTAGTTAGGTTTTGTTATTTATGGTGAATTCCTTCATTGGGTTTTGGAGGGAATTTTATCGGAAACCAATTTGTCTAATTTTACAGCCCATCCTATACTCCATTTGATACATTTTTTTCCCCTAAAACTAAGACCTCCATGGAAAACATTAGGACTTTTTTCCCTCCCTTTTCACATTTCTACTGATGCTTCAGATTCAACCATTGCTACAGTTTTAGGCCAGAGGAATGATTCAGTTACCTATGTTATTTATTATATTAGTAAGAATTTGACCCCCGCTGAATTAAACTACACAGTGACTGAAAAAGAGTTTTTGGTTTTCGTTCATGCTATTAATAAATTTAGACATTATATTCCGAGTTATCAGGTTTTTGTGCACATTCATCACTCTACAATCAGGTATTTAATGAATACTCCGATAACCAATGGACGAATTACTAGATGGCTTCTACTTTTACAGGAATTTGGCATTACAATTTTAGACCATTTTGGAAGGGAAAATTTGTAAATTTGACATGAATTTCTTTACAATCTTTTTGCAAATTTTTAATCTGATTTGATTTATGCTTGTGCTGATTGATGGAGAATATCCTAAGGTATTCCTTTCAACAAGTTCTACTCCATCGACTAAAACACCTTATCCAAAGACAGAACTAGAGACAATAAAAGTACCTTGATTCCTGCATTCATTAACAGTAGGTTCTCTCGTCACCAACAAATGAGAATTCCTTAATGTCTCTTGCTTGGTGAATTCTATTGATGTTCGAAAACAACTCATTTATTCACATCATACTAAATGTACTTAGGTACCTTGTTTTCCGTAAAATAAATGACATAATATGTCACACTGGTTAAGAGCTCACATTATTGGTTGGTAATCCAGTGACTTTCCTTCTTGTTCGATGTCAGAAAATTTATTCATAGTGACAGAAATAACTCCCTGTTATTCATTTAATTCATAGGACAAATCCTATATTTATACATAATATATGAGACTCTTGGACTTCGGATTCCAAGAGATCCATTGGAGTCTCCCAAGACTCCTCATCTTCCATAATTGCCACTAAAACTATTTACATAATTTACAAATATCCCGTAGGATTCCAACATTCCCCCCTTAATCCAAAGGGGTGTTTGTAAGTCCGAGCATGGTTCTAAATATTTCAAACTTTTCTCATCCAAGTGCTTTGGTGAATATGTATGCAATTTTCTCATTCGTGGAACAATGACGTAAATGAACTGTCTTGGACTCTACATGATGTTGAATCAAATGATACTTTGTGTTGATGTGTTTAGTTCGATCATGGAATTTGGGATTTTTGGCCAATTAGATTGCAGAAGTGTTTTCAATCAAAAGTGGAGTGGATTTATCTTGTTTTTCCTACAAATATTCAAATATATTCCTGAACCACACAATCTCTTTGGTTGCTTCTGCAACAACTACATATTTTTCCTCTGTTGTTGAATCTGTTGGAACTAACTGTTTGTGTGATCTCCATGACACAACTATTGATACAAGACTCATCGTGTATCCAGAAGTGGACACTCTTTTTCTTTGTCACCATTGAAGTATGAATCAGAGTACCCAATGAGTTTGAAGTCATCCACCTTAGAGTACTTGAGTCCCTTTGAAGTATCTTATAACAGGATTTTTGCGACAGACCAATGTCCTTCACAAGGTTTGTGCATGAACCGTGAAATACTGCTAACAACATAAGAAATATCTGGTTTGGTGGTGGTAAGGTAGATAAGGATTCCTACAAGCTGTTGGTACTTGGTTGCATCTTCAAATTATTTTCCTTCACTTGATGTGAGCTTTATATTTTGTTCCATTGGAGTTGAGAGCAGTTTGCAGTCTGTCATGCCAAATCTATTCAACAATTCTCCAATATATTTCTTCTGAGAAATGAATATGTACTTAGGATGTCGAGTCACTTCAATTCCTAAGTAGTAGTAAAGCTGTCCTAGATCAGTCATTTCAAATCCTTTCTTTAAATCTTTCTTTATGGATGCTATATAATTTTCATTGTTCCCTGTCATCAAAAGGTCATCTACATATACTACAAGAAACACAACAGATATTCCAACTTTCTTTACAAACAATGTTGCATCATCAAGATTATCATGTTTGAAATTTAGCTTTAGAAGATGCTCGGTTAGCTTTTCATACCATGCTCGAGGTGCTTGTTTCATGCCATACAAGGACTTGACAAGTTTGCATACCTTGTGTTCTTGTCCCTTCACAACAAAACCTTATGGTTGAGACATAAATAAATTTTATTTCAATTCTCCATTCAAGAATGTTGTCTTTACATCCATTTGATAAACTTTCCATCCATTTTGAATGTTGTCTTTACATCCATTTGATGAACTTTCCATCCATTTTGTGCAGCCAAGGAGAGTATAGTACAGATAGTGCCCCATTTTACTGTGGGAGAGAACATTTCTTCATAGTCAATTCCTTATTTCTGTGCATAGCCTTTTTCCACGAGCCTTGCTTTGTGTTTTTCAAGTGAGCAATCTTATTTGTATTTGTTCTTGTATACCCACTTGCTTCCAATTGGTTTGGTTCCGATTGGAGGGTACACCAACTTCCATGTTCCATTATTTATGAGTGCATCATACTCATTTTGCATGGCTTCTTTCCACTTATCATGAGTAGAAACCTATTTAAAGGAATTTGGTTCAAAGTTAGCAGAAACATTCAATTCACAATCAAATGAGACATCTATGTCATCACCTGAGTTATCTGCATTTCCTCCATCTTCTTGTCTGGTTGAGCTTCTTGTTCCCATCTTTCCAAATTCATTTGAATGGACACTTTAAAGAGTCTTTGTGACCCATTTTGGAATCTTCCTTGATGGCCCAGGTTGATCAATTGGTGGTGCTTCATTCTCTTCAAGGTTCAATCTTCCAATCCTCTCAATCACATCATCCAGTTGAGTCTCTTGTTCAGTTGAAGTGGCCGAAACTTCTTCTTCATGATTTTCTTCATGAGGGGGTTTTGGTGTTGCTTCAAAAGGAAATTCCATAGATTGATCCAATATAGGGATTCCCCCTTTAAGATGTGGAATTTAATTATCAAATTCATAATATGTCCTTAGATGGGAAAACCTCTCAGACGATTCGAGCTGTCTTTCAATAGACTGGTAATTTTTATTAGTTTCAAGAAAAATGACATCTCTGGAAACAAAAAAAATATTGTTTACCTCGTCATAAAGACAATATGCCTTGGAATTTTCTTAATACCCCAAGAAAATTCATCTTTGACTTCTAGCACCAAGCTTGTTTCTTTGCTCCTTTGGTATTAAGACATAGCAGGTGGAACCAAAAACCCTGAGATGCCTAACTGAAGGAAGGTGGAAAAAACACATTTCCTGTGGAGTCTTATCTTCAAGAACATGAGATGTACTTTTATTTCTCAAATATGATGCACATATCACTGCATCACCCCAAAACATTAGCTTCACATTCTTGAAAAACATCATTGAGTGTGTTGTATTCATTAAGGTTCTATTCATCCTTTCCGCTACACCTTTTTGTTGGGGATTGTAGAGAACTAAAGTTTGATGTGTAATCCCATGTTTTCAAAGGTAGTCTTCAAATTCCTTAGGAATATATTCTTTACCACTATCATATCGAAATGTACCAATATGTGCTTGTTCTTGATTTTATATCCATGTATGAAACTTCTTGAAAGTTTGAAATGCTTCAGATTTTGTCTTCAACAAGTATACCCAACACATTCTACTATAGTCATCAACAAAAGTCATAATGTACTTATTACCATTTGCAGAAGGAATTGGCATGGGGCCACATAAGTCAGAGTGAACCAACTCTAACTTTCTACATGATCTGAATTTAGACTCTTGAAATGGCCGCTTACTATGTTTTCCTAGTATGCATGCATCACATTTGTTCTTTTGCATAGGAATGGTGGGGAAACCAAATACACTATTCTTTCTTAACAAACAAATATTTTTATAATTCAGGTGACCAAATCTATCATGCCATAGTAAACTAGATGACATATTACCTTCTTCATGCTGAGATAAATAGGCAAAGTTTTGAAATCTTGCAAAAGAGCCCCTCAACTTCAACAACTGTCCATCTTCATAACCGGTCATGATAATGAACTTTTTTTCAGAGGATTTTCTTATCTCTACAATCCCATCGAACATGTGGATGGAATGGCCTTGCTATCAAATATGCACTAAGGACAACAATATTCTCTGCAACTCTGAAAGATAGAGAACATTCTTTAACATGAAATCAGGGAATCCAGACAGCTTAATCACGATTGAGCCAATTCCTTGTGGTTTGAGGCTAGATTTATCTGTAAAGTACACTATGCCATCTACAATGTCATTCAGTTATTCAAATCAATATTTTCTAAAATTCATATGAGACATTGCACCAGTATCAAGCAACCAAAAATCTTTGTAAGATGAAAGAGAGGTTATTTCATTAATTCCAAGATTACAATGTGCAACAATACAATGAGCAGAATCAGGGGCTTTACCAGCCTCTTGGTTTGTATGCTTGTCTTCTTTATTCTCATTATGTCTTCCTTATATGGATTCCCAAGAATCCCAACACTGATTTGCTTCATGTCCAGTCTTCCCGTAGCACTTACAATTCAGATCTGATCTTCTACTTGAGTTGTTTCTTCCTCCTCTGCCTTTGAAATTTCTTCTTCCTCTGCCTCTTTTGCTGCTATCTCCCTTGGAAGGGTCTTTAGTCTTGTTCTTTTCTTTTTGAGCAAAGCAAAGAGATTATCCAATATTCTCATTTTTCTTCTTTCCAAATGATTTCTCTCTGTATGCAATCTTCTCTACTAGGGTGTCAAAGGTGAGGTCTTTGAACTTGTCACTTGCTTGCAAAGATTCAAGATCGTTGGAGTGAGTAGGATAAAGAGTCTTTATAAATGCTGCAAGTGGAAGGTATGGTCTCATATTAGAGGCTTGAATCTTGTGCATGATTTTTCTGATCTCAAATGCAACCAGCATAGGATCATTATCTTTTACTTCCAGACTAAATAGCTTCAACATTAGTTGAATCACTTTCATTTCAGAGTGTGAGTCATACAAATATTTTAGAGTCGTTAAAGGTTCAAAACATGATTTTGCAGACAATATATGTTGGCTCACCTCTTCACTGATCGTAGCAGATATCATGGCTAAGGATTTCTTGTCTTTTCTCTTCCAGATATCAAGTTCTTTCTCTAATGTTGAAGGCTTTGTTTTTGAACTAATGACTGTGCCTTCGTCGGTGTGAATGGTTTTTCCTTCACAGATGCCATCCCATAGATCATTGCAGACGAATGTAGCCTTGATCTTCCTTGAACATTCTAGATAAGTGTCTTTTCCAGTTAGGGTAGCACCAACTATGGATGCTAGAGAATGCACCTTCTACAACTTGGACTTGAACCTGCAACTATTAGGCATAATATATGGAAGGAAAGATAGAGGTTGCCGATTGAATTTCTGCTACCTTCTTTACAAAAATGTTTACAATTTAATTCTACAGCTCTAGTCCGCAACACTCCCTAGAACACTATTACATATACTTTTGCAGCAATATGAAGGCTTCTCCTTCTCAAATATTTATAAAGGAAGAAATTACAACGATTCTCCAAAATAGTTCTCACCCTCTTACAAAATATAATGATTCTCACCCTCTCATACAATGATTCTCACAAAAATTCAATGATATAGTATTTTGTCTTCAAATAAGGGCACAGTATTGAGTCTTCAAAAACTCGGACAACCTTTGGCTAACAATACAAAATAGGTTAAATGTCTTCAAAATACAATATTATTCACCACAATGAAGGCTTCATTAGTACTGTAGTATTACTCCACCTAAAAAATGTTAGGGTTTGCAAATATATCAACACCATTACCTATCGCAACATTTATTCCATATTTTAGGTTTTCCATCCAATCCTTTTACCTCCACGCATCATTTTACAAATTCATAGTATCAAAATGGAGGTCTCAACCTCCCAATCTCGAGCTTTCACTTCCCAGTTTACAAACTATGCAGAGGTAAGTATCCACGTAGGCAGTCTTTGCAACTCACACGCAGAGGTAGGTCTCCACAAGATGTAGATTGGAAGGGCATAATTTCCATAAGAAGCAGGTTGCATCTCGATGTCTCACTCTGATGCAGTCTTAATCCCATGCGGTTCATGTCTTGTGTAGCAAGTTGAGAAAACAGTCACATTCCACACAACTCTTTTGTGATGTCGTTTCCCTTGAGGTATTATCTCAATTGACACACTTCACAATGAAAATGATGCTCACAAAATCACAGCTCTCCACGATGTGCAAGGTCACAACTCTTGTCTCAGATTCCCACATAGCCTCAATCTTTCCAAAGAATTGGACGTAGCCTTACTCCAAAAACGCACATCCCACGATATGGTATCTCCACGTCGCTTGTTCAGACACTTAGAGGAAGGTCGCAGTAGGCATAAGTCACCAATATCCAAAGCATGACATTGGTATCTCTTCACAAAACAAACTTCTCAGAGAACTTGAATGCAGCCCATGCAAATAGTATACAAAATCCACAATAGCAAGAAGAGAAGTCGCAACATTCAATGATGCAATTTTGATGGAGGAAATGCAACATACAAAAATGAGCATTTGCAAAATTAGGGTTCACATGAAGCTCATGAAGAAATACAATAGAGATACTAGGAACTAAGGACAACGACTAGGGTTGAGATACAAAAGGAGAGGCGTTAAATTCCAGGAAGAATAGTTGTGTTAGCTTCAGGTAGAGAGCAGGATGGCAGAATGCGGGACTGAGAGGACTCAGATAGCAGGACTGAGAGCATGAGGAGGAGCACAGGCCCAAATTGAGCAATCCGAAGACACCGACAATGGTAGAACGTTCCAGGCAGGAGTTATGGAAACAATCTGGTTTCTCTAATACCAATTAACAGAAATAACTCCCAGTTCTTCATTTAATTCATAGGCCAAAGCCTTTATTTATACATAATATATGATACTCTTGGAATTCAGATTCCAAGAGATCCCTTGGAGTCCCCAAATAGTCCTCATCTTCCATAAATGCCACTAAAACTATTTACATAATTTACAAATATCCCATAGGATTCCAACACACAGGAAGGGATTTGTACCAGAAATAAGTTCGGGTTGAAGTTTCTAGCAGGCATTACATGTTTTCATAGAATTTATAAGTTTCCATTAGGCATTACAAGTTTTCACATAATTTACAAGTTTCCACAGAATTTACAAGTTTTATGAAAAACTTGTAATTTGTGGATATTACTAGGGGAAAAATTGTAATGGGGTGTTATTAGCAGATTCCTTGAATTCCTACACCATAGAGAGGCCTTTGGAAACCTCAATGCCTATTTAATCCAAGGAAGGTGTCTTTTCCTCTTTGCCAAAATTCTAGGGAAAAGCATATATCTCCTCATTACAGAAACAAACTAGGTTATTTTGTTCAAGCTATTGTTTATCAGTTCTAGTATGTGTTAGTAAAAACCAACATTGAGAAACAACATTTAGGCAAAATTTATAGCTTCATTTCAAAGTCACTGCTATAGGTATTCTATTCAGTTACCAAGTTATGGAAGTGCTTACTTAATTTTGCAAATGATCAAGACCAAATTATTTTTATTTACAACTTCAAACTTACTCATATAGCCTTCTTTTTATATGTCCCATCCATAATATATAAAATGACCACCATATTCTAAAATCATATCATCATGTCTTTTCCTTAATTTAAAATCAATAATCATTTGATGAGTCATTCCAAGTAGGTTAAATGATTACTTTACATTGATTTGACACCCCCTCACAAGTCATGATTTCACCTATAATGTGTTCAGTCGCCCATTCCCTAAACCATATCCAATACCGATTCCTTCTTCAAACTTGTAATTATTTTTATTCACCATTTCTGCCATTACTTGTAACTATTTCTTATCACCACCCAAGTCTGCTATGAGGAAACTAGACCCATTGACAAATTGAGTGATTTCAGGGTGCTAATGGTCGCTATCAGCATGGCGAAAAGGTATGAATCACTGACGGTAAATTGTTTTGATGAGGACCTGTATAGTAGAAATTTATTTCAAACCGCGGGGTGATATGTGTTCTTCGAGAGGTTGCAGGGATGGCATGATGAGCTCTCATTGGAATTTGATCGATCATTTGATGGCGTTGTTGCAAATATAAGAGGGTTTGTGTTACCAGTGATAGAGGAATATATAGCCGTAGCTACTGGGGTATTTGATACTACTGTAAAATGGTTTAAATTGTAGAGGATTAAAGACAAAAATGCATGGAAATTCTACGTTCATATGGTTCACCCTCTGCCCAATTGGAGAAAAGGTATGCAGAGACTACAACTTAAGGCGCACTGGTCAAGTCTAGCCTACTGGTTATAAAAATATATAACAAGTGAAGGTAACTACAATTTTGTTTATCTATACCTTATTATACTATTACAACATGTGTCTAGTAAGGTGCCTCTTGATTCACCCTATGTTTTCTACAAGATATTGTAGAAGATGGCAACCATAATTCAACAAAGTTCAGGTAATGAGTATAGTAGCTTATATCACCATGCACTTATTAAATTGTTGGTTCTAAAAGAACTTGAGAAATATGGAAGCACTTAGGAACAATTTATGGATGAAAGAGGTTTCTCTAGGGAGAAAGACATACATAATTTACCTGTATCACAAGGAAACCCTCCTATCGTGGTGGCAAGGAATGCCTCACAAGCTCACTCTGCTATTGTACCAGATGAGATTCCAAAACCTTCTATTAGAAAATAAAATATTGAGCAATCAGTACAACTCCATTAGAACAGGGGAATGCCAAATATTATAATAAAAAGAAGCAGTCTAAGGAAACCCGGTCACAAAAGGATGAAGTAGGGAGAGTTACCCAGAGCAAAGAAAGGTTTTCTGATCAAATTGCAGAGGAACCAATTATGAAGAACATAGGATATGATGATCCCATATCAAGGGTTCCTACGCGCCCTCCCACAAGACAAACTAAAGAAAAAACCCTAGAGGAAGTGATAGCACCTGTTAAAGAAGTAGAGAAGCCAGTTGCACATGCCGAAGAAACAGTTAAAGTAGATTGTCATCCTACTTACAACTTGCATGAATCACCATTTGGATCAGACCCTGCTTCTTCGGGTATGTTAAATTCTGACTCATTTTCTGTTGATTTACAAAAGAGAGATCAAACGATTAAGGAATTAGAACAAACAATTAAAGAAATGGAGGTATTAGAGATACATGTTAAGAAAGAGAATCAAATTCTTAAGGAGAATCATGCTAGACTTAGGAAAAATAATGAAAACCTGCAGTCTCAACTACAACTCATAATACAACAAATAAAACACTCTGACGCCAGGTCACAGTTTTAAATTGTAATAAAAATCTAGTGCTGAGAAGGAGTCAGAGAAAGAAGACTAAAGATATATAATTAGATGTGCAAGTTGTACCTTCAACATTATATTTATTAGTAGACACTGTGGAGGCCACACTTTCGCCAGAATGGTCAAAATTAACAGATAAGCAAGGAATTAAGTAGGTCTATCAAATTGTAAATGAAATATTAGATGACATCAGGACAAATATGCTGGATCTAGACTATGTCAAAATTTCCTCAGTTAATTAGATGGGGAAAGATGAATTATATGATCTCAGGATGATCTATAAGCAACAATACCGGTTTGAAATTCAACAAATGCAAGAATAATGGTTCAGAATGTATTTGGACTTGGAATCCAAATGGAAAGCCAAAGTTCAAAATCTTAAGCAGCAACTAGAGACAATGAAGAGTGAGAAACATAAAATGTTTGAGTTAAACTCATAAATAATGGGATGCAGATCTCCATCACCGATATACTCAATTTATCTCCATGAACAATGGGTAATATTTCAACTGAATAGATTGCAGGATGGAAAGAAGTGTGAAATTCTTACTAAGGAATATTTTGAAGAAATTTATCTTGATTATGCTTTCAGAGAAACAAATTTGTTATGTGAATTGTATTCCTTCAATTTCTTCTTGCAATTTGAAACAATTTGGAACCCTAATTTGCTTGTAGGAGATGTTCATCTATGCTCCTTTACTTCCTTTATTCTTAATTAAATTAGATGGGAATTTGATGTGCAATGGGAATTTAAGTTTCACTCAAACTCCCATATTCATGTCCAAGGAGAACACCAAATGATTATGGAGTTGTTAAAAAATCATAAGGACATATTAATGAATAAACAACAATTGAATATTTTCAGACAAAACCAAAGGTCAGCTATGCAGGATTTTAAATTTATCAAAAGTCAAGGTATTATGTTTTCTCTAAATACTTCCAAAAAACGATGGCAATTACTTCCACCTCAAATGCATGCACGTGATCCTTTGGGATATCCCTTCTTTCGGATGGCCATCTCTAGATCTTAATTTTATTTCAATTCTCTTCAAAGAAATGGAACGAAATGACGGGGCTTGCGTTTTCATTTTCTCCCAATCTGGTGCAATAGTAGAGTTTACAGAATTGTACAATTATGGAATGAATATGAAGATACTGCTATGTGGGCAGAAGTTGACCAATATCTAGGTTTGCATGCAGAAACTATGAATGGTTGTTTCTCTTACGATTGGACACAATTGCATAGTAAATCGCTGGCACGAGGACATGCCACATCTTAAGTTGGGGGGAGATGTCAGGCCCTCAAATTTTCTATTTTTCACAATGATTTTGATTCTCTTGTTAAGCAGACTTATCCCTTTTTGTGTCAGCTTACACCTTTTTTCGTCATTATAAACATATGAATACATGCTTATATCTTTTTGAGGTATGAAAAATCACATTTTTGTTTTTTTCCTGATGTTTGCATAATTAAGTGGGTTATTGAATATCAATTGTGGTAACTAACATAAGATTACAGTTCTTTTGAGATTTTATAGGTTTTTGGGTTTTTACAAGTTTTCCCGTGTTTACAAGTTTTCTCCGTTTTTTACAAGTTTCGTGGAAAACTTGTAAACTCGATAACTTTTGGTACCTATGCCCGTGCAAATCAGAAACTAGTACATGGCTTTTCTCCAGTATTATGCTGGTCAGCTTCCCGTCCTCATCTCTCCGAAGATTTTGTTAAGTCAACGCTCTAGGATCATATTAATTGGAGATTGGTTAACACATCAATTCATGCGCACTTTTGCCTGGAATAGTGGGTTTGTCGATCCTTCGAATCTTGACAGACCCATTTGTTATCTATTATGACTTAAACTCATAATGTACTTGTAATAATGGAAATTAAATTTTCCATGTATCTCTCTTCAGTTAAGCGGGAATATTTTCCATCATTCACTCCATTATCTATGTAACAACCGCAGAGCGTATAATGCCTAGTCTTTTTATTATTAGAAAGAATTTGATCCTATATAATTTTGATTGTAATTACCATAGTGGATTTGACCAATAATATTTAGAAATTAGAGATTG
This sequence comes from Larix kaempferi, assembly GCA_027924585.1. Lineage (NCBI taxonomy): Eukaryota > Viridiplantae > Streptophyta > Pinopsida > Pinales > Pinaceae > Larix > Larix kaempferi. Next base: position 2,558,301 of record BSBM01000258.1, read on the forward strand.
ATGCTCATCTACTTGTGTTCACTTATTGGTCAATAATCACATTGTTTATGTGTCTCGCATTCTGAGACTATAGTGCATGGTAACTTGTAGTCTATAACCTATGGAGGAAGGGCCCCCTTCATAGGTACAACACTACTTAGTGCGTTAAGTTTTGTGAGTATATTTATACATTTATATGTTAGTATCTATTTCGATTGATTACGGTTCATATTCTTATTGTGTGATTTGGTGTGTCATCATTAATTTGATCACAAACTGGATAAAATTCAGTAATGTTCACGTTTGGAGTGCATAGAGATAGGTTGTGCGCACTTATATTTTGCTTTAATAAATCCTAGACTTGCTTTTATAAATAGACTTTAAAATTTCTTATATTAGTAGATTCTAGGTTTGATTGATGCTTATCTGATCTTGAACAGAGACATTTGACATGAACCATAGTACTGCATTGTTAAGCAAGGCATCTTCCTGCATAGTATCAATAGTGCCAAATATTTGACTGAGGCCAACTACAAATTGAAATAGTTGGAAGCTGTCATTTAAATCTAGTTAGGGATTATTTTGCTGTTACTTTCAAGGTTGTAAAGGTTACTCCAATTGATTAGCAGATTTCTGTGTTGATAAGAAGTAAGGGCTGCAGCAAGATTATCAAAACCTGTGGATCTACCAAGAATCATTTGTATTGAATGTAACTTACACCTTGGATTAAATTCTAAATATTTTGTGTGTGTGGATTTAGCTTTAAGTTATCGAGATTGATTTGAATCTATTTAGGATCACAACTAAATTTTTCTCAAACTAGATCTGCACAGATAATGTCCATCCGTCACAAGTTTACATAGCTTGGTTGACAATTAATAGTGGGGAAATTATTAGGTATATAATTTCACTAGCATTGTGTACTTTTTAGCAATAGAGGCAACTTCATCAATATTAATGTCAATCGCCTATTCTTTTGGTGACTAAATAATCTACTGGGTTTCTCCATCAAATTTTAACTTTTGTATTAAAATGAGATGATTTACAAACACCTTGAATGATGTAGATGTTAGAATACCTCAACAGACATAAAACTATTGCTCTTCCTATCTCTTCCTTTCTTCAAAACTAAGACTTTGACTTTTCCCTACTAAAACGATTGTCTTCAGATACTTTATGGAATTTTATAGCTAAGGGAATTCCTTACAAAAGAAGACATGCTAGTATATTGTATTACAAACATTTTTTATGTGATTTTATCAAGTCTTCTAGACATGGCTTGTAAATGTCCTCATTAATATCCTAATTAAAATATTTCTTAGATGGAAGGAGATGAGTAGATATGTGTAGTGCCCCTAGACTTGTGTAGACATTGAGGGCACCTGCTGAGTGACCCGGCTGATTGAAACATTAAGTAAATAACCTTTTGACCTTATTTTTTTAGTATGTGTATCTGAACTGTTGAGGTAAATGAATAATTGCATTTGTTAAACGATTAGCTATGACTATGGAAAATTATGTTGATGGATAATGCTTAACGACTAGCTGTATGGTGATTATGTATTTGGCGACGAAATGTATATTTGATAAGATGAGTGAGCAGTTTGAATAAATCATAAATGTTTAACAAATGCTAGAATTAGAAACTAGATGATGATTGTTGAGAACAGTGCTACTAATAAATTGTTGTGAGAAGTGTGTGTAGAAACAAGTGAGACGGTTCACCAACGGACACACAAAGGAACATGGAGGGTCGTAGAGTACGGGTAAATCACACACAGGGGAAGCGACGACGATGTCGACTTCCGACAAGAATACCACGCATGAGCAGATAAGCATTGATCCGCTTGCTCAAGAGGAATGCGTGAGGGCGTACGAGGTGGGCCACGACGGAGCTGGTCACGTACGAGTTGAGGGGCGCGCAGTGAGAACGGACTCACTCCTCAGCGCCATTAGTCCCTAGATAGCATGTAGACGGAGGATGGATGGTAACGATTCCTAAAATCCATACAAGAGTTCCCGCAAGTCAAAACGGAAAGATGGTGGCAGAAGGGCCCAACGATGCGGTACCCTGTCGAGAACAGAAAGAATGGACGCAAGGACCCAACGATGCGGTACCATGCCAAGGAATGGAAACCATGGATGATTGGAACCGACGGAGTGGTGCCATGTCAGGGAATTTAAAATTAAGGAACCAAGAGCCCAACGGCGCGGCATCGAGATCCTAGTGAGTTTGATTGTTAAATTAAACTGCATAAAAACTTAGGAGAATAACTCTAGATTATTACTTAGCAAATGCATAACAATAGCTAAGACATTTGCACATGAATAGTTATATTTTGTTGAGAATTTAAAATAATAGAAATTATTATTTAGGAGCAAAATAGATTAGACACCTAGTCAACTAAAAGCTAGGAGTTGATTAAAATATCTGGGGGACAAACTAGAGCAAACTTAGGGATGTAGGTGCACTTCCCGGAGAAACTGACACTTGGATGGGTGAGTGTTTTAATTAAATAAATTATTAAAAATATTTAATTATGCATGAAGCAACATGTGTCGCAGGAGATTTCCCTTTATAAGGAAGGCTTAAGGAATGGGTAAGGGGGGCCCATAATTTGGACGATTGTCGTAATTTTCGAATGCCTCAAAGACTTGCTGCTATCTAAGGGTTTGGCTTAGAAATCCTGGTGGGAAGGGAAGCCCAAGCTGAATTTCTGAAATACTTGTGTGAGCTCTACGACCCAAAGCTCGGGGGAGGCCATGCGACTGAAAGCATGAGCCTATGGTTGGGTGGCGAAGCTAACGGTTGCTTCGCCTATGGTTAAACGAGCTTTGCTTGAGGGATCCTACGGAAGACGCAGACAACAATGGACCAACTGGATCGGGTTGACAGGTTAAGGTTTTGCTTATTTTTGTTAAGTTATTCACTCTTTTATTTTATTTTTCCAATAACTATAATTGCTAATTTGTTTGTATGAAGTTATTAAAGTTTCAGGTTCAGTTCAAGGGGACCCTAAAGGAGGGGTCTTACATTTGGTATCAGAGCCGATTGAGCCTTGAGGGCACCGGACTCATATTATACAGGGCTTGTCGACATCTTCATCAAGGTTGGATTGGACTCGGAAACCAGCTACCTCGACATCTTCTTCAAATTCTTGGATCGACTGCCGGATCAGGTTCAATGTATTTCAGTATTGTATTGTATTGTATTTATAAATTTGAGAATCGTTTTCTTTTAAAATATGGATGATCTGCAAATATTTCAAATACTCTGTTCTCGAATTTGAAACATGGAAATCGCCTTCTTCCATATATAGATTTGATACGAATCGGCCGTTATCTTTGCTGAAATTAAGTTAGATCTCTACACAAATCGAAACTTGAATCTTATTTTATATTTTGAGCTCTCTGCGTTTACAATTTAAATTAAAAACATTGTTATAAATTAAATTTTTGGATCTTGTTTATATCTCTGTGTTTAAGAAGGAAGTTGAAATTTCTCTGCATAAATCGAAATATAAATCTTGTATTTATTTTTGAGATCTCTGCGTTTAAAGAATAAGTCCAAAACCCTGTTATAAATTGAAATTTTGGATCTGGTTTTATATCTCTGTGTTTTATTAAAATCCAGATCTCGTAAATCGATTTGTCAATCAAATGTGTAGATCCAACACTCTTACGGTGACTTTTAAGGCTCTGTGTTCTATGTCAATTGAATGAGAAATGTGTTCCAGATCTAAATCCATGATGGAGTATTGACCTTTCAAATCGTTGTTTTCTATTTCGTTTGAATGGGACATGATTTCCAGATCCACCATTTGATGGCACATTGCTTATATTTTTAATTCATCCGTGCTCTATTTCGATGGCACAGATCCACCATTTGATGGCACATTGTTTATATTTTTAATTCATCCTTGCACACTGTTTCTTTTAAATCTCTGCCGTCTTTATTTCCAATGGGGAAGCGTTGGATGATACTGTTCTTTAAAATTCTATGTGTTTTAAATTTGGAATTGAAAGGCATTGGATGGCATTGTTTCTTTTTAATTGTCTGAGCATCGATCATCTATTGACATGTCCAAAATTCCTGAAACAAATTTCTCTGCGTAGTATTTGGAAATAGAATTACGTTTATTAGAGCCACAATGTCAATCTTATACTTACCCCACCTACCCAGATCGCTGTAGATCTACTACGCGAGTCTGTTTTGGAGAGATCGTCTGCTTTCTACTCATTACGCACTCATACACAGTTCGGTGTAGGTCTGTTCTCCCAGTCTCCAGAAATATAGATTTTTTTTTATATACCACATCACAACTTTGTGTATGAGTGAAACGATCGCCCCATTATCGCTGGCTAAGGGTGAGGTTACAAATATTACCGGATCAACCCGATCTCAATCTAAAAGCTCTATGTAATTTATGGATTCAAATATCAGAATCTATGTATTACCGAATCAACCCGATCTCGATCTAAAACTCTGTGTAATTTATGGATTCAAATGTCATAATTTATGTATTACCCAATCAACCAATCTCAGCCTATGTAGCGCCTAGTCATCTACGATTATTCCAAACAATTTATATATGGTACTAGCTGAACACTATAGAAGATCTTGACCTCTGAAGAATGTCTCTTTAGATCATTAAAATCCAGATATCTCTCTTACATTCAAACCGAAGGTCTTGACCCTGTCATTTCGAATTATATCTTGATCTCTGTTAAAAAAAAAAAAAACTAAAATGGATCACTGTATAAATTGATCTCTGTTGATTGAATGGAGCGCTATTCTTTTTATCTCTGTCAATTCAGATTATGTTTTGATCTCTGTAAAAATTAAAATGGATCGCCCTAATTTCTTAGACCTCTGCCAATTAAGAATGAACTTGATTCAAGGCCTTGCCTATGGAGACCGAGATCTGAGCTAGCCTACCGCTTAGATCTGGTTCATTTAAAAGAAAAATTTCAGTCACGGTTAAAGGATTCTGAATCAGGCGTCCTCAAGGGAGTCAATTTTTGCTGTTTCAATTTTTTTTATCAAACCTCTGTCTGCTTTTCCTTAGATCGCACCAGCGTGTACATGATCTCTGTGAGATTATAGCATTGATTTTATTCATATATTTGAACCCTGGTCTTATACTCTGTCGCTTTTATCTTTTGATATCTGCAACTTAATTTTTGGATCATGAACTCTGTCAATCTAATTAAACTTCGCTAGGGCAAGATTTCTAGATCCTAATATCTGCCCAGACTTCAGTGTTGATTTTATTTTATATTTATGGAATCAGAATTTCACTTTGCCTACATTTATCATTTTAATATCTATGTAATCGCTGTACGTTTTGGTTGGAAAACTCGATTTACTATCTGTTCAGAATTTTTGGTTTGAACAAATCATTCTATACTCCTTATGTTCTAAAGATAGATCTGCCGATTTCATACTACTGTTAAAAATCTTGTTTTGGGGATAGAGATATCACCAGTTGCGATGAGTATTGGGGAAAATAACGGATTGACAGAGCCTGATCCCATGACAGTATTTATAGCTGTGTTTTAGTCTTGTTTTATTGATAGATGTATCATGCTGCGTTTTGTCCTTTATTTAGGGATATATTTACCTATAATTTGTTGAGATGAATACTGGGGGAAGAGAAAACGAGATCTGGGTATTGTCCATACTCTGCTATAGGGTTTCCGATCCTTTGAAAATGGAATCACTTGCTCTGTTCATTCCGGGATGAAAACGATGGATCAGTATGTGCTGAAGTGAAATCGCAGTATGCTGAATAGATTACCATTGTAGGATTCCTTTTATAATCCGCCATCAATTTGGTGAAATCTCTGTAGGCTGAATGTCTTCCGCCGTAGGGTACGTTTGAATGATGCACCGACTTTGGATGAATGTCTGTATCATGAGAAGGTGTCTTAGATATGCTGCTTAAAGTTAAGATTCGTCCTGAAATTAGTTTCTTATATCTTTAACTAAGTGAGATACGGTCTTTACATGTCGAACGGCGTGAATGCATGATTGCTGCAACCGTATTTTATTTTGCTGCTGAGCTGTTTGGGTTGGGACATGCTTGGAATAGTAAGCATCTGACTTTGCTCTGTTCTTTTTTTTTATGATATAAATATACATGCTGCTTGGATGATGCAGAGATCGAGAATGCTAGCTCCCAGATGTGGCGAGATGTTCATATACATAAAATCAAATCGTAGATCTGAGGTGTCATAAGAAAAGTTGAATAAGTTCACCGTATATTTTTTTGATTATTATAAATACGTCTTATTTCCAAAAACGTTATAGATTAAAGAAAGTTGCAGATCTTAAAATACATGTGATGAACTGAATATGTTCGGCGTACATGGAAACTTCATAAGCATTTTCGTTATGGTGTTGTTCTATAGAGAAGTCGATCTGAGTTCGAATCTACTCTGCTAAAACGCCAAACGCCAAGTCGATCTGAGTATTGAATTTACTCTGCTAAACGCCTTAAGCCAACGATTTGAGTATCCATTATGCTAAAACACCAGAAGCCAAAAACGATCTGAGTTGTTATACGCCAGATTTTAATGGAGAACGCAAATTATTCTATGTGTGGGCTCTTAGTAACTCAATGTATGGTTGTTCTAAACCTCCATATCAAATTCTTACCCAAACATTCCAGAATTGAAATCACAATTTGATCGTCATTTATCCTCTGTATTGACTCCTTACTGGGCATTTCCAGAATTAAAATTTCGTTTGGATTTTATCAATTTCTTACTTGACGACTCCAGAACGCAGATACATCTCATAATTATCTCTTAAATTTTTGTGTGGATCTGGCATTTCCAGAATTCTTAAAAATCTGAATTTGCCCCTTTTTGTTGTGTGTCAAATTCCCTGTACACCGACTTCTTTTTTTTTAGCATCTCCAGATTTTCTTTAAAATAATTTGTGAATTCGTTGTGATATTCTTCCTTTTAATTTCAAAAGCCTGCGATATGATCTCAAACTGCAATTGCCTTTTAATCTCTGCAAACCGATTATTAAGGCAATGTTTCCAGGATTCTTGATTTCGATATGCATTTGTCTTCTTAATCTCTGCAAAACGGTTCTTGAACTATGATTTCGAAATGCAATTTGTCTTTTAAATCTCTGCAAAACATTTCCAGAATTATGATTTGAAATGCAATTTATCTCTGCATCTAATTCCATTACTGATGGGCGTCTTAGTTCATTCTCAGAAACATTCTATCTTTGAAAACTCTCTACATCTAATTCCAGTATTGATTGGCATTCTGGAATCGTATCCTGATCCAAATTCAAACCTATGCCTGTTACTCCAGCTATTAAATGGCATCCTGAATTGTATCCGATCCAATTTTTTTAACCCAATTTTGATTGGTGTTCTGGAATTAAAAGTATTTGAATCTTAATGTTTGTCACTTGATGTTGAATTGTGCAAGGATACGTTCCATGAATACTCTGCGCAAGCGTTTCATTGAAACTCAGCTCCAGGATTCATTTATTGTTTTAACTCTTTAATTTCGTCATTATGGATGTCGATCCATTAGTTACTCCGATCACCCTCTACATGATGTCGAAACACACCCTCTACATCATGACGAAACATTAATTGTCTTATGAAATTTTATAACATGAAATGGAAATAGATCCCTGATCTCTAAACCCTGAACCATCTACCTACAACCATATCTAGGATACAGAGTCGACACCTATATTCAACAACAGGAATTCTGGAGGATTCTAAGAATCCAAAAAAAAACTGGAATTAAACTTGAAAAGCGAACAACCTGGTAGGCTAACTCCCCATTCGGCTAAATCTTCTGCTTGGCTAACTCTCCGACTGACAAACGTAAGTGCTGGTAACATCTGAATTGATTACTTAGTCTGGTGAGATTAATACTCACTGCTAGTGGTGGCAGCGAATAGGGCAGACAGGTGTCAAATGATTTTATAACTGATCGTTACCCTTTTTCTTTATGAATCGAACATACTTGTGTGCACACCGTGTGTGTGATTCATGGATTCATCACTCGATGGAAGGCATCGGATTAATTCTTACCCTTCTTTTAATTCATGAACAACTCAGCTAGGGTCTGCGTTGATCCATTTATTTTAAGTTGGTATCATGCATTATGCGGGTTCTATTTAATTATGTTTTATGACATAATTAATTGCTAAATTGAAATGCCTTATGAATAACTTGAGTGTTATGTTTTACAATAATATTAAATATTCATATTTATAATTAAATATATCTAGGAGAATATAAATGAATGGTTACGCTTATTGAGGTATCATTTATATAAAAGGATGACATATAATGTGACCGTATAGCATCCTGTAAAAGGATTATTGAAATATTCTAATTCTTTCATAATATAGTTGGAGAAGTTATAATGTATAAATTTATTGAGTAATGTAGTTGAGTTGCAATAACTATGGGAAGATATTGTAAAAAGGTTTATAGTTTTTGCATTGAAATATATATCAGTGATATTTATATGTCTAATGGTTATATAAACGTGTGAAAGGCTTATTTGTAAATAATTAGTTTTACTTCTTATTATGGGAAAGATTCAAATTTAGATAGTTATTTTATTATGACAGATTTTAGGTGAATGTCTTGGACGAGCCAATCACTCTTTGAGAGGATTCATATGTACATTGTTATTCTAATAGGAATGAATAGATCTTGTCAATTATACTTGGGGTTATTATATTTAAGTATTGGAGAGAGTAAATAATAATGGAGAGTGACATTATTGAATAATGTTTATCTAAATATAGATTTGTTTAAATAGACTTACATGGTGAAAGTATATGGTGGTTAACATTTAGTTAAATGGGTGCATTATTAAGATATAGATTTGGTTTCAATAAATTGCTTAAGTGATAAGTAAGGATAGGTACCTTTGTCTTGTTATGGATTATCGAGATATGAAGCAGGTATTCCCTTATTTATCTTAATACGACATTTATTATTATTATTATTATTATATAATTATATTAGATTATATATATGTTGTGTACATTAAGGACCTAGCATGAAAGTTTACAAAAAAAAAAATCACATGCTCAACTGGAAGGTCCCTACATTTCCTAGATCATACTTAGAAAAAGGGTTTAAAGCCTCAATGAATGTGTAGGAATGTTGGATTATTTAAATTGGTACATAGTTAGAAGCTTAAGTCTCAGCTTTTATAAACTGTGACGATGCAAAATATTGGGTCACATGTTTATTAAATTAATAGTGGTTGATTTTAGGATTTATAATAAATTACAGTGATTATGTTTTGTAGCAAATTATATGATGATGAAATCATGTTAGAAGTAGTCAACGTTTGAATTGTATGCAACTATATAGACATGATTATAGTCACAACTATAAGGGACTATGTGATAGTGCAACCCACTAGGAACTTTCGATCATTGAAGTTAGTATACACAACGGAATCAATAACATCTTGGGTTTCTATTGATGAAATGAGGTAAGGATGTGATAATCTCGTTAACCTCGAGTAATGATACCTAATGATTAGAACCACGAGTTCTATGGCCATGACTGTTGGAGAAAAATAGAATAGAATGACCTCGAGATGAGAATAGAAACTAAGTAAAGCCTAGCATCGGAAGCACGAGAACAAAAAAATTAACTTCGGGACGAAGTTCTATTTAAGGGGGGGTGTATGTAATGCCCTAGAATGACTGTGGACCTTAAGGGAACCTGTCAAGGAACCCGACTGAACAACTTCGATATAGTGGTCTCTTGAGCCTTGTTTTATATGTGTGGAGAGGTATAATTGATTGATTACATCATGCTTAATGATTAGCCCTGATTGATCAAGTCAAAGTGCAGTAGGACAGTTACAGTCCTAGCTCTGCGACTTGGGAGGACACAACTGAGATGCGTCGTAGTTTTCCATTTTTATTCTGAACTTCGGGACGAAGTTATAAATAAGTAGGGGTGTATGTAGTGCCCCTAGACTTGTGTAGACATTGAGGGCACCTGCTGAGTGACCCGGCTGATTGAAACATTAAGTAAATAACCTTTTGAACTTATTTTTTTAGTATGTGTATCTGAACTGTTGAGGTAAATGAATAATTGCATATGTTAAACGATTAGCTATGACTATGGAAAATTATGTTGATGGATAATGCTTAACGACTAGCTGTATGGTGATTATGTATTTGGCGACGAAATGTATATTTGATAAGATGAGTGAGCAGTTTGAATAAATCATAAATGTTTAACAAATGCTAGAGTTAGAAACTAGATGATGATTGTTGAGAACAGTGCTACTAATAAATTGTTGTGAGAAGTGTGTGTAGAAACAAGTGAGACGGTTCACCAACGGACACACAAAGGAACATGGAGGGTCGTAGAGTACGGGTAAATCACACACAGGGGAAGCGACGACGATGTCGACTTCTGAAAAGAATACCACGCATGACAAGATAAGCATTGATCCGCTTGCTCAAGAGGAATGCGTGAGGGCGTACGAGGTGGGCCACGACGGAGCTGGTCACGTACGAGTTGAGGGGCGCGCAGTGAGAACGGACTCACTCCTCAGCGCCATTAGTCCCTAGATAGCATGTAGATGGAGGATGGATGGTAACGATTCCTAAAATCCCTACAAGAGTTCCCGCAAGTCAAAACGGAAAGATGGTGGCAGAAGGGCCCAACGATGCGGTACCCTGTCGAGAACGGAAAGAATGGACGCAAGGACCCAACGATGCGGTACCATGCCAAGGAATGGAAACCATGGATGATTGGACCCGACGGAGTGGTGCCATGTCAGGGATTTTAAAATTAAGGAACCAGGAGCCCAACGGCGCGGCATCGAGATCCTAGTGAGTTTGATTGTTAAATTAAACTGCATAAAAACTTAGGAGAATAACTCTAGATTATTACTTAGCAAATGCATAACAATAGCTAAGACATTTGCACATGAATAGTTATATTTTGTTGAGCATTTAAAATAATAGAAATTATTATTTAGGAGAAAAATAGATTAGACACCTAGTCAACTAAAAGCTAGGAGTTGATTAAAATATCTGGGGGACAAACTAGAGCAAACTTAGGGATGTAGGTGCACTTCCCAGAGAAACTGACACTTGGATGGGTGAGTGTTTTAATTAAATAAATTATTAAAAATATTTAATTATGCATGAAGCAACATGTGTCGTAGGAGATTTCCCTTTATAAGGAAGGCTTAAGGAATGGGTAAGGGGGGGCCCATAATTTGGACGATTGTCGTAATTTTCGAATGCCTCAAAGACTTGCTGCTATCTAAGGGTTTGGCTTAGAAATCCTGGTGGGAAGGGAAGCCCAAGCTGAATTTCTGAAATACTTGTGTGAGCTCTACGACCCAAAGCTCGGGGGAGGCCATGCGACTAAAAGCATGAGCCTATGGTTGGGTGGCGAAGCTAACGGTTGCTTCGCCTATGGTTAAAAGAGCTTTGCTGGAGGGATCCTACGGAAGACGCAGACAACAATGGACCAGCTGGATCGGGTTGACAGGTTAAGGTTTTGCTTATTTTTGTTAAGTTATCCACTCTTTTATTTTATTTTTCCAATAACTATAATTGCTAATTTGTTTGTATGAAGTTATTAAAGTTTCAGGTTCAGTTCAAGGGGACCCTGAGTATTTTGAAGGAAAAATCAGATTTGGAAGGTAATGCATTCGCTCTCCCTCATCATATGATTTATTTGGATTCCTATTTGGTCATTGGCACATGTTTTCAAAGTTTCACTGATGATGGAAGAATCTATCATTCGCTTGGGTTCATGATTCATGCACCTTTCTATGATTTTGGTTTGATTTCACCCTTATTGGATCAAAGGAGATCATGAGAAACCATCTTCCAAGTCTTGGATCTGATTTGCTTGCATACATTGTTGGAGAACTCAAACATATGTTTTTGGAGCATGATTCATTTCTTCCCAAGACGAAGATAACTCTTTTTGAGAGAATGCTAGATCCAAATCCACAAGAACCTGAAGATCTAGCACCTATTGGTTCATGGGCCACCACCACTGTTGCATCCACTAGTGATCTTGTTGAAGATTCACCATCATCATGCCATAGTTTATTTGGTTATGATCTCACCTATGTTGGTTCAAAGGAGATATCAAGGAACTATCTACACATTCATGGTTTTGATTCTACCTCAGTTGGTTTGAATCACATGCTTCATGATGATCTTCATATTATGTTTTTCTAGCATGATCCACTTATTCTCAAAAGGAAGATACATCCTCCTTTGATTGATCTTCAAAAGAGAGAAGCATCATCACATGAGATTTCATATTCAGAGTTTGGATGTGATGATGAGCCAGTTGTACTTGCTTCTTCACATGAGAATTCAGATTCAGAGTTTGGATGTGATGATGAGCTAGCTGTAGATGCATCTTCACATGATATTTCAGAGTTAGAATCTAAAGATGGAGATGATGATGATGGAATGCTAGATCCAGATCCATAAGAACCTGAAGGTATAACAACTAATAATGAATATGAGCGAATGGGAGATCCAGATCCACAAGAAACTGAAGATCTCTCACCTGATATTCCTCCTCTTTCTCGATGGGAATCCACTACACTTCGATCTACCGGTGATTTGGTTGATCCACATGATCATAGAAGAACCAGATCATATTTTCAGAATAGAAGGTTTCATCCTTCTCACATTGCTGATCCATTTCAAATCGATCGAACCTTCTTCGGAAAAGAAGGACACTTACCTCCTTCAGGGGTGAGTGATGATATGCTACTTTAGCATCCTTCAGTCTATTTTGAGGGAGGGATTTCTTCCCACTGGGTTTTCCCTCTTTCCTCACTTAGTTTATTTAGATTAGTTGTACGGGGTGACCTTTGGTCTCAGTTACCAGGGCCCTATTTTTCAGATTTCAGTTATTATCTCATAGTATAGCTTGCAGGGGGGTGTTGGAATATTCACACCATCATGAAGTCATGAAGTCATGAAGTCATGCAGGCATGCATTTGCATGCATGCAGTCATCATATGGGTGGTCCTCCAAACACCTAGAGCTCACTTTCAGCTCCCAGATCCTGTCTTCAACCCCCATTTGGCCTCCTACCTACCTGATGCACCCTCCTTGACTGTTCTGCATGGAAAGTGCACCTTTCTCACCTACCACACTCAGTTAGTGCGCCTTTACTCACCTACCTTCAGTTATCACTTAGTTAGGGAGCCTTATCTCACCTACCAGGAGTTATCATTTAGTTAGTGGATTGATTGAGTAGTTCTTCCACTGATTGCTCATGCTGACTGCTTGTAGCTTCTAGTTAGCTAGTTCTGGAGTTCCACTTGACTATTTGACAGCCTCATGCACCCCCCTTGGAGTCTCCATTCCCTGATTTATGCCTAGATTGTTCTGTTAGACTCAATTAGACACACCTGAATGACTATTAGCATTTATGACTGATACTATTGACTGGATGATGTCTCCATTATTATCCAAGCTAGAATTTGAGTTAGACAGCCTCATGCGCCCTCCTTGGAGTCTCCATTCCCTGATTTATGGCTAGATGGTTATATTAGAATCAATTGGACACACTTGACTAGCTCTTACCATTTATGAATGATACTGCAGACTGTATGATGTCTCCATATTTATCCAAGCTAGACTTTGAGCTCAGATTCGAATTCCCTACTTGGCTCATTCGAATCCTATATGATGCCTCATCATTGATTATTGTATCACATTCTTTACATTCATTATTCATTGTATGATACTATTATTGTTCATTATTATGTATTTATGAGTGATTATTGAGTGCATGCTTCTCTTCTTCTTTGAAAATAATCTTGAGAGTTTGATTGTGAGATTGTTACAGTTGCTAGATCCCTGCATATTATCACAGTATGGGACCCCCACAAAGGTAGATTCCCCATGCCACATGGCATTCCACTCTCACCCATTCGAATTCAAGGTGGAGTCCACTATTCTTGGGGTAGTTGGAAGGGAATATTACTTGGCATGACTCAATGAGGTCTAAATGTAGAGGAAGAGTAACTCCCATGGGAGAGGAAGAGGCATTTTGGAGCTAGTGGGACACTTGGGCTAGATTCCCTAGCTTCTATGACACCAATGATGAAGATGCCTATGGAATTTCTAAAAAATCAGACCTGATGGCTAACATATAACATACATGACATGTCAGGGCTAAAAATAGCCTCCAAGAAGGCGCACAAGTGAGTTAGGGCAGCCAAAGAGACACCTATTCGAATTTGGTGAAGGAGGAGGCTAGAATTGGAAGGAAAAGTGGCATACTCGGGAATCTCTTTCCAAATTGAGTTGGCATGAAGCTCATGGATGGAATTAGAATCGGGGAAGCCTTAGGACGTTTATAAAAGTCAGTAACAAAGAATAAGACCAGCTTTCTATCATTTTACATTTTGCATTTGGAGAGAAGAGCTAGTCTACTTGCCTTAGACCAATTTCGAGGGTGAAAGATTCCCATCCTAATTGGAAATTGGAGAGTCCATTCAAACCTTTCATTTGGAGATACAATGGAGCCTTTAGTTACAAGTTGAAGCTATAGGGAAGCTCGTGGTTCATTCATCTACAACTTGTTCTTGGATCTCTTTCACATTTTCTTGCATATTTGGGCCCCTGGAGAAATTGCACCTTTGGTGAGATGCTGATCTCTTTGTGAGAGTAAAATAATATCCATTTATTTGTATTCTGATATATATACTCTGTATTTACTTCTCATAAGACTCTCAGGTTTAAATACCAAGTGAAACTATGTAAAAATATCAAACAATGCATAAATGATGCCATTTTCTCTATATCTTATTGTTGGAGCTTGAAGAGCCATTATTTCGAATTGTATCAGTAATTATATGTGATTTTGTTGATGTATGGAGTGTCATTAATGTTCTGAAGAAGTTTCATTATCATTGCACAAGTCCTTTTCACCTAAATTTCGAATTTCATAACATATGGTGAAAATTACTAGCTTTCCCCCCTATGTGAAGACTTGCATATAAACATCTGATTTGAAGAAGTTGCAGAAGGACATAAGAGCTAATTGATGATACATTGGGGATATCGTTAAATCAATTTATCATTACCATACCTCTGTTCTAAAATTTGGAAAGTTTTAACAGCATTTGGAGAGCCATCTTTGACCACTACCCTTGGGGGATTGAAGCTCGATTTGACTAGAACATTTCCCTACTTTGTCCATATTGTAAATGAATGATTCAGAAGTGTTTTAAGGGTTTTTAAGCATCCATAAAACTCAATTATATGTTTGAATACCTTCCAAACTCATTCAGACCCCATTCGAATTCATTTGGATCCATTCAGAAGCAGTTGGGTTAATACTAGTCTAAGGGTTGAATTGGTTAAAGTTTGCAATTTTTACTAGTTTGTGCAAATTATTAAAAAGGGACACTACAAGTGGTATCAGATCATGGTCCTTGCACCTGATGTGGATGAACATTAAAGGACAAGAAGTCAGGGACCACCCTTATGATTTGAAACTAAAAGCACCTTTGTTGAAGAGGAAGACGTAGGAGAAGAAGAGCATTTTGTTGAAACTATGGCTAAGGATGAGAAGGGAACCTCAAAGGATAAAGAGGAATTTACTAAATTCATGAAACCATTATTTGAAGACATGAAAAAATAGATCTTGAAAGGGTTTGAATTATTGACCATTCAACTTGGGAGCAAAGGAGTAATAGGAGGCAACAATAGTTCTCATTCTGAGGAAAATAAGGCAATGGGTGAGCATATTTTCTCAAGCACAAGACCCCATAATAGCCCTAATGAATTTCAGATCACACCAAGGCCTACTACACCTAAATTTCCTGAAGTAAAAGAAGAACCTAACACCCAATTTGATATGCAAGAAGTGGTGAAAGAATGGGAAAAGTTGAGTGAAGATTGTAGAAGAACTCTACCATTTGACCAATTCTTTAATGTATCAAGCAAACTCAAAATGAGGGAAGGTAATAGAACTACATTTTAGAATAAATAATTGAATTGTTCCATTGGTAAAATGTGCCTTCCCACTTTTTATGGGTCACCCCAAAGTTCTGCAAATACTTGGGTACAAAAACTAGATGTTTATTTTCAGCTGAATCCTATGGTGGAAGATGATGCTTTAAAAATGGCTATTTTGAATCTAGAAGGAGAAGCCAATGATTGGTGGTTCCATGGTATGAAAACCTTGGGACATGATTAGGTTAAAAAATATGGATTTTTTTTGACATGGTATTAGAAATATTTGAGCAAAAAGATCTAGAATTTCCTTTCAAAGAACTAGCCCAATTGAAGCAAGTTGGAACCCCTGCTGAGTATATGATGGAATTCCAAAAATTATTAGTTAAGGTGGCTGATATATCTATGGTAATATTAGTATTTATGTTTACTAAAGGTTTGGATGAACCTTTAAAAGGTTTAGTTAAGGCCTACAAACCTAATTCATTGAAGGATTACATGAACTTGACAAGAGACCTACAAAATGTGCTGCCTAGGACAAGGTTTCCTCCCAATCCTAACTTGCCTTCCAAGTTTAGGTTTGAAAATAAGCCATGGAAAAGAGATACATTTGTAAAGGATAAGAAAGAAGGACCACATAGGGAAGAACTCAGAAGAAATAAATTGTGCTACACATGCTTCCAACCTTGGGTACCAGGGCACAAATGTGCTAAGGGGAAAGCACAATACATTGAATTGTTTTCTGATAATGATGAGTATGAAGGGGGTATGGAGGAATAAGGAAATATATCAGACCAATAATAGGGATATGATACAATGGAAGAAGGGAAACAAGAAGAAAATCATCCTTCACATGACAAAGGAAGGATGCCGGTACTTTCAGCAGTGCCTCGTTTCCACACTATTCAGTGCAAAGGAGTGTTACAAGGACAACGAGTTTCAGTTTTGGTAGATGGAGGAGCCACACATAACTTCATTGATGCATAAATGGTGGAGAGGAGGAATCTACCTACTGAACCATTTTATGGATTCACAGTTGTCATTCCAGGTCACAACACTATGGAGTGCAAAACATGGATTCCAAAGCTAGAAATATCCATAGGTAATTACACTTTTTTGATAGTTTTTATGTGGTTGATGTTGCTGATACTAATGTGGTCTTTGGAGTGAAATGGTTGTAATCTATAGGGTAGAATATAGTGAACTATCAAATTCCTGAAATGAAATTCAAAGATTCGGAAGGAAAACAAAGGGTTGTGAGAGGGAAACACACCTATTCGAATCAAGTAGTGACTTCCCACAGTATGAGGTCTATATTGAGGCATGGAGATATTGAATGGGATTCTGAATGTTGCATTACTTCACCGACAAAAAATAAATATTTCAGAACATCCAAAGGAGATAAGGCAGCTCCTACACAAATATGCAAAGGTTTTTGGATACCTCCCCCCTGGAAGGCCACCGGATAGAGGGGTTGAGCACAACATTGGTTTGGAGGAGGGAACTTATCCTATACAAATTCCACCATATAGGCATCCTAAAAAGTTCAGAGAGGAGATTGAAAAGGCTATTCAAGAGCTATTGGAGTTGGGACTCATTAGACCAAGATCTAGCCCCTATGCTTCTTCAATTGTTTTGGTGAAGAAGAAAGATGGGACCTTCAGAATGTGCATCGATTTTAGAGCCTTCAACAAGAAGATAATAAAAAATAGATATCCAATCCCAAGAATATATGAGCTCATGGATGAGCTACATGGAGCAAAATTATTCTAAAAAATTGATCTTAGATCTGGTTACCAAATTCGAATGAAGGAGGAGGATGTGCCTAAAACAACTTTCCGATGTCACTATGGCCAATTTGAGTTTCTTGTCATGCCTTTTGGTTTGACCAATGCTACAACCACATTTCAATCATGCATGAATCAAATATTCAACAAATATCTCCATAAGTTTGTTTTGGTTTTCTTTGATGGTATTCTAATTTACAGCAAAACATGGGAGGAACACTTACACCATCTAGAAGTTGTCTTGAAAATTTTGCATGATCAATATTTGTTTGCTAAGTTGTCTAAGTGTGAATTTGGTCTGAAAGAAGTTTTATATCTTGTACACATCATTGGGAAAGATGGAGTGAAGGTACACTTGAAAAAAATAAGAGCTATTCTTGAATGAATATCACCCAAAAACATCACAACATTGAGAGGCTTCATTGGAATATGCGCTTACTACAGAAAATTTGTGAAAGGGTTCTCTAAATTGACTGCTCCACTTACTGATTTGACCAAGAAGGATGCATTCAAGTGGGATGAAGAGGCTGAAAAGGATTTCCAAAACATGAAAGAGGTAATGAGTAGTTGTCCAGTACTTGCATTGCCTGATTTTACTAAACCATTTGTCTTGGAATGTGATGCATCAGGAGAAGGGATAGGGGCTGTCCTAAAGCAAAATCAACACCCTATAGCATTTGAGAGCAGAAAGTTTCATCCACATGAGAATCTTTATTCCATTTATGACAAAGAAATGTTAGCCATCATGCATGCCTTGGCTAAGTTTAGACAATACTTGGTGGGAAACAAGTTTGTGGTAAAAACTGACCATAATAGTTTGAAGCATTTTCTCACACAAAAGGACCTAAATGAAAGGAAACAAAAGTGGGTAAGCAAAGTCCAAGATTTTGATTTTGACATTGAATATGTTAAGGGAAAGAATAATACTGTAGTAGATGCATTATCTAGAAGGCCATCATTTTCTCTTATGGACATTTCAAAAGATTGAAAAAATATACTAATAGTTGAATATGCCAAAGATAGTTTTGCTTGTGGTGTGTTAGATGGGGTCAAAGGTGATAATAGGTACAAGGTTTTGGATGGTATCATATACTAAAAGGATATAATATATTTGGTTCATGATTCGAATCTCAAGCACAATATTTTGAAGGAAGCTCATGACTCTCCTTTAGCAGGCCATCCTGGTTTTTTCAAAACATATAGGCAACTAAGGGAAAAATTCTTTTGGAAGGGGCTGAAAGAGGATGTTCTAAAATATGTGAATGAATGCAAGTCATGTCAGCAAAACAAATCTGAACACACACATCCTGCTGGTCTATTGCAACCATTTCCCATTCCACAACAAAAATGGGAAAGTGTCTCCATGGATTTCATCACAGGTTTTCCCAAGGCTTTGGGTAAGGATTGCATTTATGTTGTGGTGGATAGACTCACTAAATTTGATCATTTATTTGTTGTTACATTTTCTTTTACTTCTGCACAAGTGGTTGATTTATTCTTTAGAGAAATTTTCAGATTGCATGGACTTCCCAAGAACATTGTGAGTGATAGAGATAACAGATTTATGAGTGCCTTTTGGCAAGAAATTTTCAAGTTGGTTGGAACTCAAGTGACTCCAAGCACAAGATATCATCCTCAAACTTATGGCCAAACAGAAAGAGAGAATCAATGGTTGGAAGGGTACTTGAGGAGCTATGTTGGTGAGCAACATAAAACATGGGTTAAATGGCTACATTTGGGTGAGTTTTGCTACAACACTACCTTCCATATGTCCATTGGCATCTCTCATTTTAAAGCACTGTATGGTCATGAAGCACTTACATTTGTTGAGCACATATTTGGTGATAGTAGAGCCCCAAAGGCTAAATATTGGGTCGAGGAAAGTGTCATGTCCCCTCCCTAGTGACCTTGGTCACCACTTGGATCTGCCTATCCCTAGGGGTCTAAGTTCATAATTAATTGAGAAATTAATTAATTGGGGAAGTTTTGAGGCTATTACACCATAATAATTAATTAATTACTGTATAATTAATTAATTGCTAAGTCAAATTATTTTTGAGTTGTATTATTGTCATTTAAATATTTATTGCTAATAAATGTGCCAAGTGGTTGATGAATTGGAGAGGAAATTCGAATTGGTCAAGTGGGCCAAACTTGCCTAGTTGGCAAATCTCAGAAAAGCTAAGGAATCTAGTGGAGACAAGTTGGGAAGATGAACCAAGAAGGAAACTAACAAAATTTGGCCAAATAAGACAAAAGCAGAAAAGAGGAAAGTGAACAAAGTGGAAAAAACAAGAAAAGCAGTCAGAAAAGGAATGGCAACATCCAGAAAAGCTAACCAAAGTGCACTTGCTAATCTGAGTGGAGAAAGACAAAAGAAGGCAATTTTTTCTAAGTCAGAAGTTTCCATTCCTATCAAGGAATGCGCCCTCCTTCATCCACACGTGTGGTTAGCTTGAGGAAGAAGTCATCTCATCTATTTAACAATGTTTCTAACTCCATGAAAGAACTTTTGATCATTACGAGAATTTGTGAATGACAGCTCTGAGCCCTCTAGTTGAGTGTTGTGCCTCAACAAGTTATGCTTGGGAGATGTGCCCCAAGGTCCTGTGAGTATCATATGAGTGTTATGCAGGTCCAACAATCAATATTACAGCCAGTAACATTCAGTTTAGATCATCCTTGAAGATTTAATCTCAGATTGAAGAGGAGGCTACCATTGGAGGAGATTTGCAGCTAGATTTGGTGGAGGAACACTAGTGGAAGAAGATAATTATGGAGAGATGTTCTCAGGACCTCCAGTGAAGTCTATCAAATGATGATTGTAGATATTAGATGCTTCTATATTCCATAATTCAAATACCAGATCGAATCTTTACTCTTCTCCTACTCCTACTCCTCCCACAACCAGTTTTGGAGGTGATTTCCCTAAAGGAGAGAACCAGTTGATGATGGCGCCCATTGAATACCAGCATGTTCAGAATGCAGCAAGTTCATCCATATAACCAGTAGATGGACTGATAATAACCTCCAGTACAGATCCAAAGTAACTTCTTTCTTCTCTTTTCTATTCTCCCACTATTGTAACAAAAAACTAGCCTGTGAGGCATTGTCATTTGAGAAGCAAGCAATAAAATAAATGAGAAATGTTCTAAATGCTATATTTCATGTTATATGTGTGGAAAATATTATATCAGAGTTATAATAATCAGTAGAAAATATTTTGTGGATATTTAAATCAGTTTGTTAAGTTAAAATACAAGACTAGCTAGATTGATACCAATTCTAGACTAGTTTTACCACTTTTATTGCCAAATCCATTCTAAGCACTATTTTTACATTCTGTCAGTTGGATAAGGTCATTGAATCAGTCTAGTATCCATATCAGTCCTTAAATTCAGAATTTGAAAGCCTTTATACCCTATTTGTAAATATTGGAAAATTACTAGCTTAACAATACCAGGAGAACCCTTAAGCCCCGATTCCTCCAAAAATCTACCAAGTATGCTCAAACACCTTCCTGAAATTAACCAGAAACCATTTGAATGATAATAGCTCTGTCATTAAATCCCAATATCCCCACCTGTCCAGTATGCATATGCCAGCTACCCAGGAAGCCTCGAAGTAGGCATAGACTTGCTCTATGCTGAAAAGTGAATGGTATTGGTACCTTGTGCATAATAAATCTCTGATCAGATATCCTAACTTGCTGCCGCAACTCAGTCCATACATTTTCCATAATTGAATATTAATCCCACCATCCTCATTCCTTACTCCAGTACCCATCACTTACTTCCTACATTGTTCGAAGAAATTGACAGAAAATTAACTAGTAAAGTTTATGAAAAAATTGGAGTTGAGTTAATATCTTGGTTGAATCTTTCCAAGGATATTACAGTGGTATCAGAGTATGGTATTATGAACCTGCTCTTGTTGTGGTGATGAGCTCAAGAAAATCCCCTAGCACTAAAGGAAAAGACCCCAAAAACACTAGGGAAGAAGAGGTAGATTCTACAGAAGGAGAAATACAAGGGAATAGAGACATGTCTGATCAGGAAGCCAATGATGAGTTTAGATAAATTCTTATTAAAATGTTTAGAGGGATAGATAATCTAACTCATACTGTGGCACAGAATGGTCAAGAGACTAAAGAACTCCTTAGTAGATAGTTTGCACACAAAGAGGCAGAAGGGAGTGCTAGTGGTTCCCACCAGGGTGAAAAGAAGACATTTGTAGAAACCATTTTTTCAAATACTGGTTCGCACAATATGCCTAGAGACTTTAAACCTGATTTGAAAGGTCATCCTCGTCATTCCATTCTCAACTTATTTGAGGAATATAAAGAAGTACCTAGTGCACCTGTAGCTACTTGTGAGGAAAGGCATGCAGTATATCTGACCTTGAGTGAGGAGTGCAGAAGAGATCTTACTTTCAAATATTTTTCTGAGATTTATCTTAGAAATCATCCAAGGGGATATAATAGGCAACCAACCAAAAATTTTGAGTTAAGGAATGCTGCAGGTAAGGTCCAGTTACCTTACTTTGATGGTACTACAAAATGCAATGCAATTTCTTGGGTGTAGAAACTAGACATATATTTCGAGCTGCACCCCATGGAAAAAAAGGATGCCATCAGGATGGAAGTTTTGCATTTGTATGGAGAAGCCAATGATTGGTGGTTCCATGGCATGACAACATTGGGACATGATTTATTTGAGTCTTATGAAGATTTCACCAAAAGGTTGGTGGAAAGATTTGATAGGAGGGACCCTGAGCTGTCTTTCCGTGAGTTGGCACATGTAAAATAAACCAGCACTCCGAAAGCATATATTAGAATTTCAAAAGTTGTCAGTGATGGTCACTGATATATAGAAACCTAGGTTGATCCTGTTGCTCATAGAAGGATTAACAGAACCTTTGAAAGGGCTGGTTAAAGCCTACCGACTAGCTACCTTACAAGAAGCTATGAGTAGAATGAGGGA
This sequence comes from Larix kaempferi, assembly GCA_027924585.1. NCBI lineage: Eukaryota > Viridiplantae > Streptophyta > Pinopsida > Pinales > Pinaceae > Larix > Larix kaempferi. The sequence goes on from BSBM01000258.1 coordinate 2,581,046, forward strand.
TCTGCAAGATGCAATCCCAAGAACCAGATACCCACCTAAGTTTAATCCACCTACAAAATTTTAGAATTCAGAGCCACCATTCAGAAATAATGCTGCCCCAAATAAGAAAGAATACTCATTCCGAGATCAGGATGAGTTAAGAAGGAAAAAGATGTGTTTTTCCTGCCAAGAACCATGGGTTCCGGGGCACAAATGTGCAAAAGGTAAAGCTCACTACATAGAAGTATTTTTTGAAAGTGATGAGGAGGAAATGAGTGCAGAAGTGCAAGTGGAAGAACAAGCATAAGAAGGGTATAATATAGCAAAAGAAGAAGAACCAATACAAACTGAAGAAAAATTTGCAGTTTTGAGTGGAGTTACTCGCTACCACACTATGAGATTTAAGGGACTGGTGCAAGGGCAGAAAGTTTCAGTGCTGGTCGATGGGGGGGCACACATAATTTAATTGATGCAACCATGGTGGAGAAAAGAAAACTCCAATCTGAAAAATTTGGAAGTTTCACAGTTATTATTCTTGGAAAGAACAACACTATGCAGTGCAACAGATGGATTCCCAAGCTGCAGGTAAGTATTGGTGACCATATTGTAATTGATAGTTTTTACATTATTGATGTTGCTGATACTAATGTTGTGTTGGGGGTACAATGCATGTTCTCACTTGGGGAGCATGTGGTAAATTATCATATCCCACAAATGTGTTTTAAAAATACTGAAGGTAAGCAAATGGTTTTGAGAGGTGTTAACACCTACCCAAAACAAGTGATTTCTGCACATAGTATGAGATCTGTTTTGAGGCATGGAGACATAGAGTGGGTTGCTGAATGTTTTATCTCTACCAAAGGAACCACCATTGATGTGTCACAACATCCAGAAGATATCCAAATATTGCTCCATAAACACAAAAAGGTGTTTGAAGATCTGCCACATGGAAGGCCTCCTAATAGGTGTACTGAACATTGGATAGAGCTGGAACCTGGTACTTTTCCCATAAAAATACATCCCTACAAACATCCCAAGAGATTCAAGGATGAAATAGAGAAGAACATCAAAGAGATTCTTGATATGGGGGTCATAAGACCAAGCTCAAGTCCCTTTGCTTCATCGGTGGTTTTGGTCAAAAAGAAAGATGGAACAATGCGCATGTGCATTGATTACCGAGCTTTAAATAAGAAAACCATCAAGAACATATTTCTTATTCCAAGGATTGATGAGATGATGGATGAGATAAATGGAGCCAAATACTTTTCCAAGATTGATCTTCGTTCTGGTTACCACCAAATCAGAATGAAAAGTGAAGATGTGCAGAAAAATGCCTTTCGGTGCCATTTTGGGCATTTTGAATTTCTGGTCATGCCTTTTGGCTTGACAAATGCACCAGCAAATTTTCAGGCATGTATGAACAGAATCTTCAACAAACAACTCCATAAGTTTGTACTTGTATTTTTTGATGACATTCTGATTTATAGTAGGACATGGGAAGAGCATTTGCATCATTTAGACAGTGTACTAACTCTATTTGCAGAACAATCCTTTTATTCCAAACTGTCAAAATGTGAGTTTGGTATTGTTAACACCCAAAAAGTGCTCACTAGCTCATTTCCTTATTCACATGACCCATTTGTCCACTTTTTCACCATTTGAGCCTCTAAAGCCATCAAAAGGTCACCAAAAGACCTTAATACACCCCTTTTTCCACTCAAAATGAATATTTTTCCTCAAAAAGCATAAAAAACCCTAAAAAAAGGTCCAAAATTCCCAAAAATATTAAAAAGGGAATAAAAATATTAAAAATATTCAAAAAAGGAAAAATGAGGAAAAATGTACCTAAACCATGTTGGTCAATACCATTGGTTTCCTCAAAACCATAATGGTATTCCCCACCACCAAAAACTATAAAAAGGTGGTAGGGGCTCCTCACTTTCCATCCATCCATCATCCTATCCTCATGCTGTCAAAATATCTCATGAGTTTTTGACCATTGTAGCTATCTTGGAGAAGAGACATTTGGAGCTTGGAGCTACTCACCTTGGAATTTGCTCAACACAAACCTTCACCATTTGAGGTATCGTAATACAAAATACTCATTCTTTTTATTTCTTGTTCTTGAATCATTTTCAGAAAATTTTATTTGTTATATGCACATGCTAGTTTAGTTTAGATTCAAATTTATAAATTGTTTTTGCTTTCAATCTTTGAAACTGCTATCACTTGTTGATAGGTGCCCATAGCATTCAAGCTTGGTTGCAAAACCAAGCAAACAGTTTTGGCGACTCCGCTGGCTTCGAATTCTTAGATCTCAGTTTTTTGCTTTAGATCTCAGTTTTTGTTAGTTTTAGTCATTTTAATTCATAGATCTGCCATCCTAGACAGCAGATCCATTGCTGCTCTAGATCTTGGCCCCTTCTATTGCCATTAACAGCCTGAAATTTCCATTTTCGGGATCGTTTTTCATCGTCTGTTTTCGGCTTTCGCCTCGCGGTTTTTTGCTCGACAGTCGCCCGACTCATCGCGACCTCGCGACCTTTTTCTGTGCGGCGCGCCGCGGCTTCGCGGCCATTTTACGCGCTGCACATCGCGGCTTCGCGGCCATTTTCCGTGCTGCACATCGCGACTGTGTGATGAAAACCCGCGCTTCACATCGCGGCTTCGCGATTGGAACCAACGCTGCCCATCATGACTGTGTGACCAAGACCCGCGCTGCACATCGTGGCTTTGTGGCCGAAACCCGCGCTGCCCATCGTGACTGTGTGACCGGAACTCGCGATGCACATTTTTTCAATTCGGCCAATTTTTTGAAAATGATTTTTTGCTATATTTTCTGCCCATTTAGCATATTTTACAGTATTAAATTTCCTACATTTTTTACAGTCATATTAAATATTTTACTATTTAGAATGCTCCATTAAAAGTCTTTTTACAAAATTTTCAGAAATTGAAAGAGAGATTCTTCTGCATTTTATCTAGATCAAGGTTTTACTTTTTATTTGCTTGATACTTTGCCCAATCAATTTTTAAGAAATCCATTTATTTCTTGAAGTATTCATGTTATTTGCTTTCCTTCAAATTATTTCAAAGATCCATTATTTTTGAATAGTTTTTTCAAGCATTTACATTTCAAAAACGCCTTTATTTTTTGCAAAACTGGAAGCGTCTTTTCTTTCATTTGTAAAATCGCCCAAGCGAGGCAAATCAATTTCAGTTTAAATACCACACTTGCACCCACTCTGCCACATAATTTAAACTGAGCCTTAAAATTTACCTTAAACTCAACCAACTTTTAACCCCACTTGGGGAGCACTTAAAAGAATTTTGTAGTTAGGTAGAATTGAGGGGATAGGTGTTCCAATAACACCCCTCAGTTATTACATTTGAGACATAGTGGTTGTCCTCTACGGTACCAAAATCCTTTATAATTTTTTCACGGTTATCAACTAATTTATAGGGAAGGCCTCTCCCTTAGGAGGGTTGAAGTAGCCAGACTGGTTCCGGAAGTCTGAGTGGAATACCGCAATCCATTCAGTAACCGAAGGATACCTTTCGAAGTTCTCGGTGTACACCCCCTTGGTGTACAACGGCGATAGAACCAAACTGCAGATTCACCCAACCGAACGTGTCATGAATGGGGTATCCTAGTTGCCACTCTTTAGGATTGTCTACCCAGTATCCCTCCCGGTAGGGGGATATCTAGCCGTTGATTCAACACTCTATATTGTTTGACTTGGATTTTATCACCTTGCAGAGGATATCGTTTGTTGACTCACAATACTTCTAGTTAGGTGTTTGCATGATACATTACCCACCTTTGGTCTAGTAACACCTCTTTTTTCTAGAAACTGTTTGACTTTTGGTATTCTGACCAATTTTGTTGCATCCCTCCACTTATTATAACACAGCTGCTATAATAAGTGCTTTTTGAGGTTGATTTTTGGATTGAGAGCCTTTATTTTCACTCCCCTTTTTGCACTCATTGTTGCATTAGGGTTTCGAGTTTTTTACATCACCACCTTACACTGAAATTTTTAAAAAATATATTTCTCACCATTGAGAATTTAAGACGATCTCATCGTCTTCAGGGTGAACCCCCTCAGTTCAGTCTACTTGGCTCTCCACGTCACCGACGTAGAGCCTTATCCCTTGACTCGACATGTCATCGACCAAACATATAGTCATCCGATTCTGACATGCCTCACTTCACATCTGATTCTGAGGCTAAATCCGAAAATCCTACTGAATTATTACCAACCAACCTCATGGATGGACCACAATACGACCCACTTTTTACGAGTACTATTGGAGATACATCCACAAAACCTTCTACTACTGTGCCATCCATGGTAACAACAACCCCTCTAGGCATGCATAATATGGGGGATACTCCACCTTTAGGTATGCCCAATACAGGACTACCTCCTATTATGGGTATGCCAAACATAGGAATCACACCACCTGTCATTACCACAACCGAGATCCCAGGAATTCCTGGCACTATTCCTAACCCCGGTGTAACCCATGTTGCACTTGGAAATGCTGGCCCATACCAAACCACAGCAGTTGGAGGACACATACCTTCAATACCTAGCATACCCTTAGGGGCCACTGGACCACTACATAATGCCACCATGAATAGTTATGTCCCGGTCACTACGCCACACCCATCTGCTAGTTTACCTTACATGGCTAGTCTGAAATTACCAAACTTAGCCAGGCTAACCAATGATCCTATCAGGCACAACCCTACATGGCCACCCATGCCTACAAAGCTCCCCTTGGACATACCCAAGTTTGAAGGAAAACCTGGGGAGGACCCTCAAAACCACATAATGTCTTTTCACCTATGGTGTTCATCTAACTCCATAGTGGATGACTCCATTCGTCTAAGACTGTTGCAACGAACGTTCACTGGCTCTGCAACCAAGTGGTACATCGAACAACCACATGGGACCCACCATACTTTTACGTCTCTCGCCTCCACTTTCCTTCAGTTTTTTCAGCTACCTGTACGTTACGATGCAGGAGTTGAAATACTGTTGTCTTGAAGACAAAACACAGCTACCCACATCACTGACCACATCCATGAGTGGCGCAAGTGTCGTAGCCTCTGTAAGATTAAACTGGATGACCGTATATTTTTGGACTGGTTTCTTAATTCACTCCTACCCCTCATAGCAAAAGACGTCACTTGCGAGCGACCCCAGTCAGAGGAAGAAGCTATCCTAAAAGCTCAGCAATTCGACCTGATTTATGCCCAGTCAGGCTATCTCTACACCATCATACCAGATGCCCCACGAGGCAATTCTTCATGCGGTGACGCTCCGGGGGCATCACATGCCGCTGATGGTATTATTGGCCAAGTCACGGCACAAATTAAACCTTTTAGCATGGTGAGCACCATAAATTCCCCAGACCTCTCTAGGGCTACATCTAATTCTGGACCGACAACTTCGTATGCTCCAACGAATCAGACTCATCACACTCATGGACCCTCTTGTCCACAACATTGTTATGGGAAAGCGCCATTGACATATGTACCACCCACATACTATAACCAGTCGGCCACCCAGAACCCAATTCATTTACCGCCACAACCAGTGTATTACCCACAACAAACTACAACAGCTAACCCAACACCTCCAATAGCTCAGGGTTACCAACAGCCCCAGCAGGCAACTGGACCACCTCCAGCCCCACCAGCTTATTATCCACCGCAACCTGCTCCCGCACCTGCGGCACCCCAAAATCCTCCCACTGCTCAAGGGCAAGTGTACACACAACACAATCAACCCCAACATCAAAACAACCAACGCAACCAGGGTGAACAACAAAACCGTGGAAGAGGACGCAACCGCGGCAACAACCAACAACATAATCAAGGACCACCACCTCCCAATCCTCCAAATAATAAAAATGCTGCTTGTCCCAACCAAAATCCTGATCGTCATCCCAAGTAGCCCAAAAACAATAACCTCAGAACAAACCATCCATGTTCTATATGTGGAGTCTATGGACACTATACTCACAACTGCCCCCATTTAGAGAAAGCACGTAAACTTTGGGTTGACGATGCTCAACGCCAGGGCCACGCTGGATAGTCAGCTCCACTTAATCAACCGCAACCCATGGTATTACAAAACCCATTTCCAAACCAGGGAGTAGTAAATACTCGCCCTATGGATCCCCCACAAGGATCTGCTGCACCCCAGCAGCAAATCACCTGTGCCGCAACTGATTATCAGCATGCGGATCCAGGCACACACCATTTATTAATGATGTCATCCAATGACATCAACCTCCAAACTCGCAGGAATCAGTACAGCCCACCCCCAGAAACTCCTCCCACTGATGCATCCACCTCCCTTCCACCAAATCAACCACTACGCATACCAAATATGTCGTTGGATGGAGGACCTAAAATCCCTCGCATCCCTTTGCGAAGCATTAACAACAATCCTAATGCTCGCGCAACATCCAATTATAACGTCGTGGAAGACCTAGCACAATCCCCCGCTGCTATGTCTGCTTTAGAGCTACTGAAAACATGCCCTGCACAACGAAAACTACTATTATCTGCCATCGGAGGAGTAGACCCTGACGACACACACATGATGGATTTCGACTTAGACCAAGCCGAACCTCTATTTCCATCAAAAGTGGCTTTCCAAGTATCAGTAAACATTCGAAACCTTGTTGTGCATCGATGCATCATCGATGAAGGAGCTTCCACCTGCGTTATGTCCACCCTTGTGTGGCAGAAGCTTGGCTCTCCCGCCTTACAACCATCCACCATGGCATTACGGGCTTACGATGGACGATCAACTCAACCACAAGGCCTTTTAGCGAACGTACCCGTAGAACTAGGCGGCAAATTAGTTCTTATCGACATTGAAGTGATCAATGCCCAGCTCGACTACAACCTCCTTCTTGGACGTAGTTATATGTACAAAATGAAAGCAGTGGCTTCATCTGTTTTTCGCCTCATGATGTTCCCACATGAAGGACGCGTTATCAAGATTGATCAACTTACATATTATGATCCTAACGCCCCCGCAGCTCCTCAAAATGTGCTACCAATGATTGAACAAACCATTCCAAACGCACCGACATCATTTGTGTCGTCAATTGGGTCTGGAATCTACACTGAGTCACCTATGACTTCCACATTTCCATTGATCTCACCACCTTCACCGATAAAAAAAACATCGGATTTGTGCACCCTATCGCACACCACACAACAGCCTTCGTCACTACCACAAACACCCACAGTGCCTACTCATATTGGCACAACGCCAATTCACACTATCTCGTTCTTGTTCCCATTTTCTGGAGTTGTCAGTTCGCCAGTAATGGCTACACTCAACCTTTATGGTTTAACATTAGGGATACCTGTATGGTACTTACCTTCTCCGAGCCCCCCGCCGACTCCGACTGTTATTTTACAACCGGTACAACCTATCCCTACTACCAGCCACCCACCCCCTCCGGTCACTCATCTGCAAAATAGACCACCCCCAATAGTGACTACAACATCAACATCCAGAAAATCCCCACCTCCGTTACGGAACACAGGGGGCGGAGGCCCACCAACTTATAACACTGGAATCATAACTCGCACCCCCCCAACAACCCCCAAGGTAGCTAAAAATCCCCCAACTATTCGCGTTCCCCCTAAGTGCTCGTTGTGTGACGACGTAGGCCATGCCACTCATCAATGTCCACAATTACCTGCACTCCAAGAACACATGAATATGTTGGATGACGACACCGGAATTCCAGTGGTAAGACTTGAGCCACCTCCTCAACCTCGCGACAAAACGCTCCGCACTAACCACCCTTGTGCGATATGCGGCATTTATGGCCATTATTCACATCACTGCCCCGATCTCCCAGATTACAGAGCAGCACTGTACGAGTTGAATAACGTCGACCTAGAGATATCCCCTCTTATCATTGAGGAAATTCATCCCCCGTCATCTTTCTCCTCGGAAGAAATTAACACCATTTACATGATTTCCACTGGATACCCCTCTGTCCGGTCAGCCCCTTCCATTGATCCCTTTGACACACATGTTCAACCCTTTCAAATCGACGAGGAAACCACATGTCCACAACATGGGGGCAGGACCAAAACCTTGCCTACTCATCATCATCGTGATTATCGTCGGAAATACTAGGGGCATCCACCCCACAAGGGGAATCCCCCATCATTATATCATCACTTCAGTATGCCACCACGGCCCACAGCCTCATGGTACACCTCCACTCCAGTAGTTGGTCAATGCCCTCTTGATCCCTCTCTAAGACAACATTTGCACCGCATTGACACCTCTGAGTTCGGGGACATAATAGATTACCTCGAACCTGGGATAGGGGGCATGAGCAATCATTTTGACCCTACCCCATCACCTCTATCTCAACACATCAATGAGCCCATCGTTCAAACCAACACATATGTGATCCACAATCACAAACCCCATGCAAATCATATGGGGGCAGGTCATTAACCCTGCTCACTTTTTCACATTCGTGATCTCAACCATTTTTGAGGTTACATGTCACTTGTATATTTGAGTTGATTTGATACACATAGTATTTCGCCCCCACGGGTCATCACTTCTCCCCACCACTACATCCTTGGCTTGGTAGGGTCACCTTCATTTGTAGCCATTTTTTAACCTAGTTATTTCCTTTGATCATTCCGGAGTCCTTATGACCTCCGTTTTTCGCACCATTTGCACCGCAGGATTCATATTTCCGCGCTCGTGATGACGTTTGAGAACATTTCTCGCTCTCACACCCAGATTTTTCGGGCATTTTTTCCATGCCCCCTCATTGCCTCGGTTTGCGTGCCCCATCGGTCGTCGTCCATTTTTGAGGAGTCTTATATCGCCGGATTCAGTTTTCCGCGCTCGTGATGATGTTTGAGATCATTTCTCGCTCTCACGCCCAGATTTTTTGGGCATTTTTTCCGATGCCCCCTCGTCACCTCGGTTTACGTGCCCCATCGGTCGTCGTCCATTTTTGATGAGTCTTATATCGCCAGATTCAGTTTTTCACACTCGTGATGATTCTTGAGATCATTTCTCACTCTCACGCCCAGATTTTTTGGGCATTTTTTCCATGCCCCCTTGTCGCCTCGGTTTGCGTGCCACGTCGACCGTCGTCCATTTTTGACAAGTCTTATATCACTGGATTCAGTTTTCTGCGCTCATGATGATGCTTGAGATCATTTCTCACTCTCACGCCCATGTTTTTTGGGCATTTTTTTCATGCCCCCTCGTCGCCTCGGTTTGCGTGCCACATCGACCGTCATCCATTGTTGACAAGTTTGATATCACCGAATTCAGTTTTTCACGCTTGTGATGATGCTTGAGATCATTTCTCGCTCTCACCCCATAATTTTTGGGCATTTTTTTAAAATGCCACTCATCACCTCGGTTTGCGTGCCACATTAGCCGTTGCCCCTTTTTGACAATCTTTATGTCACCGGATTTAGTATTCCGTACTCATGACGATGCTTGAGACCTTTTCTCGCTCTCATCAATCCATTTTTGTTCGGTATAGTTTTACCCCTTTTTCAGGTCGAGCAATCCCTTTTACGAAAAAGGCACTTAGGGAGTTTCTGTTAAGCTCTTTTCTAACTCCCTAAACAATGAAAATATCGTCGAGCAACCTTGCTTCCTTTCATTCTCTCTAAATGTATCTGAAAGGGCGTCTACCTGGTATAAGTTTACCCCTTTTCCGGACCTTGTAGACTAATTACGAAAAAGGAATACTCTAGTCACATCGGCTATAAGAGTTCTCCATTTGCATCATTTTATGCTTTTTCGGGTCTTGGAGACTAACTTACGAAAAAGAACACCAATGGAGTCCACTTACCGCTTTCAGACTCTCTAAACATGAAAGCGACCACGAGCAATCACCATCCTGGGCTCGTAAAAACCCACAGGACAGTACTCACAACCACTGCAGAGTCTTCTTATCGTTTTCAGACTCCTAAAAAATGAAAGCACACATGAGCATGAACAGTCCTAGGCTCACAAAATCCACAGGACAGTACCATTTCAGAGCACACTTTTATCCCTTCTTGGAGCTCATTAAAACTACGAAGAAGGGCCCAATGGTGCTTCTCGGCACCACAACAGATCACATCTACTCATATGGTAGCTTCCCCATTTTGGTTGCCTTTGTTCAGAGTATTCTGCAGTACGTCACCCTGAGAATCACTCGACAGCACCCATCAGCTCGTCCCCCCCCCCAGAGTTAATACATACCCTTCAGTCCCTAAAAGCTATGATCCCCACACCTACAAGTCAGTTCCCTACGCTGCTAGGTCAACCATGTCATCATGCTCTGAACAAAGGAAGTTTGAGTCTACCCACTCTATGACCCCAGTTACTTCCCATCCCCACAAGTATGTCAGTCCTACCATCAGTCCTACCACACTTCAGTTCTACACCTCGTGCTACTATCAAGGAAACATCATTGCCTTGTTAGTTGCTGGTCTCCCTCTGTCGATGACAACCAAATTTATTCCAGAGGATAGACTTAGAGGTCCCTGTGTCTTGGACTCATCACCATTTATGATGAGTGCCTACGAATCATTTTGAGAAGAGTCCTCAGCGCCTCTCCAAATGCTTGTGTCTCACATGCTCAACTTCAACACCTTGATCGCATCGTTGAGACTCTCATAGGATATTGGTCCGTTCAGTTATATGTTGAAGACCCCGGATACCACCCGACTCTTCCACATTTGAGAGTCTACCTATGGAAACAACCAGTTACATTTTTTTTATAGATATCTGGGTTGTGCATGGCGACAGTATTCCGATGTACCCCAGTTTAATACTTCTCAGACATGACTCACAGTCATTGAGTCCCTACAGATGTTGGACACCTTCAGTTTCAGTAGTCCATCAACCCTTCTGAGACCTTATTCAGAACGGTTGACGCTTTATTCCAGTGTATCAGTTATTGAGATCAGTCATGTTATGATCATGAGTACATCTCAAAATAATGTCCCCTCTGGACCATTATGATGTACCAACAGATTTTTTATGTCTTATTTAGGTCCCCCTTCTTGGGACTAATTGTTATGTATATGTCTTGATACGAGCATGGGTATTCCCACCTCGTCCATTATCAGAGATTATTCCTCATTCATATTGAGGCCATGTAATATTGTTTATTTTGCAGCTTCCAAGGGCCGTAGATCCAGTCTCCAACCGGTCTCTTCTCTTCCCCAAAACCAAGAAAAAAGACAAAAGAACTATGATGTCTATCGGCCATACGATGAGCTCCTGCCCTCACACACCAGGGGGCAATCTGTTAAAACCTAAAAAGTGCTCACTAGCTCATTTCCTTATTCACATGACCCATTTGTCCACTTTTTCACCATTTGAGCCTCTAAAGCCATCAAAAGGTCACCAAAAGGCCTTAATACACCTCTTTTTCCACTCAAAATGAATATTTTTCCTCAAAAAGCATAAAAAACCCTCAAAAAGGGTCCATAATTCCCAAAAATATTAAAAAGGGAATAAAAATATTCAAAATATTCAAAAAAGGAAAAAGGAGGGAAAAGGTACCTAAACCATGTTGGTCAATACCATTGGTTTCCTCAAAACCATAATGGTATTCCCCACCACCAAAAACTATTAAAAGGTGGTAGGGGATCCTCACTTTCCATCCATCCATCATCCTATCCTCATGCTGTCAAAATCTCTCATGAGTTTTTGACCATTGTAGCTATCTTGGAGAAGAGACCTTTGGAGCTTGGAGCTATTCACCTTGGAAGTTGCTCAACACAAATCCTCACCATTTGAGATATCGTAATACAAAATACTCATTCTTTTTATTTCTTGTTCTTGAATCATTTTCAGAAAATTTTATTTGTTATATGCACATGCTAGTTTAGTTTAGATTCAAATTTATAAATTGTTTTTGCTTTCAATCTTTGAAACTGCTATCACTTGTTGATAGGTGCCCATAGCACTCAAGCTTGGTTGCAAAACCAAGCAAACAGGTATGAAGGAGCTCCTCTATCTTGGCCACATCATTGGGCAAGAGGGATTCAAGGTACACATGGAGAAGATCCAAGCCATCCTAGATTTGCCAAGCCAAAAGAATATAACTGCTCTAAGAGGATTCATAGGCTTATGCACATACTACAGGAAATTTGTGAAGGGATTTTCCAAACTCACTTCTCCCTTGACAAACCTTACCAAGAAGGGAGCTTTTTGCTGGAATGAGGAGGCTGAAAAATATTTTAACAGAATGAAGGAAGTTATGAGCAGCTTCCCAATACTTGCACTTCCATATTTCAACCAACCTTTTATATTGGAGTGTGATGCCTCAGGGGAAGGCATTGGAGTAGTTTTAATGTAGAACATAAATCCTATTGCTTATAAGAGTAGAAAATTGCAGCCCCATGAGAAGCTGTATTCCATCTATGATAAAGAGATGTTAGCCATCATGCACGCATTGGCTAAATTCAGGCAATATCTGGTGGGAGGAAAATTCATAGTCAAGACTGATCACAATAGCTTGAGGCATTTCTTGACCCAAAAGGAGCTGAATGACAGGCAACAGAAATGGGTAAGCAAAATTCAGTCTTATGATTTTGATATTGAATATAAGAAGGGTAAGTTGAATGTAGTTGTTGATGCCCTCTCTATAAAACCTGCTTTTTCTTTGCTGCAAGTGCCTACGGATTGGAAGGCCCAACTAGTTAAGGAATATGCAGAAAATTAGTTTGCTTGTGAATTGCTAGATAGAGTAAAACAGGATGATTCTTACCAGATTATCAATGATGTTATCTATTACAAGAACAAAATTTTTCTAACTCCTAAATCCAAGTTGAAGGAGCAGATTTTGATGGCTGCCCACAATGCACCAGTAGCAGGCCATCCCAAAATTTTGAAAACTTACTAGAAGTTAAGAGAAAGGTTCACTTGGAAGGGCCTCAAGGAGGATGTTCTAAGGCATGTGAGTGAGTGTACTGCATGCCAACAGAATAAGGTTGAGCACACTCATCTTGCTGGTCTCCTTCAACCTTTACCAATTCTTAGATAGAAATGGGAAAGCATATCAATGGAATTCATTACAGGTTTGCCCAAATCCCAGGGTAAAGACAATATTTTTGTAGTAGTTGACAGGTTAACCAAATTTGCTCACTTTTTTGCTGTCACATCTTCTATTTCTGCTAGTCAAGTTGCTGCACTATTTTTTAAGGAAGTATTTAGATTGCATGGGCTACATAATATCATAATCAGTGATAGGGATAGTAAGTTTACCAGTGCTTTTTGGAAATATTTATTCGAATTGGTAAATACCAATTTAAACCTCAGTACAAGCTATAACCCATAGACAGATGGGAAAACTGAGAGAGTCAACCAATGGATGGAAGGTTATCTCAGGAACTATGTTATAGGGCAGCAAAAGGAATGGGTCAACTCGTTACATTTGGGGGAGTTCTTCTATAACACCACATTCCACACGTCCATTGGAATGACCCCATTCAAAGCCTTGTATGGGTATGAGTTTGCCACTTTTGTAGATCTGGTTTTTGGAAACTGTAAGGCACAAAAGGCAAAGCATTTGCTGCAAGAAGGCTAGGATATCCTTAAAGCACTAAAAGAAAATTTGCAGGTTGCACAAAATCAACAGAAAATCAATTTAGATAAGAATAGAACATATCGAACTTTCCAAGAAGGAGACTTGGTTTATCTGAGATTGCAGCCATACATGAAAACCACTCTCAAGACAAAGGGGGATGAAAAATTATTGCCAAGGTTTTATGGTCCCTTAAAAATAACAAGGAAAGTGGGTGAAGTAGCCTATGAGTTGGATCTGCCAGCAGAGAGTAAAATACACAATGTCTTACACATGTCATGTTTGAAGAAAGCAGTGGGCTAGCAAGTTAGGGTTTCAGAAATACTGCCCCCCTTGATGATGAAGGACATCTAGTCTTAGAACCTGAAGACATCTTGCAGGTTAGAGAAAGGAAGCTGAGAAGTAGAATTATTAAATAATACCTAGTACAATGGAAAGGGATTCCTAGTGAAGATGCCCCCTCGAAAGATGAAAAGATTTTGTAGCATCCTGGTTTGAAATTGCTTGAGGACAAGCAGTCTTGGGAAGGGAGTACTGTCATGTCCTCTCCCTAGTGACCTTGGTCACCACTTGGATCCTCCTATCCCTAGGGGTCTAAGTTCATAATTAATTGAGAAATTAATCAATTGGGGAAGTTTTGAGGCAATTACACCATAATAATTAATTAATTACTAGATAATTAATTAAATTCCTAAGTTAAATTATTTCTGAGTTGTATTATTTTCATTTAAATATTTATTGCTAATAAATGTGCCAAGTGGTTGATTACTTGGATAGGAAATTCGAATTGGTCAAGTGGGCAAAACTTGCATAGTTGGTAAATCTAAGAAAAGCTAAGGAATCTAGTGGAGACAAGTTAGCAAGATGAACCAAGAAGGAAACTAACAAAAGCTATCCAAATCAAACAAAATAAGAAAAGAGGAAAGTGATTAAAGTGGAAAAAACAAGAAAGGCAGTCATAAAAGGAATGGCAACATCCATAAAAGCTAACCAAAGCGCACTTGCTAATCTGAGTGGAGAAAGACAAAATAAGGCAAGTTTTTCTAAGTCATAAGTTTCCATTCCTATCAAGGAATGTGCCCTCCTTCATCCACACGTGTGGATAGCTTGAGGAAGAAGTCATCTCATCTATTTAACAATGTTTCTAACTCCATGAAATAACTTTTGATCATTATGAGAATTTGTGAATGAGAGCTCTGTGCCCTCTAGTTGAGTGTTGTGCCTCAACAAGTTATGCTTGGGATATGTGCCCCAAGGCCCTGTGAGTTTCATATGAGTGTTATGAAGGTACAACAATCAATATTACAGCCAGTAACATTCAGTTCAGATCAGCCTTGAATATTTAATGTCATATTGAAGAGGAGGCTACCATTGGAGGAGATTTGCAGCTAGATTTGGTGGAGGAACACTAGTGGAAGAAGATAATTATGGAGAGATGTTCTCAGGACCTCCAGTGAAGTCTATCAGCTGATTATTGCAGAGATTATATGCTGCTATATTCTAGAATTCAAATATCAGATCGAATCTCTACTCTTCTCCTACTCTTACTCCTCCCACAACCAGTTTTGGAGGTGATTTCCCTAAAGGAGAGAACCAGTTGATGATGGCGCCCATTGAAGACCAAAATGTTCAGAATGAAGCAAGTTAATCCATCTAACCAGTATATGGACTGATAATAACCTCCAGTACAGATCCAAAGTATCTTCTTTCTTCTCTTCTCTATTCTCCCACTATTGTAACAGAAAACTAGCCTGTGAGGCATTGTCATTTGAGAAGCAAGCAATAAAATAAAGGAGGAATGTTATGAATGCTATATTTTGTGTTATATGTGTGTAAAATATTATATTAGAGTTATAATAATCAGCACAACAAAGTTTGTGGATATTTAAAGCAGTTTGTTAAGTTAAAATACAAGACTAGCTAGATTGATGTCAATTCTAGACTAGTTTTACCACTTTTACTGCCAAATCCATTCTAAGCACTATTTTTACATTCTGTCAGTTGGAGAAGGTCATTGACTTAGTCTAGTATCCATATCAGTCCTTAAATTCAGAATTTGGAATCCTTTAGATCCTGTTTGTAAATATTGGAACCCCAGAGAACCCTTAAGCCCCGATTCCTCCCAAACTCTACCAAGTCTGCTCAAACAACAACAACCATTTGACTGATATTAACTCTGTCATTAAATCACAGTATCCCCACCTGTCCAGTATGCATATGCCAACTACCCAGGAAGCCTCGAAGTAGGCATAGACTTGCTCTATGCTGAAAAGTGAATGGTACTGGTACCTTTGCATAAGGCATCTTTGATCAGATATCCTAACCTACTGTCGCACTTCAGTCCATACATTTTCCATAATTGAATATTCATCCCACCATCCTCATTCCTTACTCCGGTACCCATCACTTACTTCCTGCACTATTCGAAGAAATTTACAGAAAATTAACTAGTAAAGTTTATGAAAAATTTGGAGTTGAGTTAATATATTGGTTGAATCTTCCCAAGGATATTACAGAAATTCAAGAGATATTGAAACTCCTAAAAGACAATTTGTAGGTTGCCCAAAATCAACAGAAACAGTATGTAGATCAACATAGAGTGGAAAGAAATTTTCAAGTAAGTGATTTGGTCTGTTTGAGGCTACAACCATATAAACAAACATCCTTGAAGGTGAAAGGGTCAGAAAATCTCAAACCAAGATACTATGGTCCCTACAAGATAGTTCGAAAAGTTGGGGAGGTTGCTTATGAGTTGGAGCTTCCGAAAGGGAGCAAAATTCACAATGTATTTCATGTTTCATGCCTTAAGAAGGATATTGGTTAGCAAATATCTGTTTCAGAAACCCTCCCTCCATTAGATGATGAAGGACAACTCACACTTATTCCAGAAAATGTTTTGAAGACAAGAGAAAGAAAATTGAGGAGCAAGACCATAAGGCAGTATTTGGTACAATGGAAATATTTTCCAAGTGAGGATGCCACATGGGAGGAATTTTCTTTTTTGTAGCATCCTAATTTAAAATTGCTTGAGGGCAAGCAATCTTGGGTGGGGAGGACTGTAATGTCCCCATTCAAATAAATTCCAAAAGGAGAAAATTCCACCAATCTACTAGTTTCCTAGGTTGGGGTGGAGACATTAAAATTGGAATAAGGAGACTAATAAACCCAAAGGGAATTTGGTTTGGAATAAATATATTATGATGGGAAAAAATAAATATGATGAGAAAATAAGATGGCACTTGGTCATGAAGACACATGGGTGGTATGGGACCCCCACAAAGCTAGATTTCCCATGCCACATGGCATTCCACTCTCACCCATTTAAATCCAAGGTGGAGTCCACTATTCTTGGGGTAGTTGGAAGGGCATATTACTTGGAATGACTCAATGAGGTCGAAATGTAGAGGAAGAGTAACTCCCATGGGAGAGGAAGAGGCATTTTGGAGCTAGTGGGACACTTGGGCTAAATTCCCTAGCTTCTATGACACCAATGATGAATATGCGTATGAAATTTCTGAAAAATCAGACCTAATGGCTAACATCTAACATAAATGACATGTCAGAGCTAAAAATAGCCTCCAAGAAGGTGCACAAGTGAGTTAGGGCAGCCAAAGAGACACCTATTCGAATTTGGTGAAGGAGGAGGCTAGAATTGGAAGAAAAAGTGTCATACTTGGGAATCTCTTTCCAAATTGAGTTGGCATGAAGCTCATGGATGGAATTAAAATTGGGGAAGCCTTAGGAATTTTATAAAAGTCAGGAACAAAGAAGAAGACCATATTTTGATCATTTTACATTTTGCATTTGGAGAGAAGAGCTAGTAGAGAACTAGTCTACTTGCCTTAGCACCAATTTCGAGGGTGAAAGATTCCTATCCTAATTGGAAATTGGAGAGGCCGTTTAGAACTTTCATTTGGAGCTACAATGGATTCTTTATTTACAGGTTGAAGCTATAGGTAAGCTCGTGGTTCATTCATCTACAACTTGTTCTTGCATCTCTTTCACATTTTCTTGCATATTTGGGCCCTCGGAGGAATTGCGCCTTTGGTGAGATGCTGATCTCTTTGTGAGAGTCCAAGAATATCCACTTATTTGTATTCTGATATATATACTCTGCATTTACTTCTCAGAAGACTCTCAGGTTGAAATACCAAGTGAAACTATGTAAAAATATCAAAGAATGCATAAATGATGCCATTTTCACTATATCTTGTTGTTGGAGCTTGAAGAGCCATTATTTCGAATTGTATCAGTCATTATATATGATTTTTTTGATGTATGGAGTGTCATTAATGTTCTGAAGAAGTTTCATTAGCATTTCACAAGTCCTTGGAACCTAAATTTCGAATTTCATAACATATGGTGAAAATTACTAACTTTCGCCCCTACGTGAAGACTTGCATATAAACATCGGATTTAACGAAGTTTTAGAAGGCCATAAAAACTAATTGAGATACATTGGGGATACCATTAAATCCATTTATCAGTACCATACCTATTTTTTGAAATTTGGAAAGGTTTAACAACATTTGGAGAGCCATCTTTGACCACTACCCTTGGGGGATTGAAGCTTGATTTGACTAGTACATTTCCCTACTTTGTCCATATTGTAAATGAATGTTGCAGAAGTGTTTTAAGGGTTGTTAAGCATCAATCATCCTCACTTATATTTCTGAATTCCTTCCAAACTCATTCAGACCCCATTCGAAAGCATTTGGAGCCATTCAGAAGCAGTTGGGATAATACTAGTCTAAGGGTTGAATTGGTTAAAATTTGCAATTTTTACTAGTTTGTGCAAATTCTTAAAAAGGGACACTACAGGGATATCCACTTGAATTGGATTTTGATTGTAATATCATAAAATAAATAAGGTATTCTCATGAAACTATATAAATAATGACATCTTCTAAAATACCTTGAGATTGAACAATAGATCTATCAGCTAGTTGTAACCCTTTATAAACTCCATGGCCGAAAGAAGTGCATACCCGCGTTCAATCCATAGGTCTTATGTTTAAAATATGAGAATCGCATCTATACATCCTTTCCATTGTAAGAATTTGTAATCTATGCAATCTTCCTCCCTTCCCTTTAGTGCTTGACATTTTGAGGCGACCTAAGGCAAATTCTTTTCGTCCAATCCGTGGAGGTAAATGAGGTAGACATTGCTATGGAAATAGAGGGCGAATCTCTACCCTAGATATCAAGAATTTGACTTTCTAAGTGGAATATAAAGAGCAGTAGTGGGAAAGAAGGAGAGTCATTTTTTAGATTTTAAGCTCCGGGTTGACAACGTGAAATACTTTGTGTCTAATGGGGGGCGTATTAGATAAAAAAATGAAAAAATGTATGTGCGAATGCCTTTATAAGGGAGGAGGGGTGCGTATGCTCTGCTCATGGTCTTCTGAGGGGTGAGTATGCCCTGACTCGTGGTTCTCTACTGGGAATCTCGATATTAACTCTGCTCGGAAGCTTGACTCGTGGTATGGAACTTTTGTTTTGTGTTTAATGTTTAGGCGCGTAGGATTTTTAATTTTTTGTTTTTGTTTCATCAGTAGGCACTAAAGTTGGAGCACTTAACACCAATTTTAGCACCAATTTTTTTCCCTAAATGTAAACTCTTTGGGGAACCAAAGTTAGAGAAAAAGGAACCTAATTTAGCACCTAACTTGGAGATGATAAGCTAGATCACTAAGTTTATCCATAGCACTAAGTTTATCCATAGAGGAATGACATGTTCCTCGAAAGACAATCTAAAATATTCATTGTACTATTATTAATGCATTTGTAGTTGTGGGGCATGGTCCTCCAAAAGTTCCAGGGTAAGGTTTGTTCATATATCTAGGTTGGATGATGATAATATTGGTAGAGAACATTCATCCATCCAAATTCATTGTTACATTTTCTATATATCCTTTGGGACTCACAATAGATAGGACTATAATTTCAAATATAGTTCAATTTCTCTAAGTTTTTGAACACCTAAAACTTACGTATTGTATACCATAATCACATTGGTTGATGCTCATATAATATCTATCAATGGCCCCATACAAGTTTGAATGGTGACATGATGACTATTTCACACCAATCAATGTATTTCATTATTTTTATTTTAATGTATTTCACACCAATCAATGTCATTGAGGAAAACTATATGAAAGGGTCAATTCTTTGTGATGCCTTCTCCAATTCATAGTAGCATATCACTTCTTGGTAATTCATTACATGTCAATATGAATACTTTTATTGGATTCATCTAACTTTTTAATCCTTGAGGAAGTGAACTTATTTCATAGAAAATGAAATATACCATTTTTTTGGTTACCTTCCAATGTATTATCCATTAAGGCCATTACCTTTTTATAGGGAAGTTTTGTAATTAGCTCTTAGGTTTCATTCCATGGGGGTTTAGTGTATAAATCATGAATCACATCATATCATTCTCATCAAACATATCAACTAACTTGTAATCTAGGGTTATATTTCTACTTAGATTTGAATCTAAATCATTAACATGGCAATGCTATATCTTAACAACTAGACCAAATCCCAACATACATAACAAGTGGAATTATTTTCGTAATCATCTGTGAAAGTATCAAATTTCATAGGCAACAAGATGGTAGCTTGTCCTTAGCATGTATATAGAATAAAGGTGCCATTTTATTTCTCTATCCATCCTTAGTCAAATATTTCCTCACCGGATATATGAGTGCCATATTTAGAATAATGCTACCATGGATGCCATTTGATGTCCCATTACATCATGATTAGGAAGAGGGTAGAGGATTGGGAGAGATTGTGAAAAGGAGGGATTATTTATTTCAACATCGAATCATTACCCTCTTATGTTATATTCCCATGGGGTATGATGTATCATTAAAAAACTTATTAAATTCTATACGATTACAAAAAACCCTTACATTTCCAAAGTTAAAATGGATCTATGCTAGTTATAAGATTGGGTTTGGATAAACTAAAATGCACAAAACCCCCATTACATATTTCCAAACAATAAACTGACTGCATTTCAATTTATTTATTTATTTTATATTATGTATATTTAGTTTTGACTAGTTTGATCACATTGACACCAATATCCATTTATATGATCATCATTTAGAATATTTTCATTATCAAGAAGATTGTCATTATCAACCTCCAACATAGCTAGAAGTGCAAATGTATACCCACTCTTAGGGAGTCATTCTTAAACCTTTCTATGAAACAAGTTCAACAATACTCTTAAAGTCAATTGTTAATAATTACAATTGTCTATCTCCTTTTACATTTAAAAATTAGATGATACATTCTCAAATTTTAACAAGATAAGTTCGACAATATTCATATACAAAGTTTGATCCCAACCATCAATAGTTTTTAAGGCTATGCTTTCTTATTCGACCAAGAGAGATGAAAAACCACAATCTATTCAATTAACTGACATGGTATTTCCATAATGGGGTGTCTATAAGATTTTTGCATCAACTTATTCAAATAAATTTGTTTTAGATTCCTCTTCAAAACATAATTATAGTAAAGGATCTTATAGTAATGCGGATTTTTCTTTGAGGTTTTATGCTCTTATTCTTGTAAGGTTTGAGTTGGGATAACTACTTTTACTGAGTTCAGATGGGATTCTTTAATAGTGAGTTGGGAAATCATATCATAAAAATTGATTGGAAGTAGCATTACAACTACCAAAATGAAAATAAACAACTTTTTAGAAGACAATGTTAGGAAACATGTCCTTACATTCAAGAGTCAATCCATTAGAGATTTTCATCTCTACTTGTGTATTTATGTCATAAAATGACTTAGAAATTCTCTTTATATATAAGGCCCCATTGATATACAAGTTCTCTAGTATCCATTAGTATATTACTTTTTGACTAATATCCATATTTAGATTAGGCCAGCATTAGCAACCTCTAATTAATGTACAAACTTATTATTTGGAAAAGTTGTGCAAAGATTGATTTGTCGAGCTTTATTTGGTGAAGTTGTGCGCATTTCTTATTTTTGTAGCTTATTCTTGCTACTAATTCACTTAACTTAATGCTCATTCACTATGCTCTTTTTACAAAAAGTGACAAATCATAAGATTTGAGCTCTAGTTGTCAAGATTCCATGTGTACAATCTTTGTGAAGAGCAAAATGTTGCAATGTCCTATTTTTTTTTCATAGTGCGTTTTAATGAAAAGCAAGCGTATTAACAAGATAAGTTCAACAATATTCTCTTGGTGCATAGATGTTATGTGACTATTGTCATTATTGTGTATTACAGGATCTAGAGGAGGCCATGGACAAAGGACGTGGACGTAGAACTACTAAATCGCAGAGAGGAAAGTGGGTGGAAATATATATGACAACAGAATCTGCAGATACAATAAAGGTAATAAGAAAAAGAAACCTCAACCAAAGGATGAAGGTCTTTATGAATTCACAAATGCTACAACGTAGAGGAGATAAAGTCATTTTTTTGTCCATGAGGCCTTTGAGGTCAAACTTATTGGTTAAAAATGCACAAGAATGGTGATTAAATGTGATTCTATGATCAAGGGAAAAGTTTTAAAATTAGGATGGACATGTGGGATAGGGATGTTGGATACCTTTCTTGTTGAAATTTTGGCTCAATGTATATACCTAGGGTCATAAAATTGGTTTTTTTTCAACTCCAAAACATGATATCAATATGTCAAATATAAGACTAAAGTGAGGTTTTGTGTTGGTTAGCATATTCGTTGAAATGATATAATTCGTGTACTAAACATTATTGACTATGTTGTGTATTACAGGGTCCAAGAGAGGCCATGGAAACAGATCATGTCATATCAAATGAGGATACAATGGATGATGCGGGACATCAGGTACTCAAATTTTGACTTAACTTAGGAAAAATGATCCAAAGGCATTTTTTGATACACCCATATTTTTTCACTATATTATTAAAATTTATAGTGTATTATCCAATCTTGACATAAATTAATGCATGTTGTCGATTATTTTAGATGGAGATTGGAGCAAATGTAGAGCCTGAGTGTTCAAACAAAAAAATAAAAAGATATGTACGTGGACGCGGACCTAAAACTCTTAAATCACGTAGAGGACAGTGGGTGGAAGAGGATATGACAATGGATCCTGTAGACACAACAAATGATTGCATTGAACAAGAGGTTGCTAAGGACTATAGTACATGGGATGAATACTTTGAGAAAACTGTTATTTGTGGATGTCTTGTATGTCGTGGAAAGAAACAATTCAAATGAGCGATTGTACAAAGGAATTACATAGATGATGAGCTTATAGTGCAGGGTAGTGTGCCTCCTACAATCGATTCAAATCCAATAGGAATTGTGGTAAGGAATTTTCCAATTTGATATAAATAATATGTATACTTATTTTAAACACTGTTTTGTATTATTTAAATAATTAATTTTTTTCTTAATGAATACTTGCAGGATAAATTTCTTGGTTTAAAGTCTCCTGGAGAACCAAATTATATCCTAGAGGGAAATGATCATTTATAAAATGATACTTATAAAAAAAATATGTGCACATATACTAGCTTGGAAGATGAGGAATTGATGAAAACAAGTAACAAAACAAGAATCGGTTTAAAGATGCATAATTTGATTAAAGGTAAGGGGAAGGTGGACTACATACCATATGAGAATGAATGTGATGGAGATGATGAATTTCCCTTGAGTTTGAGATCAATTTACAAAGAGACATTTGATCGTTGACTATATTATGCTTGACCTAGTGATAAAAAATTACCTAGAGTTTATGAGGTGTTTCAATTTTGGGGATACAACTACATGACAAGACCATCCAATATTCATGGAGCAAATCTAGGCCTCTTTATTGTCCAAAATGTACATGTGGGGATTAAACATAGAAACAATTCACAACAAACCACCAAGAGATTAATGCCATATTATGGTCCATCATATTACAGTGGTGAATGGAGAAGGCTAACAGAATATAAGCCTAGCATGTCAGCATATGGTCTAAATTTGAATATGTATACACATTGTCTCCAATTCGAAAGTGGAAAAGGAATGAATATAGTCCATATTATGTATATAGATGGGCGTGCATACACACACAAAAACATTGCAGGATTTATAAATAGTATTAAGGGAAGGGACCCTACTGTAAGGCCGAATTGTCAATTTGTTGAGGTTATAAATGATAAAGATGGATATATGGAAAGAGAGGTTGATAGATTGATAATGGTTGAGGCTATTATGGACCTTACCATTGGGGATGCGTTATTGATTGATTACCTCTTCTTAAAACACACTCCTACATGAAACAAAAGGGAAGAACAAGGTCTCCCTAAGTATGTTCTTAAGGGCAGAAAACCAAAGAATAATCAATGAGTGTGGACTAATGTTTTATAAACTATGTTGTCGAAATTGTGTTTTATTTTAAATTATTGTATAAAAAAAGTAGTCTATAAAATAATGTTCCATTATTCAATTGATGTATATACGTTCATACATTGTATATTTTTATTTTTCAAGACATATTTGATTATATTTATTTGAAATTGATACATTTATGATTTATCCAATTGTTTCCAAACATTAAATAATGATTATGTTTGTTGATAGGTAGAAGATATTGATGATACACTTACTAATACCCGAGATCAAACTGGGTTATTAATATTTGGACGGGATGGTCCAAACCATCCTTTAAACCATACTAGGGTGAAAAGAGCAACATTGAAGAGAATACTACCAGCTGAGAAATTTGAAGAGCTGATGAGATTAGCATACATTGATGACATGACACCTAGAATTAATGATGACGACGATAGTGAAAATGTAGTGCATGAAGAAGGATTGAATGAAATGATCACATGTTTATTTGGGGATGGAAACAATGATGACAATAATGATCATATGGTTGACAATAACAATGATATCAAGGGTAATTACCACCAATGCAATCTTGATGATAACAACATGAAGGAATCAATCAAGCAAGCAACGAAGAAACGCGTGTTCAAATCAGGTGCAAGTAGACCCTAAAAACCGGCATGGACATTAATATTATTAGAAATCAAGTCACTATTTGGTTGGTCAGACAAAGGATTCACTACCCTACTAAAGTACGTTGAATTCTATTTTCAATTTCCATTTTCAATTGTTGTATGTAATTCCTAAATATTCATCGATTTCTTCTATATTTATTTAAGGGGATTTTAAAACCATATATTGTATATAAACAATGCTAGTATAGAATTACTTATCAAACATATTCATCATAAGTCAAACATTCAATTGATTTAATGTCTAGAAATCTTACAAGGCACTAAAAACTAAAATATTCCTTGAAGAGAATGTGTTGCCATCAACTTGTAGAGAAGCGTGCCAATTGTTGGTTGAGTTGGGGATTTAATATAAGCAAATTCATTCATGTCAAAATGATTGCATTTCATACAAAGATGAATATCAAAACAAGGTAGAATTCCATGTATGCAAAGATAAGAGATATCGTACATATGTACAAGGTCTTACTGTTCCAAATAAGGTTTTATGCCACATGCCAATTATACCTAGACTTCAACGAATGTTTCGTTGCAATTCACTTGCACAATTGATGGACTGGCATGCAAAGAATAGGAGTAAATATGGATTCATGCAAATTCCGATAGATTGCAAAGAAATGAAACACATAGAGGAAAAATGGCCAGGAAAATTTAAAGATGAACCTCGTAGTATTAGGTTTGGGCTTGCAATAGATGGAGTGTGCCCATTCTCTTTCATGAGAGCCAATCATATTGTTTGTCCAGTCGAATTGATAATATACAATATTCCCTTGTGAAAGAGTGTTAGAAAGGATCACCTTATGCTGACTCTCATTATTCCAGGCAAACATCAAGTAAAACATATGGATGTTTATATTGCACCTTTTATTGATGAGATGCAATTTCTATGGAAAGGCATAAGAAGGTATGAAATATCACACCATACATCAAATAGGTCATTCATGTTGTATGGTGTGCTATGTTGGACTATTCATGATTTCCCAGGACTTGGTGTTTGTTCAAGTAATAAAAAATGTTTATGTAATTACAGTCATATTTTATTTTCAGCCCAACTTTCATACTTACTTTTATACTATCATTTTGATGTCATTAACATTAATTATTGAATTGTATGGTTTCAAACAAAGGGGTTATTTGCATGTCCAAGATGTGTAGAACAATTTTAGGGGCAATATTATAAAGATATACATAAATTTGTTCATGCAAACAATAGGATTTTTCTACCACCAGACCATAAGTTTATAAATCATCTGAAGAATCAATTTTATGGAAAAGATTAAAATAGAGGCCCTACCATGGTAATGAGTCCAGGTGATTGGATTAAGAAGTATGAAGATGTTGAATTGAAATATTGGGATGATTTTTTGATCGAGGTGATTCAATTGAAGAACCATAACAAGTTGTAATTAATATGTCAAAAGGAATGAAAAGAAAATCCATATTTTATGAGCTCCATTATTGGAAGGATCTATTAATATCTCAACTATTAGATCCTATGCACATATTCAAAAATGTCCTAGATTTTATATTTCAACACACTTCAGGCAAAGAGAAGGACACCTTGGATTCAAGGAGAAATATTGTTCTTTCGCGTACCAAATTGGATAGAAGACATTTGTGGAAAAACAAGGAAAATGAAACATATGAAGAAGCTCCGTGGATTTTGAAGAAGAAAAAGCTAGACCAACTTTAAAAAGGCATCCACTCAATAAGGACACCTACTGGCTATGGATCATCATTGAATAGGGCATCTACAATTGATGGACATATCACAAGATTTAAAAAATGTGATTTTCATAATTTTATGAAGGTATTATCATCATTTAACTTATACTATTAATATTAATTAAGTACTAAATATGTTTTGATATTATGTTGTGTGATAAAAATTACTAATGACCTTTCATAAATGTGTTTGATAGCATATCATGCCATTGGAAATTAGGGGGGTTCATGTCTTACCGTCGACTTAAGGAATGCCATAAGTCAATTGTCAAGATGTACAATGCACGTGGTATGAAATGGTCATGTGTGAGAGACATAAATATATTATATTGCATTTTAATTTTGACTAAAGGTTTATACTAATTTAGTATTATTATATTAGGTGGGTGACCTCCAAGGAGATCCATGAATGTGAAGTGCCTAGATGGAAGAAGGAAATTGCATAAATTGTATGTGTATTTGAGAAGGAGCTCCCTATAAGTTTCTTGGACCTACAAGTCCATTTACTTATACACCTAGTGGATAACATTGAATTGACAGGTGTCGTATCAACGAGGTGGATGGTTTTCTTTGAGAGGTATATGAAAAATGTAAAAATATATGTTCAAAAAAGGCACATCCAGAGGGTTGCATGGTTGAAGGTGATGTATTGAATGAAGCATTTTTCTTCCTATGTGAATTCCTTGGTAAGGATTTTGAAGATGGGCCATGCTTCAGCTAGGATGAAGAATAGGCATCATATATTATTGATGGAGAAAACTAAAATCTAATGGTGTTCAAGTAGAAATTAGTAAGTAAATTCATGATCATTGTGGTGGTTTTTCTTGCAATCATTAATTTACTCTGTAATTTAGTTGTCAAATTAACAACATGACATTTGGAGTTTGAAATAAACTTGTTGACATGTAATAGGTGTAGATGAAAGTGCTATACTCGATAAGTTCATACTGTATCACATGGAATTTATGAACAAATGGATTGATTTGTATGATAAAAAGAGAGAAGAAGTGTTAGAAGCAAGGAGATAGTTTAAGAGATCGATCCCAAGGAATACTCCACTTCTCACTGATATGCGTGGGGAATGGGGCAAATATTTCACACTAGAATGGGTTACTGAACAAATTCAAAATCAAATAGAAGATGCAGGTATATATTCAAACATAACAGAAGATGAAATCAACATGTGTAGAGGTGTGAAAGAAAGGTATAGTTGGAATTTTACAAAATGTTGTTTCTTTACAGTTTTGACACTATTAACTATTTTAATATTCGTCATTATATTTTTTTTCTCTAAAATAAATGGTCTTTCACAAGAGAGGAAATATCCTACAATGTGGCCATATGGTCGACATTATCGTGTAAAAATTGTATATGTAAAGAGAGGATCCTTTAATTGTGTCATCATGGTTGACTTCAACCCATCCGAACGAGCAAGCTCAAAAGATAACAATATTATTGAATGGAATCTACAATATGTTGGGAAAATAAAAGAAATTATTGAGTTGGATTACCGCTCTTTTAAATGTGGCATTTGAGTGTAGATGGTATGCATCATTTGAGAGGACACAAAGACATGATAACCATGGTGGATTGTTTTCTATAGATTCCTCAAGGTTCCTACTAGAGGATAAGGATCCTTATGTTCTACCAATTCATCTTGAGCAAGTATTTCTTTAACTCAAACAATAAGTAGTAGTGATCATTAGCGTATTAAAAGATAGATTATTGTGAATATATACATGTGTTTATTAATCAATAAAAAATTTATAAGTTACATCTAATATATGTATGTTGTTCATGTGCATGTATTTTTCTTTGAAGATATTTTGAACTTGAAATGGATATTTTTCATACATTATGATCCAATATTAAAGCATGTATTTGACGATGCATTAGTGGATACTGAGAAAAACAACGATGGCCAAAAAAATGAGAGAGAGGGAATATAGAACATCAAAGAAAATGACATCAATGATGATGTTGAAGATGGTTATGTTCAGGCACAAGAAGACAACAATCCAGATTTAGATGATGTTATGGGAGACAACAATATGGATGTTGTAGAAAATGATGATCCAAATACATCTGGTAACAATATAGATGGTCTATAGTCAAATTTCAATGACGCAGATCAGGATGAGGATGATGATAATATTAAATACTTGAAAGAACATATGAACATTGACAATGATACACTGGATGACATTGTTGCAGACAATAATGTTAATGACCTAGACTTCTAAATTTTTAGAATTATTTGTAATCCATCTTTAAAAAATTATGATTCTTATGGCCCAAACTTCGAAATTATTCAATATTATTTGTGTTGATACAAATTACCTATTGCAATTTCCTTAACGTGTTCAATATTTGGTATGAATTGTTGGCAGGAAAAATTAGGATTAATTGGATAAGAGTTAGCATGGTCATTGGTCATTTATTGGTTGATAATGGTTTATATGTGTTGTTAGGTTATTGGATAGACTCAGATTGAACTAGGATGAAGATCCTGTTGAATAACAATACATTAAATATGCAATTGTTAAAAAATATAATTACATATATCGTATATGTAAAACAATGTAAATCCAAACCATTAGGCTAAATGTATGCAAAGTTTGCTCATTAATTTATATTATAAAACAACTTGAAATATTTCACTAAGCCTAGGCCTAAGACCTTAATATTTATACCATCTAAACCCTAACCCCTTGAAATGTGGACGGTATCGAAGATTATGTGGGGACATCAGGAATCCTTGAGTCTTGAAACCCTCACATACCGTCAAGGCGTGTGTCTAGTCTAACCATGTCAAATTTCAATGCATACATACACAATTTGAAGAAATTTCAATGTTGGCCCCATTCACTGTTCACAGTGCAAGGTGGATGGATGTCATTAAGCCCTTGACCTGATATAATCCCTAAGTAATTAACTATTAAACTACCTAAACCCGATTTTCAATTTCATATGTTTCTTCCATTCATTTTGTATCAACATGTTTGTGAAGACACAAAAGTTAATAAAATATTAATACACGTATCTCACAATGATTTGAATAAGCAACTTTGTTAACTTCATTATTTTTATATTGTTTCCATTTTTATGTTGAACATAATTTTATAGTATGTTTTATTAAGAACTATAAATACAATAATTAAATAAAAGAAAAACAATTAATCACCTAGAATTAGGTGAAAATTTAATAATTTAAAGCTCAATTTTAGTTTCCTAATTTATATCAAAACATGAATATTCAATATTAATAATATGTTTTAAATTAACATATATAATAATCCAAATTAATCTAAATTAAAAAAAAAATATAAAACATTACATCACATACTGTAAAATAAACTTTATAATAAGAAAATGATTATAAATTTAGAAAGAAAATGCCATTAACCCATAATAACTAGGCCCTTACTCTTTAAGACTCCCTAGCCCCTAATGCATAAGCCTTTGACCTTTGTTCCCATAACCCCTAATCCCTAATCCCTGAACCCTTAATCCCAAATCCCTTAACAAAAAATTCATAAATCCCTTAACCCCTAATCCATTGACACTTAAAGACTTAAGCCCTAATCCCCGAACCCTTAAGCCCTAAACCCTTAATCTCTAATCCCTTAAAAAAAATCCCTAAATCCCCTAACCCCTAATCCATTGAACCTTAAACCCTTAAGCCATAATACTGAAACCCATAAGCCATTGAACCTTAAACCCTTAAACCCTAAGCCCTAATCATCAGTTTCACTGCAAAGATGGGTATGTTGAGTTTGATCTTTGTTAGCATGGATGGACAAATTGGGTCATGATGAATATGATGATGATGACGACATAAATGGAAACCATGATGATGGCGATGATGATGAGAATGACGTCCTTGAGTCTTAAAACCCTTCGATACTTTCAAGGCATGCACCTATTCTAACCATGTAAAATTTCAACTCATACAATCACATTTTGAAGAAATTTCAACACATATAGTCACATTTTGAAGAAATTTCAACGTTGGCCCCATTTTTTGCTCATTGTGTGGAGTCAATGGATGACATTGATGATAGGTGTGTTGACATTTCAAGAGAGTTTTGACAAAGACTCTATACACGGGAATGACGAATGTTGACAATGAGACTACATGATGAACATTGATGCAAACGTGGGTGATATCGAAGATTATGCAGGGACATCAGGGATTCTTGAGTCTTGAAACCCTCGCATACCGTCAAGGCATGTGTCTAGTATAACCATGTCAAATTTAAACGCATAAATGCACAGTTTAAAGAAATTTCATTGAAGGACCCATTGCATACTACTCACAGTGTAGGGTCGATGGATGTCATTAAGCCCTTGATCCGATATAGTCCCTAACCCATTATCCATTACACCACTTGCATGTTGGACATTGTAAAATTATTTTGGGATGTATTAACTTAATAGAATCATGGTTTAGTCATCTCGAAGAAAGCCACAAGAAAAGGAAAAATACATGGAAATTGGCATCTTCATCAAGTTTCGCTGCAAAGATGGGTATGTCAAGTTTGATGTTTGTTGGCATGGGTGGAAAAATTGGGTCATAATGAATATGATGATGATGACGATGGAAATGAAAACCATGATGATGTCGATGATGATGAGAATGATGTCCCTTATTTTTAAAACCCTCCCAAACCATCAAGGAATGTGCCCAGTCTAACCATGTAAAATTTCAACGCATACAGTCACATTTTGAAGAAATTTCAACGTTGGCCCCATTTACTACTCACTGTGCGGGGTCAGTGGATGACATTAGTGATGGGCGTGTTGGAAATTCCATGAAATTTCAAGAGATTTCCAACAAAGATTCTATAGAAGGGAATGATGAATGATGACAATGAGACATGCATGATGACTGTTAATGCAAATGTGGACAATCTCGAAGATTATGCCTAATACCTTAACAAAAAAATCCCTAAATCCACAAAACCTTAATCCATTGAACCTTAAACCTTGAACCTTAAACCCTTGAGCTCTAATCCATGAACCCTTAATCCCTAATCTCTTAACACAAAATCATTAAATCACGTAACCCCTAAGCCATTGTCCCTTAAACCCTTAAGCCCTAATACCTGAACCCTTAAGCCCTAAACCCTTAATCTGTGGCCATTGATCTATTTTTTTTCAAATCACCGATCTATAGGCTAAATCAGTGCATTCATTGTGAAGCTGTCTTTGAATACATCGTGGGCATACACAATGAAGAATCCTCGTGTTTGAAGCGTTAGATCTGGGCATACTCCATTAAAAACTGTGGTTATTTGAAGATCTGGTCTAAGACCAACATAGATCCATCTTAAATGGGATCTACCAAGAGCCAAGAGGAATCAAATCTCTCAAGGTGCAAACCCCTTTTTAGAGTGCAAATGCTGAGGAAATTTTTTAATTTATATAATGTGTAGTTTTATATATATGTCGTTGTAAATGTTTTAAATAGCGACATGTTATTTTTTATAATATTTTATTATTTTTTAAAAAGGACATGCGTCAACTCTAGGATGAGCACGGAAGGAGTTACACATCTCCCCCTACTGGGCTGTAGAATGCGCCTCTTCTGCGCAACTAGGTTTCCTGTGGGCATGGGAATCTATGAGTTGCGCCCGAGCATTTTTCACAATAAATTGCAAATCAAGTGCGGCTGTATTTTTTATGGTTTTATTAAATTCTATATTTACTCTATATACTTGTGGGTTGTTGAGTGCTCTCTTGTCATCTCAAAGAGATTATGAATCTATTCTTTCTATTGTGGATTCTTCCCTAGGTTTCATAGAAACTTAAATCCATTTCAGATCTGCCTTTAGACAGAAATAAAGATTTATATGAATAAATGCTAGTCAACCATCTACCTATTATGAGCACTTGGACAAAGAAAAAAAAATGTTTCTCGATAAGGTAGAACTGAATGAGGGAGAGAAACACTTATGCTGTATTATACGATATTTATAACACTAAAATGGTATATCAGAATAATTGTTATCTCCTATAGATATCCCCTAGAGCCCTTGCTCCATGTACAAGTTTTTAGCTGTTAGTCAAAGGTGAGTGTCTAACATTCTATCACCTAAAGAGCTTCCATCGAAATGATTCTTTCGACCACCTTTAGGTTTGTGAAGCGGTTGAAATTATTCTTTATGTTGGAATGCCTCTATAACATGTGAATGATGGTAACTCCTATGTGGAAATTGAAAAAACCTAACTCCCACCACATGAGAGTGCCAATACACTAGCTGACTTTATGTGCCACCCTAGAGTTGAGAGTTCACATGCTAAACTACAACATTTTCCTACTTATTTGTAATGTTGCATGTCGACCTATATTCCTGGAAATTACCTTTGTGCACTGATCATTCGCTTTTTAACGTATGACATGTATCACCTGTGGGTTAAACTATCCATTTTCTTTCTATCATTGACATACTAGTTAAAGTTGAGGGCCCTTGTATTTTATATTTTTTTTCACATAGTTGGAAATAGTCCCATCGATTTGTACCGAAACCAATTTTGATATTAATTTTCATGTACATGCCATTTTACTTATATCTAAGGAACCATTTCTATGAAGAAGAATCCATATGAGTCCGTCGCCTTCAATTATCCATTATGTTGCATCTTTGATTATATATTGCTTGTTAAAATCATGACTATAATGACCAACTACTTTGTAAATGGAAGAAGGGTGGTTAGTCTATAATGGCAATTATGTATTGATGACATGAATTAAATAAAATTACAGTAAAATATAAGTTTCCTATACCTATAATTAATGAGTTATTAGATAGACTCAATTGGGCTAGATACTTCTCCAAACTATATCTTTGTTATGTGGGTTAAACTATCCATTTTCTTTCTAGCATTGAAATATTGGTTAAAGTTGAGGGCCCTTGTATTTTATATTTTTTTTCACATAGTTGGAAATAGTCCCATCGATTTGTACCGAAACCAATTTTGATATTAATTTTCATGTACATGCCATTTTACTTATATCCAAGGAACCATTTCTATGAAGAAGAATCCATATGAGTCCCTCACCTTCAATTATCCATTATGTTGCATCTTTGATTATATATTGCTGGTTAAAATCATGACTATAATGACCAACTGCTCTGTAAATGGAAGAAGGGTGGTTAGTCTATAATGGGAATTATGTATTGATGACATGAATTAAATAAAATTACAGTCAAACATAAGTTTCCCATACCTATAATTAATGAGTCATTACATGGACTCAATTGGGCTAGATACTTCTCCAAACAATATCTTTGTTATGTGGGTTAAACTATCCATTTTCTTTCTAGATTTGACATATTGGTTAAAGTTGAGAGCCCTTGTATTTTATATTTTTTCTCACATAGTTGGAAATAGTCCCATCGATTTGTACCGAAACCAATTTTGATATTAATTTTCATGTACATGCCATTTTACTTATATCCAAGGAACCATTTCTATGAAGAAGAATCCATATGAGTTCGTCGCCTTCAATTATCCATTATGTTGCAGCTTTGATTATATATTGCTGGTTAAAATCATGACTACAATGACCAACTGCTCTGTAAATGAAAGAAGGGTGGTTAGTTTATAATGGAAATTATGTATTGATGACATGAATTAAATAAAATTACAATCAAAGATAAGTTTCCCATACTCATAATTAATGAGTTATTAGATGGACTCAATTGGGCTAGATACTTCTCCAAACTATATCTTTGTTATGTTTATCATCAAATAAAAATCCGTGAAGATAATGTTCATAAAATAACTTTCAACTTGTGAAGGTTATTATGAGTTTACGATTATCCCATTTGGCTAAACCAATGCTCCCTCTACTTTCCATAGCCTCATAAATAATATCTTCAATCCTTATTTTCATAGGTGTGTTCTTGTATTTTATTTCACTCACTCGATGGCCCTCACTCATTATGAGGTTGCCACCTCACGACTATAGTTTTAGTTGTTAATCTCATTTCAAAAGGTTAAAATCATTAACTCCATGGCTCTTTCTCGTTAATAGACATTGATCAACTTCCTCATGGGCCATCAAATCTGTACGATATATATGTTATGAATTAAATCATAAAACAAAGTTTATTCTCCAGCATTGATCATAATTTATTTTGATATAATCTCCTGCCATCTTTTTGATCCTCTTCCCAGTTTCACACTTACTCCGTTTGCTTGATATCCCCAAAAAAATCTATGTTACAAAACAATCCCCATAAAATTTGGAGTTCCTAGTTTTTTTTTTCAAGCTACACATGTCTAAAGAGGAGTCACTTGCAAAATGACTAACAAAATCAATGCAGTTGTGGGGGAGGATATCTTTTGCTTATTTATATAAAATAGTTGAAAATTCCAAGTAGAAGGCATGCCACGATCAATAGATTAAGAACACAACCTTTAACAAGGTATACATGAAGCTACTTTATGACAACAAATATTTTAAGCATCTAGGCAAGTTACAGATGTACTAGTTGGATACATTGTTGGTCATAGACATAAAATATAGTGGCGCTATCTATTAGGTTGAATTGGATGGATTTCTCAGGTTGGGATGTGTGAATAGAACATGTGTGAATCCATTTACCCTAACTCTCTAAATGAGATTCATACACCACTCCTATTCAAATGGTTCCCTTAGGTTATGTCATGTCAAATTTGGGTTTTCTTTCTTTTCTAGATGTATTTATGTCTTTTAGTTTTGTTATTCAGAGTCTTGAGTTGGGTTTTTACCCACGTTTTGGTCCTATTTGATTTATTTTTTAAGTCTATGCCACAACTTTGTAGATAGGGGGGATTTAGTATTGTCGAATTGAATGAATTCATGTTTTAAGTCCATGTATTTATAATTAAGTCCAATTATATTACATAATAAGAGTTGGGATCAAGTCTCCGAAGTGATGACCAAGTATAACTTATTAGGTGCATAGTCTAGTAAGGTTAGGAAATCAAGTTACATTGAGTTTTGTTCAAGTCACAACAATTAAGTGGTGGAAAAATGATAATGAGATGCATGGGATTGATTGGATAATTTAGTGTTATTAAGTTAAATCTTTAATGCATTGATTGTATGGCGAATTGGAAATTTTGTATATTTCAAACTCTCACATGAATGAAGGATACCCACTCTACCTACTAGAAATAAATGTAGTGGGGATTTAAATCTTTGAGACTTAACAATTTTTTACTCACTTTGATTATATTTATCTATGGTTACTAGCTATTATACACATTCAATCCCCAAGGCAACAACATGGTGATATAATACCACCAAGCTAATCCTTATCCACCACCATCAGTTACTCAAGTATACAAACATAGGAAGTAACACCAAAGAATGAGCATGGGGACAATTACAGGTCAAGGATAAGGTATCTCATACGCCACCCACCCTAAATACTGAGAATCTAAGTGAACATAAACTCTTATTAGATAAATAGTTTACCCTTGAGTGGAGTTAATGGGTGATATCATGGGTCACATAAAGAACACCAAGTTGATAGACCATGAATTCATGGATATGGATCTATTCATGTTTCTGTAAGGATATATACTTATCAATCTATTGGAGATCCCTAATTTTGGAAATAATGTTGAGTTTGATCGATACACTAAGTCCTTAATTACTGATATTTTGATATGGAGCTTTCGGTCGTATTGTTGAAATTTTGGTTATTCCTCTTGTCTAATTTCCTTCCCTTTCCCTATTAAATATATGTATGTACCTCCATGATAAAACAAGGGGTTTCCATCACTCCAAGCATTGAAATTGGGGATAGGTTCATCTTTTCAAAAATGTCCTAAGATATATCAAGGATAAGATACAAAGTTTGGGTAGCCTATACAATTATAAATTAATATAAATACTGTGCCATACCCACAAAGAATTATCGAGAAATATTTTCACTACAATGAGTGTCTGTTGGGTCGCGATCTACCAACAAATTGGGGCTTTTGTTGCCAACATGACTCAATTTTGAATCCAGGCAGGCATGCCCTCACCCTGTGCAGTGGTGCCATATGTGGCAAGAAGGTGCGCAATTAATGTAGTTGAGTAAGAAAGGTACTAGCACCCTCTTCTAACATTAAATGTGGCAACATAATGAAGGTTACTGGGGAAGAGTTTCAATGTGGTTTGAGACATCAGAATCGTGAAGACACAAATGCTACTTTGGCAGTTATTGGAGCAGTTGCATTGGT
The DNA here is from genome assembly GCA_027924585.1 of Larix kaempferi. Taxonomy (NCBI): domain Eukaryota; kingdom Viridiplantae; phylum Streptophyta; class Pinopsida; order Pinales; family Pinaceae; genus Larix; species Larix kaempferi. The sequence goes on from BSBM01000258.1 coordinate 2,617,674, forward strand.
TGTAGTAGCATGTAGTGTTTATAGGAGGTCAGGTGTATTCATTGGTGCAGATAAATTGTTATAGATGTTTGCAAGAAGCGAATTTATAAATTTAGACATTGTTTATATATTTTTTTACCTATATCAAAGCTGCCACAAACAAAATTTCTTGGTTTAACAATATAGGTTGTTGTTTTATCTCATTACTTATTGGTCTGATGAGCATACATGGTCAAATGAGACCACGAATAACTCTTTATGAAGCATTTGGTACACTTTCTTGCGTGCACATTTTTTATAAATTGAGGTTAAAGTCAATAATGTTACCTTGGGTGTATTCACAAGAAATTCATAAATATTTCCCGTACCATATATAAATCCTTTTAGGGATTTGATAATATACAATATTTGAAGAAATCTCAGAAAGATATTGTTCTCAGTCCAATGTTTGTGCAGGTTGACTGTTAGTGAAGGGATATTATTGCACTTTGCAAGCCTCAAAGAAAACTATTTCTCTCCTTAAGTTTATGTTAGGTCATTGAGTTAGACGGCCTGTGAATCCCATAGGAAGTTGCAGTCCCTCTTTCTTCACAATATATTCAAGTACATTAACCTTTGAAGGTGAATTGATGTGAATATTCAAGCATCAAGATCTCATTGCTTTAAGTACTTTTGACACATTATCACAACATAAAGTTATTCTGCATGCTCCACTATAGACTTCCATTGTTCAAGAGAGAGAATTTATAATGCTTATACCACTGTAGTTACTTATGTGATCATCGGATCAACATTCAGTATTAATTCATAGTGAATGTCTATTTGGCAGATAAACCCATAGGAAACTAGGGTTTCTGGTTCGAGTGGGAGCAATGGTGGAAGAAGGAAAGTTTAAGGTCGAGAAATTTAATGGCCAAAACTACCAGTTATGGAAGATGCAAATGGAGGACTATCTGTACCAGAAGGATCTATTCCTACCGTTGGGAGGAAGAGCAAAGAAACCGATGACTATGAAGGATGAAGAATGGAAGGTTCTTGACAGAAAGGCACTGGGAACAATACGGCCGTCCCTGGCTTCGTCGATGGCTTTCAATATCTCAAAAAAAAAGACAACGGAGGGTTTGATGAGCGCATTGGGTAAGATGTATGAAAAACCCTCGGCCTCCAACAAGGTATTTCTAATGAAGAGTTTATTTAATATGAATATGTTTGAAGGTGGATCTGTTGCTGATCATTTAAATGAATTTAATACGGTTACAAATCAACTAAGTTCTGTAAGTGTGAACTTTGATGATGAGGTTAGGGCTCTTCTAATATTGTGTTCATTGCCAGAAAGATGGAATAGCTTGGTCATTGCTGTAACTAACTCTATCTCTGGTTCAAACACCTTGAAATTTGATGATGTTATTGGTGTTATTCTTAGCAAGGAAATGCGAAGAAAAAGCACAGGTGATACATCAGGTAATGCATTGACCATGGAGAGCAGGGGAAGACAAAGGGAGAAAGGAAAGAGCTAAGGTAATCGTGGCAAGTCTAAAATGGGAAAATCCAAGTCCAGTCTAGGAAAAATAGAGTGTTGGAACTATGGAAATAAATGACATCTGAAGAAAGACTGCAGATCTCTAAAGAAGAAAGGAGATGGACAACAGGAAACTAACCAGGAAGCAAATGCAGTAAGTGATGTGTTACAAGATGCTTTGATTCTTGCATTAGATAATACTAATGATTATTGGGTAGTAGATTCAGGGGCTTCATGTCATGCTACACCCCATAGGAAATATTTTCATGATTATGTTCCAGGTGATTTTGGACATGTCTTATTGGGTGATGATGAGCCATGTAAAATTGTTGGAATGGGTAAGGTATGGATAAAATTTAAGAATGGAACTGAATGGCTGCTAAAATATGTTAGGCATATTCCTGCTATGAAAAGAAATTTGATCTCAATAGGGAATTTGGGAGATGGCAGATGTCTATCTACGTTTGGAGAAACGCGGTGGAAGATCACTAAAGGATCAATGGTGATAGCAAAATGAGACAGGGTAGGTACGTTGTATTTATGTCCTCATAATACTGACCATTCTATCTCTTTAGCTTCCACATGAACATATACAACATTGTGGCATCATAGGATTGGCCACATGAGTGAGAAGGGGATGCAGATTCTCCACTCAAGGAAGGTGCTGCCATATTTGAAGCAGGTAGGTTTGGAATTATGTGAGAACTGTGTTTATGGAAACCAGAAGAGAGTCAGATTTTTCAGGGTTGGGAAACATAAGAAGAATGAAAAGTTAGAGTTTGTGCATACAGATGTATGGGGACCGGCTTAGGTACAATATCTTGGTGGATCTCATTATTATGTTACATTTATTGATGATGCAACTAAAAAAACTTGGGTTTATTGCATTAGACATAAATCTGATGTGTTTGCTACTTTTAAGAAGTGGAAATATTTGGTTGAGAATGAGACAGGAAAAAGGTTGAAATGTCTCAGATCTGATAATGGAGGTGAGTACTGCGGCAAGGAGTTTGATAGTTACTGTTCATACCATGGGATTCATACAGATAAGACAGTCTCAGGAACACCACAAGAAAATGGTGTGTCAGAAAGGATGAATAGAACGATCATGGAGCGTGCAAGGTGTATGAGATTGCATGTAGGGTTGCCCTTACAGTTTTGGGAAGATGCTGCAAATACTGCTGTTTATTTAATAAACAAAGGACCTTCTAGTGCTTTGGATGGTGGTATTCTAGAGGAGGCATGGACAGGTAAAAAGGTAAACTACTCATTTCTGAGAACGTTTGGTTGTGAAGCATTTGTCCATATTGATAAAGAAAATAGAACAAAGCTTGAAGCTAAATTCAAGAAACGTACCTTTATTGGATATGGGGTTGATGATTTTGGTTATCGCTTATGGGATTATGAAAATAAAAAAATCATTAGGAGTAGAGATGTGATATTCAATGAAAAGGTCATGTATAAATATTAGTTGCAGGGAAAGAAACAGGAAAAGCAAAACACATAGTACACAGTACTTGATGAAATTGAATAAAATGAAGTTCCAAAGGTGCCAGAAAATCAAGAACAACAACAAGTACCTGAAAGTATTGCAAGCGTAAGAAGATCTACCAAGTTAAGTAGACTCCCTGGACGATACTCTCCTTCAATGTATTATTTATTGATGACTGATGCCGGTGAACCATAATGTTATGAAGAAGCAATGCAGATGGAAACTAGAAAGAAGTGGGAGCAAGGCATGAATGAGGAGATGGACTCGTTGGTAGGAAACCAGACTTGGGATTTGGTTCAGTTTCTTGTTGGTAAAAAAGCATTGCAGAACAAATGGATTTACAGGTTGAAGGAATAAGGAGGAGGTAAGAACCGGTGCAAGTCCAGACTTGTTATAAAGGGGTTTGCACAGAAGAAAGGTATAGATTTTGATGAAATATTTTCTCTTGTTGTTAAGATGACTTCAATTAAATATATTTTAAGTCTAGTGGCGGTAGAAGATTTGCATATTGAACAGTTAGATGTAAAAACAGCCTTTCTCCATGGGGATTTGGAGGAAGAGATATATATGCAGCAGCCACAAGGGTATGAGGTCAAAGGGAAGGATAATTTGGTGTGCAGGTTGAAAAAGAGCTTGTATGGCTTGAAGCAAGCTCCAAGGAAATGGTATTTAAAATTTGACAGGTTTATGACAGAACAAGGTTATAGTAGATGTCATTCTGACCACTGTGTTTATTTCAAGAGGCTAGCTAATGGAAGTTATATTATCTTGTTATTGTATGTGGATGACATGTTTATTGCAGGGTCTAACATGCAGGAAATAAATGTGCTCAAAAGGAAGTTAGCAAATTCATTTGCGATGAAGGATTTGGGTGCTGCAAAGCAAATCCTTGGTATGAGAATAACAAGAGACAGGAAAAATTGCAAATTGACATTGTCTCAGAGTAAGTACATACAAAAGGTGTTGGAGAGGTTCAAAATGCAGAATGCAAAACCAATTAGTACACCTTTGGCCAGCCATTTCAATCTAAGTAAGGAAATGTGTCCCAAGACACAGGAAGAGACAGACTACATGTCCAAGATTCCCTATTCATCAGCAGTTGGAAGCTTGATGTATGCCATAATATGCACAAGACCAGATATTGCACATGCAGTGGGAGTTGTGAGCAGATATATGAACAATGCAGGTAAAGAACATTGGAAGAAAGTACAGTGGATTCTCAGGTATTTGAGAGGTACTACCACTCATGAATTATGTTTTGGAGGTTTAGACACTATTCTACAGGGATATGTTGATGCAAATATGGTAGGTGATAAGGATAGAAGGAGGAGCACCACAGGGTATGTGTTTACTGTAGGTGGAACAACAGTAAGTTGGATTTCGAAACTGCAAAAGGTTGTTGCACTTTCAACAACGGAAGTAGAGTATGTTTCTATTACATAGGATAGTAAAGAGATGATTTGGTTGTAAAGGTTTATGGAGGAATTGGGTAAGAAGCAGAATGATAACATGTTGTATAGTGACAGCCAGAGTGCCATTCATCTTGCAAAGAACTCAACATTCCATTCCAGGACTAAACATATACAGCTCAAGTACCATTTCATACGCTCTGTTATGGAAGATGAACTGTTGAAGCTGGAAAAGATACATACTATCCATAATCCTGTAGACATGTTCACAAAGGTAGTGACAAGAGAGAAACTGAGTTCTAGCTCAGTTTCAGTTGGCCTTCTAGTGTGAAGGTGAAGATGATAAATTTGCCAAGTCCATGATCCATCAAGTACAGCAGGGATGGAGTTGTTTTGATCAGTATCCAAGTGGGAGATTGTTGGTTGTGGAGCCAGATCTTCCAGTCTCATAGATGATATTGTCTCAGCCGTGTACCAACAATTTACGAGCCCATGGTTTTGGGTAACCCGTGGTATTTTCCCATTGTATTTCCACTTTATAAGAAATACATTGTAATACAGCTAGAAAATATGTATTAGGAATTATGCATTGTAAAGATCTCTGAGATCGTGAAGAGAGACTATGAGACAGTGAAGAGGAAGTGCAACGGATGTGCTGTAGGTTGTATCCCTTCATTTGTTGGATGGTATAATAATAAGGACTGAACATTTCAGTGTGGACGTAGCCCATCTTGGGTGAACCACAATATATTGGCGTCTCTCTTGTAATGTGTTTGTGTAATTTGTATTTGCATCTTGTTTATTGTTATTGCTCCGCGATCCTGTTTTTATAACAACAACTGGCAGGAGGCTCCTACATTCTTGTTTCTTCAGCTCCAACTGAAGGCATGCTCCAACACCTTGCTTTTTAGCTCAAACTGGAAGGAGTCTACAACCCGCTTGTCTTATTCAGCTCCAACTGAGATGAATCTTCCAACTACAACTGGAAGAAGGATACAACCCCCTCATACACTTCCTTTGTTGTGACAGGATGGACTCTACAAACCCCTTTCTCTTCTATGAAAAGATGGAGGCTTCAACCCCCTTATAAAACTTTCTACAGCTTACTCTGAACTACACATTGCACACTCTTCTCATCTTTATCTGTACTTTTCTCTTTCCTCAGTCTTACTTTGTACAACACACTCTCCTCATCTTTCTCTATACTTCATACTTTCCTTAGTCTTACTTTCCCCTCCTTCCTTTGCACTGCACACTCTCTACAACTTGCTTTCCATTGCACACTTTCTACTGCTTAATCTATACTGTGCACTCTCCACAGTTTACTTTGACCTCCACTTTCCTCAATATTGCTTTATACTACGCAATAGATAAATTTTTATCTATTCTACGCACTATGCTCGACGCACTCATATTTATTCCCTCTATTCTATTATGCACTCACAACACTTGTCTTTCCGCACTTTCCACAACTTATTCTCTACTACACACTAGCGTCTGTGCACCTTCCACAACTTGCTCTATACCGCGCACTTGATATCTCTATACTGTGTACTTGAATCAACACACTATCCTCAACTTCCTTCGTATTGCACACTAGGCTCTGGTTCAGACTTCGTCCTTTCTCGTAATGAATTTTTTTCCCAATTGCGACTTCACGCAAATCTCTTCTTCCAAAATCTATCCTTTGTCCTATATCTGAATTCACGCTTGTTTTTTCTTTAGGATTCGTCTTCCTGTGACTTTGTACTTGGTTCTGATTCAAGATTTGTCTTCCTTTATAACCACGACTTTGCTCTGGGTGATGTTCCAAGACTTCTTCCTTCCTTACAACCATGAATTCACTCAACCATGAATTCACATTGCACTCTGCTTTAGATAAACTAGTCATTGATCTCCTCATATCCCCATATATTCACTATTACATCTTTCAAATCTTCATTTCTTCCTTGAGATATGCACCTGTTCAGAGCTCCATCTTCTTTCCTTCCTTCTTCCGAACTGCAAACCATTTTCCTTACATTTATTTATCTCATACCCCAAGTCCATCCTCATAATGATCATCGTGCTCTTATTTATTAATGGCTGAACTCCCTTTATTTTTTTAGTAAGAGGGCCAACCAAGATGCTCAGCTTGATTTACAGTCTTTCTTAAGCCAACTTGTCTTGATATTTTTACTAACTTAAATTGCATTGTTGTGTGGGTTATATACCATTCAAGGAACCATGTTTTGGGTTAGAATACCACTACACAACACCCACTCTACTGCGCATGCTCTCTTTTGGGTTGCGGGACCCCGACACACCACATATTTCACTGCACACTTTTCTTCATACTCTCTTCGAAATTCTATTCTATATACTTCTTCAAACTGGCTTCGACTAATTACATCAAGTCTATACATTTTACTCCCATTTGACATCAATGACAACACTAGGTCCAACAATAGTTATATCAAATCCCTTATCAATGGCCACTAATTTATGATGTAGTCACACAATAGCATGCCATCACCATGTTTGCAACTAGATGCATGCTTTACCCTTCTCTAATGTTCTAGGAACATGAATGGTGAGCAACTCAATTCTTAGATTTCTAGTATGGAATATTATTTCTATACCCACCCAAATTTTACCACATCTAATAAAGTTTCCATAATTTCTGCACAACTTGGAGGCTTTAGTAATTGAATGGTAGGCCAATGTCTCACATCGTGTGCAATCCTCCCACTGAGATGATGGAAATCGATGACACAACCAATAATCGATGGATTTCATTCATCATTGCATTACATGGCCAGTTTTATCCTGTTGTATTTCACCAAGGCCTCTTGGGTCCTTGACACCAACTATGACAAGCCTTCAAATAGAACACCTACTAGTACATCACCATCTTCGCCAAGCTACAACTATAGTTCCATATTATGAATCCCAATGTGGTACTCATTGTTAATTTTAATTCTAGATTGTTTCCTTCTATTATCCATGAAAGCATGTTATTTGAAAGTAACTCTATTTTGCAAGCCTTTCACCATGCCCTCTCGAGTCTCCATGAACAAAAAAATAATAGCAAATGTACATATCCATCCTCATCCTCCAAACCTCATGGATTCTACAACTCCACTACTCTACCCACCCAATGTCACACCATAAATCTTACTTTTCATATCACCCCCACTCATGAAACTATAGATTATTCTACCTTGAGTGATCAAGGAGACTAAAAAGTACCTTAAGATGCCCACATATGATCCCCACACTACTATTCTAGTGCCCATGCCACTTGAAATCATTTCCATAACAACCCTACTATGCCTAATCCTAATTTGCTTCTAATTATGACTCTTGTTTTATAGATTAATAAAGTCCCATTATGTCATAAATGCTAGATAAAACACAATGGATGAACTTATCATTGGAAATGGTAGTTAAAAAAAAACCTTATCTTCTAATCTCACTATCACAGTACAAGGTTGTACCATAACATTTAGCATCATAACCATAGTCCAATTATTATGTGAAAAAATAGTTTGCATTAGGCAAAATATAACACACATAGGGATGTCATCATTTGCATCATTGTTTCCAACACGCACTTGAGGTCTCATTTTAGTGATGAAAATTACAATCCATGGAAATCTTTGCAAAAAATTGTGGCTTGGTTGCATCAATAATGTTTGAAAAAAATATAATTTAGAGTCACTGTATCTTTTCTGCATCAATAACATGTTTTGTGTCACTTTGGAGTCTTTACATGTCATGTTAGAATTGTTGAGTCGTGTTAGCATTGTACTAATGATGTAGTTTAGTTTATTAGTATCGAATTATAGAACTTTTGCATCATATTACTTCATTTATGAAGCATTTTAGTGTCAAATTTGTGATGTAACTATCTATTTAGCGTCGTTATTGTGTAGTATTGAATAATTTTGTGTTGTATTAGCATCATGTGGCATCATCTTAGTGTCACAATTACATTGTTCTAGCATAAAAAATGTCTGATTAATGATTTTATTATTTTGATTCATTTAATTATTTTAATTTGATTTAATTATTATTGATTATTTAATTATTGTTAGTTTTTTATTTAATATTATATTTTTGTAATTATTAATTTTTTTAATAATATTTAAATATTTATATTTATCACTAATATGATTCTATTTCACATCATATTAATTATGGGATAAAAATCCATTTATATATAAACACAATATCCCACTACCATTTAGTTAATTTCACACTGATTAGAGCAAAAAACCATATATCCATAAATGCAATTATGTAATTTTATCACACTAACATTCAATCAATTTCACACCATGTAAGAAAAAAAATGTATGTATATAAATGTGTTGAAGTGATTTTAAATTGAATTGTAAAATAATCATGCAATCTTTTTCTGCCCGTGAACAAGCAATACATTGCCACACTAGGGAAATGTCAACTTTGTATAAAATATTACATGAAAAATATGTACACATATAAGGAAAATAAATGAATTTGATAGCATAATTTGATTAAACTATTATGAATGTCTTCTTCATCTTCTAAACCCTTGTCTATCCCCCTCTATAAAAACATAATAAAAAACATGTGTTCAATAAAATAAAATAAAATAAAATTGATGAAATTTAAAGATGTAATTAAAGCATATAAGTTAAATTGTTGTCAATGCCCTTTGATTCCTTTGATCCACCCTCATCACCATCAACCCAGAAAAATATATTATGTTTCAGTTAATGAATGACTAATTCCAACTATATATAAGCTAAAAATATAAACACATAAATAACAACTAATTAGCTTAGGCAGATTAGGCATGGTTTGCATATCTTCCACCTTTCTTTCATAACTCTCAGTAAGGGTATACTTTAGCTCTTCTTTAGTGGGTCGAAGAATATAGTCATTTCATTTTTGAGTTGAATCCCTACTTCTAAGATAGGAGAAAAATCTTGCACACAAGGAAACACCACACCTACCTCATTCTTCCAACAAGTAAATAATGATAATCATGCATAAAGAAACTAATTTATAAATCATTGATACAAAACAAATAACACATATATTTTTTGGGGGGAGGGAAGAAAATTGATTTGTATTAATCACTAAAGAGAAACACAGTACTTACAATCCTTGATATTGCTTGTTGTACTCCCTTATCCAGAGTCTAAGTCCCCCTCTCTTCCCTTAGCCTCAATGAAACATCTTCAAACAATGGAAGTGTCATGCTCCCTGATATGATAATGCTCTTCGAACTATGGCTAACCTCCTTCATCTTCCCCAACAAGTCTCTTTTATAAATTTGAATTAAGTTTGAATTGAGTGATGATTATAACGTGCATGTTATGCATGCATTACCAATGTCTCTTATGCACACAACCTATCTCAATGAGTTCCATGAGAAAACTGTGTTAGAGTCTCCTTTAACTCGCAGTATTCCATGGAGTGCTTCCATTCCTCTTTTTGTTGACTAATGTGCCTACCTTCCTTATTTTGTGTAGGAATATGCCTAGATTCCTTCTTTTGTGGATGTATGTTCCTAGATCTCCTCCTTTTGTGGAAGCATAAGCTAGGAATCCTCCTTTTGTGGAAGAATGCACTAGGACTCCTCCTTGAATCCTATTTTTGTGGAATCAAGATCTATGTCTCCTCATTGAATCCTATTTTTATGGAATCAAGTGCTAGGTCTCCTCCTTGACTCCTATTTTTGTGGAATCAAGCACTAGGACTCCTCCTTGATTCTTATTTTTGTGGAATCAAGCACTAGGATTCCGCTTTTGGTGTAATTATGCAAAAGGTGTCTTAATGTCCACTTAGGACTTCTCCATGAAGAGTGTTAAATATCATTATAACATATGGCCCCTAATGTGTGAAGCCAGAAGGAACACTGATGGCTGAAATACATTAATTCGAATAATATAGAACTATGGTTGATGGGCTAAGGAGGAGAATTGCAAACTAGATAGAGCAAAAAGTCTCTGCTATAGTTCGAAGTACATAGCACTGATGAAGACACTAAGGTACTTTTTAATGCACTGAAATAGTGATGAGCTTGGACATCCTATATAAAAGGAACATCCTTTTTTAAGAGAGCATGAAACCTTTCACAATTTCGGCATAATTTGCGATGAATCGCCATAAGAAGTTAGCTTTCCCTTGTAATTGATGAAGTTGTATGATTGTATGTAGGGGAGACAATTGAACTATTTCCTCAACTTTAAAAGCATGAATTGCGCCTTTCATTAGCAAATTGCATGTCTTCAAGAAACTGAAGAGTTCTTTCTTGAAATCAACACATATTTTTATGCTTCACAATTTAGTAGTTTAAGAAAGAAAGTATTACTTCTTTTATCCCAAATATATTTGATGTTATTACCAAAAGAAAACATCAACATTGTAGTGATTGCATTGTTTGTTGCAAATTGTTCTTTATCAACCGTAAATATTTTGTTGGATTCAAAAAGTATCACAATTTTTTTTTTCATTTTAAAAGGTTTTCAAAGAAAAACTTTTCTTGTTGTATCCAACTCTATGTTGTTTTAATCAAAAGAAACTTAAAAAGTGCAGTGGTTGCATGCTTAAAAAGTCTTATTTATCAACCATTAGAGTTTGTTTGCATAGAATATTTCATGTTTTTTTATTGTTGCATTGAATTGAACAAAGGAAAAAGGGAACCTGCTTTCTCTCTTTTAGACTAACAATTATTCATCGAAAGGAAAGAAGTTGATATTGTTATCTTGCATTCTTTGGCTCATCACTTTGAGGAAATAACATCATCAACAAGTTCCACATCATACCTTTGAGTTAAATAACAAACATTAAAATGAATGATTCAACTAAAATCAATCAAAATTCATTTTATCGCAAACTCATCTTAGATTAAGAAGTAGGGCCTTGGTTTAGTATTGGAGACTAAACAACTCTAAGGCTACCAAACAAAAAAATGAAATTGATTAACAAGAGAAAATCCATTATTAGCAAAAAGTGCTTTCCATGAAATCACATCAAACAGATGTGTAAAACACTACGGTCAAGCTACACAAGTGGGGAAGATATCCCCTCCTCACTTGTTTAGTGGGAATAATGACTGTACAGGGGTTCTATATTGAAGTGGAAAGTCTTCAGGGTGACACAACTTTTATTTGGAGCTTTGGGTCAAGGAATAAGTTTTTCATTCCCTTCCCATATGCCTAATCTTGACTCATAATTGTTCCCCACTCCTATTGATTGTGAAGTGGTAACCTTAGTTGCTATTCATAGGATATCACACGGTTGACTGCAAATGGGAAATCCTTGCAGTACTTGAGAGAGATATCTAACATCCGCCTTAGCTCCTTTGGAGGGTATTTCTTGAAGGTAAGTACTTTCACCTTGGGTGATTTTTGTGTGAGGGTTATCGTAACTGTTTCATTTTCACCTTCATTGATTGATTACTGGGACTTCATATCCCCCAAGAATAATTTTTCAGATGGCCATATTTACTCATCTCTTCACTAATTGGATAAGGGACTTAACCACCCTTACTCCTGTTTTTTGGAATAATTTTGTACATGTTTTGACTTAGATTTTTTTTTTCATCAAGTGCTTTGTGATACTTTGTGTCCATCCAGCCTTGGGATTGATTATTTGATTTTCCTTTCATTTTTTATCTCAAAACTTATAACATTTCAAAATGGCTAACCGACCAACCCCCCATTCAAGGTGGCAAAGAGGTCAGTCACTAGAGATATAATGTCACATTACTTAGGGATATGCTTACACTCACCTAACCCTATTCACAATGATACAAAAGATGAAACATTTACATCTCTTAGTAGACTTGTTGGAGAAAGTACTTATTTCTCAAGCTCCAATCAATCCCCTTCACACAAAGACTTTGTTCAAGATCCTTTAAACATAAATAAAGATTTTGATACTCCAAAAATCAAGACTATTGATAATCCAACACTTTCCAAATTCAATTCTCCTTTAACAAATCCTCACAGTCCAATTGTATTGATAGTGGGTGACTGATCACCACCTACTAGTTTTTTTCCTTTATTTATAATTTTCATCACACCATGTTAAGTCCTCACACATCCTCAGATTCTCAATGATCTAGTTCCATTATACCTCATGTGCTACAAGGGACACCATTTCTCCCTCCACGCCACAGTTTAATGGATCTCCCTCTACCACTAGCGTGCCTCAAAATCTTGGTACCCATCCAAATTCCTTCAGTAAGCATGCCAGTCCCACCTCATGGTTTCCCTGTCAACCATACACACACCGCAAGCACTTCCAGTGACTGTTACTAACTTCTCAGATCCTAATCAAGGAAATGGGTTAGCTTCAACTTCAATTATCTCTACAAGTGGGTCAACTTTACCAAACATGGTTTTGCCTTTGGTTGCGTTGATCCATCCAACACTATCAATATCTTAGGGGATTTCAATCCTCCTAAAGTCATTCCTAATTCTTGCCCTAGTCATGTTTATGGAGAAACCCTACATCATGGAACGTTAATTCTTCTGACATAAAATATTTTCCTTGGAATGGTATTGTTCCATGGAATTATCCTCCACCTTGGGGCAGTAATGTTCCAAGGGGTAATACTACATCATCAAGTAGAAATATGCCTAGGGGAAATCCTCCTCCTACAAGTGGTAATGTGCCAGGGGGCACCAATCCACCTGTTAACACCATTATACCATGGAGTGGCTTTTTTCTAGAGAGCAATCCTCCTCCTTGGGGAATATATCCTACATGGGGTAGCACTATGCATTGGGGGGACAATTTTCTTGGAGGAAACACTACTTCTTGGAATACCCATCAATTCTGGGAAAAAATCCTTTCCTATTGGGGATATCAAGCTCCACCTATCAAAAATACTACTGCGATGACTCCAATTCAATCACCATTTTTTTCCACATTGAATTTACAAGATTTATCTTGGCTAACCAATGATCACGTTTTACATCTAAATGGGTGGTCTACAATTATGACTAAACTCCCATCCAACATACTCAAGTTTAATGGTTCACCAAGAGAAGATCCTTCTACACATGCGATGAATTTTCATCTATGGTGTTCTTCCAACTCCTTGGTTAATGATAGCTTTCATTTGCTTATATTTTACAACACCCTCATAGGTACTGCTACTAACTGGTACATTGAGCTGCCTCTAGTCTAAACTGAGCAAAGCTAACTCAGGACTAATTAGTAATTACTCATATAATGAATAAATTAAATAAACTCTTTAAATATATTCTGATTCTACAATGGATCTCTTTTAAGTAATGACTTATATAGACTCTAATTCTGCAATTGATCATTTTTAAATTCATTATTGGTAAAATAAATAGAATAAAGAGAAAACAAAACTATATTATATAGTCTTTCCAAAACCTCTTAATTGACTTAATACTTATACATATTTCTCATCTTTGGCCACAGTCTTCCTTACACATTTTTAGTTACCTATCCGCTATGAGACGAGTACAAAAATTTTGACATCACTCTCACAAACCATGACCACTCACATTTTAGATCATATTCATGAATGGTGGTGGCTTCATTGGCTCATCAAAGATGAATTCCGTAATGAATTCCTAGTAGACTGGTTTGTGAAGTATTTGTTTTCTGGTATTTCCAAAGACATGGCTATTTTGGGAGCCCTTACCGAAGAACAACTCATTTAGAGTGATAAACAAGTGGACTCGATCTATTCTCAAACTAGCACACTTTATGATATTATCCCTCATGTTGCTCAACTTGAGATGGATCCATCTAAGCCACCCTCAAGACCATATGTCGATGGTGTGATTGATTATGTTTCACATACCGTGGTCGATTAGATAACCCAACAAATGGGACAAATGTATTTTCAAAAAACTCATCCTATAGTTGGATAATCATCGCAACAAACATCAATTCCTACCCAAACTTATGATGTACTCATAGTCTATCCCATAGACCAAAAGGAAAGTAGAATAAAATAAAAAAAAGACCAATTCTAATCCTGGGCAAGTAGCTACTCAAAAACTTGACCCTCTCTCTAGAGGCAATCAGGAGACATGGAATTTTAAATTCCCTTACAAAGTTTGTACAGGTGATCATTTTACTCGGGCCAATGTCCTTATATGGAAGAGATTTATTGGTACATAAATCAATGGGTAGGTCAAGAACAATTGTATGTCTTAACTCAAACTTCTAACTTAGAATTTGTGCCTTCATGCCCAATCGACTTTGAATTTTCACTTGTGGAAAAGGACCAATGGGTGGTGTCCAATCCTTCTGAGATTGGTTACTTGGTGCCAATGTTACCTTTTTTCTACTATAGAAATCAGATTCTCTTACCAAGCCATCCAAATGACCTCTAAAAACCCTAATCAAAATATTCATCCTTGGGAGGAATACGATCAATTTACTTCATCCATCTAGGCAGTCATCCTTTGTTTCTCTAGTGACTTCTTGGTCAAATGTTTACCTTCTGATGAAGTTATCCTTGAGGTCATAACCACCTATGGAAGACCCTGGGATGATATGCATCATATATTATCTTTCCTTCCCAAGTTAGAGAAAATAGAGGTTGTCCCAAAGGGACTCATTTATCCCGATGATCATGAATGGAAACAATGCCCCATCCTTACACACAATGTGTATGTAGAGGGTAACCGATTAGAGAGATTTTGAGGTCAAGAAATGGCCTCCTAAGAGATGTACTAAAAAAGTATGAGATATATTAAAATATTATGAGTTAGGGGTTTTATGGGGTAGGTATATATGACAAGTCACCTCCTACATTATTTTCTATGCACAATATAAATAATCATGGTTGAGTTACTTTTCAAAATTCACTAGAAATAAAATTAATAAAATAACTCTACATTGATGTGGCTAAGATTCATTGTAATTTCCAAAAATTTATTGTCCTTTAGCATTTATTTGTCTTCAAACTTGCAAATGAAATTAAATAATAAAAAACATTTTTAAGAGCTATTTTTTTAATTTATGTTCATTTTTTATATTTAGTACTTTTCTCATCAATTTAATATAATGTGATTTGATTGAAAATTTTATTTATATGTAAAATGTTAATAATATTATTATAATCCACATTGCATTATTATTATTATTCTTTATTCATTAAATCTATATTGGTAAATTAATATCAAAATCATAAACTTTTTGGGGGATATTTACCAAGTGCTCCAGGATCTCAAATGATTCAAATGCTTCACATTAATTTTTTGAATACAACATTACAGACTTTACAGACTCAAGTGGATCGACCTCGGACTACGAAGTTCGTCACCACTTTCACTCGACTGAGTGCCTGAACACAATGTATTGGGTCCTTTTAGCTTTTAGAATTTCCCGAAGGCATAAACTTACTTGCAGGCTCCTGGGAGTCCCAAGATATGTTCACTAGCACACCTCACACAGACTCTATGAATTTAAAGAGGCAGGCTTTGGCTTTCTGATGCTGTGTTATACCTTTGCAGGCAACCAGCAGAGCATACAACCTTAGCTCTCACACTTGAGCTTCCAACTACTGGATCATCTCGACTCTGTAAGTTGCAGAGCTCTAAACCAGCTCAATGCAAGACTCGCTAATGAATGAGGAATGAGCTCCGGGTCCTTACATAAATAGCCTTTGAGGCGGTCATCCGGTAAACCAAAAATTACAGTTGCAGGTAAAAGAAAAGGAATCCGAGGACATGGTGGGACAACACCACGTTTATCTCATCCCTTAAAGGTAGCGCCATATGGGGACCTGGATCCAACAAAGACGGACAAATCACACCGAAAGCCGATTCGGTACTTACACTGACCGACCAAAAGCAAAGATACCGACCGACATATATGGCCCATTACAAAGCATCAGGGAAAAGCATCCTGAGAAAAACAACTGGACGAAAGACATGGCCGACAAAACAAAGTGGAGCTATTATACCGGCCCACTACGGCTTCCATTACATCAGAGCATAATTATGTACAATGATTCAGATAACGGACCACATGCTTCATTCCCTGTAGAAAAGATTCTGGCACTAGTCATCTCCAGAGCGGCATACACAAAACAGTTCAGGGTTATCTGGTGGTCCACAAGGTTGGCCTCCACAGTGACAGTCAAGAACCCCTTCATCATAAAGGTTCTCCTCGTTTTCTCTTTGAGCAAGATCATCTTCCCAATTATAAGGTTGGGAATCATCCTAGTGGTGGTATTCATCTTTTGGATAATCTGGTTTTGGGTACAGGAGGTCACCAAAAAAACATTCTATATCAGATCCATGAAGAGCATCATTTTTATCAAATAAGAACTCAGATGCAAACATTGATTCCACTCGATAATTAAGTGGCAGAGTTCTTCTATGGATTTGGGTATCCAATCTGTTACCATGAGCATCTCTCTTTATAAACTTCTGGGTAATATTTACAGTATGCTCTAATGGCATATATCTTCCACCATGGTGTCTCAACAAAAACTTAAACCACATATTGTGCTGATCTGCAGCCTGCATATCAGCTTCCATGTGAAGAATGAAATTTGCTCTTTTGTTGAGCCATTCTGTTCTGGGACAAAACTTATCCAAAAACACCTCTATCCATCCAGACCATTTCTTATTGCGCATATTTCCAGGGTCTGCACAAATTACTATTGCAGTTTGTTCTCTGCAAAACTGAAGGATGAGGTTATATGATGTCCATGTGAGGTTTCCCTCATCAATATCAACATACTAGAGGGGACCTTAGATTGATATATTAGAGTCTTCTTCATTTTTATTATTGTCATGCATTTATTTTCTACTATCAACTTGTAAATTCGAATTTGGAAGTAAATCGTATTTTTGGATCAAGTCTCTTTCTATAAATTGTGTTCTTAACTCAAGGGGTTCACCCATTGCTTGCTTTTGGTTCTGGGCCTGCTTCATTGTTGCAATGGAGGTTGAATCCCCTCCACATATATATTAGATTATCATTGTATTATTTCTTTTGATACCTGTATTTTTCTTCCTCCATTTTCTTTCAATTACTTTCTCTTTAATTTATTTAATTGTTGTTCTTTAATTTATAGCATTACATTGCTTTATATTTACAATGTTTAATACCTTGAAGTATGTTTAGTGGGGAACCTATGATTTCTAATGGCTATAAGGATTGTTTGTCTAATATCAACCTTTAGAAGTTCCATTAATGCATTAACCTGCTTGCATCCCATCACAAGTGATTTGAGACCTCTAGTTTCCCTTGTAGTAGATTGCCAAGGAAATTAGAGTGAAGATTATGAAATCAATTCGATTAAGAGTCAGTAAGAATGAACTATCAAAGTTGAGCATTCACTTTGTTAGCGATTAGATTTAGTGGTTGCATATCATTCATAGGATTCATTTGAGTAGGTTAATATCTTGTGGTTGCACATACAATGTATGGAACGTCTGAGGCATTACAACCTCGGGTTAATAATTAAATTATATGTTAGTGAATGAATAAATTCATGCATCATTGGAATACCTTGGCCCAACACTTCGATGGGGGCATCTTTAATGATTCCTTGGGATTCTATAATGTTTATTGAATATTTTTTTCATATCCCGGCCCATCAAAACACCACTACATTCATGGCATGGATGTAATCATGCCCCAGAAAGATGTTATAATCCACTAGACAAGTTAGGATAGAAACATTTACCCTAACAGTCTTACCACCTAATTCAATGGGGATATTAGGCAATATCCATAAGGAAAGACATAGTCTACCATTAAATGTTGGTAACTAAATCATTAATGGAATGAGAGGGGGTGAGTGTAGTTGTTCCCAGGTTGAGTAGGACATAGTACATAAGGAGGATCCATCATCAACAATACATTAGTGAACCATAAATTTTTTAACCATGACTCATATTTTAAATGGTGTGAATGGAGGCATGCCTAGATATGTTGGTCCCAATCAAGGTTGATTACCTACGATGAATGTTGGTAATAATTTTCATTGTCTTTATAAGGATAAGGTCTCAAGAACAAGGCGCCTCCTTCTCTATATGATTGGTTCTCATCAAAGGAATAGATCTAGAGGGAGGAGGTGTTATCCTTTTGAGGGGCAACCTCCAAGATTGAGGTTTAGGGAACCTCACATAGTGAAACACTAGGTTTTTGTTGAGTGAGGGAGACTTGTGAGGCAGTAGAATGAGTACAATTGAGTGTATTGCATTTCATGTACTCTAAATGCACTACTTGGACTAGCTCTAGGGTAAGATCAAAGCACTGATGGATTGGTTGACCATAAATATTACAAAGGACACAAGGGTGATTATTCCAAGTATGGGTGGTACGTTTATGATTGGTTCAACTATAGTTATGGTTGGTATTATAGGTGCCCCTAACATTACTAGTATTCCCCCATTCCATGGGTGCTTATAGCGTCTTCTCTTTTTTTACTACCCTTGAGTGGTGGATAGCTATAATGGCTCTGATGAGGAGGGAAATTCTAGATAAATTGGAAATAAGAAGATGGTGCAACATTATCATGTGGGAAAATATACCATGTTTCCCAATGTCATCTGTGAGGACCATCGTAAGATCGAATTTATGGGGTCATGCCCCTAAGAAAATTTTGTTCCATTATGGTCCCAAAATTCATGTTTCAAAAGGAAAATATGATCAAGTGGTGAAAAATGCATGCAATTGAAGTAAACGGTTAAAACAGTGAAGCAATCCCTATAAAAGAAAATACCCACTATCCTAATGAACATAATCTCTTTACAAAATTAAAAAAGTGTAAGGTCCGTCAAGTTGAGTAAGTGATTTTTTTTTTTTTTTTGTACTGCTGACTTTCGTAGTAAGGGTGTCACACAGTTTTCTAAGCATTACCATAACAACAATTTCTCGGCAAGGATTCCTCATCAATTAATTTCGATTAAGGGTCTCGACTAAATAATGAATTTCGCAAAGGTTGTTAATAGCGAGTTCACAAGGGTAGTCATTTCTGCAATGTTCATCTAAAACATCTATTCTTCCTTATAACCAACTAATGTAATTGACAGCTACTTCCTTATATCTAAAGTTCTTAATTCTAATAATATAGAACTATGGTTGATGGGCTAAGGAGGATAATTGCAAACTAGATAGAGAAAAAAGTCTCTGCTATAGTTCGAAGTACGTAGCACTGCGGAACACACTAAGGTACTTTTTAATGCACTGAAATAGTGATGAGCTTGGACATCCTTTTTTAAGAGAGCATGAAACCTTTCATAATTTTGGCATAATTTGCGATGAATCGCCATAGGAAGTTAGCTTTCCCTTGTAATTGATGAAGTTGTATGATTGTATGTAGGGGAGGCAATTGAACTATTTCCTCAACTTTAAAAGCATGAATTGTGCCTTTCATTAGCAAATTGCATGTCTTCAAGAAACTTAAGAGTTCTTTCTTGAAATCAACACATATTTTTATGCTTCACAATTTAGTAGTTTAAGAAAGAAAGCATTACTTCTTTTATCCCAAATATATTTGATGTTATTACCAAAAGAAAACATCAACATTGTAGTGATTGCATTGTTTGTTGCAAATTGTTCTTTATTAACCGTAAATATTTTGTTGGATTCAAAAAGTATCACAATTTTTTTTTTCATTTTAAAAGGTTTTCAAAGAAAAACTTTTCTTGTTGTATCCAACTCTATGTTGTTTTAATCAAAAGAAACTTAAAAATTGCAGTGGTTGCATGCTTAAAAAGTCTTATTTATCAACCATTAGAGTTTGTTTGCATAGAATATTTCATGTTTTTTTATTGTTGCATTGAATTGAACAAAGGAAAAAGGGAACCTCCTTTCTCTCTTTTAGACTAACAATTATTCATCGAAAAGAAAGAAGTTGATATTGTTATCTTGCATTCTTTGGTTCATCACTTTGAGGAAATAACATCATCAACAAGTTCCACATCATACCTTTGAGTTAAATAACAAACATTAAAATGAGTGATTCAACTAAAATCAATCAAAATTCATTTTATCGCAAACTCATCTTAGATTAAGAAGTAGGGCCTTGGTTTAGTATTGGAGGCTAAACAACTCCAAGGCTACCAAACAAAAAAATGAAATTGATTAACAAGAGAAAATCCATTATTAGCAAAAAGTGCTTTCCATGAAATCACATCAAACACATGTGTAAAACACTATGGTCAAGCTACACAAGTGGGGAAGATATCCCCTCCTCACTTGTTTAGTGGGAATAATGACTGTATAGGGGTTCTATATTGAAGTGGAAAGTCTTCAGGGTGACACAACTTTTATTTGGAGCTTTGGGTCAAGGAATAAGTTTTTCATTCCCTTCCCATATGCCTAATATTGACTCATAATTGTTCCCCACTCCTATTGATTGTGAAGTGGTAACCTTAGTTGCTATTCATAGGATATCACACGGTTGACTGCAAATGGGAAATCCTTTCAGTACTTGAGAGAGATATCTAACATCCGCCTTATCTCCTTTGGAGGGTATTTCTTGAAGGTAAGTACTTTCACCTTGGGTGATTTTTGTGTGAGGGTTATCGTAACTGTTTCATTTTCACCTTCGTTGATTGATTACTGGGACTTCATATCCCCCAAGAATAATTTTTCGGATGGCCATATTTACTCATCTCTTCACTAATTGGATAAGGGACTTAACCACCCTTACTCCTGTTTTTTGGAATAATTTTGTACATGTTTTGACTTAGATTTTTTTTTTCATCATGTGCTTTGTGATACTTTGTGTCCATCCAGCCTTGGGATTGATTATTTGATTTTCCTTTCATTTTTTATCTCAAAACTTATAACATTTCAAAATGGCTAACCGACCAACCCCCCATTCAAGGTGGCAAAGAGGTCAGTCACTAGAGATATAATGTCACATTACTTAGGGATATGCTTACACTCACCTAACCCTATTCACAATGATACAAAAGATGAAACATTTACATCTCTTAGTAGACTTGTTGGAGAAAGTACTTATTTCTCAAGCTCCAATCAAGCCCCTTTACACAAAGACTTTGTTCAAGATCCTTTAAACATAAATAAAGATTTTGATACTCCAAAAATCAAGACTATTGATAATCCAACACTTTCCAAATTCAATCCTCCTTTAACAAATCCTCACAGTCCAATTGTATTGATAGTGGGTGACTGATCACCACCTACTAGTTTTTTTCCTTTATTTATAATTTTCATCACACCATGTTAAGTCTTTACACATCCTCAGATTCTCAATGATCTAGTTCCATTATACCTCATGTGCTACAAGGGACACCATTTCTCCCTCCACACCACAGTTTAATGGATCTCCCTCTACCACTAGCGTGCCTCAAAATCCTGGTACCCATCCAAATTCCTTCAGTAAGCATGCCAGTCCCACCTCATGGTTTCCCTGTCAACCATACAAACACCGCAAGCACTTCAGTGACTGTTACTAACTTCTCAGATCCTAATCAAGGAAATGGGTTAGCTTCAACTTCAATTATCTCTACAAGTGGGTCAACTTTACCAAACATGGGTTTTCGCTTTGGTTGCGTTGATCCATCCAACACTATCAATATCCTAGGGGATTTTAATCCTCCTCAAGTCATTCCTAATTCTTGCCCTGGTCATGTTTATGGGGAAACCCTACATCATGGAACGTTAATGGTTCTGACAGAAAATATTCTCCTTGGAATGGTATTGTTCCATGGAATTATCCTCCACCTTGGGGCGGTAATGTTCCAAGGGGTAAGACTACATCATCAAGTAGAAATATGCCTAGGGGAAATCCTACAAGTGGTAATGTGCCAGGGGGCACCAATCCACCTGTTAACACCATTATACCATGGAGTGGCTTTTTTCTAGAGAGCAATCCTCCTCCTTGGGGAATATATCCTACATGGGGTAGCACTATGCATTGGGGGGACAATTTTCTTGGAGGAAACACTACTTCTTGGAATACCCATCAATTCTGGGAAAAAATCCTTTCCTATTGGGGATATCAAGCTCCACATGTCAAAAATACTACTGCGATGACTCCAATTCAATCACCATTTTTTTCCACTTTGAATTTACTAGATTTATCTTGGCTAACCAATGATCACGTTTTACATCTAAATGGGTGGTCTACAATTATGACTAAAATCCCATCCAACATACTCAAGTTTAATGGTTCACCAAGAGAAGATCCTTCTACACATGCGATGAATTTTCATCTATGGTGTTCTTCCAACTCCTTGGTTGATGTAGTGCCCCTAGACTACTGTAGACATTGAGGGCACTTGCTTAGTGACCCGACTGTTTGAAACATTAATAAAATAATCCTTTGATTTTATTTTGAGTATATTTATGATTACGATTGATTGTAAATCAATAAAATAATGATTTATGTTTGTGAGAAATGTGTGTAGCGACAGGTGAAACGGTTCACCGAAGGACACACAAAGGAATATGAAGGGTCGTAGAGTACGGGTAAATCACACACAGGGGGAGTGACGACGATGTCGACTTCCGACAAGAATACCACGCATGAGCAGATAAGCACTGATCCGCTTGCTCAAGAGGAATGCGTGAGGGCGTATGAGGTAGTCCACGACGGAGCTGGTCACGTACGAGTTGAGGGGCGCGCAGTGAGAACGGATTCACTCCTCAACGCCATTACTCCCTAGATAGCATGTAGACGGAGGATGGATGGTAACGATTCCTAAAATCCCTACAAGAGTTCCCGCAAGTCAAAACGGAAAGATGGTGGCAGAAGGGCCCGACGATGCGGTACCCTGTCGAGAAATGAAAGAATGGACGCAAGGACCCAACGATGCGTTACCACGCCAAGGAATGGAAACCATGGATGACTGGACCCGACGGAGTGGTGCCATGTCAGAGAATTAAAGTTAAGGAACCAGGAGCCCAACGGCGCGGCACCGTGATCCTAGTGAGTTTGATTGTTAAATTTAATTGCTTAAAAACTTATAAGATTAACTTTAGATTATTACTTGGCAAATGCATAAAAATATTTTAGGCATTTGCACATGAATAGTTATTTTTGTTGAGCATTTAAAATAATAGAAATCATTATTTAGGAGCAAAATAGAATCCTAAGATTAGACACCTAGTCAACTAAAAGCTAGGAGTTAACTAAAGTATCTGGGGGACAGGCTTGAGGAAACCTAGGGATTTAGGTGCATCTCCTAGAAAAGCTGACACTTGGATGGGTGAATGTTTTCTTTTAAAATTTAAAAATAATTATATAATTGTGCATGAAGCGACATGTGTCGCAGGAGGTTTTCCTTTATAAGGAAGACATTGGGAAGGGGAAAAGGGCCCATAATTTGGACGATTGTCGTAATTTTCAAGTGCCTCAAAGACTTGCTGCTATTTAAAGGGTTTGGATAAGAAATCCTGGGGGGAGGGGAAACCCAAGCTGGATTTTTGAAAAACGTGTGTGAGCTCTACGACCCAAAGCTCGGGGGAGGCCATGCGACTGAAAGCATGAGCCTATGGTTGGGTGGCGGAGCTAACGGTTGCTTCGCCTATGGTTAAACGAGCTTTGCTGGTTATGGTTATGGTTTGTTTTAATTTGTTAGTTTATTCATTTATTTAGTTTATTTATCCAGTCATTATGCTTTCTAATCTCTTTTGTATCAAGTGGTTGAGTTTCAGGTTAAACAGGAAAGACCCTAGAGGAGGGGCCCTACATTTGGTATCAGAGTCGGTCGAGCCTTGAGGGCGCTGGACTCATATTTGTATAGGTGTCCGTCGGTGGCCGTGGTGATCAAACGACGGGATTGGAGCTGCGATCTTTGTGGAATTACATTTTCGACTGGAGCAGCTAGTTTTACAGGTTCTTATTTGCTTGAATATTTTATATCTATTTCTGTTTTATTTAAAGAAATGTTATAGTTCTGGGATTTCATTTAAAATTCTGAGTAGATTTCATTTATATATGTTTATCATTGTTTTATTCCATAGAAAAAAAAAAAAAAAAATCTCTGCGACATATTGTATTTCCTGAGAATTTTATTTAACTCTGTTTATCGTTAAAAAAAAAAAATTTGGTTTTAGATAGCTGCCTTATATGGTATTTCCTTGAGAATTATCATTTTCGAATCTGCGATTGTACCTTTAACCTCTGTTTCTGAACTCTGTATTTATCCTTAGTTTGGTTAGAAGCTCTCGCACTCAGCAAATGTTGGTCGCTATCTCCACATCCTGTGAAAATTTTTTAATAACCCTCTGTTTTGGCTAACGTATTCAACCCCTGAATCGAATAGGCCCTCATCTTGGACTCTTCCCTATGCCCTTTGTACACATACAGGTCGTGAAATGCATACTCTGTCGAAATCGTGTAATACATGACCTCTGTTTGTCGTTAGCATATAAACCAGTCTGTGCCGAATCTGAGGTGGACTTCTATTTTCTGGTTAACGGATATCTAGATTCGTCCAAGCCTCGACATTTTCATAAGAAGCCTGTAGTGATGGGTCTGTGGCAACCAGTCACCAGATCAGACTACTCTGTGGAAATCAACCTGCGCCCGGTGATACTGGACAATCCAGTATCGAATTCTTATACACCTGTCACCTACTTACTTCCTTGACTTGATAGAAGATCTGTTGACCTTCGATTCCAGCTTGAGATCCGAAATTTTAGGATCTGCTGATTGCCTTGTAAAAGCGCATATTTTGTGAACTCAGTTCCACTTGCGCTAATGATCTGCATTCAAGACAATTTCAGACTCTTTAGGGTATTATGAGTACATGTGTAACACGTCTTCCTCCAAACGCCCGATTAGTCGCTGTCTAATGTAAGTGGAGATCCTTCTATAATTTTTTATTTTTTTTACTCATCCTTAAGTAAGACAATTGATATGCATTGTCAATGACTAGTCGACTGCAGTAGTTGATGGAATTGACAATTAGAAATTGTGCACAGTTAGAATTATGTTACAAGAAAGCATGATGTCTTAACAGTACTTGTAATTAGCAAAACATAGTGGCTTCGTGTATTTATGTCTTTATTATTGAAAATTTATTTATACATTCATGCCTGAATTAATTTACCTTCAGGAAAAGAATCGCATGAGTTAAATGGTAGATATTCGACACGTTAAGTTACATACTTTCTCTATTACCTGACTTATATCTAGACTTCACGGATTATAGCAAATTAGAGGTTCCCCACCTCTATTTTATTTTTAATTTATTTTTTAACACTGTGATATAAGGTGATAGATATTCATGGTTAAAATAATAGTTAATTAGGGAGCGCATCCGCTGATCACCTGAAGTATGATCGCGAGGAATGATTTTGATACTTAAAAGTGGTGGGGGGGGGGGAATCGCGAGTGATTATTGTTGTGACTGAATTGGTACCACTACATGATCGGCCATCATTACATCTCTATGGGTTGCAGGAGCAGCACGTAGTCGATGTTGTCGATGACTGGACGATAAACCCGGTGCAAGCTTGGCGCTCTGCTTGGTGTATCCAATCTCAGATAGTGGGATTTAAAGCGACCAGAAGGGGATAACGCCAAGCAATTGAATCTGCGTGGTTGAGTCGGGCAGGAGTGGAACTGTTTGTTCCATCATGATGGAGGTAGTGACAGTAATGGGTAATTATTGGCGGTGGGAGATGACAAACCCTGTTCCGTTGGTATCGCTCTACTTAGGTTTCTATATTGAGGTTGGAACGGCCACAACTAGATCCTAACCCTCAAGTTACGCTTCAAACTCTGCCCAACAAGGATCAAGGATCGTAGCATCCGTATACCTCTGGTTGTGACCGGGATACGTTCTGTCTACTTAGCGAACAGTAACAACCTCGAGAATAGATCGCCTTCCTGTAGGGGTAGGTGGAGAGGAGTCCGGTCCATCTCTGGCGTACTGACTAAAACCACGTCCTTTTATCCCGGCGTCAATGCTCTTAAGTTTGGTAGAGAACTCAACTAACTCCTCCTTAATCTGCGGCAGCACCGTGAGCGGAGTTTGTTCGGGTACACAGGGTACTACCAAAGGACCGAACACCAAGAGCAACCACTTCACACAAACAGATCACAGATCAACACACCGATGTTTTGACGTGGTTTAAACCCTCTTGAGGGAAACACTCCACGGCCCCGGCCAAATAGCTTCTACGGGACAATTTATTATGCAAAGAAAGAAAGTTACAAATGAGCTTCTCATAATCGATCAACTAAACAATGACCCTCCATGCTCTTTAAATAGAGATCATGGACCAATCGGGTGTTAAGCCACGGATCAAGGTTAGGTTTGATCTAAGAGAAGTTGAGCCGTCGGATCACTCTATGTCGGAAACATATCGTGACCGTCGGATTAAGTATTTACAAATGCATACTAATGCATACTAAAGAAACACACTATCCCTAACGGATATATTACACAAGTTGATCTTAACTAACTCCTAAGTGTCTAAATATCCTAACAGAGTTCCGGAGGTCACTTGTTAATGACTCTGATCATTTAGTTAATGTGTGGAACTAGTCCAAAATTTAGAGTTAGCATATGACGGGTACTAATTGCTGTGATGTTAAATTAATATATATCTTTTCAATATTATTGAGAAACCCGATACTAGAGCAGCTCCTGCGTCTTCGCCTGAGTGATCAACATTCTGATTGCTAAAACATTTATGTTGCTGGAGTGCCGCCGACATTTAATCTAACTTGGTTTTATTTATTTATTTTTATAAATCAAACACTGACTAACTCCTCACCTTTTTAAATATATTATTTAACTACAGGTATATGGAGTTTAGAATAGCGGAATTATAGGGAGTTATCGTAATCAGAGAGGAACTCTCTACCTGTAAAAAGATTATTCATTCAACACATATGGAGTTCTATGTATGCACGGCTACAAGTTAGAATCCACGTCTATTTGTTCCCATGCAAACTAGGCACATTGTTTTCTTATATATTGAATAAAAAGATATATATATGGAAGTGAACTTATTATAGCGTAGATTATTGTATTGTGAACATTTTACAAATTTGACCATTCTTATCTTATTGAAAGGATTTTTTTTTAAATGGAAGTAAATATATTATAATTTAGATTATTTTATTCTCATCATTCTTATCTTTTTGAAATGATATATTTAAATGAAAGCAAACATATTATAATTTAGATTATTTTTAATTAGTCTTATCCTATGGAAAAGATATATATACGTGGAAGTGAGTGTGTTATAATTTAGATAGTTTTATTGTGAACATTTTATAATTTGATTATTTATCTTATCCAAAAGGTGTATATAAATATGGAAGTGAACATTAGTTTTATTGAAAGGATGTGTTGTTAATATTGAATGGATTTTTGAAATAAAACCTGTATTAATGATTAGAGGCGATGGTTAGATATAGAAGTTATTTAGAATCGAATTATCACTATATATATCCACATAACATTATGTAAAGTTGTAGTTAAAAACAATGGAATAAAATTTAAGTATTAATATGATAATCATGGTTATGAAGGGAAGGAAACTTTATAAATTATGTCGATATAATAGTTATAATTAACATAAAAAAAAGAAGAAGAAAAAAAGAAGGGAAGTATATAGTTGTGTGTATGTATTGTTAGAAAAGAAATGGATATGTGAATTCTATATATTCATATAGAAGAAAGGAATTTAATTAAGAATAAAAGGAATTATTAGAGTAGAATCAACATTCATTTAAAGAGAAAATTATTGTGAAAGGAAATGAGTTGAATTGTGAAATGAAGGAATTAGCTAGTAGAAATAGATATGCAAATTTACTTATTAATATTTAAGTGATGATGTGTAATAGAAATATAATACAAAGAATGGAGTTGTGAAATAAAGGTTTGAGCTAAGTGGAATGGATACTCAACACCCTCTTATTGGAATTGAATTAATCTTTCTTTTAAAAGATAGCAAATAGCTATATAATTGTGAAATTAGGTATAGTATTACTTATTCTTAAACATAGTTATTATTATTAATTAATATATAAGAAGATATATATATTGTCAAATGAAGTTTGCTAACTTCTTATTTAGATCATAATATTATTTTAAAAGTCCCATACTTTGAAAGGAAGTTGGGTATTCTAATTCTAGTTTAGTATGGTTGTTAAAAATAAATAAAATAATAAAATAAAATCATAATGATGTAATCCTTATTTTGAATTATCAAAATTTAGTAAATGAAAAAGGAAAGGGGAGGAAATTGTTTTATAGAAATTATAGAAAGAGGAAACACACAACAATAGTGGTTTAATAAGTAAACCATATTATTGTATAAGTGAATGATTAATCATTATATAAAGGGATAAATATATATATTGTTTGCTAGCTAAATATTACATTAATATATGTTGATATAAATGATGCCACAAGATATTTATATCATTATATGATTGGATCATTATGGGGGAGATATTCATATCACTATGTGATGGAATGGTTACATAATGTTTTTCAAGTAAGGTATGGTGCGGAACTTTGGTAAAAATGGTGGACGGTACTAAGATATTTATTGTAGATATTTTAATAATGTATGAGTATTATTAATACTTGATACAAGGAATATTAACATATAAAGTATAGAGACAATTAGCATAATAAACTGAACTCAAATGAAGCTAACCTAAGGTCATGGTCAAACGTTAATGAAAGTAACAACTAACCCTCGAGATGGAAACTCGATGAGGTTAAGAAAACATACTTAGTATGATTTGAGGAGATTGTCGAAGTAGTCCTATGACAAAAGAAATGATGAAATGAAGTAAAGATATGATAAACTCATTAATCTGGACATGATATTATTGAAGAAAAGGACTGAGAGTTAAATTTTAAATGTTTGTCTAAGTCACTAAGTTTCGATGCCTCAAATCCTATCAATTTGAGAACCAACATTTAGGGGGTTTTGGAAGTAACCTTATGGAAATTGGTTTTGAAATATTTGAGGGTCTAGATCTCTCTTGATTTGTTAAAAACGTGACCATGTCTTACCCATCTTCGATTGATGGAATATGTTATGATGTTTACCTTCTCATCTTTGAGGGAAGGATGACCAAATAGATTTGGAGTCTTGCTTGATGGGGATTTGATAACTAATGGGTGGCTATTGATGTTGTATAGCTTGTAATTCATTTTGGATATCGTAGACCTTCGCAGATCTAGGTTGGTATTGACAATTATGAAGGCATTATTGGATTTACAATACGCAAGTTACGATTGAGTTCATGAGGATGTATTGGAACCATGTTGCATGAAAAAGGAAACTTACGATTAGAACCACTAGTGCTTAGAGCCTTGATTGTTGGAGAAAAATAGAAGAGAATGACAAGAAGAGGAGAATAGGAAATTAGAAAGTTAAGTCTAGCGTCAAAAGTACAAGAACAAAAATTAACTTCGGGACGAAGTTCTATACAAAAGGGGGTGTATGTAATGCCCCTAAAATGACTATGGACTTTAAGAGCACCTGTCGAGTGACCCGGCGGAACAGACTTCAATAAAGTGGCCCTTCGAGTTAGGATGTGTCTTAATAAGGGAGAATCACCTGATGATGTGCATGACTATAGTTGATAAATGAATTAATGAATTGAATTATATGTGTGGACTGGGATAATTGATTGATCAGTTCTTGCTTAAATGCTTAGCCTTGATTGGTCAAGTCAAAGTATAGTAGGACAGCTACAACCCTAGCTTTGTGACTTGGGAGGACGCAACTGACATGCGTCATAGCTTTCCGCATTTATTCTGAACTTCGGGACGAAGTTCTAAATAAGTAGGGGTGTATGTAGTGCCCCTAGACTACTATAGACATTGAGGGCACTTGCTTAGTGACCCGACTGTTTGAAACATTAATAAAATAATCCTTTGATTTTATTTTGAGTATATTTATGATTACGATTGATTGTAAATCAATAAAATAATGATTTATGTTTGTGAGAAATGTGTGTAGCGACAGGTGAAACAGTTCACCGAAGGACACACAAAGGAATATGAAGGGTCGTAGAGTACGGGTAAATCACACACAGGGGGAGCGACGACGATGTCGACTTCCGACAAGAATACCACGCATGAGCAGATAAGCACTGATCCGATTGCTCAAGAGGAATGCGTGAGGGTGTACGAGGTAGGCCACGACGGAGCTAGTCACGTACGAGTTGAGGGGCGCGCAGTGAGAACGGACTCACTCCTCAGCGCCATTAGTCCCTAGATAGCATGTAGACGGAGGATGGATGGTAACGATTCCTAAAATCCCTACAAGAGTTCCCGCAAGTCAAAACGGAAAGATGGTGGCAGAAGGGCCCGACGATGCGGTACCCTGTCGAGAAATGAAAGAATGGACGCAAGGACCCAATGATGCGGTACCATGCCAAGGAATGGAAACCATGGATGACTGGACCCGACGGAGTGGTGCCATGTCAGAGAATTAAAGTTAAGGAACCAGGAGCCCAATGGCACGGCACCGTGATCCTAGTGAGTTTGATTGTTAAATTTAACTGCTTAAAAACTTATAAGATTAACTTTAGATTATTACTTGGCAAATGCATAAAAATATTTTAGGCATTTGCACATGAATAGTTATTTTTGTTGAGCATTTAAAATAATAGAAATCATTATTGAGGAGCAAAATAGAATCCTAAGATTAGACACCTAGTCAACTAAAAGCTAGGAGTTAACTAAAGTATCTGGGGGACAGACTTGAGGAAACCTAGGGATTTAGGTGCATCTCCTAGAAAAGCTGACACTTGGATGGGTGAATGTTTTCTTTTAAAATTTAAAAATAATTATATAATTGTGCATGAAGCGACATGTGTCGCAGGAGGTTTTCCTTTATAAGGAAGACATTGGGAAGGGGAAAAGGTCCCATAATTTGGACGATTGTCATAATTTTCGAGTGCCTCAAAGACTTGCTGCTATTTAAAGGGTTTGGCTAAGAAATCCTGGGGGGAGGGGAAACCCAAGCTGGATTTCTGAAAAACATGTGTGAGCTCTACGACCCAAAGCTCGGGGGAGGCCATGCGACTGAAAGCATGAGCCTATGGTTGGGTGGCGGAGCTAACGGTTGCTTCGCCTATGGTTAAACGAGCTTTGCTGGTTATGGTTATGGTTTGTTTTAATTTGCTAGTTTATTCATTTATTTAGTTTATTTATCCAGTCATTATGCTTTCTAATCTCTTTTGTATCAAGTGGTTGAGTTTCAGGTTAAACAGGAAATACCCTAGAGGAGGGGCCCTACATTTGATGATAGCTTTCATTTGCATATATTTTACAACACCCTCATAGGTACTGCTACTAACTGGTACATTGAGCTGCCTCTAGTCTAAACTGATCAAAGCTAACTCAGGACTAATTAGTAATTACTCAAATAATGAATAAATTAAATAAACTCTTTAAATATATTCTGATTCTACAATGGATCTCTTTTAAGTAATGACTTATATAGACTCTAATTCTGCAATAGATCATTTTTAAATTCATTATCGGTAAAATAAATAGAATAAAGAGAAAACAAAACTATATTATATAGTCTTTCCAAAACCTCTTAATTGACTTAATACTTATACATATTTCTCATCTTTGGCCACAGTCTTCCTTACACATTTTTAGTTACCTATCCACTATGAGACGAGTACAAAACTTTTGACATCACTCTCACAAACCATGACCACTCACATTTTAGATCATATTCATGAATGGTGGTGGCTTCATTGGCTCATCAAAGATGAATTCCCTAATGAATTCCTAGTAGACTGGTTTGTGAAGTATTTGTTTTCTGGTATTTCCAAAGACATGGCTATTTTGGGAGCCCTTACCGAAGAACAACTCATTTAGAGTGATAAACAAGTGGACTCGAACTATTCTCAAACTAGCACACTTTATGATATTATCGCTCATGTTGCTCAACTTGAGATGGATCCATCTAAGCCACCCTCAAGACCATATGTCGATGGTGTGATTGATTATGTTTCACATACCGTGGTCGATTAGATAACCCAACAAATGGGACAAATGTATTTTCAAAAAACTCATCCTACAGTTGGATAATCATCGCAACAAACATCAATTCCTACCCAAACTTATGATGTACTCATAGTCTATCCCATAGACCAAAAGGAAAGTAGAATAAAATAAGAAAAAGACCAATTCTAATCCTGGGCAAGTAGCTACTCAAAAACTTGACCCTCTCTCTAGAGGCAATCAGGAGACATGGAATTTTAAATTCCCTTACAAAGTTTGTACAAGTGATCATTTTACTCGGGCCAATGTCCTTATATGGAAGAGATTTATTGGTACATAAATCAATGGGTAGGTCAACAACAATCGTATGTCTTAACTCAAACTTCTAACTTAGAATTTGTGCCTTCATGCCTAATCGACTTAGAATTTTCACTTGTGGAAAAGGACCAATGGGTGGTGTCCAATCCTTCTGAGATTGGTTACTTGGTGCCAATGTTACCTTTTTTCTACTATAGAAATCAGATTCTCTTACCAAGCCATCCAAATGACCTCTAAAAACCCTAATCAAAATATTTATCCTTGGGAGGAATACGATCAATTTACTTCATCCATCTAGGCAGTCATCCTTTGTTTCTCTAGTGACTTCTTGGTCAAATGTTTACCTTCTGATGAAGTTATCCTTGAGGTCATAACCACCTATGGAAGACCCTGGGATGATATGCATCATATATTATCTTTCCTTCCCAAGTTAGAGAAAATAGAGGTTGTCCCAAAGGGACTCATTTATCCCGATGATCATGAATGGAAACAATGCGGGTAACCGATTAGAGAGATTTTGAGGTCAAAAAATGGCCTCCTAAGAGATGTACTAAAAAAGTATGAGATATATTAAAATATTATGAGTTAGGGGTTTTATGGGGTAGGTATATATGACAAGTCACCTCCTACACTATTTTCTATGCACAATATAAATAATCATGGTTGAGTTACTTTTCAAAATTCACTAGAAATAAAATTAATAAAATAACTCTACATTGATGTGGCTAAGATTCATTGTAATTTCCAAAAATTTATTGTCCTTTAGCATTTATTTGTCTTCAAACTTGCAAATGAAATTAAATAATAAAAAAACATTTTTAAGAACTATTTTTTAAATTTATGTTCATTTTTTATATTTAGTACTTTTCTCATCAATTTAATATAATGTGATTTGATTGAAAATTTTATTTATATGTAAAATGTTAATAATATTATTATAATCCACATTGCATTATTATTATTATTCTTTATTCATTAAATCTATATTGGTAAATTAATATCAAAATCATAAACTTTTTTGGGATATCTATTTTATTGTAAATGAATGTTATAGTTAAGTCTCTCATAGAAAATAATATAAGACTTAATTTATTCTTAAAAATTGAGTAGTATTAGCTTAATAAGTCGATGGTGGTGCATAAATTCTTTTAATTTATTAGTTGAACAATAAATTATTTTACTAACTAATATTATTTTATACAAGAAAACAAATTATTAATAAAACAAATATTTATACATTTTGAAAATATTTTTATAATATAAATACTTATCTAAGAATTATTTTCACTCCTTACAACTAAAAAAATTATAAATACAAAATATACATGTAAAAATTCAATATAAACATTTATCACATTAACATGTTATTTTATACATTCAAACTAAATATAAATGAATGTGTATGATTCAACATTTATATATATGACACTATACCTCATACATAACTAACATACCTCTTTCATATTCATATCATTCATAAATTTAACTTATTCTAAAATTGTGTGTGTGTGTGTGTATCAATGACACTATAACTCATGCATAACTAACATACCTCTTTCATATTACTATCATTTATGAATTTAATTTATATGCATAACTAACCTACATTTTTCATATTAATATCATTCATGAATTTAATTTATTTTAAAAGTATATATATATATATATATATATATATATATATATATGCTTATAAATTAGTTTGGCATTATAATATTAAATAAAATGGAGTGAATATAGAATTAAAAATTAAAAATATGAAAATGATAAAAATATTATTTTATGAAAAAATGTGAAAGGAATATATATATATATATTAGTTTGACATTATGATATTAAATAGAATGAAGTGAATATACAATTTAAAATTAAAAACATGAAAATGACAATATATTATTTTATAAAAAAATGTGAAAGGAAAAAAAATGTGAAATGACCTTTATGAATTATGAGTACTTTACTTGAAAATGACAATAATATTATTTTATGAGAAAGTATAAAATGAAAAAAAAATGTGAAAAACATTCATTATGAGTACTTTACTTGAAAATGAAAATAATATTATTTTATGAAAAAATGTTAAAGGACTTTCATTATGAGTACTTTACTTTATGACTTAAAAGTACTTATACCACTACCTTGGTTAACTATGGGTTTTCATCCACCATAGAAAATTTGACAAATAAGCATTCTTAACTCATGCAATGCCACCTCAACCGTGGGGGATGATGTCATCTACTAGAATGTGATTGGTTGATTTTTATAGTACATTTTCTTTGTTTTGAGGCCCATTTTTTACCTCAAAATTTCTCTAATATGATGGAAAATATCTTGAAAACCATTCCCATCGATATCTTAGTTCAACTTGGCATTATGGAAAACATCAATATTGACACATATTTTTCTCTTGAGGAAATCATGCTATATACTTCTCTTTTCAAAGAGTTTTGTGATGTGTTTTCTTTTCATATGAAGAAATGTATGATATTGATCCTAGAATTGTTGAGCACGATATTAAAACTTATGACAACATTAATCCTATTTGAAAAAAGTTACAACAGGTCAATCCCAATAAAGCAATTGTGATCAAGGCAGAAGTTGAAAAGTTACTTAAGGTTGGTTTCATTTACCTTGTACCCTTAAAAAAATGGGTATCTAACCATTTTCTTGTTGATAATAAGAAGGGTAACATTTGAGTCTGTGTTGAATTTAGGACTTAAACAAAGATTTTCTAAACGAAACTATCCCACTCCCTTTATAGATCATATTATTGATGAATGTGCCGATAGTGAAATATTTTCCTTCATGGATGGATTCTCTGGTTACAATCAAATATAGATAAAAAAGGAAGACCAACACAAGACAAATTTCATCTACACTTGGGGAAATTTTGCTTATACGAAAATTCTTTTTAATCTTAAAAATGTTGGAGCCACATTTCAGCAAGCCATGCCATAAGCTTTCCTTGATATAAATCACATTGTAGAGGTTTATCTTGATGAATTTGCCGCTCGCTTTCAGAAATGAGTTGATCACCTAGCACATATGTGTGTCATCTTTATACGATGTTGAAACTATAGCATTTGCCTAAACCAACATAAGTGAATATTTTGTGTGGTGGCTGGGAGATTACTTGGTTTCATTATATCCAACTATGGGATCATGGTAGATCCTTTCAAAGTCGAGGTGATAGTTCAATTTCCTTCCCCATGTACAATCAGACAAATACAAAGTTTACAAGGGAAATCTTACTTCATATGGTGATTCCCCATGTACAATCAGACAAATACAAAGTTTACAAGGGAAATCTTACTTCATATGGTGATTCATTGCTAATTATGCCAAAATTGTGAAAGGTTTCATGCATCTCTTAGAAATGGGTGGGCCTTTTATATGGGATGACCAAGCTCCGTGTTCTTTCAACGCATTAAAATTTACCTTAGTGTCTTCCTCATTACTAATATTTTTTTCTCTATATAGCTACAGTCGAATAAACTATAGGGATGGTCTTGGTTCAAGAAGATGATTAACTCAAAGAGCATGTAATTTATTACCTCATTAAGGGTCTTGT
The DNA here is from genome assembly GCA_027924585.1 of Larix kaempferi. NCBI lineage: Eukaryota > Viridiplantae > Streptophyta > Pinopsida > Pinales > Pinaceae > Larix > Larix kaempferi. Next base: position 2,653,891 of record BSBM01000258.1, read on the forward strand.
TGGCCCTGAATATCATTATTCCCATGTAGAGAGGTTGGCCTTGGTAGACGTGCATGTTGTCCAACAAATTAGACATTACATTATTCCTCGAGAAACCACTGTGTTGGAAGATATTATACTATGAAACATATATCCCACTTGGCGTAGAATAGACGGTGAATGGGTGTATTTTTAAGGCACTCCCTGCGTAAGGTCACTGGTTCGAAACTCTGTGGGTACGAGCCTTACAAAAAAGATACTATGCAACATAAATTAACACGACTCATCATCGGGGGAAAATATTCAAAATGGATAGTTATCTTGCAAGAACTTGATGTAGAATTTGTCAATTCCAAATCCAAGAAGTCTTTAGCCTTCACCGAACTAATGTTTGAACTCCCTTGGAACATTGAAGAAAATATAGTTTTTGGATCCTTTCCGGATGAACACTTGTCTCATGATGAACATCGCCGCATTCAACATCAAGCTAGGAGATACCTCATCATTGAGCCTTACTCTTTACCATCGAGGAGTTGATTTAATATTGCGACGATGTTTAAATCACGAGGAAGTTGAAAAGGTTCTGAATGATTTCCATGCCATAGCATGTGGCAATGATCTTTTTCAGTTGGAAACAACACCAAAAAAATTGTGCCCGGGATATTTTTGACCTACTATATTTAAATATTGCATCCTAATGGTAAAAAAAATCCATTCTTTTCAAATATTTTTGCTAAGAAACTGCGTGCATATCCTACTCCATTGCACCCTATGGTTAATGTCGACTGTTTCGTGAAATGGGCGGTTGATTTTATAGCATGCTATCTTGCATTAGCTAATGGGAACCACTACATCATTGTGGATGTTGATTACTGCACCAAGTGGACTAAATCTATGCCTACATTCACTAATGATAGTATTACCACCGCCTTTTTTTTTATCTTCAATCGTGTCATTGTTAGATTTGGTGTATTTAAAGATATTGTTATTGATAATGGGTCTTGTTTTCGAAATAAAACAATGCAAGACTCACTACCAAGTTGGGTATTTGGAAAGAATAATTCTCATCTTAATACCCTTAGTGTAATGGTCAATTCAAAGCAATCAATAAGGTATTGAAGACTATGATGCAAAGGATAATTAACAAGAAAAAATTCCACTAGCATTTTACATTATTTTCAACTCTTTGGGCATATCGAACTTCTATGAAGACTGCAATCAAATTCACTCCTTTCCAATTGGTATATGGAGTTAAGGAAACATTATCAATTGAGTGAAAGATTCCCTCATTAAAATTCACCATCGAAATACTCCACGACACTTCTACTAAAGAAGAACATCTACTCTATTTGCAATGTATTAAGGAAACTCATCGAGAGGCTGCTCTTATCAATGAAGTTCATAAGAAATGAGTTAAAATTCAATATGACAAAAATGTTCATACTCGTCATGGAGAAATTTAGGGCTTTTAAATTTTTAATGGGCTATTTTTTTGTTAAACACCTAGTAGGTATGATTAGGCCACATTTTATTTATTTATATTTAATGAATCAGAGGTTAGCCTCATCGAATTTAAAAAGGGGAGCCAAGATAAAACAAGATAAAACAATCTTGCCCCTCCAAAAATGTATTTAAACCTCTGTTTGCCCACAAAAGTCAATAGGAAACTCCCATTCACCCTTGATTTCTAGAAATGGAATTTTCTAGGGGCTCTTTCCCCTTTTATCAATCATGGAAATCGAAGTTGAAGTTAAATTCGTCTAGATTTTATGGGTTGAATCTTGTTTTTCAAATTGCTTAATGTCCACATGAGAAGGCCAGTGTATATTTACTATCAGGTCTTATAACGACCCATTTGAATCTGGGAATGCAGTCTTTGCTTGAAGCATGGAACTTTGTGTACTTTGTTTATTGTATTTGTAAAAGAAGTCCTAGATTCAGTCCAGTCTACCTCATTACTCTTCTACTAGACCTGTCATAGTTTTCCAGCCTTCCTTTCATGGATTTAAATATTTGAACCAATGTATTGACGTCACCACATTCTCAATGACCTGCATTTTTTTTTATTTTTGCATGGAAATATATCATGCATAGTGGGGTTGGGTTTTAATCAAGTTTGAAAGAATGTGAATAATATTTGGTTGAATAAACATTCGTTGACCAACTTGGAACACACATTTGCATTCCATATAGAGTGGCAATTACTTTTTAGAATAGTTCCAAGCGCATCGAAATAAAAAATACACATTTAGATTTTTTAACCCTCTAATTTGGTAAGGCGTGTGCATAAATGAGGTGTTGGTGGGCCCTCGTATTAACATTGATTGTATTTTTCGTGGCGATGAAAAATTCATTGTTGTTTTCCAAGACTATTCCTAGGGTACGGTGAATTTATATGTATTGTGATAGTTAGAGTGAGGTACCAAAATACCACCAAAAGAGGGCTTGTTATGTAATGATTTATTAAGATTTATCTCCTATTTAGTAATTTTTGTATATGTTTTCCTATTACTATATATGGTTTTATACTTTATTAAAAAATTCACCAAGACTTCACAAGATTTTATAATTTAGTAAAAGATTCGCCAAGAATTTACAAGGTTTTATAATTTAGTGAAGGATTCGCCAAGATTTTACAAGTTTTTATAATTTAGTGAAAGATTTGCCAATATTTTACAAGATTATATATGAGAAATTCGCCAAAAAATTATATATACATAATATAACATTGATAAAATAGCCTTCATATTTTCCTGTATATCATGGGGATTCACCCGTTTATTATACATAGAAATTTAGGGGGGTTCTTAAAATTTTCCATTGTCCTCGTGTCTTCTTAGAAGGAGACTTAGTTTTGGGTTATGACCAAGACCATGATAAACTCAGGGCTGGAAAATTTGAACCCATGTAGCATGGCCCATCCATTGTCAAAAGGGTACTATAAAGAGAAGCTTATGAGTTAATTGATTATAATGGAAACTTGCTCACAAAGACTTGAAATGGGCTCTATTTGAAAAAATACTTCGCGTAGGCACTTGTGGCTCACAATTCTTGTTGTATCATGTTGTATATGAAAGTGTTGTACTTTAGATGCTTTATTTTTGTACATTATCTTTTCGGCTTAATTCTTAGACTTGCTTAGTGATTGATTTTCATATGTTGTCAAACATTCTCATTTATATAGGATTCACAAACAACTCCAACCATAGCACTCAAAACATTGCTTGCACCACATGGGTGATTTTTTCTCCCACTTATAGCTTGTGGATTCATGAGGTACCTTCCTTGGTCCTGCAACCAACAATTTCATAGAGTATAGTGTAGTCATCGAGCTTATTTCTAAAGCTACCACGATGGCCATCCCAAACATAGTGGTCAATCTATATTCATAGTTGGTAGTGTCACAACTAAACAATGTTTACCAAGTTCATAGTCCTATCATCTTTAAGACATATTTAAGAGTACATCTTCTCGAACGTCAACTTAATTTTGTTGAATACATACACGTCCTAATTATGTACTCGACTGACAATAATCTCATTGAATTACTAATAGAAGCAAGCATGTAAAATATGTTTGGACCTTAAATGCACAAAAAAATTAAACAAATAAGAAAGTCTAGAACTATGCATATAAATAGATAAAATGGCCACATCATAACCCAAAACAATGGACATAAGCAACAATATTCCTAATCCAATGGAAAAGAAAAAACATGTAATGCCACCTTGATAAGTCTAGTGAACGAATACAAGTGGACTCCAAAAATCTCATTTGAATGGGTCCTTTCGGTTCTTGAATACACTTTCTAACTGTGATTCATGAAGAAACCTTTCCTCTCCACGTCTATGGAAGATAACAAGCAAGCATGAGGGAAATGAATGGTAGAGATGAAAGAGAGAGATGTACGATCTCTAAGTTCATTCCTCTAGCATAATCTTGCAATGTTTTTTCCCTCTTTTTAATCTAGTGCCATGGCTTTCTTTTATAGGAAAAAATGAATTAATGGTTGACTTTATGAAATCATCATGAATACATAAATAAATATCATATATATATATATATAAATATATATATATATATATATATATATATATATATATATATATATATATATTACCTTGATTGATTGATATGATTACAATGGGCATGTATATAAATACACATATGGGTGATAAGTCATGTTCCTTGGAAAATGGAACAACTTATCATTATTAAAACACTATAATATTGACTTACTATTATAATAGACGTTTATACATTATTACATAGTGGTAGTATACCCTAGGTATCTTACAATTCCTCCCTCTTTAAAAATGTTTTGTCCTCAAAGCACAGGTAGAGAACACTTTCTCTACTAGAATGATCTATCTTATTGTAACAATTTTCTATATAAGGTTGAGGACATGAGGGAATATGATTTTTAAGTTTTGAACAATATTGTTGCATAGAAAAATGATCAACCCAACCTAAATGGATTCCTTTTGGAATTCTTCGATGATAAGAATTTGGATTTGATATTCTTTGTTGTTGACTTCAAGATGTATCAATTTTTGGATGCTTTGATATGTAAGAAAATGTTGACTTTGGTATGTTGAATCTTGTGTGCTACATTTATGTAATTTGGGTACTACTTATGGTACCTTAATAAGTTGATCCTTCTTAATCTCTAATTTAATCTTTTCATGATGTACTTAGTTGTCATGTTGATATTTGATAGTTTAGTATTCACTGGTGCATAAGTGCCTTCATCAATGGTAATCGATGGAATGTCAACCTTCATTAAATCTATAGGTGTTTTAACTTGTCATTAGATTGTTTCTTGAACTCATTTTTCTATATGCTCTTTCACTAATAAAATTTTGTTAGTAATGACACTTTGATTTATAGTTTTGATCCATTTTTTTAGGGCCTCTTAAACTACAATTTCAACTTCTCAATAGTTTATTGACAACATCCTTCTTCTCTTATGATCCTTAGACACATTAAATTGCTACATCTTTTCGACTTGATGCTTGCTTCTTCACTTGTAATTCAACTTTTTTTGTATGCTCGTTGTGGCTTTCTGAACTCTATTGTCTTGTTAATCCTCTCTTACAATTTACATTTTAGGCTATGCACTTCATATTGAAGGCCTTCTTTAGCATCTTCAAGATCTTTAATTTGTGTGATTAAACCTTGACTCTAGTTTTCAAGGCGAGACATTAATTTTATGTCTTTGTCAATGACAATCTTCTCAAACTTCTTCTTATAGTTTTTGTATTGACCTTTGGTATCTTCAAAGATCACTTTTGACACATCATTCAAGTCTTTTGATGAGATTTCTCTTCAACATGCTTCCATTCTAACATCCCTCCAAGTTAATCTCTTATCTTGTGGGAGAATGTAAAAAACATTTGTACCTAATTTTTTTATCCAAGTTGAGCCTAGAATCATGCCAACCTCATCTAAACATATAATTGTAACGAATTAAGATATGATAAATAATCATCAATTCTCAATTGGATTTTTTTTTATTCCATGTCTTTTTTTATAATAAAAAATCGTTTTATTTGAATAGACTTGGTTCGATTTGGATTTGAACCTATGGCCTCTTGGAAGGAAGCACATGTTCTTAACCATTAGGACCACTCAAACTATTTTCACAATATGAATCAATCGAGGAATAGTTCTTTGACATATTATTTGTTTCAAATTATGAATACTTTGATTTTAATATTAAATTAACCTTTTACTTAGTTCACCTGAGAACTTATTTTAATGTATTTTAATTAATTAGGCTACTCCATGAGTGCACTCACGCGCACACACATATAACGTTGCAGTTAAAATGAAACAACAAAAAGATGAAAGTAACACACACACACACACAACGTTGCAACTCAAATGTATAATTTTGCAACTAAAATGAAATAACAGAAAGATGGATGTAATTTCTAAAGTCTATAGAGGTGTACATACCCTACCCCCCTCTAGGTTTAACTTATGACCTCCTTGAAGGAAACACGTATTCTTAACCATTAAACCCACTCAAGATTTGAATTGTCAGTTGGCATTTTATTTACTACAAGATAACAACTCCACTAAATCATTTATCTTTCTTCTATTTCATTTTAATTGCAATGTTCTACCACAATATATATAGATAGACAAAATTTTGGAATGTGATTGACTGCACACTGTTTCAGTAATAGTGAATATTTTGTTTCAATCCTGTACGATTTATGGCGTTTACCTTATGCAATTTTATATTTGTTTGTATTATTGGAGCATATTATTTAGGTAAAACCAAGTAGATGCACTCAGCATGGATCACGGTCTTATGTAACAATAATCACAGTTGATTTGGCTTTTACTACAAAATATGTCATATACTCTCCAATTGGTGGTTAGAGAAACCTTGGTTCTAGATCATAGATTGTCATTTTATTAATTTGATCTTAAGAAAACAATGTTGTTATATGCTCCAATGGTGGCTCATTACCATTGGTTGTTGATAGATATGACCTCCTCCTTACATTCATAGTAAATAGTCAGGATAATCTCAATTTGAAGGATTTATGGATTTGTTTTTAACTTTTCCAAACTTATGCATCAAATCATATCAAATCTAGGACTTTTTTTATCAAAACATTTCTCAAAAGAGTGATCAATACTTACAAATTTTGCTAGAGGGTAAAATATTTGGCCACATGTGGTGAATAGAAAAATTATTGCCACTAAGAGTGGAGAAACTACTATGATATCATTTATCATCTATATAGTTCACTCCATGAGATCATCATAAATATATAAAAGAAAAAATTCCTACATATCTATATTAAAATAAAAAAATTTATTATATGATTATATATGAGATTGATTGATTCATATGATCACAATGGAAATGTATATATTTACTCGTAAAGGGTGATAAGTCATGTTCTTTTGGAGATGGCATGACTTATCATTATTACAACATTAATATAATATTGACCTATTATTACAATAAATGTTTATTCATTATTAGATAGTGACAATATACCTCAAGTATATTATAGTTTGAATGATAAACCAACTTCAATATGAATACTTATCATACACTAGTGGGATCACATGTGATTGATGAAACCTTTAGGAGGCCAAAGGACCAAGCATTCATTAGATGCAAGCTTGGAGCAATCATGTATGCCACCCACATGCCACTCAACCATGTCCTCTAGCATTTATGCACTATGCAAATAGTTGAATTCTGGTTTTTGAAGTGTGCGTACAAGCTCCTGTAACCATTGTTTTCACTATTCCATTCATTAATAAAATTTGTGTTTCATTGTATTAATGTGTTGTTTGTAATACCTATTTTTTCTACCTTCATTTCATTGTTAACAAATATAATTCAATACATGTGGTATCTATGGGAGCATTCATGATGCAAGGAAGTAATTCGATATGTTATCATTCTAAATTGTTTGATGGAGTAGTCTTGAACTAACTACATATGACAAGGATGTATCCTTGGTAGGAGTTGTTAAGAATTGGAAGCACTATATATTAGGAGGATACTATTATCCACATCAATCAAAATCCTGTGTACTACTTGTAGGCGCAGCATAAGTTTCAATAAGCAAGAAAATACAACTGGATTGCAATAGTGTCACATCATATCAAATGTAATAAGGGAAACACTAACAAGATAATAGACATGTCATCGAGGCTATTACAACCTATAGTTACAAATATAGGCACTCTTATGCACATGGATCCTTTCAACCATGAATAGTATAAATAAGAATACACAAAACATTGGACTTCAACGAGACATTTCAACCGAGTGCAAGGCCGAGGTCATGAATAAGAAGGTAATATCAAGGGAGATTACTATATTTAAAAATGGATTTTTCTGCAAGTTGGGTAATATTTTCTTAAAAATTAAATAATACAAATTATTAGAGAAGCTAATAGCTTACAATTTGGGTAAGATGTTCTTAAAATGAAATAATACAAATTATTAGAGAGGCTCATAGCTTACAAGTTTGGTAAGATGTTCTTAAAAATGAAATAGTACAAATTATTAGAGAGGCTCATAGCTCAAAATTTATAGGCCATTTTGGTGTTGTAAAAATAATCGCCAACATTCAATGGTGTGTGTATTGGACCAAAACACAAGAAGAGGTACCTAGATTTATTACAGGATGCATTTTGTGTTATACTAGTACATTATAAAATAAGGTTTGGACAACCCCATACATGTACCTACTATGTCATGGGAGAGTATATTCATGGACTTTGTATGAATATGCTCTCTTCCAAGTGGTGCTTCTACTATTTCATACATCCTTCCTTGGATGCATTCACACTCGTTGAATTAGTGTCATTCTGGTTTTCCCTCAAGAAAATAAGTATGTACTTTTTACTTAAGTTGATCAATATTATAGACTTGCATTTATGCGCATTAATCATAAAGTATTTACCATCTTGGATCATGATTTATTTGTATTCCCTTCTCGTGAAGATGGCATCCCACATATACATGTAAGGAATACCAAAATACACCATAGACATCATGAGTCACTGCATTGACTATATTTCATCAATATAATTTTCACTAAAAACAAATCTAGGCTTACACTACTTGGTATATTTTAACTTGACATCCTTATTCACCCATTACAAAGGGTATGTATGAGGGTGATCATGCATTTCTAAACCAATATCACTTACCAAGTATTTTGAAATGAGGTTGGATTGTGAACCAAGGCCAAATAGAGCATCTACCTTATTCTTCATGATCTAAATATTCACTATGGAATAACTTTTTTCATCTCCTTCTACTATTTGTGAAGGAGGCTACTCAATTTCACCTCCTTATACACCATTATGCAAAGAATCCTTTTTTACACATTTGATCTCTTTTCGATCTCTTTTCCTTCTTTCAATATAAGGTTCTTCTTCTTCGATTTCCCATCAGGGTATTTTTTAAGGATTATGATATTATATTTAAGGATAGTATCCTAGGCGATAATTTTGGATTGGAAAAAACACGTATAAAGATAGATACGCGAATATTAAATATGAAACATGCAATATACTACTAAAACGTGTAAATTTTGGCAATTTTGGTGAATATTATGATAAAAACATGTATTTTATGTAAATATAGGCAATATTGGAGACTAAAAATGACCAGATAGTGAATTTAATTTTGTAAAAAATCCCAAAAATAGCCAATTGGCGAAATTTCACCCCTAAAAATTACCTTGTTTCCCATGTTTGTGGTTCTTGGGATTAATCTCTAGAAGTAGTTTCCAACATCTTTATTTGTGCAATCACTAATTTGTAAATGTTACAATGGTTGTTAGGGTCCTTGCACATATGTGTAATAGTGGATGTATTCTTAGACTTCCATTCCCCTTCTTCCTCTCACCCTTATTGGAAGCTCCATTTTAGTCCGGACGATTTGTACCATTTGGCTTCCCCTTATTCTTATTAAATTCAATGTAGGGCCTACATAGAGTCCTCATCTATCGACTTGGTATTGAATAGAATAACTTGCTTTCTTATGTGATTTTAAAGACTACCCAAATATTTGATGAACACATATGGTTTCATGGGACTTATCACCAGTTGAATGGATTGTGTTTGGAACTCTATAATTGAATCTTCAACACTCTATCCTTGCCACTATCACTACTAGTGCAATTTGATCCTTTGTTACTATTCATACTTGATAGGGTAAAATTGGGACTTGAAGAGGTCTTTTATTACTTCCCACTTAGTTATTGTTAGTCTCCCCCCAACATAAATGCATTTGTATGGGTTTCCAACAAATATATGCATGGTCTTATAGCTTCAGTTTGGAAAATTCTATTTTTTTATACTCTCATACATTGTGCACATTGAAATAGACTTGTCATTGTTGCAACCAATGATTCAACATAATGATGTCTATCTCATTTTCATCAGGCTTAATCTCAACCTTTGCTTCCACTTTAAATAGGCACCAAGAAGATTGGGTAATGGAGGTACCTTTTTCAATATTTGGTTATTCCTTATCTTTCCTAAGATATTCTTGATATTTTAGTATCTCGTGAGATTTATTATGTTCCAAAAAGTGGTCAATATTTTTCTCGAGAGAAACCATGTGTAAGACCATACTTTGGAATTGCCTACTGCTTTAACTTACAACTTTGCAAATATTTTGTAATGCCCCTAGAATGACTGTGGACCGTAAGGGCACCCGTCGAGTGACCCGACTGAACAAACTTCGATAAAGTGGTCTCTTGAGCCTTGATATGTCTTAAACTATTGAGGAAAACCTGAAGATGTGAATGACGGTAATTGGATAAATGAATTTATGAATTAAATGACATATGTGGAGTCAGATAGTTGAATTAATTGATGAAATTCCTTATTGTTTAATAATTGGCCGCGGTATCAAAAATGTGTTATGTGTACATAAATATGATGCTTAATGATTAGATGTATGATAAATTATAAGATGTGAATGAAAGAAATACATGTTGACGAAATGACTTACTGATTTATGAAATATAGTATAAATTATGAGTAAACTGTAATTGCTTAACGATCAGCGGGTTTATGAAATGAATTATGACAAATGAGGACAGGACTATTAATATGTGATTTTGAGAATGTGTGTAGCGACAGGTGAAATGGTTCACCGACGGACACACAAAGGAATTGAAGGGTCGTAGAGTACGGATAAATCACACATGGGAAGAACGACGATGATGTCGACTTTAGACGAAATTCCACACATGAGTAGAAAAGCACTGATCCACTTACTCAGGGGAAGCGTGAGGCCATGCGATGTGGAGCACGACGGAGTTGGTCATGTACGAGTTGGGGGGCACATAGTAAGAACGGACTTACTCCTCAGCGCAATTAGTCTCCAATAGCATGTAGATGGAGGATTGAAGGTAATGGTTCCTAAATCCCTACATGAAGTTCCCGCAAGTCAAACGAAAGGATATCGAAAGAAGGACCCGACGATGTGGTACCTTGTCGAGAAATGGAAATAACAGATACAAGGACCCGACGATGTGGTACCTTGCCGAGAAACGGAAATAACAGACATAAGGGCCCGACAATGTGGTACCTTTCCGAGAAACAGAAATAACGGATGCGAGGACCCGACGATGTGGTACCTTGATGAGAAACGGAAATAACAGACGCAAGGGCTTGACGATGTGGTACCTTGTCGAGAAACGGAAATGACGGACAATTGGACCCAACGGAGTGGTACCATGTCGAAAGATGAGCATAAAGGACAGATGGGGCCAACAGTGTGGTACCTAGGTCCTAAAAGGGATTGATTGTTAAACATTATGCATAAAAACGTATAAAATTGTATTTAGAACATTTTCACATGAAAATACATTTTAGTATTTGAAATAATAGAAATTATTATTTTAGACATTTGCACATGAAAATACATTTTAGTATTTAAAATAATAGAAATCATTATTTTAGGAGCAAAATGGAATCCTAGGCTTGAGCATTTAGTTAACACCACTTGCACCCACAAAAATAGAGATTAGAAGGAACATCATGGAGACAAACTTGAGTAAACTTAGGAAATTTGGTGCACTCTCTAGAAAACTTGACACATGGATAGGTGACCTAAATTTCTTTTTAATAAAAATAAATTAAATATGTTTTCATGAAGCGACATGTGTCGCAATGGATTTTCCTATTTAAGGAAGGCTTTGGGAATGGGTAAGGGACCCATTGTTTGGATGGTTATTGTAATTTTTGGTAAGAGAGTGACTTGCTACTATTGGAGTTTGGCAAGGGATTTTGGTGGGGGGAAACCCATTTCCGAGTCTCTAGATTGTGTGTGTGAGCTCTAGATTGTGTGTGTGAGCTCTACGACCCATAAGCTTGGGGGTGGCTATGCGACTGAAAGCATGAGCCTATGGTTGGGTGGTGAAGCTAACGGTTGCTTTGCCTATAGTTAAACGAGCTTAGGATGGAGGGACACAACGAGGAAGCAGACAGCAAGGGAAAACGACATCAATCGACGGATGATAGGTATAAGGTTCCATTTTCATTTGCTTAAGGTAAATTTATATTATTTGTAATGTTGTTTTCTACCATTGATATGTTAGTATCAGTATTATATTATTTAGATGTGTTTCAATTTATTATTTAGGGACAACCCCACAAACGGGATTCCCTACATATTCATTCATGTTCATCAATGAGTCTATATTAGTGCTCATCTTCCATTTCTAAATATTATGGTTTCTTTTTAACCCTTCTCATGCTGATCTTGAGATCATTAGGATGCAACACTTCTACAAACTTAGATTTTTTTAGTAGGGTAAGCATATACTATTCTCGAGAAACACAAATTCCCAATTAAACCCAATATGATTTGTAAACCACCTTGGATATTCTGATGATTAGCTCACCAAAATATATCTTCAAATATGGAAACTACAATGTGCCCATGCTCATCTATGAGACTACTTTTTGTATTTTTAGTGATTTAATAAGAAATAAAACACATCAATTGGATTCTTTAATTATTGTGGCATGAAAATAGAAATATAATAGAAAATGCATACATTTGAAGACAAATTTACCCTATAAAATCAATATATAATAAACTAGCAAAATATGAAGGTCTATTCATTTTGTCTTCTTATATTATAGAGATTAAAATATACATTACAAATATACCCAAGATAATTGTGAATATATGAGACATTATGGCATGTTACAACCATCTACAATGTGTTTCTCCCTCTTCCTTATTACAATTTCCTACACACTCGTTGCTCACACTCTGGGACAAATATGGTGACTTTAAAAAGTGAATCCATTTCCCTTCTACTAGGTTTTTGATAGAACAAATTAGGATTATGTTATGGTTTCAAAACCCTCTTGGAATATCCATACATGATGCTTCTAGAAGTCTCTAGTGGATTACCATATGTTACTAGTTCTGCGTGTGAATTATGGTGAATTGACATGGATTCCACTTGGACCTATCGAGAATAATTGGATCAGTACATTGTCTTGTGCGTAAATTTCACTTGCAAAATATGCTTAATGAAAGTGAACCACTATTGGAAATATATTAATGCATAGAATGAAGTAATGATGCTTGGAACCTAGGTACTCATTGTTATAAACCACAAATTCCACTTCTTTCACCCTCAATGAAAGATTTACTATTATGCTCCATTATTTTGGGTATTCAAATCTGATCCAAACCGACTCTTCTAGGTTCCAAATTCAATATTCCTAATTCTAGAGCATCAATATAGTCAAATGGTAGCTATGTTCATCCATTATTTTATCAAAGGGAGACTTTGACTACTACATAGATAAGACTCTCAGAACTTAACAAGATAAAAAAGACATTAACTCATAATATTCATTATCCACTTTTTGTTTTTTCAATTATTTTTTGATTTTTTATTAATATTAGTTGTAAATAATAAAAGAATCAACTAATGATATATGAAATAGATGATTTCTCACATTTAAAGCAAATTAGTTTCCAAGCACATGAGGGAACATATGGTTGGAATCAAGTAAGGTGGAAGATACATAACGATCAATGGACATCCATGTGAATGACTCTCCTCTAAAGGTGATGGTTTGTGTTGGAGGAGCCTAGTTGACGAGTCGACTAGGTCCTCCGCTGACCATGGTCAGAATGAAGCCATTGTTCGGTTAGTCGATCGATCGGTAGTTGTAACTGAATAAATGTATGTAACTTGTATTAATAGGTTGTAGAGCCGACATCATAATATATATCTGCATTGATATTGTACTCTTCTTTGGTCCCATTAATATAAATCTTGTTGTTGTTGTCCCATTTACTCTCATATATGGTTCTATGATGTGTGTATGCATGTGACTCTTTCTCTATATTAGTATAATTACTATTGGTAACCAATGCTATCCCTTAGACTACAACATTGGTTCCGTTTTCAGTAGTACACATCCTTAAGAAATGAGAAATATGCACAGATTCTAACAAAGAGAGAAATCTGAGAGTGGTGGGACAAGAAAGTAGAGTACTATATCCATAATTATGCAGAACAAAACAAGTTGACATTAGCACAAGAAAGGAAAAAGTTCTTGATACCCATGATAAATTTCTAGATTCTGTTCCTGGTGAATTAAAGAAATTCCTGATAGATGTTCATGACCCAATTCGATGCCCATAGTGAAAATTTGTTGATGTGACAGATCCTTAATGGCAGAAGAAAAAATTTGTTCGAATGGTTCGAAAAAATCTGTGAAGAGTGTTGTGAGGAACAAACCATTGAGGACAGAGTGTCCGCTGATAAAATCTGACACAATTTTTACACTGACCTTCATGAAAGTTTTTTATGCTCTATCCCAAGCCTTCTATATAAATTTTTTATTGAGAATGGTGCCAGACACATCGTTGAACCCCAACCACCCTTGGAGGAGCACATGACAACGAATTGGGAAAACAAGCAAAAAGAGTGGGAAAATTTCGTGACCGGACAACAATGGGAATACTTTTTGAACAAATGACAACTATTGCTGACCATGTACGTATCCATTGGTCAATAAGTGTCGGGTCATCAATGTGAGGGAGATGCTAAATATGTGTTCTGAATAAATAAGATGGAGGTTATTAGAAGGAAGAATGAAGGCCTGTAAGAATTTGATTCCGCTACGACGAAAAAAATGTCCTGGCATCCATATGCAAGTAACAGATATCCAACAACTAGAAAGAGAAAAAATATATAGACAACAAGAGAAATTGAGGGAGATTTCCAACTTGTTACATGATAAGAGAGGCTTGAAGAAGTTAGAAGAGATGGTCAAGTGGAAAAAATTCCAACCTGAGTCAAGGGAAAGTCGACCAATTGAAGAAGAAGGAGAGGGGTCAACATCTGGAGATCAGTCAAACACAATGGTTTTGACCCCCCAGAAAATGTGCATAACAATTCCAGATGCCGCAAACCCTATTAGTTTTGTACCTATGATCATGAAGACTGGACCAACTAGTAGATATATCATCAAGTGCGACATGGGATTACGACCAGGCGACACTAGCATTTGGAACCGACTAGACCAATGTGGCAGAATTATAGACAGATTGATGATCCAACGACCAAAGCGAGGTAATTGGATTACCTTCACTCCTGAGTTTTGGGATACATTCAAAACACATCGAGATACCCCCCCTACCAGCAATATTGTTGATTGAATGTAATGTCCCTTGTTAGGAATTTTATTAAAATGACAAATTTTCACTTTTTCCCTAGTTAGACCTTTGACTAGTTTTGAGCTTTAGGTCCGCAAATTGCTCCAATTGCTCCCAAATATTCTAAGAAGGTATATGGATTATTTTAGAACATAAATATGTGTTTCAGGGATGATTTTGGACCTTTAAAATACTTCTACAAATCCTCCTTCAATTCTGGCCAATGTAGGGAATTTTACTAGTAATTTCCCTTTGACTAGTATTGGTCTCTAGGTCTCAAATTGACTCCAAATGCCTTCAAATATTCAAGGAAGGTGTATGAATGATATTATGAATTGAATATGATTTTTAGGGATGATATATGGCCACCAAAAGACCTCTGCAAACTCTCTTAAGATTATGGACCAAGTATGCAATTTTACTAGTAATTTGGGGTTCAAATCCCCTTGGGGTAAGTACTGAAAATGGCTTCCCAAATGCCTCCAAACCACTCAAATTTCTGAACAGAGGTAGGGAATGTATTAAGGATTTTATTAAGGTCTCATGTGCATCATTAATTGATTATTATATCTGTTCCAACCCTCTCCCATTCAACTGCAAAAATCACCAATTCGACCCTTGGGGAAATGGCACTATTTATTTTCCCAATGCAATTAAACTGAGTAAAAATAATTCAAATGATCAAGTACAGTACATGAAACTTGTAAAATACCTCCATGGAAGTCCATTAATCAAAAATTCATCAGAGAATCATCCATTCATTCGAAATCATCAGCATTACATTGATTCACAACAAGGTAGTGGGGAAATGGCACTGTTCTTTCATTAAAATTGAGATTTATACATTTCTACTTGGAATTTTGACCTGAAACTTTCTGGAGATGAATAACAGAGTATTTAATTCATATTGAAAAAGAAATGGGGCATTAGAATCTCCCCCAAATAGTACAATAGCTCACCAAAAACGCCCTCCCTTAAGGATCAAGAATATGCCATCAAAACTAGAAATGGTTGAAGGTGTGAACTGCAATAGAAGAAACCATGAGCTTCCCTGTAGCTTACACCTGCAAATAAAGACTCCATTAAATATCCAAATGAAAGGTCTGAATGGCCTTTCCAATTACCAACTTGGATGGGAATCTTTCACCCTCGAAATTGGCTAAGGCAAGAAACTAGTCATCCACTAGTTCTCCCTCTTCACAAATGCAATTGCAAATTCTACAAATGATCAAAAGACGGTTTCATTCTTTGTTATTGAAATTTATAAATTTCTAATGTCCTCCATGGGTCGAATTCCTTCCAAGAGACTCATGCCAACTCAAGTTGGGAAGAGATTCCAAAGAACGCCACTTGTACAACAATTCCTAGTCTCCCACTGCCATTAAATCACATGTGGAAGCATCTTAGCTGCCCTAACACCCTTGAGAGCCCTCTTGGAGTCTATTTTTAGCCCTGATATGTCATATATGTCATATGTCAGCCTTCAGGTCTGATTTGTGTCATAGGTGTCATAGCATCTTCATCATTGTTGTCATAGAGCTAGGGAATCTAGCCCAAGTGTCTCACTAGCTCCAAATTGCCTCTTCCTCTTCCATGGGAGTTACTCTTCCTCTATATTTCGACCTTGGATGAGTCATGCCATGAATAATACCTTTTGGACTCTTCCAAGTATGTTACCATTCACCTTGAATTCGAATTGGTGAGAGAATGATGCCAAGTGTAGTGGGGAAATCTAGCCATATGTGGGTCCCACTTCCTCCATGCGTCTTTATGATCAAATGCCACTTTGATTTTCACTTGTATATATTTATTTATCTCCTTTATTAAATATTTATTCAATTCTAATGTTCAAACATCATTTATTATCCCCCTTATTCCAAATCCCAAAGCTTCCACCCCAAACCTAGGAAACTAGTAATTTTCCTCCTTGGCAATTATTTGACCCTTAACATCAATTTTACAAGCTCTAATGAATATGTCCAATGTGATTAGGCCATTGTGACCCAATTACAAATTTGGGACATGACAAATCCTCCCTTCCCAATATTGTTTGTCCTCAAGCAATTTCAAACATGGGTATTAAAGAACCTGCTTTCTGTATAATTCTTTGAAGTTACCATTGAATTGCCCAACCTTGAGTCTTTGAGTTTTCATGAAGATTTTAGAGAGGAACCAAATAATGAGCAGAAAAAACAAGGAGACTTCAAATGACTCAAAGAAGTCTCACCCATACATCCCTGAATGTGAGAATCATAAATATATAACAAAGTATGTGACTTGCAACAAAAATGTTCTCCAATCATAAATCTATTCACCCAAGTGTTGGATGAAGTTCATCCAACATTAAATGAATCAAGTGTTGAGCAAGAAAAACCATGAGTCTTCAAGTGACTCAAATGCATATCATAGGTGCATCCATGTAGATGTGCATCATCATAAAGTAACAAAGGATGCTGCTGAAAGTGTGAATGAGAATTTGCTCCAACCATATCATCATGAAAAGTAAATATAGGAGTTCCATTCTCCTCATGTGGCACCATCAAAAAGAACCCTTTCACCCATTCTTCATTGAGACTAATGCTGCAAAACATGGAATTGTAGGACGTAGGAGAATTAACTAACTCACCCAAATGATCAAAAAGTGCAGAAGTTTCATCATGGAAAGGATCCATATGGTTAGTATCATGCAACTCCTTCAAAAGTGTGAAACCTTTGTTGTAGATTAGTTCCAATGTAGAGGAATCATGCTCTTCTTTAAAAATTGCATAACCTTCATCAAGAGACAATTCAAGTTCATCTTCCACCACATCAAGTGTTTGGATCTCTTCAAGTTCATATTCAAACACATTAAGCACATTCAAATTTCCACATTTCTCATGATCCACCATGTCATGAGAATCCTCCAAACAATCTACCATTTGACAATCTGAAACATAGGAGGAAAAACAAGTATCTTGCAACCTTTCAAGAAGTTGCTTATTTTGAATTGTGAGCTTATGATTATCCTCATTATTCTTCAAGTATGCATCATGTAACAATTCATTAAGCTCAAACAAATGGTTTCTATCAAAAAGCAAAGACATAAAATTACCTTTGATGTGGCACATTGCTCTTTGAATCTTCTCCATGTCTTCAAGGAAGAATGTTTCCTCCAATGAAGTAGCTCTCCAACAAGAATTTGACACCAATGCTTGAGTGTCATGGAGAATGCTGAGGGATTCTTGGATCTTCTTTTCATTCATCTTTAAGGACCCTTCAAGAAAATGAGGCTCTTGCAAATGAACCTGCTCATCTTCTTCATTTTTGCTTGGACCAACTTCATGAAGCTCAAGTGGTGATGGGGAAGTTGATCTTGGTTCTTCTTCAACTGCTACAAGGTCTTCATTATCATGCTTAATGGAAATTGGGCTTGCAGCAACACTTTCAAAAGTGATCTCTATGTCACCAACATAGAGGTGTGAGCACCCATTAGTAGGTATTCCTTCATAGTTTAAGAATCCATCAGTAGATGCTCTTTGGTTCATGTCTAAGCTAGAAGGTGTCTCAAAATGATCTTCCATATTTTCAATAGAATCTTCTTCATGCTCTTGTGTTGTCTCTTCATTTTTCTCCTTCAAGCAAGCTAATGCATTTTTCCCCTTATTTTCCTTAGGATCAATATCTTTGGAATCTCTTTTTGATGAATTTCTTAAAAGCTCTCCTCAAGTGGGACATAATTTCATGCACACATATATGATACTCACTCCAAGGTTCTTTACAAGAAGGGCATAAACCTTTCTTTACTAACTCCACATATCATTTTTGGGCCTATTTTCAAAAACATGTTCAGCATAGTACTCAAAAGACATGGCATTTTGTGTATTTTTGCTCGAAGCAAGATATTCTTGATATTTTTGGTATTGTTGGGAAAAGGTTTTATATGTTGCTCTCCATCTTTGGAACTCACTCATAGAATTATCCTTGGTTGGTGTGACACACTCATACTCATCAGATTTAAAGTCATAAGAATAATCTTCATTTCTCTTGAAATTGTAAGAAGTGTTGCATGATGGCACCTCTTCCTCGTACCATTCACATTCTGCTTCGTATTGCTCATAAGCATCTGCATATTCCTCATAAGAATTGTACTCATAGGATTCATCATAATAGTAAGACATGGCTGCCAATTATTCTTGAATGTATGTAACTAATCCATAGGTGCAAGGACCATGCTCTGATACCACTGTAATGTCCCTTGTTAGGAATTTTATTAAAATGACAAATTTTCACTTTTTTCCCTAGTTAGACCTTTAGCATCAATTTGACAAACACTAATGAATATGGCCAATGTGAATAGGCCATTGTGACCCAATTACAAATTTGGGACATGACAAATCCTCCATGTGTCTTCATGATCAAATGCCACTTTGATTTTCACTTGTATATATTTATTTAGCCCCTTTATTAAATATTTATTCCATTCTAATGTTCAAACATTATTTATTATCCCCCTTATTCCAAATCCCAAAGCTTCCACCCCAAACCTAGGAAACTAGTAATTTTCCTCCTTAGCAATTATTTGACCCTTAACATCAATTTTACAAACTCTAATGCATATGGCCAATGTGATGAGGCCATTGTGACCCAATTACAAATTTGGGACATGACATTGAACCTGCTAACTCGTCGGAGTCCAGACAAGATAAAGAAGAGTATGTAGAGGAGATGTGTTTGTATTAGTAGCAGTTGCATTCATCAGAATTCATCAATAGTCATTTAATAGTAAGTTATTTCAATAATCAGTTGGTTAGTTAATAAACTCATAGAAGTAGCAATATGCTTGTATGTATTCCATTCAATACTCCTATTTTTTAAGGAGTTGGAGATCCTAAAAAGTATTAGTTTGTGTGTGAGGCCCTATGGAAAGCTAACCTAATTGATGATGAAAATCAACAAATTGCACAATTTGTAGGAGGACTCAGAAATCGTGCACTCACGTGGTACATGAATTTTTTGGAGGAAGGTACAAAAACGAAAAACTAGATCATGTACGCTTTTCTAGACCACTTCAAGGTCGACGATTCAAAGCACTTGGAAAATCATCAGCTAAAGCATATCAAGCAAAGAGTGGGAGAATCTGTTCGAGAATATTATAGAAGATTCAAAGATCTCCTAAGCCAAATGCCCACTAAAATCAACCCTTTTGTAGTCATTCAATTCTTTGTGGACGGACTAGTTGAAAGAAATTGAACTTCGATGCTGATGCATGACTACATAGCCTATGAAGACGCCCTGAAGAAAGCATTGCGAATTGAATCAAACTCAAATCATTCTAGTTGCACCATCGACTGAGAATTGCAAGACATAATTGAGCAGATGGAGAAGTCGATGCAGCATTTAACTCTCCTACATAATGACCTATGGTGCAATAAATGCTCTTATAAAGGTCATATTAAGGATTCTTGTCCCTATGATGCTAGAAGAACCTATCAGAATAATTATAACATTGAACAAAGAGAAATGAGAATGGCAGAAGAATGACTGAATATATTTCCTGAAGAAAGGAAGCCAAAAATTGTCCAAATGATGTAGACGGCATATTTTTGTGATATATGTGAAATATTTGAGCCCCACATGAAGCCATTATTCCTATACAATGTTGATTATGTCAAGCCAAAGTGGTGTGGAATTTTTCGGATGACACAAAATTCGACTGTCAAGTGCATAAAGAATCTAAAAGCTAAAGCAAATCACCACATCATCTATCAGACGCAAACAATTGATAAACAAGGACAAGATAATTGTAGGGTCTCTCTAGTTGACCAAGTAAATTTTTTATTTATTTTTGTATAAAATACAAATGTACCTCATGGGACATGTTCCCCCATTCATTTGATTGAAATCAATAGATATAATCTGCCCTAAGGTGTAAGGAAGACCTATATATGCATGTCTATGTAACTTACACCGTTTAAATGTATATCCAAAAGTAAACTGATTCAATACCTACAGTAAAATATAATTCTATGTATAACTTCATGCTTCGTCATGTTTAAGTTTAAAAGTAGAGTTATACACTCAAACATCATTCAATTAAACAATATATAATTTAAAGGTACGTCACAATGTTCCAATATGACACTCAACATACTTGTACCACTTAATATAATTTAAAGAACAAGTTTCACATTCTTGCAATAGTCCATATAAATGTAAAATATGAATCATGTACATTTATATTACGATATTTCACATGAGATTCAATTACGACTAAGCAACATGTATTGATATAATTTTAAGGGTAAAATACACCTTCATAGACACTCCCTATAAAGTAAAAATTCTAACCTCATGTATATATATATTCAAATGTAGATTCAAGAAATCTAACTCAATCTATATGATATACCCATATAGCTCTAATGTGTAATTTCACCCATCATAATACATAAATTCAAAAGTAGAGTTGTGCACCCATGCCACATTCAATTTAACCAAAATAAATTTAAACATACCTCGCAATGACACTAAAGTATAAATACTACAAACTTGAAATGAATTTAAGGGAAAGGGCATAGTTCACTTCCATGCAACATTCCATATAGATTCCAATGTGAGTTTACCTATACCCATTACAATATTTCCTGACAAATTCGAAGGTAAATAGAAGTTAACTAAGTAAATAAGGACATTAATTAGGGACCATGCATATTTTACATGATGAGAGACAACTTATTTAATTCAAGTATAATGAGAGCTTCACTCAACGTATGGCATAAGTTCGTAATTATAAAGTTAATCCTATTTACTTGAATAAAAATTACAGTTTTTAGACAGGAAGGTGGAAGCACAGGTCGGATCGACAGACACGGTCAATCCTGCATACTGAGGTCTCGTTCAACATACTTGAGCTACCCACGGTGTCAATCATAGGTTTTTTTAACAAAATAAACCCCACACAGGCTTTCTGAGGATCAACAATTGTGACTAGTTGCAAAGAAATTCCATACTCAAAACTGGAGATACTAAAAGAAGTCGGTGTACAGGGTATTTGACACACGGCGATAGGGAGGCAAATTCAAATCTATTCAAGTTGTAGCTAATGGGAGAGATGCGTTGATCCAGGGTTTTAGAATGGATCGACTACAACCATCGATTGGGTAGCGAGATCAGATTATAACCAAGATTTTAAACCTCAAAATAAATGTTAGATCAACGGTAGTAATCGGTTCTGGATAAGAGATCGGGTCATAAATTGAAGCTTAAATCTTAGAAAAATTTGGCTCAACAGCAATGCTAGATTCGGGAGGTGAAATCGAGTATCAACTGTAACAATTCTTTTAAAAAGGAAAACGCTAAACTCAGAACAAATTTGAATTTAAGAAATATCAAGTCAAGTATTTAAAGGAGACGCAGAGATTGAGGATGAACTCAGTCCGTCGCAGAAATGGGAAACGCAGAGATCTCAAAGAAATTAGAATTGTAATCACGTAGGAGTTTCGATGGAGGAATTGCCAATCGTCCTAAGCATCTGGAAATATCATCAATCGATTATGGAATTAATACACATAGAGAGATCCAGAAGGACCAATTGTAATTCATTTTAAAATTTATCAACGCCAAACGTTAAGGTAAGAAAGACGCCACAGCATTTGTTCCCAAATTAGATGAATCGAATATATTTCAGAGTAAGAAACTGGAATGCCAAACCAAGGAGAAATCAAACGCCAGGATGGGGTTCGGATTGCTATATGCTTTGAAATCAATAAATGCTAGATCTGAAAATTCAAATGCCACAAATTTAACGAATAGAAACACCCAAATAAGCAGATGTATATAGAGACGGGTCGATATAGTTGTTTATAAATTCTGGAAATGTCCATGAGTAGATCTACGCAGAATTCAGAAGGTCAATCACACTCTTTTAAAAGATAGAAGAAAGGCAATTTAGTGTGTACCCTGAAACGAAAGTGAATGTAAGCAGGAGCCCAGTTGTAGCGATCCAAAGGCAGCACGATCCTTAAGATAGAGTTTTTCATAACCTTAGGAGTGTATAGTAACCCATACCAAGAATTTCAATCGAAGCCAGAGTTTTAAGCAAGGAAAAGCAGCGATCTAAAGAGTTCGATCTAAACAGAGTATGATTTCTGGAGAACGGATATCTTTGTAACCATTTGGAATGTACAATGATCCAGAAAGGAAGTTCAATCAATCAATAATTTTACAATAATGAGATCAATCAATCTGCTGAAAACCAATCTACGAATTTCAATGACAAAAATACAATTATAAATTTATGGGATTTCATATCTACACAGAAAATAAATTAATTCACAGAAATTACAAAACGATACAGAAAATGAGATATTACACATAAACTACAGAAATTAGAAATTTACGAAGCATTAAACCTGATTCGTTTGTTGAGTCCAAGATGAAATAGATCGTTGTTGCAGCGGCCGAATCAACTGTTCGGATCCGATCTTTGACGAAGTTACCGACAACCCCTCGGTTGACCACCCTACCGTATCGGGGTTACTCTCCTTCACCCCGAACCCCCGAGCAAATGGGGTCGTAAGAACACACAATGCCAGCTTTCTGGTGGGATTCCCCAATCCCCGGAAAGCTAATCCCAACTCACAAGAAACCACAAGATATTTCACTATTCCGGTGCCCGTCCAGCACTAGGGAGCAAGAGATCATTTTCTCCTTCTCCTCCCTTATTTTATAGTCAAAGTCTGTGTGCCATGTGTCTGTCCATGCACATAATTAATTTAATTTAATATTTTATTAACAATTACTCTCAAATTACAAGTGTCTCTTCATCTTGAGTGTGCACCTAATTCCCTAAATTAGTGGGAGTTAGGTGTAGTAGAGTCCTTCTTATGTTTTGGTTCTTATTTAGTTTACTTAATATCTTTTAGTTAGACTTAAAGCTTTCTATATTACTTTCTTTTCCAATTACTAAAATAGAATTTGAAGATAGTTTCTTTTACTAAAACTATAATCTATTTTAAATTTCTTCCTTATAAAATAATTTAAAAGAATAATAAAATTGATTAAAGTAAAATTTTGAATAAAAACAATTCTTATAAAATAATTTAAATAAAATTGATTAAAGTAAAATCTTGAATAAAAACAATTCTTTTATTGATGATCTATTTCAATTATTTCTCAAAATAATGAAGTCAATTAAATAGAATCTTGAATAGAATGATTTAAAATAATAAAATCCATCCAATTAAAATCTTTGAATAAATAATAACCTTTCTCAATAACAAAATTAATCAATTTTTAATATGAATAAAATCAATCTTTTTAACCCTTTTTCATGATAATAAAACAATTAAAATAAGTAATTTAAATTAATGAAATCAAGAATAGAATCTTGTATAGAATGATTCATTATAATAAAATCCATTTAAATTAAAATCTTTGAATAAAAATAATTATTTTATTATTAATCTTTTTCAATAAAACAAAATCAATCTCTTCAATTCTTTTTCAAACTAATAAAATCAATTAAAATGAATAATTCAAATCAATGAAATTAATTAAAATAAAATCTTGAATAGAATTATTCAAATTAATAAAATACAACAAAATGGAATAAAGTACTTTTTAAATCTTAGGTGAATTTTCCATTTATACAATTGATTAATTTCTTTCTCTCGTTCTTGTCTAGGTACCTCTTCGGCGGGCCTTTTCGACAATTCATTTTCTTTCTTCTTGTTCTTGTCTAGGTACCTCTTCGGTGGGCCCTTCCGACAATTCATTTTCTTTCTTCTTTGTGGGGAGAACCGTGTAGCGATCGGGGAATCGTTACCGCGATCTACGACTACACTTCTTGGAGACTAAGGGCTGTTGAGGGATAAGGCTCTCCTTATCGCGTGCCCCTCAACTCTTGTACGCGACCAAGTCGGTATGGCCTCGCCCGTACGGCACATGCTTCCCTGGGCCAGCTCGCAAGCTTCCGACCCGTGCGTCGATTGCTAATTCAGGGTCGACAGTCTGTCGTCATACCCCTATGTGTTCTTTTCGTTCTTACGACCCCTATAGTTCCATTGTGGGTCAGTCGGTAAATCGTCTTAACTTCCACTTCACACACATACACTCAGAGCACACATTAAATAGCGTTGCACTAAAAGATCATTTCATCATTCATTGTCATATATATATCTCAGTTAGTCGAGCATACATTACTTTTAATCATTTCCATTTCATACTTCTCAATACAACGTATATCATCCAATCACTTTTGTTTCCTAGTTTCTCAGTCATTCGAGCATATATTTCATTTAATCATTTCTATTTCCTACTTCTCAATACAACATATATCATCCAATCACTTTCGTTTCCTAGTTTCTTAGTCATTCGAGCATATATTTCATTTAATCATTTCTATTTCATACTTCTCAATACAACATATATCATCAAATCACTTTCGTTTCCTAGTTTCTCAGTCACTCGAGCATATATTTCATTTAATCATTTCTATTTCACACTTCTCAATACAACATATATCATCCAATCACTTTAATAAAATAACATTCAAGAAAATTATAAGGTTTCTATTTTAATTAGCCGGGTCACTTCAAATAGTGCCCTCAATAGTCTAAATCTATTGAAAGTATTGAGGCGGGCATTACAATAATCACAATACCAACCATCGCAATTATGGCAATAACTGATGAGGAGGATACAATTGTCGAGGCAGAAACTACAATAATCAGGCATACCGAACACCAATTCGGACGTGACCACGTTGTTATGTATGCTTCAGTGAAGACCATTTAAGTCCCAACTGTCCATGGAAGGACATGACCAACTTAATTTTTTTTACAAAGAGTGGAGTCGGGGAGCACAATCTTGAAGAGTGCCCCATTATGTTAGACACCCTTAATAAAAGAAAAAACGTTAATATTTTATCTTGAGTCTCTAAAAATGAAGCGTGTAGCACTAAAAACATGCATGTAATTACACGACAAGGAACAAGGGCTGGGGGAGATAACCCTCATGTTACTCGATTGCACAATACACAGGAAGATTATCCTATCCCGACAAAGCAAAAAGATATATTAAAAAATGCCTCAAAAATATTCTCACAAATAACATCTGATGAAAGTAACGAAGAAAATAAAAGTAAAATGCTTCATGACTTACTTCACTTATTAACAAAAGAAGAAGATATGGAAAATTTAATCGACGTAATGCATCTTATCAAAACTAATGGCCAAAATGACAAAATTAACAAAACACTATGTAGTCTGAATCACAAATACAAATCCGACATGGATCCTCTTGTTGACTTGGAAGTCGACGAGTTTCGAATCTCACAAGTCATCCTCGATTTTGGATCACAAGCAAACATTATGACCAAATCGACATGGGAGAGAATTGGTCGACCACGACTTTAAGAATCGTGGATATATCTCAAATTAGCCGACCAAGGACTGATTGAACCCATTATCATATGGAGAAATGTCAAAAATTCAATCATGGGTATCAACACCCACATCGACTTCGAAATCATTGATCCAGGAGATGGAGCCAAATATTTTCTAGCATTAGTCAGACGACCATGGGGATGCAAAATGAAAGATTCCATTTCAATAGAGAAATAACGAATTAAACTTAAAGGAGATGGGAAAAAAGTAATTGTACCAATCAATCCATCTCAAGGAAAACCTTGGGCGGAACTTGATGATCATGATGAATACATTCGATGTGTATATCAAATAGTTCAAAACAATGAAGATTTCGTTGAACCTAACAATCATGGAGAACTATGATTGGGGACCCCCTACTCTATTAGATACAACTATGACATAGAATTATATGATTGGAAACTTGAAAACTATGAAACACAAGCTCGCGATTGTTGGTCTGTTAAATACATTTCTAGAAAAAGGGCGCAACACTGCTTCACTATATTAGTCATTCCAAAAATCGTTGAGGAGAAAATTAGAGAACATCTAACTATTAATTTTAACAAAAGAGAACCAAAGAGTATCCCAACCCCTCTGCATAAAGAACATGAATCTCTGATTGAATATATTGAGCAAGTATAAAACTGTCGATAATGAAGGTCGCCCACTGACACTAGTTGACATAAGTATAAGTCATGCAGCAAGAATGAGGAATATGCATCGAAATTGTCACCAGACTGGGACAACTCTTTTATAAAACAATTTGCAAACACAAAGATGACTACACAAGTTTGAATATCGCAAGGTCAAGCTTTAGTTTGTCACATCAAGAAATATGACTCAACAAAGTCAAGAATTTGTGTTGATTTCAGAAGACTAAATAAAGAATCTTCAACCGACCATCTGGAGGAAGTAACAACAATGGAAAAGTCTAAGAATATTCATAATGAATTACCTGATGATCTTTTAGTGTGAGTCACAACCATGCCGATCATTATAGTTGATGAAATACATTAGAATGGACCGAGTCGATTGGGAATGCTATAGGAAAAATTCCCTGCAAAGTTATCAAAGATGCCAAATTAAAACTTTATACAAGTGTAATACGAGTATGGTTCCGACTGAATGGTTGTTCTCCATTCAGTTGATTTTCATGTCTCAAGTTTGCAAATTAGTTACTCTTTTTTCCAAGCTTAATTACATTTGTCAAGATAAAGGTAGTTATTGTAAAACTAACTTGCATCCCAAGAAAAAATTGTATAAAAAGGCATTCAAGCATGAAGGATCAACATGTATCAAACATATAATAATGACGGTATATTGGGATAAGGAGCATGAGATAAGTCACCGACGTTGAGTCGACTATAAACATACACCCACTATTGACTGTCGATTAAAAGGCACTAACTATCGATCAACACAACACTCAAGAATGGGTCGTCCAACTCATCATAAACATCAGTATCATCGACCTCGATGGAGGTCACATGAATAAAGTTAACCAAAGCGTAATCAAGAAGGCTCATCACATGTACCAAGAAGTTGTCTCCCAAAAAAACCTCAATTAATGCATTCACCTAATCGACTTGAATACACCACAGACTATCCCACTATAAATACGGACCTTGAACAAGATTGGGAACAATTTTGCAAAGAAATCGATCAAGTGTACTTAGCACCAATTCCGAACGCCCTCGAAAATATGACTCCTCCACTTGAATCCACAAATACAATGGGCCCAAAAAGATCCACTGCTAAAACAAGATCGATGAATCTCACTAAGAAGGATTTACTTGACATTGAGGATAGTTCAATTTCACCACTGAAAGCCCACCTCCTTAGAATCTGCAAAGCACCCACTGAAGAACATCAATGGATTCGTTACTGGAAGGAAATGCGTAAGTGGGGTTTAGAAAATGACAAATGGATTGAATCATCTAATATATTTTCTGCTGCCAAAATCTGAGACTACTTACAAGCACCATTGTTGGACAATTTCAATGGCCTCAAAGATTTAATTGCACAGTTCATAGTCAATCGATATCATAATGGGAAACTTTGGTTGGACCAACCCATTGAGGTTAATTCTAAAATAATTAAAAACCCATATGGCCACAAGGATTTTGTGCAAAGGACCAAAGTGTTGGAGTATTAAAAACCCATCCATATCCACTTCATACCTAGGATAGAATAATTAGTCATTTTTTTATTAATTCCTAGGTGTTGACTAGGTAGTTGGCCATTATTTTTCTTTTGTGTGGACCACAAGCCATCCTAAGTCACTAGGGCGCCCTTCTGGAGATCCTA
This sequence comes from Larix kaempferi, assembly GCA_027924585.1. Classification (NCBI taxonomy): domain Eukaryota; kingdom Viridiplantae; phylum Streptophyta; class Pinopsida; order Pinales; family Pinaceae; genus Larix; species Larix kaempferi. The sequence goes on from BSBM01000258.1 coordinate 2,682,790, forward strand.
GATAATATTTCCTAATATTTTGTGAGATTTTATTCCATTCCTGCATTAGAAAGGGTGTATCCTGCTTTTTACTATTTTTGGTGAAAAGGTAAAAGCTAGTTGACTTGGCTTTAGCAGTTTTTTGGCCAACTCGCACTCCATGATGTTTCCTCTTTCTAAAATATGTACTTAGCACGATTTTCCATCCTACATCACCATCCAACTCTGATTTTACCAATTTGTGAGCCTTAGAGGTGATTTGGAAAACACTTTTTGCACCTAAGGGGGTTTTTCATCTTTTTAGTAAGCTTGTTTCTGTGAGGATTCCGAATTTCTTATTTGGATTTAAAATATTTGATGTAATTAAATATTTGGACAGCCAATACATAGCCCAAGTTTTGTTGATGTAGACTTATTCAATAGAGTTTTATTGTTTGCATCATATTCATGATTGCTTTATGTGTTCTATGACTAATTTTTGCAAGGCAATTTGCGAGAATTTGTAATTGATTGAATAGACCTTGGTGTGAACAAGATTTTCAAAAAGAGTTACTAGTTAGGTTCAAATCAAATATGGTTGAGGAATTCACAAGGTCTCCACAAGGGAAGAATTCTAAAGGACTGGTTATTAGCAAAATTCAATATAATAACTATAAGTTTGTTGCAATTATAGTTTCAATTTGTCTAACCAGTACCGTTCGACCATCTGACATCCGAATGGATAGGCTGGAAGCCATAAAAGAGGTCACGACAGAATGGAAAATGTTTAACTAGGAAGAGTATTTAGCAGGGATTATCCAGTTGACCTGCGAAAAATGTCAAGAAACTGGATCGACGATTCGATACCCCTCCTTGTTGATATGATTTGCAATGTAAAAAATCACCCATGTCAGAGATAATTCCTTTACTGTTGTATACCCAGCAACAATGCATAGGTTTTGAGTCTTCCAACCTCGTGGATGCAGCAAGGGATATGCAGCGGCTAATATGTGGCTTGAAAACTGGTTTCAAGTCCTTAAAAAAACATGCTTAAGGTGGCAGGTTCCGCAACAAGTTCACTATAGTCTACCACCGACTGTCCATATTCAGTTGGAACTTGACTATACTAAATTCTTGTATATGCAAGGTGCTACAGGAAATGCATCCAAGTTAGAATATTATCCCTCGGTGCAAGCTATTTTCTCTGAAATCAATGCTTAATCAAACATTGTGCACCTGCTTCTTGAGTTGGTATGGAAGGTACTAGACCATATACAAGAACCCTTCACCGAAGGATAACAAGAAGAAATTTATGAAATTTTTGGGCCCTCAGAGGAAGAAGAAAATCCCCTCTCCATCATTCCTCTACCTAAGCAACACAAATAGACGAGACAAACCACCCAACTGGAACGTGATGATTCATTGGGGGAAAATACTGATGATGATGTACTAGATGAACGACAATTTGAGCCCAACATAACCAAAGAACATCTTAATATTGTAGCCGAATCCCTCTTCAATAAGAAACAGTTGTTCAAGACAAAAGGGTCAGCAAAACTCAAAATGGTATTAAATGCGCCAACTAAATATGACCTCCAAGAACTCAATGAGGAGGCCGAGCATATCATTTGCGATGCAGTTGCATGTCGCATCTCATTCAATGAGAAGATCAACCACTGTCTCGCCAGTCGTGCCATTCTGGTACAAGTAACTTAGACCTCAGTCAAGAAACCTAAAATCAATAAACCAGTCCAAGTTGAAGATCCTGTGCGGGTTCCCAACAATTCACCACCCCTATCTCCGACTATTATTGAGGAATTCACCCCGTCGTAACCCAGTTATATGCAAGAAAATGACTTTCAAAAATTTGTCGTCAATCTTACCAATATTTTCCTCATTGGAAAACTATTGTTACCACACACAATGTCCTAGATGCTATGGAACCACCCCGTATTCCTGTAGCCCCCCCACTAGGATTAACCTTGTCTGAACAATCCTTGGCTACACCATCCAACCGCCCACACCTCCCCAATTTTACCACTCACATTGAACACATCGACAGCGTGGAACCATCACATGCACCTAATACTTATGATCCACCAATAGAACAACCTACCTTGGAAAATTTAAATGATGTCCCTCAGTTGTCTATTCATACATCAACTACTCTTAATGAGTCCATGGATCCTAAGTTGACCATTCTGACTGAGTCAAATCAGCTTCCTGAATCGAATGCTCATCTCAATTTGACCGTTCCTCCCAAGTAATCCCTCCTGAATCTACTGTTCCATCACAATCGAATGATCTTCTTGAGTTGACGACACCTCCTGATTTTACCACTTCACCTAGATTGGATGTTCCACCAAAAGAACCTATACAACCATCATCATCTACAATGGTGAATCCTAGTATCACAAACCCGACTGATGGATCACATAAAAAGAAAAATAAGAAGAAGTTGTCCAAATTTAAAATAAATCTCATCGAGGATCCTAAAGACCCACCGGTTACATTTGACCCTGTCATCCCAAAGGATCATGATCTAGATATACTCTTGTATGTCATCAATAGGGAAAAACAAAAACGTTGAGTATCAGATAAAAAGAAAGTTGACATGCTAAAATATGAATAGACCATAGTCTTACAAACCTGTCAAAATTTGATCTTTCAAGTAGCACCGTCTCTACATGGACCCTCGACCAAGAATCCCTTAGAATAAATCACTAGTTTAGTCGGGTCCCTCACCTTATTGTATCAGTATGTTGTTCGATAGAAATACCGAGAGAACATCAAGAAAACATTATTTGTCCTTGCAAATCAATACCAGTTATTTATTGAATGCCACGAGCAGCTAAAGGAATATGCCAACCAAAAACAACAATCTACCGATGTACTTACTAATTCGTATATCTCCTATGGACATTTTTTCATTGACATGGGAAGGGTACAAATGACTTTAGCATAGATATTTAAACAAAAATCCACCACCGACCTTGATGCTCTCCATAATTTTGGACAACAAATTCAAATGGAGCAAAGTCGCCTAGCTAAACTGCAAGAAAAGAAATCACAGTGGGCTACTCAAAATCAGAGTGCCAAGACAAAGGTCAAATCAATTATCCCACAAATTGACCATCTCCTTCAGGCGGTCGACCAACAGCACCTACTTTTGGGACTATATATTTGCAACATTAAACATTTGACTATCCACAACAAGTTCAATCGTATTTCCGACCTTACTGCGCTAAGTGTAGGCATGCAGAAGGCTACTCACACATGGGAGGGATTCAAATGATGCCTTGATTCCTCAGCTCCATCCATACTAGAAGCATGTGTCAGTTCAGCACTAGCAATTGCGTCCACCATCCCACAACCATAAGCAGCTCAGACCATCAATTTTGACTCATCTTTTAGTTATGATTTTGATCTCTTCGGGATGAAGAATCACTTTTTCAGTGGGGGATATGTTGGAGGATCCTATTCGATGAGTCAATTAGGTCCTCTGCCGACCATGGTCAACCCGAAGCAGTGGGTCGGTTAGTCGACCAACCGATAGTTGTAACTGAATAACTGTATGTAAGTTGTATAAATAGGCTGTAGAGCCGACATCATAATATATCTCTTCACTGCTATTGTAATATGCTTTGTTCTGATTAATATAAATCTTGTTGTTGTTGTCCCATTTACTCTCATATATGGTTCTATGATGTGTGTATGCATGTGACTCTTTCTCTATATTAGTATAATGTACGACTAGTAATCAATGCAATCCCCTAGACTACAACAGTTTGCATGAAATGAGAATGTAGTTAAAGGACATAAAAAGAAGAAATAAATAGATGGAAGAGAGCTATGCCAACAATATAATGCATAGAAAAAATAACCAAATAAAAGGGTGGGATCCCCCATGGGAATGGTCAGAAGTATATAAGATACGAGAATGATGTTCCATTATGAAAACTCAAGCTATAAGGGATTTTGGTCCTAGTGAAATATCTTAGGATGGGTGCCAAATAACAAAGTAGTGATACTTTAGTGAAACCAATCATAGAAAAAATCTTCCATTAAGCACAAGTGAAGGTGAAGAAAAAAAATGGGATAACACACCAATGTCCAGTGGGATGAATCAAATGGTAAATTTGGGCGACAAAATATTTAGATGCAATGTTACAAAGTGATATTGTAATTCTATATGTAACTTCAGGAATATATTATCAAGACAACCATGGCTTAGAGGATGATCCAAAGGTACCAAAAATATAGTTCACGGTCATACACCCATGAAACAATAACTACAAAGTCTAATAATATTATTTAAGGGTTATAAAATTCAGTGAAGTGTCTCAACCTTGAATGATTTGAAAACATGGTGTTTCATGGCAACATCAAGAATATTTTTATTGTAACTTGGACAAGGCATCCTCTTTTGATGTTGATGAAGTAGGTAAAAGGGAATCCTTTGAGTAATTATGCATGCATTTCACTTGTAAAACTAATGTGGTTCAAAGACTTAGGAGTGCAGGGAATCAAATCACCATAGGCAAGATCATATCCTCACTTATGAATTTAGACAACTAAATGCATGATGAGAATTTCAAGGGATCTGTCCCTTTGCATCATCAAGGAGATGCCAACACTCAAAGAAGCATTAATTTGAATTGGTTTTCCAAGGAAATTTGAATTACATGAGAAGGATAAGTTTCCCACGAGACAAAATGCATATTTTTAGGGGGTAGCTCCATCAATCAAGGGATTGATTGGGAACTCCATTAGGTTATTTCTCCAAGCATAAATAGGAGCATAGATTGATATATTAGAGTCTTCTTCATTTTTATTATTGTCATTCATTTATTTTCTACTATCAACTTGTAAATTCGAATTTGGAAGTAAATCGTACTTCTGGATCAAGTCTCTTTCTATAAATTGTGTTCTTAACTCAAGGGGTTCACCCATTGCTTGCTTTTGGTTCTGGGCCTACTTCATTGTTGCAATGGAGGTTGAATCCCCTCTAAATATATATTAGATTATCATTTTATTATTTCTTTTGATACCTGTATTTTTCTTCCTCCATTTTCTTTCAATTACTTTCTCTTTAATTTATTTAATTGTTGTTCTTTAATTTATAGCATTACATTGCTTTATATTTACAATGTTTAATACCTTGAAGTATGTTTAGTGGGGAACCTATGATTTCTAATGGCTATAAGGATTGTTTGTCTAATATCAACCTTTAGAAGTTCCATTAATGCATTAACCTACTTGCATCCCATCACAGGTGATTTGAGACCTCTAGTTTCCCTTGTATTACATTGCCAAGGAAATTAGAGTGAAGATTATGAAATCAATGCGATTAAGAGTCAGTAAGAATGAACTATCAAAGTTGAGCATTCACTTTGTTAGTGTAGATTAGATTTAGTGGTTGCATATCATTCATAGGATTCATTTGAGTAGGTTAATATCTTGTGGTTGCACATACAATGCATGGAACCTCTGAGGCATTACAACCTCAGGTTAATAATTAAATTATAAGTTAGTGAATGAATAAATTCATGCATCATTGGAATACCTTGGCCCAACACTTCGATGGGGGCATCTTTAATGATTCCTTGGGATTCTATAATGTTTATTGAATATTTTTGTCATATCCCAGCCCATCAAAACACCACTACATTCATGGCATGGATGTAATCATGCCCCAGAAAGATGTTATAATCCACTAGACAAGTTAGGATAGAAACATTTACCCTAACAGTCTTACCACCTAACTCAATGGGGAGATTAGGAAATATCCATAAGGAAAGACATAGTCTACCATTAAATGTTGGTAACTAAATCATTAATGGAATGAGAGGGGGCGAGTGTAGTTGTTTCCAGGTTGAGTAGGACATAGTACATAAGGAGGATCCATCATCAACAATACACCAGTGAACCATAAAGTTTTTAACCATGACTCATATTTTAAATGGTGTACGTGCCTAGATATGTTGGTCCCAATCAAGGTTGATTACCTATGATGAATGTTGGTAATAATTTTCATTGTCTTTATAAGGATAAGGTCTCAAGAACAAGGTGCCTCCTTCTCTATATGATTGGTTCTCATCAAAGGAATAGATCTAGAGGGAGGAGGTGTTATCCTTTTGAGGGGTAACCTCCAAGATTGAGGTTTAGGGAACCTCACATAGTGAAACACTAGGTTTTTGCTGAGTGAGGGAGACTTGTGAGGCAGCAGAATGAGTACAATTGAGTGTATTGCATTTCATGTACTCTAAATGCACTACTTGGACTAGCTCTAGGGTAAGATCAAGGCACTGATGGATTGGTTGACCATAAATATTACAAAGGACACAAGGGTGATTATTCCAAGTATGGGTGGTACGTTTATGATTGGTTCAACTATAGTTATGGTTGGTATTATAGGTGCCCCTAACATTACTAGTATTCCCCCATTCCCTGGGTGCTTATAGCATCTTCTCTTTTTTTACTACCCTTGAGTGGTGGATAGCTATAATGGCTCTGATGAGGAGGGAAATTCTAGATAAATTGGAAATAAGAAGATGGTGCAACATTATCATGTGGGAAAATATACCATGTTTCCCAATGTCATCTGTGAGGACCATCGCAAGATCGAATTTATGGGGTCATGCCCCTAAGAAAATTTTGTTCCATTATGGTCCCAAAATTCATGTTTCAAAAGGAAAATATGATCAAGTGGTGAAAAATGCATGCAATTGAAGTAAACGGTTAAAACAGTGAAGCAATCCCTATAAAAGAAAATACCCACTATCCTAATGAACATAATCTCTTTACAAAATTAGAAAAGTGTAAGGTCCATCAAGTTGAGTAAGTGATTTTTTTTTTTTGTACTGCTAACTTTCGTAGTAAGGGTGTCACACAGTTTTCTAAGCATTACCATAACAACAATTTCTCGGCAAGGATTCCTCATCAATTAATTTCGATTAAGGGTCTCGACTAAATAATGAATTTCGCAAAGGTTGTTAATAGCGAGTTCACAAGGGTAGTCATTTCTGCAATGTTCATCTAAAACATCTATTCTTCCTTATAACCAACTAATGTAATTGACAACTACTTCCTTATATCTAAAGTTCTCATATCTACCAATAGATAACTTATATTTATAACATAACTCAAGTAATTCATATTAAACTAAGAGGTAACAATTTGATTCTCAAGCATATTGTAAACCATACTATTTCTATATTATAATCATGAAAGATGCATTTACCAATTCCTCCTTTTTTTATTGACACACGTAAACACAATCCAAACGTAAATAAAAGAGATACTGTCTACCATTTAAACATAACATATGTTACTTAATAACTCTTCTCCCTTGTAGTAAAATGTACATGTTCCAAGATATAATTTAAAAAGATTACTTTCTATATTTTAAACCTAACTATATATATCTTAATGACTCTTTTTCTTTGCGAGTAAAGTATTCACATTTCATAATATAAGAGGATTACTTCCTATCATTCAAACTCAACTACTTCATGACTCTTTTTCTTTCCTTTATTGAAGTAATTTATATCTATTCTGAAATATATTTAAAGGAGTTTCCTTCTATACTTCAAACATCACTATATGTATTATAAGACTCTTTTCTTTTGTGATAAAGTATTCATATTACAATTTCTAATGTGTAAGAGTCGTTGTAGTCACTTATTAGCGCATACATTCAATCTATGGTTATGAATTCACTTAAAGATCCTTGTGTTAACTATTAAGGCAAATGCCAAGTTAAAACTATTGGAAGTGCGCAACTTGATATGTTAGTAAAGCGCTTAAGTAATTTGTAATGGTACATTAAGGAACTCTTCACCTTCTATTTAGAGGACCAATACCCATACTCCAACAATACATCACATATATTTTAAATAAAGCTTTATAGGGACAGATTGCTAAGTCTACGCAGATACAGTTCATACAGTGATATATAAAAAGGGGAAAAATACCGTAAAAACAGAGTTTTAAGATCTTTTAAAAACTCAATCTATTTACAATTTCTAGAGAAGCCATAAGCGGAGTTACGCGGGCTTATTTTTAAAGAAAAGTAATGCAAAACTAATTTATTCCATAACCATAGGACTACTTAATTCCAAGACGTGACCATGTAATACAACCTCCCTTGCTCAAGATAAACAGAGTTCCAGGTCACTAAAAGGAGCAAATTTACCGAACAACAAATAAATAATATCACCGAATTATGTATGCCATCGAAGGTGTATTGAGCTTAATAAAACTAACTAATTTACCCTTCAAAAGTCATAGCTGGAAGTAAACAAATTCCTGTATTCCCTAAAAATTTATCCATACAGAAAATAAAAAAAAAATGAAAATTTACTCTACGAAAAGAACCTACGAATAGTAGTTGTCCCGGTCGTAGATGTCCTTTTCGAAGTCGCAGCTCCAATCCATCGTCCGATCTCCACAAATTACCAACTAACACCTCGATTGACCTCCCTACCGTATCGGGAGTAGTCTTCTTCCTCCCGAATCCCCGAGCAAGTGAGATCATAAGAACACACTAGCTAGCTTCCCAAAAGGATCTCCCAATCCCCGTTCCAGCTAATCCCAACTCTCAAGAATCATAACATAATCCGAGATTATGATGCCCATCTAGCATTAGGGATCAAGAGATTTCTTTCTCTCCTTCTCCTCCTTCATTATATAACAAAAGCTTGTGTGCCATGTGTCTCTCCATGTACATATTTAATTTAATTTCAATTATTCTCAATTACAAGTATCCAATTATCTTTAGTGTGCACCTAATTCCCTAAATCAGTGGAATTTAGGTGTAGAAGAGTCCTACTTCTATTTTGGTTCTCTTTTTTAGTTTATTTAATATCTTTTTAGCAAACTAGTTGTTTTTATTTATTTAATTTCTTTTAAATAATAAAAACTTATAAAAGAATTTGTTTCTCTTATTTATTAAAATCTAATTCTATAAAAAGTTTATAATATATTTATTTATATATATATTTCTTTTAATTTACATCCTTTATAAAATAATATTTGCAAACTTGAAGTTTAAGCTTCTAATAGGACTTTACTATAATACTTCTAGTTTAGTTTTAGTTTTTCATAAAGTAGATAAGTAAAGTACTTTAAACTAAACAAATTGTTTTTGTTTTGTTTATTTTTCCATTTCTAATATTTCTTCTCTTCTCTTAAAAATAAAATAAGGAATATTATTTTATTTTAATTGTCTTTTTAATTTAAAGTCACTTGAATTTATCTTTGACAAGTTTTCAATTTCTTCCTATGTTAAATAACATTATCTTTTTCTTGTCCAGGTGCCTCTTTGGTGGGCCCTTCTGACAGTTTCATTTCTTCCTTCTTATGGGGAGTACTGCGTAGCGATCAAGATTCATTACCGCGATCTCTCAACTACGCTTCTTGGATACTAAGGGATGTTGAGGGATGAAGATCTCCTTATTGCGTGCCCCTCAACCCATCGTACGCAACCAAATCATTATGGCCTTGCCCGTACGACATACACTTCCCCGGGTGAGCTAAAACGGCTTCACCTGTGCATGGATTGCTAATTCAGGGTCGACAGTCAGTCGTCGTACCCCTAAGTGTTCTTTCCGTTCTTACGACCCCTATAATTCCATTGTGGGTCAGTTGGTAAATCGTCTTACCTGCCACTACACACACTCAAGCGCTCATTAGTAGCGCTGCACTATAAAACATTTTTATCATTCTTTTCAGTATCTCAGTCAGTCGAGTCTACTAAACATTCATCATTTTAACATTATGCTTCGGTCAGTCGAGCATGTTGATCATTTCATATTTTATCTCAGTCGGTCGAGCATAAAACAAATCATCATTTTCATTTCAAGTTATTTCAACATTCATCATTATGTCTCTGTCAATCGAGCATACATCATTTTCATTTCATGTGATTTCAACATTCATCATTTTCTATTCTAAAGCATTTTCATCATTTTTCATATTCTCAGTCAGCGAGTATATTCATCAATCATCATTTATCTAACCATTTTCATTTCACATATAAAATTTAAAGCAATCATTCATGGTCCAAGTTTTTATAATTCTGGGTCACTTCAAACCAGTGCCCTCAATAGTCAAATCAGTTGTAGATCTCAAAATAGTCTGATCAATCATAAGTCTCAAATAATCTAGTCAATCATAAGTCTAAAATAATCTAATCAATCATAAGTGTTGAGGAGGGCATTACAAAAAGCAACAATTTGTATGAACTCCATTACATGAAATGAGAACAAGAATCACAAAAAAGTCCTTCCAAACACTCACTGCAAGTGAGAGATAAATTCCACTTCATGGAATGAGTGAATTGATGAGAAACAAGTACAATTGCAAGACACTATGTGATCAAATCATAGTGGCCAATAAAAGTTTGTCTTAGGTGCCACCTCACTCGTGAGAAGCACCTAAGTAAAATCCCTAATAAAAAAGGTTACTAAGCTACCTTCTTCACAAACATGTATGGAAAGTTACTTGTACCTTTCGTTGAATCCACAATCTAGAGGATATTTAGGGCTGAAGGGAAAAGTGTCCTAGACAAAACTCTAGTCCTAGCCTTGGCATGTATCACCTTGAAAGGATGAGCATGTTGTTAAATTGGTCCTAACCCTGGTTGTTATAAAATGATTTTGGACCTAAATAGACAACCACTATGTTTCATATGTGGAATAGTTGTGGCAAGTTATTTGAATACACATTCCCGGAACTTTAACTTAATTAGAAATGTTCTTTGGTCCCAAAGGGAGGTTAAGTTGGTTTAATTTAAATTAACAAAGTTTTTAAGTTTGAGCTCCAATGACATGAACTTAACATAAAATTTAGGTGTGTAGTGTGTTATCACTTAGATTTTTTCCTAATCTGCTAGAAAAAATCTACAAGGTAACCCCAAACCAATCTTTAGGATGAAAAACTAGCATTTTTCTATCTAAAGGGGGGTCCCTTTATGAGTTTGCTATTTAAATTCATTATAACAACAACTTCATGTTGTTTAAAACAATGACCATATTTTAAACTATAATGAAGATTATCAAAATGGTTGAATCGGGAAGAAAGGAATTGGGCATGGATTCAATACATACACATCTTAAAAAATATTTAGAGGCTAGTGGTAGGATAAATCATTCACAGATTCAAAGTAGGTATCATTTCTCCAGTCGAATAGCAGCTTAAGAATGGTAAAACATTAAAGAAAACAATTTATTAATACAGAGCATCGAACTGGAATGAATTCTGCATTATTTTGGAAGAAAGAGCATTGACTATATTCAAATGTGCGAATCATAGCATATATATGAATTCTAACTCACATAATTCATTTAAATATGAAGTAGGGAGATAAAATGGGTTCAACAGGGAATACATTCACATAAGGGAAATTAACAGACTAAAGAAAATCGACAACATATGAATCTTGGTTTCAGATAGACTTGTACTTATGATCTTCATTAAAGTCTCTTCAATAATATCACATCACTGAATTTTTCTTGCTCTCGGATCCAACCCCGATTACTTTGTAAAAATAAAAATTTATACAAAATGTTCTATAAGCAAACCCTAACTGATTTTTGCTAAAAATGGAAATTTCAAAGAAGTCCCTAAACTTCAGGAATGTTTGCTTTGTTGTCGATAAAACTTGTAACATATTTCTTCAATAATGAATGTATTCTATCTAGATTGCTTACCTGGTGACTTGGGCTGATAACAACGAAAACTGTAACTTCATTCCAAATATGGACATTTACTGCTAATATAACCTGTATTTAGTTTTCCCAAAATTTTCAACAATATTCCACTGTTCTTGATTTCAGATTTCATAATTCATCATCTTATTAATCATCACCTCCAATTCTATGCAAGTTGTGTGAGATATAGGCGGCAAATATTTTTTAATCATCAAGAATTGATCAAATATCTCGAAATCATCAATTAGCTTTTCAATTATTGTTTTTCCAGTTAATCCCTTGACCAAACCTTCGAATTTTGAGTGATCCATGCGAGCTTGTACTATTAAACTATGATAATTTTATTGAGAAATTAACTTTCCATCATTATCCCAAAAAGAAGGTAGATCATTCTCAAAGAGTCTTTGAAATCATTTTTTAAAACTTTGAAGTTGGAGGAGCATATGTCGTGCTTTATCTTGTACGTCTTTAACATGATCATGTTTGCCAATAATTCTTCTTACCCAAATAATGATCACAGGTCTGTCTTTAATCCCCAAATTATTCATATTTGTTTCAGTCAAAGTATTAAGAAACTAACTGTATTTTGAGTTGTCTCTGAAGGCCTTTTATTTAGCACTCATTTGCCACTTTACACCTTTGGAAAGCTATGTTTGCTATAGCATCTTTGTCATCTGTAAAAATTAAATGTGACCAAAACTTTGTGATTTCCACTGATATTGCATCCCATATAATTTGTTTACATCTTTGTCATCTGTAAAAATTAAATGTGACCAAAACTTGGTGATTTCCACTGATAGTCCGTCCTTCAATTCATCAACCATTTACTACAACTGCTTTCTATCACTCAAAGATTTATTCTTTTCCTCAGTGTTTTGAACTAACTCTTGTTTGAGTTTCTGGTTATCTCCTTTCAATTCTTCAATCTCTCCATATTTTAAGATAATCTGAGACATGGAATTTGTCAATTATTCTGTGGAATATCTATCCATTTTTTTTTCTTTTGTAAATAAAAATTGGTTCTTTGGCTCCTCTGTTACTCGTATTTCTTCAATTTGATATGTATTTAACACTGATATCTGTGACATTAACTCATATTTTTCTTTTTCCCAAGTCTATTTTTCATCCTGTAATTTTAACATATTACCCTTGTAGTCCATCATTTCTTTATATATAGTGTATTTTTCTTGTTGTAATGCTATTAGCTCTGACGATTGTACATGTTGAGTATTTGGAACCTTCAACTTTTTCTTTAGCATTTGAATAGTATTTTATTTTTCATCAAGGATATTTTTGGTGCACTAAGTGTTGCCTGATTCTGCCCCTACAGTCACAAGGTCATCTTGGAGTCTCTTAATTTGAACCAAATTTGATTTATTCTTTGTTTTTTCTTTCCTTAGTTGTCCTTCCAACTTTCCTGTTATTGTCTGCAATTTAGAAATTTTCAGGGTTGACTGTAACAAATCAGAATACAAGACATCTCATGTTTGTATATGCAATTGGATCTTATCTGGAATATCAATATCATCAAGCTTAACTTCCATCTCAGATACTTTCTCATCATTCACAACTACGAACCTTAGAGTGTTTATCTCTGAATCCTTAACTGTGACAAGGGAAAAATTTTGCTCTGTCAACTTCCTTGTGGGAACAACTTCTGAGTTTCTTCTAAAGATTGATTCTTATTTTTTGCATATTGTGAAAGAAAATAAAATCTGGATTTATACTGAGAGTTGTTTCCAGATTCTTTTATTTCTGAAAAAGAATATTGTTGTATATTTATAGGTGGTTGTGAAAACAAAGTATTTTTTCCTTCAATAGTTGGATCTTGCTCTTCCATACTGATAATTTCCTTATGTTGCTCCATTTTTGTCTTCTTACTTGAAACTTATCCATCAATTTCCATACTATCAACCTCTGAAATAGTTCTTTTATTGGTGATGTCAGACTTTGTTGGTGTCTGAACCAACACTGCCAAATTACTTGTTTGTTCCACATTTGTTTCTTTTACTTCTTCTTGATTCCGTTCAAATTTTGATAAATTTGCTATTTTTTCCAATCCTTCTATTGTTTGATGATCAAAAGCTCTGTTCCTATTTTTATTTCTCCTCTAAGATATAATTTGATGAGGATCATAATCAATCATTTCAGCTTCTTGAAAATCCATGATCCTTAACAATTTTTCTACTACAGATAGAGTTTCCTTAGTATTTATGATGAGTGGACCAAATTTAAGGGGAAATTTAACATTTGATATTTTTTTGAAAACACCAAAACGATCTTCTTCTGAATACAACCTATGTCAGATAAATTCTAAAGCAAAAACCCTTGGTGTCAAAAAGGCTGGCAAAAGATATGGTGCTCCAGTAAAACCATACACTCTAACAATAGTATGTTCTTTGTACGAAAACCAATCACATTTCCGGCTTTTTGGTGTAGGATGCAACATTTCTTTCATATCTTGTAACACTCAAGATAAATTGGTATCAAAAATAATTTTGTAAACTTCTGCCATGATTGTATTGGTAAATTCAAACATATTGATATGCTTAGGAAGAGCATAAGAAAACATGGTGCCAAGAAACTTCAATTTAGAAACATTTGAGCATAAGAATAGGTTAAGGAGATAAGACTGATATTTGAAATGTTTCAATCCATGGAAATTCACCAACTGAGCATGAATAGACTCATCTAGGAACTCATCATGATTAAAGCAACATGCTGGACTTGACTCTGACTCAAGTGAATTGACTTGCAGAAGGAAATCTATCATAAATTCCGTGACTGGACTATCACTATGAAGACCTAAAATTTGACTCAACATCGACAAGACTAACTGGGCATCTTGCTGGAAAACATCAATATTAAAAGGGAAGGAAAGGTTTTCATGTGATTGACCAGATTTCAAAACTTGTAACAAAAAAATTTCTTTCTCTTTTGGACTGCAACCTCTATACAACTTTACCAAAGCTTCCTCACTAAATGACTCAGGGTTTTGGGGAAAAGTTTCAGGTAAACCTAAGACTTCATGAATGGTCTGTGCATTGAATCGACAGAGAATTTTGGTTGTATTTACATTTATAACTACCCTTCCAGTCTGTGAATAATTTGTCGCACACCAGCCAACGAATTCATAGAATTGTAAAGTATGTTCAATACAAAACTAGTACATAAAAGAACTAAAAACATTCAATACATCTCTTCCCTGCGACTTGAACTCCATTAACTTTTATTTGGACTATGAAATACTACCTACATAAAGAACAAGATCGAAAATATCCATTTCCCTATCAACCATGACCTCTTCTTTTTCATCTAAATTCTCACATAGCGGAACGGATTCTTTAATATTCTCCATTAGGACAGGAAATTTTGAAAACACAAAGTTTCTAGCTACCTATGGAATGAGCTTGCGAAAAAGAGAACCCAGAGTTGAATTCTGCACAGGGTTGACGAAGACAAATGAAGTGCTATCGGCGGATCCCCTTCCTCCACAAATCAAATAACAAATACCTTTTTAAAATTCCAACAAACCTTTTATATAACCCATATTAAGGTGGTTTCGGAGTTCACAACATGTGGTATAACTCCAACCACTTTATGTAGCGGATTTCAACAATAGGCACCACGTGGTAAGTGGTTTCATTTCCTCTCCACCCTTACAACTTTAATCCCCATGCACTTTCATGTCCTGAAACTCTTTTTCGTCGTTGATTCGCTTCGGAGTGGATCCACACCGTTGATTTATTCTTCGCTTTATACATTACAACTTTGGTGTTATTCGCCCAACATTTAGCACTTTTCCTATGTTCTCTCTTGGTCATGGTTTAAGGTCAGGGGCTCTTTTCTGCTTAGCCCCTGGTCCTAGCCCTTGATCCCATTGCGCTTTTAGTCTCCCGCTCTTTAAAATATTTGATTTTTAACCATTTTGATTATGGTATAAAACTTTAGGATAAAATTCAAATTTCAAACAATAATCTCATATGATTAATCAACTTTAAATGACATCAAATTTGCAAAAATATTTCAAAAACTTTGCATGTTAACATAGTGAATGCAAATGGTAAACCGCAACTTTGAAAAGATTAAGAGCAAAAATGGAGTGTAGATGAAAGGAAATAAATCCCAATAACTGACATTTATGGTCTTTCAATACTACAATTATTTCAAAACTCTATTTCAATACTACAATTATTTCAAAACTCTATTCTACCTAGGGGTTGGGGTATACAAGAGCTAAAAAATTAAGAATAATGATTTTAATGTAAAGTAACTAATAGGAATGAGGATATAGTTATGTTTCGTATCTTATTAATCATCATGATAAATCCAATCTTCTAATGATTCACGATGTTAAGGATGAAAGTGTGACTTGATCTGAAACAAACTTAAAAACAATAATAAAGGAATAACCCAATGGGGATTACTTTTCGCATGCAAAGAATAATGTTAAATAAATTAAGTGACCTATAAAATATTGTGGATATTCCATTGGAACAATTCATCACAACATATCTGACAATATTCTGCTATATCTTATTATGTAATGTTTTACCTTAGCTTTCCAATTTAAAATTACTAGCTAAGCTCACATAATACTAAAATTAAATACAACGAAAAGGAAGGAAAATAAGCAAATAACACACCATACATGAATCTAGGTTACTTTTCTGATAATTTTACTTTGAGTTTGATGTTAGAAGAATCCAAACATTCATGAAAAGTTTCATGATTAAACATTGTGCATTGTAAAACAACTATATCAAAATTGGAAAGGTAACAATGGAAAAATTTGAATCGCTTGACAATATTGCTTTGACTATTTTGTCAAAAAAAGGAAAAATCAAAACCAAGATTCATGTTTTTATCCCCATACATTGAACACAAGATGTACCCTAGGAAAACCCAATACAAGAAAAATCCAACTAGAAGATCAGACTTATTCTCATGCTCTTTTCTTTGCAATTATGAAATTCAAGTAAAAATAAATTGTACTCACTATGGATTTGACATGGACACTATGGCTTGAATGTTTGATACAAGATATTCTACTTCCTTTGTTATGCTTCAATATCCCACTCTTAGATCCTCTACCCAACTATGGAATAATGAACAATACAATGAGAACGAAACCCCTTCCTTCCTAGTGGCCCAATATTTAACATGGTCTAATAGTCATCTAGTGGATTTAGGTTTAGAGTTTTTTTCATACCTCAACTCCTTATTAGGATTAGGTTTTTGGACCCTCTAGAATATTCTTGGAATTCAACACGTGACTATATCCACATATGTGAGCAATGGGACCTAATGCGACATCCACTTGGTATCATGGTGGTCAATAGTATATGTCAACTTGTGGGAGACATAACTTCCTCATACAAACTCCTATTAAGGTGATATTTGAGTCATTGCAAATATCTCAATGTGTATAATAATGTCAATAAGCTAAAGTTTTGAACCCAAAACAATCATTTAAGGCCTCAAACACACTCCAAAATTTCCTAGACCCCAAATCACCAAAGAGAGACCCATCCTTGAAATAGGTGTTATAAGCCAATAATCCTAATTTTTCCATCCAAAAGTACCCAAATAGATGAAAAATTATATAATGATCCATTTCGTATCATACCTCCCTATTTAGGAGGGTTTTAGTGCCCAAAATAATTTACTGAAGGAGGTGAGGAAAATTTTCATCTACCTTCTCATTGGAGTACCATTTGTCCTTTCCTAGAATAGGTTCTTTCAACCCAACCTACTAGAGTTCATGCTAACCCTATTCAGTTGTTTTAGACTTGTTTTGCAAAATTGTACCTTCTAATAACTCTACCTAAGTGTTTGGTTTCTATGTCCCCTATGGTAGGTAAGACTTTCTCATCAGTTTCCACATCCAACATCGAACTTAAGACTCATATAGTTTCATATTTTTGACATTCACTATTGAGTAAATGGGGGTAGATAGAGTCTATAGGCATTATAACCTATGGTAGCATACCCTCATGCCAATAACAAAAGTAGGGTTTTGTTGATTTAACATTTCTTTAATGACATTGGCATGCATATTAAAATCACAAATTGCAAGACCACTCCAATCACAATAACCCCTTTCCCTTGTTTGGTATGACATTGTTTGGATTTATAGTAGTCAACATGAGTCAAAATATTATAACCTATGGTAGCATACCCTCATGCCAATAACAAAAGTAGGGGTTTGTTGATTTAACATTTCTTTAATGACATTGGCATGCATATTAAAATCACAAATTGCAAGACCACTCCAATCACAATAATCCCTTTCCCTTGTTCGGTATGACATTGTTTGGATTTATAGTAGTCAACATGAGTCAAAATTTCATCCTTTTCATATTAATTCTAAATAAAAATTTCCACTATACCTCACAATATAGATTTGCTCTTTTCATTAAATTTTAATATAGTGAAAGACAATGTGTATCATAACAAATTTTCATAATTATGTCAACTATGCATAATTGGCATCATTCATTTAACCATACATAAAAAATGAGGCCACAATGTAGCTTTCGTTATTTCAGCTTGATAGTCACATAGAATATTCCAAAAGACCACTTTTTTTTGTCCTTAAGAGAATATGTTTATGGTTTTTAAGGTTATTGATGCCCAATACCATGCATGAAACACTTCATAACTTATTTAAAAGAGTGAATCAATGCTCATGGATGTTACATAATCCTCCACAAATGATTCTTTGACATATAGGCCTCTCACCTTATTGTTTTTTCTTAAGGGGGAATATATAAGCAAATATATAATATTTATATTCAAAACGGCGTAAGGCTTCACTAATATCATTCATGAATGTTATTTATCATTCATGACAAATAATAAATTCTTAAATTATCATTCCAATCTTAAAAATTCCAAATTCATCAAGAGGAATTCAAATAAGCCACCATAGGTGATTTGTAGCAGCAGCTACAAGGGATTTGCAACGACAACTATAGGGGATCAATAACAACTTCTCTACGTCTACAAAACATTAAATATCTCTTGAAGCATATCTATGTATTTGTGGTTTTTTTTGTGCATTCATTCCAATATAAGGATTACATGTACTAAAAATCAAGTTTACTTAGATCACGACTTTTGAATTATAACCAAACATCAACTATAGGGAATTTGCAGCAAGACTAATGGATCCACAATAAATCCTATAGGTCTTAAAAACAACCTATAAATTTTAAATTAATATCTGGGTAACGGGGATTTTTGGTGTCTGTGTCCATCTCAAGGTAAGGATTCACATGCGAAAAATCACAATGACCTAGATCTTAGAATTTGGGTTATGGAAAAAATAGCAATGACACTACCTACTTCCAAATTTCATTTCCAGCATTGAGAAGCTTCTTGGAAAAAGTTTTTTTATGGTTCTTTGGAAAACTTAATAGGCCAACAACCTTTAGGGATTCAAAATGATAACTTGTTGCTCTCCAATAGTGTTTAATATCACATAGTATCCTTTCTTTTACTTCTCCATTGTTCATATGAGAGTTGGGTTGAGTTTTCTCCCTCCAAACCCTTATTTTCTCTTTAAAAACCCTCTTTTATCCAAGCTCCTTTCTCCCCATTCGAATTTCCACATATGAATTTAGAGAATGAGTGAGAGGGAGGAGTCTTTCCTCCTTTTTTCTTTTGGTTCCACAAATATAGGAGGTAGTTACTACAAAATAGGAGCTTTCCACTTTAGTGTACGATTACTAAGTTCTCATATTCATATTTATCCCCTCATTTAATTAGGCTCTTAATTCAAGTTTAGCACAAAATTGAGGATAAATCAATAGGAAAATCAAATGAAGGAGGTCTATGGATAGGGAAATGCATCATCATAAAGCATAGTTATTCCCCCATTGGACCCCTTTAACTTTCCCTCCATTGGACTCATAACGCTATCGATGTCCTCCCACCAGTCAACCTTGGAATTTTTCATCAATATTACAATGATCATGTTTGTCCTTGTTCATAATCACCATAGAAACTACCTCATGTTGTCAAGAAACACATAGTAAATGAAAACATAAATACAATATAAACATGATCAGTTCAAAGGGTCAAAATTTGGGTATTACACCCCCCTCCCCCTTGGAATAACACCGTCCTTGGTGTTCTCTTCTTTTTAACAAGGTTCAGTGCCTTCATTTTTTTGTTGCACATGCAAAGCCTTTCTCTCCAAGGCCACTTTGTCTTGTTATTGGTTATATTGGACACCAATGTTCAATCATTATTTTGTACTTCCTCAGAGTATCTTCAAGGCCTTTAACATTTTAACACATTCCTGTTACAATCATCAAAGGAAAAACATGCTTATCATAGCCATTTTAAGAAACACTTAATGCATTGATAAAAATTCAAATTTCATAATCGAAGAATATCTAATGATAACAAAAGATAAAGTATGAAATAAACCCAATACTTATCTATAGTGCATATATCTACTCCATATGGATATCACATGCAAGTTTCAACTCACTATATTTGACACACCTAAAGTATATATATGTATTTGTAGCACCCCTAGACTACTGCAGACCTTGAGGGCACCCATTTGAGCGACCCGACTGCTTGAAACATTAATAAAACGACCCCTTGATGTTATATTGAGTATATTCATAACTATGACTGATTGTGAATCAATAAAATAATGATATATGTTTATCTAGATAGTTGATGTAAATGAATGATTACATGTTTTTAACGATTAACTTTGATTATGAAAAATGTACATGTGAATGATGCTTAACGACTAGCTGTATGATGGATTATGTGATGAGAATGAAGAAAGCAAATATTGACGAGATGCATTTATGATTAGATGAATGAGTAATGTTATGAGTAAAAATGCTTAACGAAATAGCATATTTATGAATCATATTATGATAATTGAGGACAGTACTACTAATATATGTTTGTGAGAAATGTGTGTAGCGGCAGGTGAAACGGTTCATCGACAGACACACAAGGGAATTGAAGGATCATAAAGTATGGATAAATCACACAGAGGGAGAGCAACTACGATGTCGACTTTCGATGGAATACCACGCATGAGTAGACAATCACTGATCCAATTACTCATGAGAAGCATGAGGTCGTGCGGGTGGGCCACAACGGAGTTGGTCATGTACGAGTTGAGGGGCGCGCAGTAAGGACGGACTTTCTCCTCAGCACCATTAGTTCCTAATAGCGTGTAGACGGAGGATAGAAGGTAATGGCTCCTGAAATCCCTACATGAAGTTCCCGCAAGTCAGAATGAAAGGATATCGGCAGGAGGACCCGACGGTGTGGTACCTTGCCGAGAAACAGAAAGGATGCACGTAAGGACCCAACGATGTGGTACCTTGCCAAGAAATGGATACAACGGATGAATGGGCCCGACGGAGTGGTACCATGAAGAATGATGAGCATAAAGGATAGATGGACCCAATGATGGGGTCCCTAGGTCCTAGAAAGGATTAATTGATAAAATTTGTGCAAAAAGAAAAACCATATAAATTGCATTTAGAACACTTGTTCATAAAAAGACATTTTAGTATTAAAAAGAATAGGCATAATTATTTCTAGGCATTTGCACATGGAAATACTTTTTAGTATTTAAAATATTCGAAATAATCATTTTAGGAGCAAAATGGAACCCTAGGCATGAGCCTTTAGTTAACACCACTTGCACCCACAAAGATAGGATCTAGAGTGAGCATCTTAGAGACAAGCTTGAGTAAATTTAGGAATATAGGTGCACTCTTCTAGAAAACTTGACACTTGGATTTATGAGATAAATTACTTTTTGAATATTAATAAATTTGGTATTTTGCATGAAGCGACATGTGTCGCATGAGATTTTCCTATATGAGGAAGGCATTGGGAATGGGTAAAGGACCCAGTTTTTGGATGGATATCGTAATTCTTGCGTAGATGCGACTTGCTGCTATTGGGGTTTGGCTAGAAATTCTTGTGGGGGGGGAACCCATTGAGGAGTTTCTTGAAAGGTGTGTGTGAGCTTTACGACCCAAACCTCTGGGGAGGCCATGCGACTAAAAGCATGAGCCTATGGTTGGGTGGCAAAGCTAATTGTTGCTTCGCTAATGGTTAAACAAGCTTTGCTGGAGGGATCCTATGGAAGACGCAGACGATAATGGACCAGCTGGATCGGGTTGACAGGTTATGGTTTGTTTATTTTTGTTAAGTTATTTACTTAATTTATTTTATTTTTCCATTAATTATGATAGCTAATCTGTTTGTATGAAGTTGTCTTAAGTTTCAGGTTCAGTTCAGGAGGACCGTAAAGGAGGGTCCCTATAGTATTCCTTCTTTATCCTATCTAGTATATAAAAGAATCTCCCACCAATAGATTCATTTAGGTTTCCTCTTCCTTGTACTTACTCACCATCCAAGCTCGGGCATCCCATTCTCTGCTAAACAATTTCTTGAGTGATCCATCATTTGCCAAGGCAATCTTGCACAAGAAGAACACAGAGTTATAGAGCCTTACTGCCCGGGTGTCCCACTAGCAATCTCTAATATAACATAGCTTGTTTTGATTAAGGCATATCATAGGGTCCTAGTGTCATTACAATAACATTCTCCCCTTTTTCTTGCAATATTTCAACATCCATCATTTGCTCTCACTAGATAGATCCATCATCTCGCCTATATTATGCACATACAATTATCATGAGATATCATCATAATGACTTCAAAATTTCAATTATATTTCATATAGAAAACAGATTTCACAACTATGATATCTTCCTCATAATGTTGGGCATCTAGATGTGCTAATATCCAATATTAATTATGAACTTACACTCATTTCCATATCTAAAAAATTCTACCTGCAATCTAAACTTTTCAATCAACCAAAAAAATTGTGAGTATCCATGCACATAATCCTTTCATTGTAACATTTACAACAACCCATGAAGTGGTCTCATAATTATAACACATAAATAATAATCCAATCACTAGTAGTTGTCAATATCTCAAATGCAACAAAATCCATTCAAAAAATATATGCATCATTAATACAATAATCTGTTAATTTTTTAGCATTAATTCAATATACTCTAGGATATTTACTGAGAGAATAACATGTACATCATATCAAGTATAACAATGCATATCAATCACACCAAGCAACCACATGAGACAATAGACACACAGAGTTTCACTAGGGAAAACCATAAAGGTGAAAAAACCCACAACTTCCTCAGAGATAGAAAGAGAAATGATACAACCAAAGTACAAGAGATAGTCTTCTCCTAGCAGCCGATCCTCCTCCTCACATGTGCGCCACTTTCCGAGTGATGTAAGAGTGAGTAATGAGATGATCAAATAGAGATCTCCCGATCTCTATTTATACTTGTCCTGTCCTACCCAATAAACTAACAGGGCCGATTTGTCTAACTCGATCTAATAACCCATGGTTACATTAATCCAGACCGACCCCTCACTTGGTGGTCTAATAACCCATCACAGCAAGTTACAACACTTGCGACACTTGTCAATACAAATAACGACACTTCCGTATAGAGGAATAATAACATATCTATAGGAGTACAATATACATAGGTGAAATACATTCCGAAGTTACATATACATCAACACTCCCTCTTAACTAGGAAGTTATTTCTCGACATAGATATGCTAGCACAAGTCTTCTTCTCTGGATCATCGTCACTGGATCATCATCATCGAATCATCATTATCGTCACTGCTGTTGCTATCTCAATCAATCTCTGATCTACTCATCATAGGAAGTTCTACAGAGCCAGTCCTTTTTCATACTAGATGTAGGCCCACCATCTGCAGGTCTTCATCATCACTGGCCATGCTGTGGAATCCTCAGGATTGATTACGTGCATCAAAAAAACCTCGAAAGAGCATCCCAGGACTGATTATGAGCATACTGCTCAACCTATCGGATCTCCCAGGATCTTTTACATGTAACTGCACAACCTGTCCATGACCATGGAGTATCATCCTGATACTCATGATCATACTGATCCTCGTCCATGAAGCACAGTCCAGATGCACACAACACAACACCTACACTCACCGGCATGGAAGGAATTTCCTCTGACCATCCGGGAAAGGCTTAGCACTCACATCAATGCACATAGGAGAACACATCTTTCACCATGTCGGAAAGGCTCTGCACTTACATCAACGTACATGGGAGAACACATCTACCACCATGTCGAAAAGTCTCTGTACTTACATCAACGCACATGGGAGAACACATCTACCACCATATCTGAAAAAGGCTCTGCACTTACATCAACGCACATGGGAGAACACATCTACCACCATGTAGGAAGGGCACTGTGCATCTGTGTCTTTGGACCCATCATTCATGATCCACCTGATCATGTCAAGGCATCCTCCTGATGCATGTCATGTATCTACCTAATACATATCATCATACATGATCCACCTGATCATAACAATGTATACAACTGATACATACACAAATAAATGATCCATCTGATCATACAATGTATCCACCTGATACATACACAAGTACATGATCCAACTGATCATAACAAGCATCCAACATGATGCATATACATATACATGATCCAACTGATCATAACAAGCATCCAACATGATGCATATATAGAGCAGTAACTGGAGCATCATCCTGATGCTCATCATCCAGCACTTACATCCACAGCCATGTGAAGGATCCTCTTCTCACCATGCTTGGAATGGCTCATGCAAATGTGTCCATCACTTCTTCCTTGAAGTGTCATCAATTTGGAGAACACCAAGTCTCCCTCTGAAGTATTCAAACTTCACTCTGGCTAGTGGTTTCGTCAACACATCTGCAACCTGCTCATCCGTCGCAACATACAAGAGCTTCACTGCTCCTCTCTGCACCATATCCCTGATATAGTGATATTTGATCTCAATGTGCTTTGACCTATCGTGGAACACCGGGTTCTCAGATAGCTTCACACAACTCTGGTTGTCACAAAAGATACCAGTAGCCTCTAACAAGAGATCAAATAACTCAGACAGTAACCTCCTGAGCCATACTGCCTCACAACTAGCCGAACAAGCTGCAACATACTCTGCTTCAGCTGTACTCAGTGCTACGCAGGATTTCTTCCTGCTAAACCAAGAGATCACACTTGATCCCATACTGAAGCAACACCCAGAAGTGCTCTTCCTATCTGCAACATTGCTTTCCCAGTCTGAATCAACATAACCCTGCATGTTAAAATTTTGATTCGCATCATACTTGAGCCCATAATCAACTGTACCCTTCAAGTACCTCAGAATATGCTTTACAACAACTAGGTGAACACTCCTCGGATTTGTCAGGAACTAGCTCAATGTTTTCACCGCAAAGAAAATATCTGGTCTCGTGTTCGTCAGGTACATCAAGGACCCAATCATCTGATGATACATAGTGACATCAACCGGATCAGATGAATCATCACACAGAAGCTTCAGGTTCGATGCCATAGGTGTTGCTATGGCCTTGTAGTCCATCATCCCGAACCTCTTCAGGATCTCTACTGCATAATTCCCTTGTCCAAGGAATATCCCATCTGCACTCTGCCACACCTCCATGCCTAGAAAATAGTGCATCATCCCAAAGTCCTTCATCTCAAACTCGGCAGCAAGCTTCCTCTTGGTATCAGCAATCAAACTATCTTCTCCTGTAACAAACAAGTCATCCACATATAGAAGTAGTATCACTGGATTTCCTTCCTCAACCTTGTAGTAAAGGTTGGAATCTGCTTTACTTTTGGTAAAGCCTAAACTAGACAGAAAGCTGTCCATCCTACCATACCAAGTCCTAGGAGCTTGCTTCAAGCCATACAAGGCTTTCTTCAACCTGCACACGTATGACTCTCTGTCATGTGTCTCAAAACCAAGTGGCTGCTCCACATATACTTCCTCTTCGACTACACCATTCAAGAAAGATGTCTTGACATCCATCTGGTGTATCTTCCATTTCATCACTGCACCCAAAGCAAGTACTATTCTAATGGAAGTGTATCTGGCCACAGGAGAAAAAGTCTCTTCATAATCAATCCCTTCTTTCTAGGAGAAGCCACGAGCTACAAATATCGCTTTGTATTTCTCTATGCTGCCATCTGCAGCATGCTTGATCTTGTAGATCCACTTGGAAGTCACCACAGACTTCCCTTCAAGTCTTGGGACTACATCCCAAACATCATTCTTCATGATCGATTGATATTCCTGTAAGTTTTAAACCTTAACAGTGAAGTACAAACTTATATCGATTCTTAAGCATTAACAGAAAATACACAATGGCACACACATTACACAGAGATTTTCACCTGGAAACCCTTAATCGGGAAAAAACCAGCAAAACTTAGAGCCGCACAGCTCCTTTTTCATTATATGTTTTATTTAACCATGTACAATACAATAAATGGTATTCCGCAGCATCTAAAACCCTAATTCGTTTATCCGAAATTAGGTTACAACCCTAATCCCTTTTACCGGGATTAGATAGAGTACAATGGTACTAGTGCCGTAGGGATCATGTTGTACACGCAGCGACCATGTGAAGAGATATAACATACCCAACAATTCCTCGACCATGGCATCCTTCCATTCTTTCTTTTCTGCTGCTTCTTCATAACTAGAAGGTTCTTTGTTCATAATATCACAGAGTAGGGCAACATAACTAGTATGTGATCTAGTCCTTTTCGTTTCTCTGTGTTCTTCTTCTAGAATGCCATATCTTTCTGCACTTGAATGAGCTCTCTAGCCCATGCAGGTTTCCTCTTGTGAGAGTTATTCTCACAGGGTGGATCTATAGGTCTTTGTGGATCTTCAACTTCACGATGTGCTTCTGGACTTGCTTCATTCATGGTGGTGTCTTGAAATCTGTTTTCCTTTGGTTCTTCATGATCTTCAACAGGTGCCTTTCTTGACTTGATGAAAGCTGAGTTTCATCAAATGTTACATCCCAGCTGACATCAATCTTCTTGAACCCTGGAAAGTATATTCTGTAAGCTTTCGAGCTTTCACTGTACCCCACAAAGATGCCCTTCTTTCCTGAAGGATCTAGCTTTGTCCTCTTTTCCTTTGGAACATGTGTGTATACTGGACAACCAAATATCCTGAGATGGATGACCTAAGGTTTCTTACCAGTGAAGACTTCTTCTGGTGTCTTGTTGTCCAATATCTTGTGAGGTGTTATGTTCTGCACATATACAGCCGTCCTAGCTGCTTCTGTCCATAGATGCATAGGCAGATCTTGGTCATGCAACATTACCCGTGCTGCTTCCATGATTGTTCTATTCTTTCTTTCTGCAACTCCATTCTGTTGTGGATTGTAGGGAGCAGTCAACTCCCTCTTAATCTCTGAATCACTGCATAGTTTCTTGAAATCACCTGAAGTGAATTCTCCACCATTGTTGGATTTGAATGTCTTGATCTTCTTATTAGTTTGATTTTCCATCAAATCTTTGAATTCTTTGAACTTATCAAACACTTCATCTTTGTTCTTCAAGAAGTAAACCCAAGTCTTCCTAGAGAAATCATCAATGAAAGAGACATAGTAGACATACCCACTCAGAGAACTGGATGACATCGGACTGCATACATCGGAGTGGATAATTTCCAAGATTCCTTTAGATTTGCTTTCATTGCTTGGAAATGCCTTCTTAATGTTCTTTCCTTTTGCACATCCTTTGCAAACACCTTCATGCTTTGTCTTGATTTCAGGAAGACCTTCTACAGCTTTACTTGCAATTGGTAGTGCTCTATAGTGCACATGTGCAAGCCTTCTATGCCAAAGTTCACTTGGCTCCATGGATTCATGTACCATGGCATGTTCAGGTTGTCCCTTCAATTTGTACAATCCTCCCTCTTGCTCTCCAATCACCACTTCATCATCAATAGTTTTACCCTTTGTCCACATTAGGACTTGGCCATCTACAAATGCAACTCTCATGCCTTTTGCATCCAATGTAGAGATGGAGAGTAGGTTCTTCTTGAGCCCAAGTACAAATAACACATCTTTCATCTTCAAGGATTTTCCAAAGTCTAGGTTGTAGGAGGCTTCACCACTTCCTTTGATAGGATATTGACAATCATCCTTAAGTTTCACCTTATGGGGTGATTCATGTTCAGATAGATTTACAAAAGATTCTTTAAACCCAGTCATGTGTTGGGAAGCCTCGATGTCGATAAGCCAATCATTACATCCATGAGAGATAGTACCTGTGAGGGAAGGTATTAGAACATATTCATCTTCACTTGATGAATCATCACTTTCTGTTCTAGCCTTCTTCTTGGGAGGTTCATCATCCTCGGCAGCATGAGCATGATATCTTTTTTTTTTTTTTTTTCTTGTTGAAATTGTTGTTGTTGTCTTTCCTCTTCTTGGGAAAATCTGCAGCAAAGTGTCCCTTCTCATTGCATGTGAAGCATCTGAGATCTTTATTATCTTTATGTTGATGGTAGTGTGAAGATTTCTTGGCATGAGAATGCTCCCTCTTGGACTTTCCTTTCTTGGTGTGTGCTGTGAGGGCTTGATATTCATTTCCCATCTTCTCTTCTCGGGATACAAGCCTAGCCTCTTCTTGTGAACATTCCTCCCATAGTTTACTGAAGAAAACTAGTTTCTTTCTTGCATAGATTTCTTGGATAAAGGGATCCCATGACCTAGGTAGGCCATTCAATGTGGTCATAACAACTTCACCATTGTTCACTACTTCATCCACAGCTTCAAGTTGTTCCTTAATATGAGAGACCTTAGAGAAATAGGATTAAATGTTCTCTCCATTCTGAATCTTTACCCCTTTTAATTGGTTCCGCAGGGTCATCTTTCGATTTATGTTCTTCCCTCCAAATAGCTTGGTCAGGGAATCAAACATCTCCTTAGGTGTCTTCAGAGATTACACATGTGGGCTGAGATGGTCCTTCATAGAATCAACAATGATCCTCTTTTCCTTAACCAAGTTCTTCTTGTGAAGATCCTTAGCCTCTTCTCCCTCTAGGACAGGGACCTCTTCACTTATATAAGTGTCCAACTCATTTTCTTCCAGGATTAACCCAATCCTATACTTCCATGCTCAGAATTTATCATCCCCTTCAAGCTTATCCTCAATATTGGTGTGGTGAGTCATCTTAAAGAGTACTTCAAATGGAAATAGAAAAGATTTAGGTCTTACCACTTGATTTGCTGAAAACTGGATTTGGTCCCGGATTAGGGTTTGTTAGAGAAATGCTAAAAATTCAAACTTTGAATTTCAAACTTCTGAAAGGATAGAAAGATTTGCCTTGATGAGCTGATCATCCTGGTATATTCAGAATTTGATATCTGCAAAGTTTCACCCTTCAGAAATGCCTTTTAGTCTTACCGGATTCACTAGGGAGGACCCTGAATTAGGGTTTGAGTTTCCCGGAGCTTCACCCAACCAAAAATCTCGATCCAAAGCTCTAAACTTCTATTTTTCCAAGGAGCTTCCATCTATGTCTTCAGATTTCAGAAAATTCCTATTTTTGTGGAAACCCTAATTTTTAGGGCCAAAACTGAAAGTGCTCAGAATTGAATTCTGATTGGACAGAAAGATTATCCTTGATGAGTAGAGTCAATCTACCTTACTGCTTTTCCAAAATATGTGGAGAGAAACCCAATAAACAAGAAACTCTAGTTTCTGCGACTACACAATGTCTTCTTCTCAGGGAAGATCTGATACCATGTTAATTTTTGAGCATTAATTCAATATACTCTAGGATCTTTACTAAGAGAATAACATGTACAGCATATCAAGTATAACAATGCATATCAATCACACCAAGCAATCACATGAGACAATAGACACACAGAGTTTCACTGGGGAAAACCATAAAGGTGAAAAACCCCACAACTTCCTTAGAGATAGAAAGAGCAATGATACAGCCAAAGTACAAGAGATAGTCTTCTCCTAGCAGTCGATCGTCCTCCTCACATGTGCGCCACTTTCCGAGTGATGTAAGAGTCAGTAATGAGATGGTCAAATAGAGATCTCCCAATCTTTATTTATACTTGTCCTGTCCTGCCCAATAAACTAACAGGGCTGACTTGTCTAACTCAGTCTAATAACCCATGGTTACATTAATCCGGGCCGACCCCACACTTGGTGGTCTAATAACCCATCACATCAAGTTATGACACTTGCGACACTTGTCAATACAAATGACGACACTTCCGTATAGAGGAATAATAACATCTCTATAGGAGTACAATATACATAGGTGAAATACATTCTGAAGTTACATATACATCAACATAATCATTATGGAATGCAATCGTATTTTCTATGCAATCAACAAATGTGTTAATGTTCATGGTTACACTAACACTCTTGAGCATATTTATATTTTAGAATTCATTATTAGTTAATTTAATCTGGTTTTGCGGAGTGCCTCCCTCCTCCTCTAACATATATTATGATGTGGGGTGATTAAAAGTATTTTTATATTTATCAATTCATACCGCTCATTTCATTTCTCAATAGTTTTTCATGAATTTTTAAAGGTATGTCCTTTCATTTTTACATATTCCTTCACAAACATTTCCTTGCCATTCAATTATATGAGCACACATTCCATACAAGCATGCATCCACTCAATGCATCAAACTTATGTACAAACATTCATATATGATTTTCATTTATATGATTTCATAATTTATCTACGCACATTGACTCATTGCATCCTCACATTGAGTTGAAAATACCATATTTCAAACTCATTGTTTTACCATGACAAGTTGGAGGACTCAAACAACACCTCTACACCTCATTTATCCACCTTCCCATTACTTGTTTGACCATCTATACACATTGTATTCAACACAAACACAACACTAGGAAAATACTCCTTTAGACCTATTCAGTGTTGGAAAAAGAGTTACAGTCTAGGACACCGATTACAAGCAAGGACGCCATTTGATACTTGTGTAGTGTTATGGCATTTCCCAAGTCCAACACACTTTAGGCTTATACATGATTTTCTCACATAGCTTTCAATTTCACATGGAATGAAAATTCATAACATGAGTGTAAATACTCATTCACTCAAGTTATTACTCTTAACCAACTCAATCATGACATAGTAGCTCATGAATGCATAAAAATAATTCTAACAATATTACATACCAAAATCTTCATGTCATTATCATATCCCACCAAGTATCAATCACATTCATGCATTCAAACACCATCCGATAAACATATACATAAAGATATCAAGTATGACTCAAGGAATTCTTACCCATTTCCTTTAAGGTCACGTGTTATATTGGCATGACCGATTTCATACTTGTATGGTTGCCATCAATATTCCTTAATTTACTAGATCAATTGATGCATCATGGAAACTCACATGACACCTTAATCAACCTCTTGACAATAATCCTCTTGTCCTTATCCTTTTCATGAGATTGTCTATCATAGGAAACTTCATCAATAACGTCTTCAATCATGTCCTCAACAATTCTTGGTTATACAACAAATCAGCAACCACATTGGTTATAATGCCATACCCATTGTATATAACAACAAACCACTCTTAATTAATACACAACTTCATGTATCATTGCCCATACATATCTATATGCGCTCTACCATATAGTATTCCTCTATATGTATGTTTTAGTGCAAATATATTCCAGTTATTTTACTCTCTTATATTCATTGCCATTCCCATGCCTTAACTATCTGCATACAACAACTCTCTCAATCTAGAGAAGTATAATAGAAAAACAAGAGAGGTGTAACACCCTAACCTTGGAGATTAGTATAAGTATAAATTGTAATAGTAAAAATGTCAAGTAATATATAAAAATAAGAAGGAAAATGTGCATTGTAACATAATTTAGGTGCATGGGTGACAAGTGTGTCATCCATGCAAAAATTAAGAAATTGGGTAAAATATGAAATTCAGTAATAAAAAGGGGGCAAGACCAAGAGGTGGGGGCTCTTGTATTGTTGGTTGATTTTGAGGTTTTTTGCTTGGTTGGTTGTTTTATGTTGTTTATGCACTTTTTTAAGAGGGAGGCTTAGGAGGAGGAGAGGGTGGAACACAAGTTGATGGAGAAAAGAGTT
This sequence comes from Larix kaempferi, assembly GCA_027924585.1. Classification (NCBI taxonomy): domain Eukaryota; kingdom Viridiplantae; phylum Streptophyta; class Pinopsida; order Pinales; family Pinaceae; genus Larix; species Larix kaempferi. Next base: position 2,714,573 of record BSBM01000258.1, read on the forward strand.
AAGGTCTTACATGGTCTGACATAAGGTTAATTGTTGAGGGTTTAGGGGCCTCAGTTTTTATTGGGGGTTGGTTGGGTGGAGAGTTGTCACCCAATTGTTGTTGCAGATAGAGAAGTTGGTGACTGATGGAGGACAATGTTTGCATGTGAACTTGGTTAAGCTAGTCGTCAATCAGGGAAGTAGAGATTTTTTTTATTTGGAATACAGTTTTTAGTTTTCTACAAGTTATTTGATGGTATTTGATTGATGAATAGACACTTGACATATTAGTTCCTTTCTTAACTTTTTCTCAGTAAATCTGTCATTCAATTAGGTTTAAAATTCTACAAAAATAAAAAGGGGTTGTTACATTTTGTATCAGATCTTGATTCAAATACTCAGGAATCTTAAGGGCCACAACAACCTAAATTGCATTTTCCCAAAAATTTAAATTGCCCCAATATTAAACAATAAATTTATAACAAATCTCAGCTATTTTATTTCCATAGATGTTGGGGTTTGAAACCATACCTTTTGTTGTAGAGCAAGTGCCTTTATTAGGCCAAACCCATATTTATAGTAGAATGAGACAGTAAATTAGATGCATGTTAGATTAATCAATAATAATCTCGGGCTTAAGGTTGCATTAGAGGAAATTTCAACTTAAAAAGGGTCTTCTAAACAAAACTTAAGAAATTAATAAAATAATGCTCATTTCTATTATTTTACTTTTATCTAAGTTGCATAATATATGTCACTTTTATCAAAAAGACCATATCTATCTATTTTATATTTAAATTAATTTATTAGCATAAAATTTAATAAAAATGGTTAACCCAAATTTTAACATATGATTTCAAATTTATTAAATGAATTCCTAAATATTACAATTTACATTTCTTAAATGAATTCCTAAATATTACAATTTACAACTTACATTTTTTAACTAAAAAAATTACATTTCAAAATTTTTAATTTACAATTTATATTTTTAATTTTTTTTATTTACACTTTATGGTTAATACTTTAATGCCATGATTTACATTTCATTAATAATATTCTCGATATTTTAATTTATACGAGCTAAGACATCAATTTTATTTTTAATATTTAATATAATTTTGGGCCACTTGGGCATTCAAATTTAGGGTAGGCAAATTATATTATTAAAAAATTTCACCTATATTGAAATTAAATAATTAAAAATTGCCATGTAATATTAAGGTGCCTAGTCATACCTGCACCTCTTTTAATTTTATAAGATTTTGATTGGCTTACACATTATGACATGGATTTTCCTAAGGCCCATGTTAAGTTGAAATTTCCTCTACAATTGATTATTAGGTCTCATATTGGACTTCATAGCAAATCTTGGCATTTCTATACTCAATACCTGCCATGCAATTTAACATCTATAGTGTAACTCACTATACACATAACATTAATCACAATATAATTGTCGTTGCATTCAACCTTACGTAGAATCCAAAAACAGTCTAGTTAACTTCTCTCACATTTTCTGTTTTAATCGACATGTTATTAGCCGCCCTGCATAAATATATGAGATATCAATTCATCATCTCCACACTTTTCTACAAATGCCACCCAATACCCTTTTGTGTTTTCTCTAACACAAGCCCGAAGTTTGAGCCCCTTGTTCTTCAATGATATTTATCCCATACTCACAAGTCTATTCTTTTTCCTACAAATAGATTGTACAAATCCAAGTATCTACATATTCTTCATTTGTTACATACTTTGAAAAGCACCTATTAGCTAGCTCCCATGGCTCCTTCTCATTAGCTAAAATCTAGTAAGCCTAAAGTTTGAATTCTATGAAATCCTAAATTTTAACAATGTTTTAGCCACCTCATGAGAAATATGATAGCCTACTTCATGAGAAATATGATTGGACTTGAGAGGGCGGGTTGTTGCGGGTGCTTACCCCAACGTTGGTGCTTATGGTGAACCACAAAGTAGGTTACAAATTAAATAGTTAAAACTTGGCTTCCTCTTGATTTGTTTTTACAAGTGACTATTTATCAATAATTAAATGTGAGGTCACTCTATATTTCATAGATAAACGCGATTTAGTTTTATTATGTTTTAGTAAATTAAAACATGGTTTCTTTTTTATTCGTTCTTTAAGGGACTATTTATCAATATTTAAATGTGAGGTCACTCTCTATCTCATGGATAAATGTCATTTATTTTTGTTCTCTAGCTTTGAAGGAATATAAGAAGCTTTATTTTCATACTATTTATCAATATTTAAATGTGAGATCACTCTCTATCTCATGGATAATGTCATTTATTTTTGTTTCCAAGCTTTAAAGGAATATAAGAAGCTTTATTTTCATTCATTTTATAATGATTAAACATCGCAATCATGTATCTTTGAATTTTCATGGTTTCGTAATATCAACCATGGTAAGAAAACTAAAGGTTTTAATATTGGGAAGGGTTTGGATGATAAGGATGTCTAGTTTTTATTATTCTCTATTTGGTATTAGATAAAATTAAAGTTTTTATATTATAATTTGATTTGAATTTTTTATGATATGGATTGCTTTAAAACTAGTTTAGATCCAAATCTTAGGTTCTATCAAGCGTTGAGAGGGATCAAATATTTCGAGGTGCAAACCTCTTCTCGAAAAGCTTCTTGAGTGCAATACCTGAGAAGAGGTTTGCACCTCGGAAGATTTGATCCCTCTCGGTGCTTGATAGAGCCTAGGATTTGGATTTAGGCTGGTTCTAGTCGTGGACGGTGACACAAAACTGGAGTTTGATCAGCATTGTAAGGAACAGGCTAAGTTGAAAACATAGATAGAATTATGAGGATTATCATAATGTAAGTAACAAGTATTAAGGATTGAGTAAATTGTTAAAGCAAATGTTTGCACCTTTTTTTAGTGAAGGAAAGCAAAGGTTTGCACCTCAAGGGAATTGATCAAATATATTACAATGTGATCAACTTTGATATTTCTTCTTCATTTTTTCTTGATTCCGCTCCTGCTCCCTTTAGCATCTTCTCGTAGATCGATCATATGTGAAAGGAGGAAGACCATCTAGACTTTCTACTCATGATATTGTTGTAAATGGGAGTCCACGTCGTTCTTTGTTTCCAATATTTATAGTTTCATTCTCCAATGTTAATCCCCATTTTTTTTTGCACTATTGATGTAGATATATTAAACGTTGCAACACCAGTTGGGGCCAAAAGAAGTAATGGTGACTTATCTGGAAAATAATCAATTTCTAGTGTTTGTCTAATAGCTCTAATCAAGTAATATTTTCTTGTACCTGCAGTTCCTTGGATAATCATTCGTAGTGGTTTATTGTTCCCATCTCTGTAATGCTCAAGAATAATCTCAAATGATTTTCTTTGCTTCTCCGCTAAGATTTCAATTGAATAATTTTGAGTACGATTATTATGAACAATGGAATTCAATTGTCGGTTTTCAGATATGAACTGTAGTGCATGATTGGAAGTTTCCATATCAACAAAATTAGAGTTCCAATTTTCCTTGTTATCACATTCTATGTATCCAAGTATGTCATATTCATTGGTAGTTATATACTGATTCCTTTGCACAAATAACACTTCTTCATGATCTTTTTAGTTCACGATCGTGTTTTCTAGGTTCTTCTATATGTTCTGATGATTATTTTCCTCTTTCTTTTCTATACATTTGTTGTACTTTTCTTTTTTGATCATCAATATCTTCATTATTTGCAATATTATCATGAGGATCCACAATATACCCTTAAAAAAAAAAAAAACTAAAACTTTAATATGTTGAAATCATTGCAAATAGTTTTTCTATTAAATAGATAAATTCAATGTATAAATGTAAATAACAAAAAACAATGCATTGTTGAAATCAATGCAAATTTTTTACTTTTTATTAAATTGATAAATTGAATACATACATGTAAAAAACAAAACAAAATATGCATTGCTAAAATCAATGCAACGAATCAAATAAATATGCATCTTGTGTTCTTTAACAACATTTGTGTGTGGTCTATTGGTAAGTAGTAAGGTTATTGGGCTTGTGTTAACCTTGAGACCAAGGTTCAAAACCCTTTTTGCTTGGAGTTATAGATGTAAATAACAAAAAAAAATTGCATTGTTGAAATCAATGCAAATAATCAAATTAATATGCATCTTGTGTTTTTGAAGAACATTTGTTTATTGTTTATTAAACAATACATTGTTGAAATCAATGCAACAATGTTTTTTTAATTAAATTGATGAATTCAATGCATACATAAGGGGGATCTTGTGTTTTTTAAGAACATTTGTTTGTTGTCTATTGGTAAGTAGTGAGATGATTGGACTTAAGGTTCAAATCCCTTCTATTTTTTCTATTTCTTATGTCGGTTATAGTAATTTTTTTTACTTCTTTTGTTTCTACTTATTATGTTTACTATAATATATTTTTTACTTGTTTATTTTATTTCTTATATTTCTACTTTTTATGTCAACTATAATATTTTTTACGCATTGTTGAAATCAATGCAACCATGTTTTTTTATTAAGGTTCAAATCTTTTCTATTTTTTCTATTTCTTATGTCAGCGATAGTAATTTTTTTATTTCTTTTGTTTCTACTTCTTATGTCTACTATAATATATTTTTTACTTATTTATTTTATTTCTTATATTTCTACTTTTTATGTGAGCTATAATGTTTTTTACTTCCTAATTTTATCTCTTATATTTCTACTTTTTATGTCAGCTATAATATTTTTTACTTCTTTATCCTTTTTACTTCTTTATCAAATCAATATGCATCTTATGTTTTTTGAGACTATTTGTTTGTTGTCTATTGGTAAGTAGTGAGATGATTTGGCTTAAGATTCAAATCCATTCTATTTTTTCTATTTCTTATGTCAGCTATAGTATTTATTTTACTTCTTTTGTTTCTACCTCTTATGGCTACTATAATATATTTTTTACTTCTTTCTTTTATTTCGTATGTTTCTACTTTTTATATCAACTATTCTTTATCTTTTTTACTTCTTATATTTCTAATATTTGTTTTACGCATTGTTGAAATCAATGCAACCATGTTTCTACTTTTTATGTCAGCTATTCTTTATCTTTTTTACTTCCTATATTTTTAATATTTGTTTTACGCATTGTTGAAATCAATGCAACCATGTTTTTTTATTAAGGTTCAAATCCCTTCTATTTTTTCTGTTTCTTATGTCGGCTATAATAATTTTTTTTTAAATCAATGCAACCATGTTTCTACTTCTTATATTTCTAATATTTGTTTTACGCATTATTGAAATCAATGCAACCATGTTTCTACTTCTTATATTTCTAATATTTGTTTTACGCATTGTTGAAATCAATGCAACCATGTTTCTACTTCTTATGTCAGCTATTCTTTATCTTTTTTACTTCTTATATTTCTAATATTTGTTTTACGCATTGTTGAAATCAATGCAACCATGTTTTTTTATGAAGGTTTAAATCCCTTCTATTTTTTCTATTTCTTATGTGAGCTATAGTATTTATTTTACTTCTTTTGTTTCTACTTCTTATCAATGGTTGACAAAATATTTATTACTTTTTATTTCTTATTACATTTTATTAATGGCCGACAATAATATCGACAAACGTAACATTTTTTGTTGTTGTTGTAATGGTTGCAAATTCTATTAAGCTGAAAGTAGTAAAGTTACAGAGGAAAATAGAAATTGAGGTGGTATTACCAGATGTCAACCTTGGAAACCATATACATCATTGCTAAGGCCATACAAACCCAAAAAGATAAAAAAAAAAAAACCTGATATCAGGGTGCGGATTCGGAGCCATGAAGGCTGAAGATAAGCAAACAGTCTGATAATTAACAAAAAACCGGAAACAAAGATGGAACCACGGGAAAACATTGCTAACCAGCAGTACCGGGAGCCTCGACATCGGAAGGAATTTCTTCAAGAATGGGGCAGTTGTAACAGGTGTCGTCGTCCTCTTTCCGAGCAGGTGGCGGGTTGCTTTTCACAAGAGGAAGGGGACTCTTCGCAGAAGTTTGGATGTTGCACACGGGAAGATAGATGGGTAGAGGAGACGTCTTTATGATCACTGAGATGCCACCATCAGGCTCATTCCTTGTGCGTTTGGCCAAGATTGGCCCGAGAGTGGAAGGGATGGAAAAGGACACTCGGGGAGGTTCCTTTCCCTTCTGCGTGCTGCTTCGAAGCTGAATCGGGTTGAAACCAGCAGAAATGATCTGAGCACTACCAGGTGTAGAAACCGGAATACCATGTTGATAGGAGAGGTGGCCAGATTGCCAAGTGGGGTGTCTCGACAGCTCCTCGTGTTGGCCAGAGTTCCCAGGCCAAGAGAGGTGGCCAAATTACCAAAGCCATGAGTGGTACCTGGGGAGGTGGCATGGGATCCAAAGGTAGGTAGCATGGGCCAAATACAATCGTGTTTGGCTGCAGAGGGTGATGGAGAGGAACCAGGAGCTGTGCTTCTAGGACTGAGATCACAACGAAGGTGGCGAGCAGGAGCGTAGGAATCCCAGCCGAATGTGCTTTCCAAATTCTTTAGAATAGTTGCCATATTGGGTAGGGTAGGGTAGCACTGAGAGACTGAGTTGCGTGCCTGGCAGAGGCCCAATTTGAGAGCATGTCCTCCATTAAGTCCCCCAACATATTTTTATCCAGCCAATATGGATCCCATTGCTGCTCCAAGTCCCTGCTGTTGAGAGTATCTGCGACGAGACGAGCTTCCCAATTATCAATTAGAAGATGGACAGGGATGGAGATTTTGGCCTTGTAACTAATCCTGCCCTGGTTGATTTCAGGGGTTTCCTTCATCTTGCCAGTCTTGGAGCCTTTGGGTCTGCCCATGGTGTGAGAGTCGCGGGAATTTTCAAGGGCAGGGCGATGAGAGCACAAGTGATGGACGCTGGAGGCCGAGACATGAGTTTGAAGGAGGGACACTAAGGCCAGCTAGCAGGCTCACAGAATTTCACATGCCTGAAGGCCATGGGATGGTGCTGGACAGGCAGCATGAGGGGACGTCGAAGGTCGAGGAAATTAATGCTTCCAAGGACTTGACGTCGCTTCACGATCATGAAGTTCCCCCACCCTATCTATAGCGCCTCCGATGAGCTCAGCAGTGCCACATGGGATGGGTATGTGGCCACCAGTGTCACTCACACCCATTTGAGCCCTGCCGTGTCCACTTATGTCACCCGCATCCGGGGATCGACAAACGTAATGTTACAAGATCTCCCTCATATTATTACTTTTTAGTTTTTATTATTACATTTTATTAATGACCGACAATAATATTGACAAACACTCGACATACAAGATCTCCCTCATATTATTACTTTTTACTTTTTATTATTACATTTTATTAATGGCCGACAATAATATCGACAAACACTCGACATACAAGATCTCCCTTATATTATTACTTTTTACTTTTTATTATTACATTTTATTCATGGCCACAATAATATCGACAAACACTCGACATACAAGATCTCCCTCATATTATTACTTTTTACTTTTTATTATTACATTTTATTAATGGCCGACAATAATATCGACAAACACTCAACATACAAGATCTCCCTCATACTGGGTTGTAGAGCGCCTCTCGACGCAATTAAGAAACATCTCGATCTTGGATCATGATAAAGATGATGATAAAACTAAAGTTTTTTATTTTGTTGAGGATTTGTATATGGAGGTGTTTAATCTTATAGTAAATATATCTTTAGTTCCTAGAATTTTGTGATACATAAAGCTAGAATTCTTATTGATTTAGAATTCAAATTGAAGTTGGATTATTTGGGTTGATTTAGAAATGGGAAAACCACATAAGCACACAATTCCACCATCAACTAACCTTTGATTATGGTAGAACTTTACTCATGTTTAAAATTTCTACCAAATGTTTTTCAAAATTGTGATTAGAAAGAGAATCATTGTTGCTCCCCTTCGCCAGCACCTCTAATTTGATATTCAAATCAATACATAACATATTCAACTCAATACATAACACATGCAAAACACATTAAATAAGTCCAACGCATTCTTATTTGAAAGCCCAAGCTCTCACTCCTTTAACGATTACATAGTATGCAACTCTTTAAATTTTAATATTTAGTTTCATTTATAATTTGATAGTTTTATAATACTAGAGAACCTACATTTTTTTGTTCAATCAAACGTTTATGGATTTTAGATGCAAGGCCCATTGAACCCACAACCAAAACAACAAAACGCTTGAGCAGGTGGAAGATGAATAATCAAACCACTAGGTATAAATATCATAATTTTCATTTTAATCATTATCCCAAAGGATATTCATGGGTAATTTTCCTGTGGCAATTAGAACCCAAGGTTTGATATTGACTATTGAACCCTTGTTTGAGGTAAGATTACGTAGTGTTACATAATTTTCATCAATAACATGATAGTATATTAGAAAAAGGAGTGATGACTATAGGCTTCTTCTGGGCCGTCAATGTCTTGTTGTGGCATCGGTTCCTCTATTTCCATGTATTCCATCATCTATGAGATTCTCTATTGTTCCTTGATGAATTCGTTATTGTTCCTAATTGTATAAATTCTTTTAAGGTACAAGTGGTAAGCCAATATAACATTACTACACTACAAAATAACGTTCTAGACAAAGAAAATGTGTCTAAGATGAAATTAGTCCATAAGTTGTGAAAAAATGTTTTATGAATGTATTTCAGTAAATTGTAATGTATGTTTTTAAGTAGGCTTTCTTTGCATGATGTTTTTGGCAAAGTAACAATATGTTCTTATGACGTAGCAATATTCCACTCAAATTGTAATCGGGCCTTCCAAAATCTCTAAATGGATGTTTGTGTAACCACAAAACGACTAGTAAAGTGTGATAAAGTAAATTATAGTAAAGGGCATTGAGGATATTTCATATTTCCTAGTGGCCAACAATTATCTAGGTCAAGTGCCCCTTTACCTGATAGAGCCACCCAAGTGAGAACCCAATGCTTAGTCGCTAAGTTAGCTCTTCATAAACACATCCAAAGGGTTACATTGCCTCAAATAATTATGGGATTTTTAGCATGAAGAGGTTAAGTAGTTCCCAATCAAGTCCATAGTTGTAATCTAAGCTTCAACACTCAAAGGAGACTTTTCCCTTTGTCAAATGGGTTTTGAATTATATGATTTTATGAAGGATTTTAATCTCCTTAGGAAAACAATTATATTTTAAATGAGAAATGATTGGAGGGATTTTTTGGATCCCTATCCCAATGATCCCAACTTAGACTATAATTTTTTTGTGACCTCATGTGGAGGAAATAATTTGGTTATATTATTTAAGTTGCTCAATTTTTAACGGGCTAAACTGGAGTCATGAACCAACAAACTTGATCAGGTTGTGGAGAAGGAGGTATGTCAAAATTTTAACCTTTTCAAATTCATGAAAATTAGTTTGTGGGCACAAGAAAAAGACCATAATTGGACAAAGAATATTTTTTAGGTCACTCATGTGCGTGCCCAAGTGATGTAAATAACTTGAAATTCCAATGCTTGAAAATAAATTGCAAAAATTTGATCAATTTGATAGAGATAAACCACCTAATTAATTTCATAAGTGTCATGAGAAATTCCAAATGACAAACCACAAGTTGAGTGCAATTGTGATAAAGGAGTTATTTTACTCTTCCATCTTTTTATGCTTTTTTCAAGATCATTTTATGATTTCAAGGCAAAGAACACACTTGGGATGAGAAAGCTTTTAGGTCCTTTGTTTGTGTGAGTGTGATAGCATAATAAAAAAATTAGAAGTGAATGCTCAATCTATGTTGAATTGAAAATAATTGCTTAAAACAAATGATTGCAAGCAATGAATGATTAACCGCAAGAGTTCTTTACCTCACCTAGCTGTTTCTTTTAAATAAGTTAAGCAATTTAATTTAAACAAACCAACAAATGATGTATGGAAATCGATGAAGTGCAAAACTAAGAATCAAAGTGCAATGTAAAGAAATAAACTGCAGCAAACCTACATATAACATGAAACCCTTGACATCAAATATGTAAAATTATTCACATACAATTAACACCAAGATATGTAGAAAACCCTTAAGGTAGGGTAACACCATCAATTACTCCTTAAGGAAGGAATCACTCCACAAGCTATGCTTGTACAATACAACAATAATCCTCAACATGACTAATATAATGATACTCATGTGTATATATACTTTCTCATGAGTATTCCTTAGGGGCTTATGCCATATTATTATATTATTTTTCTAACTAAGCTCGAACACCTATTGGACCATACTCCATGATGTGTGGCCACATTACATTAATTATTTCCATTGGGTACACATTACATATCTTATTCTCATTTGGGTAACCATTACATCATTTATTCCCCTTGGATACCTCCCTAGGTATATAACATTTCATCCCCCTTAAATGTGTTTCGTCCTTGAAGCATGAGAGGAAGACATGTAATAATACCAACTAAGAAATTTAATCATTTGATACCAAGCATGAGCATCCATCCAACCGAGTGGAATGTGAATACATGGTCTAACTTCTTCCTTGCTGCCTTCATCTTAATTCCAATTCCCATGGTTCTAAGATGTTGTTGTACTTCTTTGGTATCTCCCTATATTTCTTGTAGTCCTCCATGCATCTCCATATTCCTTTTTTTTTTGGTTCCATCATGGTCCATAGTAGGTTTTTTGACACTCCCAACTTGTCATTGTGATTTTTGCTTCTCAAAGTGGTGTGGGTGACTATAAGCAGCGACCTAAATGATTTTTACTTCTTTCTTAACATCTGGTTCCTGTGAATCATGTGGCTCCTTAGAATATGGTTATGTTAGATGCTCTTCCTCGAGATTTGCTTCATTGGATTCTATAGTATTTGCTTCTGATTCCAACAAAGACTCTTCCTCGAATGTGTCATTCACTACTGCAACCAGTTCCCCTGTAGATACTTCTTCATGCTCCCTCTAGGGCTCTTTATGTTTTATAAGAGAAATATATTACGATGTAATTTTATTTTTCTTGTACCCCGACTTCATAAACTTATTTTGGGCATTAATATTAATTATCCCAACTAATTCCATCAAGGATGTCCCAAAACCATATCCACATCAACCATATTTATAGCATGAAAATCATAATGAAATACATATTTATCCACAGTGACCTTCAAATCTTTAAATTCAATATTTTCACCATCAACTTGAGTGCTTTGAATATGTTTTTCATGCACTTGCAATTTTTTGGCCAAATTAACATTGATGAGATTATGCTTGGAACTAGGGTTAATAGAAATAATGACCTTCTCCTTTTGAATACATCCATGAACCTGTAACATGAAATGGTCACATGGAAATAAACCCTTATGTCTCTCTTGATCCTTCTTCTTGGCATGAGACCACTTGTCTAAAAAGACTTGTTCAAAGTCTTCATCTAAAAGGTCCTTCATCTTGAAATAGCTAAGTGAGTTATACCATACCTTAGCATCATGATTCATCTTTGAGATACAATTCGATCCAAATTATCCAATTTCTTTCCCTTTCCTTGCATTCTTTTAAGCATTCTTCAATGCTGAAACCATCATCTTCTCCTGTGAAATACCTCTTGTTTGCCATATCCTCAAAAGTAGAACTAGGATTTGAAAAATTCACTTACTTTTTGTTGCAACTGGGGTTTTGAGCTGAAAATTTTTAAATGACCATAACTCGGTCACTCTTGCTCAGAATTTCCCTTATAACATGTTTCTGGAACCGAAATCTAGGCACTCTGTCGTAAGATATTTTCTTTTCAATTCACGCGATCGTCCAGGAATTTCTGAAAAATAGTTGATATTAAATTAGCGATGTCTCCACTTTCCGGAATTCAAACGAGATGATTTTTTTTGAAATTGTGTATTTTTGTGAGCAAAATTTCAGGTATGCAATTTGTTTCTTCTAAATTTGCACATAAATTTTTAGAAATTGATTTGAAAGTTGTCACCAAATTTTTCCCTAAAAATTTTTTCCCAAATAGATGAAAAACAAATTCTCCATTTTATGCCAAGGAAAGAGCTTTGATACCACTTGTAGCAAACCTGCATATAAAATGAAACCCTTCATAAAATAGTCAAAATCATTCGCATACAATTAACACCAAGATATGTAGAAAAACCTTAAGGTAGGGTAACATCAATTACTCCTTAAGTAAGGAATCACTCCACAAGTCATGCTTGTACAATACAATAATAATCCTCACCATGACTAATACAATAATAATCATGTGTATATATGCTTTGTCATGAGTATTCCTTACGGGCTTATGCCATATTATTATATTATTTTCTCTAACTAATCCCGACCACCTATTGGACCATATTCCATTATGTGTGGCCACATTGCGTTAATTACTCCAATTGGGTACACATTACATATATTATTCCCATTTGGGTACCAATTACACCATTTATTCCCCTTGGATACCTCCCTAGGTACCCCATATTATATTCCCATAGGTATATAACATAAACCATCCACATGGAAAGTACTAGGAAGTATTATTTCGCTTACTACCAACCAAATGTGTCAATTATAAAGCACAAAGGATGAAATAAATAGAAGGGTTAGAGCAATGTATAATTCTTGAAATTTTTAAAATTGCCTAATGAACTTCATAAGAGAACCATAAAATGATAAAAGATGAGTTTCATAGATAGTAGTGCAATTGAGTGAATGTGCACAGGATATATCATAGAATATAATGCATGTGTAAGTATGCACACTAGTAATGTGTGGGTGGCATGCCCACAATACACTAGTTTCAGTGGCAGAAGCCATTACACATAGAATAAGGAGAAAATATGTTAATTGTACACCAAGATTCAAAATCCTTGAGTTTTTGAATATCCACCCTCTACCTACAATTGATGAATGGAACTACAAAAATGAGTATGACCTTTCAATGGATCAAAAGTTAAGGTTAAGCATAAAACAAGCTAAAGACTTATATATGAAAATGTAAATCCCTAATGGAGTCACCAATTTGGTATGTGGTATTTGTTGCAACAATGTACAAAACCACTTGATTTATCTAGTTTTTAAGCTAAACACCAAACAATTGTTATTTGTGGGACAATAAGAAGAGTAATGCAACCTCAAGTAATGATAATGCATGCAAATGGTCAAATTATGAATTAAACTATAAAAAAACACAATTCAAAATGAAAAGAAATGGACAGAAGCAACAATATTCCTGTTATAGTCCAATGGAAAAGAAAAAACATGTAATGTCACCTTGATAAGAGTTAATGGATGCAAGTGGGCTCCAAAACTCTCCTTTGGATGGGTCCTTTTCCTCCTTGAATACTCTCTCTAACCATGGTTCATGAAGAAACCTTTCCTATTTGATGGAAGAGCATAAGAAAGCATGAGGAAAATGAATGATAGAGATGAAAGACAGAGACTTAGTATCTCTAAGCTCATTCTTTCAACATAACCTTGTAATGTTTTTTTCCTCTTTTTAATGTGATTCCATGGCCTTCTTTTATAGGAAAAATTAAGTTTTTGAAACAAATTGATGGTTCACTTCATGAAATCATCGTGAATACATAAATAAATCTCATATGTCTATATTAAATATTATTGTGTGTGTGTGTGTGTGTGTGTGAGAGAGAGAGAGAGAGAGAGAGAGAGAGAGAGAGAGAGAGAGAATGATTGATTAAAATTATTGCAATGTGCATGTATATAAATACACACAAGAGGTGATAAGTCATGTTCTATGGGAAATGGAATAAATTATCATTATTACAACATAATATATTATTGAGATACTATTATAATAAATGTTTATACATTATTACATAATGGTAATATACCTTATGTATCTTACAATTCCTCCCTCCTCAAAAATGTTGTCCTCAAAGCAAAGGTAGATAACACTTTTTATCGTAGAATGATCTATCTTTTTGCGACCTTTGCATATTTTATAAGGTTGAGGACATGAGATGATATGAATTTTGAAGTTTTGAACAATATTGTTGCATATAAAAATTATCAATCCAACCTAAATGGAATGTTTTTGGAATTCTTCGATGATAAGAGTTTGGATTCGATCTTCTTTGTTGTTGACTTCAAGTTATATTATTTTTGGATTCTTTGATATGTAAGAAAATGTTGACTTTGGTATGTTGATTCTTATCTGCTACATTTTGTTGGGAATGTTATATTATTTGCATGTAAATCGACAATCGAAGTCGATATTCAACTGGTTGACAAGTCGACTAGAATTGAAATCGACAGACGGTGGTAGTTTGGTTGATTGACCAACTAAAATAGTCGATTAGTCAACAATCGTGATTGTTTGACGGGAAGTCGACAAGCATAAAGTAGGAAGGAATTCGTCAAACACTTGGAGGACAAGAAGCTTGAATGGAGGTCAACTAAAGTTGTTAGGAAGTATGGATTGCCATTGATGGCGCAATTAGTTGTAACTATTTCAGTTGTTATGATTTATAGTATTGCATCTATAAATATGATGTAATGTGAAACGACCAATAAGCACTTCTAACAAGACAATACAATACTAATACTTGTACTTATATGAGTTTAAAGAAGAGTGTAGTGAATTGATGTTTAATTTGTTTCAATATAGTAAATCATTGTTGTAAACATTGGTTAAGAGTGTTATTAATAGATGAGCAGTAAAGCTCACTAGTTTGTTGGTTTTTCCCTATAAAGGGTTTTCCAAGATAAATTTATTTGTATTGTGTGACTGTGTTTTTGTCATTGTTAAATTATGTTATATCTAACTATTAGAATCATTATGCATAATCACTATTAAAGGTATCGAAATCCTTGACATGGTATCATAGCTATATTTGGATTCAATGGGATGCCTTTATTGCTGAGTGTTTTTTAGTTTGATCCTAGATTTAGAGAATGCCTATTTTTAATCGGAGTTCTAGAACATTGATTCTTAGTTAGAATGGTCAACAGTTCATGGATATAAATTAAAAATTTTAATGGACCAAAATTTGAGCTTTGGAAGCTCAAAATGGAGGATCTCCTTGTAGATCGAGAGCAGTGGATTGTTGTAAGCCCCAAAACAACTCCAATAGGTATGTTTTTGGTAGATTGGTTGAAACTCAAAAGGAAATAAAGGAGTACAATTTGAATTTGTTTAGTAGGTCTTCTATTGTTGAATGCCTTAGGAGAATACACTGCAAAGAAACTTTGGGAAAAGTTGTGGAACTTGTACCAGTCGAAATCTCTGGTTAATAAGTTATTTCTTCAAAGAAGCTATATCCTTTGAGGATGAATAGGCTGACTTAGTGAAAAATCACCCAAATGTGTGCAACACTGTTGTTATTCAGTTGTTGTTTGTGGATATCAAAATCACAGAGGAGCAGAAATGTATCAGTCTATTGTGTTATTTTCCATATTCATGGGATAGCTTGGTTGTTCCTATTGGAAGCAATAATACCACATTGAATATTAATGATGTGGTTGCATCTATCATGTCAGAAGAGATGAGGAAAAATAACATGGAAGGATCAACCCATAATGCCCTGATGGTAAGAGGTCAATTGGTAGACAGAGGAAAAGGTAAAACTTACAATAAAAAATCAATGTTGAGGGGTAGATCTAAGACCATATCTAAATCCCCTGGACCAACAATAAAAAAATGTTGGAAATGTGGTAAAGTTGGGCATTATAAGAGAGATTGTAAGTTGGTGTGACTTGAGAAGAACAAAGGACCTGAGGAAGCGTAGCTGACTGAAATTAAACCTTTGACTAAAGAGAAAGGAGATGTCTATTTGGACTTGACAAGTACACATTCGGATCATGACTCTTACTTGATAAAATTCGAGGCATCATATCATATCACACCACGCAAAGAGTGGTTCTGTAAATATGAGAAATATGATGGCGATGTTGTTATCCTAGGATATTATTCACCGATCAAGATTGTCAGATGAGGTAAATTTCGACTAATACTAAAATATGGAAGGATAGGAACTCTTACAGGGGTGTTACATATCCCAATTTTGGCTCAAAATGATATATGTTAGCAAGATGGGAAATGCAGGTGTGCATTCTATGTTTTAGAAGCTTTCGTGTAAAATGGTGCGATGAGCGATGGTACTGATGAGAGGATTTTAGACTAGAACACTGTACAAGATATTGGGAATAAAAAATGCCAATGGATGTGCAAATACAGTCTTTACTAAATTCAGCAGCATATCTTCTTGTCTAGTCAACTCGACCACGTTGTGGCATCGACAGGTGGGACATATTGGTGAGAAAGTTCTTTTTACTATGCACAACAAAGGTATGGTTGAAAGTCTCCTTGATTGTTTTTTAGAAGTATACTTATGTGAGAATTGTATTTATGGTAAACAGTATCGTGTAAGTTTTCCATCTAGGTCCACATGGGCCAAGGAAACACTGGATTTAATACATAGTGATGTGTTTCGACCAATATCGGTCCCATCACTAAGGGGATCCCAGTATTACATCTCTTTCATAGATTATTTCTCCATAATGACAAGGTTATACTTTATGAGGAATAAATATTAGGATTTTGAAAGGTTCCAAGCATTTAAATCTCTTGTAGAAAATCCGATTGGAAGAAATATCCATGAAATATCAAGGTGGTGAGAATTGATAACATAGGAGAATTTTGTAGTAAGGTGTTTGACCAGCTCTGTAGACATCACAATATATCCTAATAAAACAAAACTCCCTACACACCTAAATAGATCAAATTTATTGAAAAATGAATAGAATGTTGATGGAAAAAGCAAGGAGTATGCTTAGTGGTCCATGTATCTCACAATAATTCTTGGTGGAGGCAGTCGACATGGAATGGTACCTGGTGAATAGGTCATCATCAACGGATTTGTTCAACAAGACTCCATATGAGGCATGGAATGGGAAAACGTCCTCTCTTGCACATATCAGAGTATTTGGGTATGATTCCTTTGTGCATGTCCCAAAGGAGAAAAGAAGCAAACTCAACAGATAGTATGAGAAAGCATCTTCATTAGGTTCAAAAATGGAGTGAAAGGGTATAAGTTGTGGAATATGGTCACAAGGAAGGAAATTTATAGTACATATGTGATATTCAAAGAAGTCAGAGGTACTTCTTACATCGATCATTTCTAACACATGGCTCTCTTTTTAACCTGTGTTCCTCCATGTGGCCTTCCTAGAGCTCTAATACCACTGAAGGATTTAAAGATAGATTTAACTCCACAATGGAATATGTAAATCTTATTGAGAGAGATCATGAATAAATACAAATGAGATAAAATTCGTTACAATTAAATTGTTGGACATCCATGAACAACTCATAAACCTACATTAATCACATAATATAACCCCAAAGGGTTATATGACTAACATTCACCCCTTAAACTAAAGGGTTGTTTGTGAGTCCAAGCATCATTTTGATTTTTTCAAATTTTTCTCTTCCAAGTGCTTTGAATATGTCTTCAATTTGTTCACTTGTGGAGTAATGTCTTAAATGAATAGTCTTAGTCTCTACATGATGTTGAATCAGATGATACTTTGTGTTTATGTGCTTGGTTCAATCATGGAATCTGGGATTCTTGTCCAACTTGATTGGAGAAGTATTGTCAACCAAAAGAGGATTACAATTTACTTATTTCTCCTACAAATATTCAAGTATTTTCCTGAGACAAACAATCTCCTTTGTTTATTTTGTAAATGCCACATATTCTGCCTCTATTGTGGAATCTGTTGGAACTTATTGTTTGCATCATCTCCAGGAGATAGATACTAATCCAAGATTCATAAGATAGCCTAGATTTAATACTCCATTTTCTTTATCCTCATCAAATTATGAATCGGAATACCCAATCAAATTAATGTAATCCACCTTAGAGTATTTGAGTCCATAATATGTGTTCCCTTCAAGTACTTTAAAACTCTTTTTTTTGTAAACCAATGTCCTTCACAAGGTTTTTGCATGAACCTGGAAAGGATCCCAACAAAAAATGAAATATTTGGTCTAGTGGTGGTAAGGTATATAAGGCTTCCCACAAGATTTCTATACTTGGTTGCATCCTCAAATTCATTCCATTCTTTGAATGTGAGCTTCAGAGTTTGTTCCATTAGAGTAGAGAGACGGTTACATTCAGCCATGTTGAATTTGTTCAATAATTCTCGAATGTACTTCTTTTGGGAGATGAATATGTAGTTTGGATCTTGAGTCACTTCAATGCCCAAGCAGTAGTGAACATGTCCTTAATCTGATCCAGGAGAATCAGGACCTAGGAAGACAGGTCGAAGATGATCGACAAAAGGGAGTCGACCAGAGGGAGTGTCAATGACCACTGGTGTGAAAAACAGGTTTACAGGTCGAGGTCAGCAAGTCGAGCAGGAGCAGTCGGTATACAACCTGTTGAAGCAACAAAAAACGGGTGTTGTGATGGGTCGAGAGTCGACAGGGTATGGTCGACAGACGGCAGGTGAAAGTGAGACGTCGGGTAGTCGAAAAGTGGTCGAACTACGACATGACAGGTTGGCGGAGCCAAGCGCAAAGGAAGGGGAGGACTGGCGAACCACGGAAGCCAATATTGAGTTGAAAGAAAGGTCGAGGAGGTGATCAAAGACTGTGACAGTGTCGGGCGGGCAGAAGTCAAGGAAGCTATACTTGGTAATCGTTCGGGGTTGCTAAAGAAGTTCATGACATTTATTGCAGGTAGCTGGGATCATAACAGATGTCAGTATGGGCAGGGGCTGTGCAGCACGACAGGAGAGCTAATAGTTGCAAGTCTGCAAGATCTGGAAGAATCAAAGGACAAGAGGATGCGTGTCTCGGGGATTGTAGTGGTATCGGGAATAGCAGCAGCAGGGTAGAAGACGGAAGAGAGGGATCATCATCATCATCTTTCAGTAGAGAGGAACCAGAGTGTAGAGTTCAAAGGTTGTGATAGAGAAGAGTCACACATGCTGATAGGGGAGCTGAGATCGAAGCCATAGCTCAGAGTTTCGACAGTGAACCAGGAGAGGGTGAGATCGACACACAGGGAGAACACACCACAATTACTTTTGTATTGCAATGGATGAGGCCGACTATAGTTAGCTATTTACTTTTAGTTATTCCGCATTGTAACTGAATTCAAAGAAGTAATATAAGCCACTTCTGGCATCCTGTTTATGCCTTGTTCGTGTAAGCATTGTGGTATGTGTCATGTGTATAGTTTAGCAAGAACCTTATTCCAGTAAGGCTCCTTGCGTCAATTGGTATCGAGCGGGAGAATCCTTAGATTTTGAGGGACGTTCGTGATATTGAGCTTGCAAGTGATTTGGACAGCTCCAGCTGCGGTTGGGTAGAGTTGTGCATGACTTATTTAAGTCTGGTTGTGATTGGACGCATGAGATTTTCAGTCGAGGTTGGAAATGGCTCACAGAGGCGTTAATGTTCGAGGACGAAGAGCATGTGGTGCAGCAGCCGTCACGGTGGATCGTGAGATGTTCGACGAATGCATCCGAACGATGCGAACTTTGACCAATAAAGTCACAGCGATCAAGGAAAGCCAAAGGCGTGGTTATATTCATGAGGAATTAGACCACGACGATGAGGAATTCAAAGAGGTGGAAGCCCGGGAAGAAGCCGCAGAAGAACCAGAAGAAAAGTTGATCAAACTTCTGATGGATATGAGAGGTTGGGCAAAGATAGACGTGCGTTTGTACTCGGGAAGCCTGGGACCAGAAGATTTGATCGACTGGTTCAGAGAAATGGAGAAATACTTTGACATAGAGTAGATCGAGGACCCTAAGAGGGTTAAGACTGCGTGTCTGAGGTTAAAGGGTCATGCCTCGTTGTGGTGGGACAATGTACAGGCTGACAGAGTAAAAAGGGGAAAGGAGAAAATCAAGTCTTGGGACAGAATGGTCACCAAGCTCAAGGGAAAATTCTTGCCAAATGACTATGTGATTGCCTTGTTCAGGAAGTTGCAGAACTTTTGGCAAAAAGAGATGACCGTGAAGGACTACACGGAGGAGTTCTACCGATTGTCAATTCGGTTAGGACAAACCGACGAAGGAGAAGAAAATGTCGCTAGGTATGTGAACGGCTTAAAATATGCCATTCAGGATGAATTGAGCATGTAAAGATTCAGGGCAGTGGGCGAAGCCTACTGTAACAAACAAAATATATATAAAATCAAAGTATAAATAAATAAAAATACATAAATCAATAGTTAATATTAGTAACTAAATCTAATGAAGAGGCACCTCTTTAATGAAAGGTCACGTCTCTTCAAGGGAACCCCTGCATGGGTATTTATACAAGCCCCCCATTCTCATTGTAATATCTCATATCTTATCATTTTACATTTAATATATAATTCCTATATGGATTTCTCATCTCTGTCGTATTTATCGTGGATATTTTCTTAGACCGAACTTTGTTCGTCTCACCTACCAGTTAGCTCTGAAAGCATAAGAGAAACTGTCGAGGAAATACGCAGCGACCAGGGGAAGGATGATTGGTCGGGGCGCAAAAAATGTCTCTGTGAAAGGCCAAAGTAGCAATTACAAAAAAGAAAATGTCAAAGACAACCGACATGTTGAAGGGACGTCAACAAGAGAGAAAGTGCAAAAGAACCGACGCGATGGTCGTGAGAACCGCGGTCGAGGTGCGTATAGTTGAGGTGGTCCATATGACAGAAAGGGAGTTAACAAACTAGCCATAATCTGTTACAAGTGTCAAGGAACGGGACACAAGACATATGAGTGCCCAGAGAACCTACATGCTGTAGAGGATTCGAAGCCTAGACGTCGAAAGGATGAGCAAGTCGACAAGAGGGAAGAGTCAACATCCGACAGCAGTGGAGGTGAGAAAAGGAAGAACCGAAATATGACGGTTCAGAGAGCCTTGATCCAGGAAGACCAATGCGACCCGATGGAGCCAGCACAACGGAAGGCGATCTTTCAAACAAAGGTGCGGATCGACGAATGGCATTGCAAAACCATAGTTGATGGTGGAAGCACGAAGAATCTTGTGTCGACAAAAGTCATCGACAAGATTGGGTTGAAGTGTCGAGAACACCCACACCCCTACAAGATCTCATGGTCGTAGAAAGGACACCATGTCAAGGTGATGAGACAGTGCCTAATCAACTTCCGGGTAGAGGGATTTGAAGACAGTGTGCTGTGCAATGTAGTCCCAATGGATGCATGCCATCTGTTGTTAGGGAGACCATGGCAATATGATCGGAACATGATCTATGATGGTCGAGCCAACACAGTCATAGTTTGGAAAAATGGCGTGAAAAGGACTCTTAAGCCAAGGCTGGAAGAGCAAGCCACAGCAAGCACAGCGAGAGCAACCTTTGGGAAAAGCGAGTGTTGATGAGCACCGCGAAAGAATTCCTCGCGGAAGAGGAGATACAGTCGGGATGTTTTGCGATCATTCCAAAAGGACCTTATGTCGAAAGAATGACTAGGGAGGAAGATATTTTGGTCGAAATCGAGAAGATGCTCGAATAATTTCACGACATAATGGCTGATGAGAAACCGACGGGATTGCCGCCGACAAGGAGCATATCCCATCAAATTGACTTGATTCCAGGGTCGAGTCTGCCAAACAAAGCACTGTATAGGATGAGTCCGACGGAAGGTCAGGAACTCAACCGACAAGTTCAAGAGTTGTTGGACATGGGACTAATCAGAGAGAGTTTGAGCCCGTGCGCAGTACCAACGGTATTGACGCCGAAGAAGGGTGGAGAATGGAGAATGTGTACTGACTCTAGAGCCATCCAATGCACCCAGCACATTCATGAGATTGATGAATGAGGTGTTGAAGCCATTCTTGGGAAAGTTTTTCGTAGTCTATTTAGACGACATTCTGATTTTCAGTTGAACTAAGGAAGAACACTTGGAGCACATTCGACAAGTAATGCAGAGATTACAGGAGGAGAAGCTGATGGTGAACCTGCAAAAGTGCTTCTTCATGAAGAAGGAGTTGGTGTACTTGGGGTTTGTAATCTCAAATAAAGGGTTGGTGATGGACCCAGAGAAGGTGAAGGCAATAGTGGATTGGCCGGAACCGACAAGTACGACTGGGGTAAGGAGCTTCCATGGACTTGCCAGTTTCTACAGGAAGTTCATTCGAGGATTCAGTCGGATTTGTGCACCATTAATGGAATGCATGAGAAGGGGCAAGTTCAAGTGGATGGACACTGCTTGGGAAGCTTTCGACGAGTTGAAGGAAAAGGTCACTGAGAGCCCAGTTTGACACTCACAGACTTTGACAAAGTTTTCTAGGTCGATTGTGATGCGAGTGGAATGGAAATTGGAGCAGTGTTGAGCCAGGAAGGCCGACCAATTGCATTCTTTAGTGAAAAAGCTAAATGGAGCGAAGCGGAAGTATTCGGTCTATGACCAGGAATTTTATGCTATCATCCAAGCATTGAAGAAGTGGAGGCATTATCTGTTGTCCAAGGAATTCGTGTTGTACACAGATCACCAAGCACTAAGGTATCTAAACACATAGGCAAAATTAGATCAGCAACACATGAGATGGGTGGAGCTACTTCAGAGGTATACATTCATGTTGCGGCATAGGTCGGGAAAGTTGAACAAAGTTGTCAACGCATTGAGTAGGATAGTTGCACTGCTGAACACGATGACAGTTCAGGCAACGGGGATAGAGTCGATAAAGACAGAGTATGAGACCGACAAGGATTTTGCAAAGGCAGGGAAGGCTTGTCGTGAACCTTGGAGCGGCGACAGGACTCCGTACTTGAGTTATTTCATCCAAGAATACTATCTGTTCAAGGGAAGTCAGTTGTGTATTCCTAGAGGATCAGTAAGAGAGAACCTAATCTGAGAATTGCATAATGGCGGGTTAGCGGAACATTTTGGCATCGACAAGATGAAAGCACTGGTCGAAGAAAATTATTTATGGCCAGGGATGACGACCGATGTCGGAAAGTGGGTTCGACAATGTCTATTTTTCCAGTTGGAAAAGGGGAGAATTCAAAACACGGGATTGTACACACCATTACCGATACCAGATACCCCTTGAGAACATCTTAGCATGGATTTTGTGTTAGGATTGCCGAAGACTCAACAGGGAAGCAACTCAATATTTGTTGTAGTCGATAGGTTTTTGAAGATGGCACACTTCATTCCATGTAAGAAAACAAGTGATGCCACAGGGATTGCTGTACTATTCTTCAAGGAGATAATCAAATTACATGGGTTGCCAAAGAGTATCATGTCAGATCAGGATACCAAGTTTATGGGGAATTTCTGGAGAACCCTATGGCAGAAACTGAACACGAAGTTACATTTTAGCTCGGCACACCATCTGCATATAGACGGACAAACCGAGGTGGTAAACAGAAGTTTGGGAAACCATCTGAGATGTCTAGCAACCGACAGACCCAAGAAGTGGGAAAACGTTTTGGGACATGCAGAGTTTGCATACAACAATTCTGTGAATTGATCGACAGGGTTGATTCCATTCCATATTGTTCAGGGAAGAATCCCACATGGAGTGTTGGATTTGGTTGAGTTACTGACAGAAATCAGGAAAAGCGCAGATGCAGAATCATTTGCGGAGCATATGCAAGAATTTCATGAAAGTGTGTGAAAGCACATAGAAAGGAGTAACACGACATACAAGTTGAGAGCCGACGGGAAGAAGAGACTACAGTCATTCGGAGAAGGAGACTTAGTCTATGCGTACTCGCGGAAGGAAATATTTCCAACAGGAACATACAACAAGCTGAAGCTGAAGAAAATTGGGCCATGCAGGATTCTGAATAAGATATCAGACAATGCTTATGTATTGGAATTACCGGATGACTTGAACATTTCATCCACGTTCAATGTCTCATACCTATACAAATTTGAAGAAGGGTCAAGCAGCAGAAGCAAAGAAGTAATGAGCATCGACTGGACAAACCAGATTCCAGACCGGCACAAAGAGGAGATCACAGAAGTAATCGAAGAACGCAAGGTTGGGCGTACCCATGGATCATGAAGGAAGGAATACTTGGTGCGATGGAAGGATGAGGAGTTGCAGGAAGCAACGTGGATTTCTGAAGAAGAATTCAGGAGACTGACATAGCAGCTGAGTTCTTTTTCATCTAGGGATTTTGATACAGGAGCATCGGGACCTAGGCAGACCGGTCGAAGATGATCAACAAAAGGGAGCCGACCAGAGGGAGTGCTGATGACCACTGGTGCGGAAAACAGGTCGACAGGTCAAGGTTAGAAAGTTGAGCAGGAGCAGTCGGTATACGATCGACTTAAGCAACAAACAACGAGTGTTGTGATGGGTCGAGAGTCGACAAGATATGGTCGACAGACAGCAGGTGAAAGTGAGATGTCGGCTAGTCGACAAGTGGTCGAACTACGACATGATAGGTTAGCAGAGCCAAGCATGGAGGAAGGCGAGGACTGGCGAACCGCAGAAGCCAAGATTGAGCCAACAGAAAGGTCGAGGAGGTGACCAACTACTGGCGGGAAGAAGTCAAGGAAGCGGTACTTGGTAACCGTTCGGGGTGGCTAAGGAATTTAATGACAGTCATTACAGGTAGTTGGGATCATAATAGATCTCAGTATGGGCAGGGGCTATGCAACACAATAGGAGAGATGACAGTTGCAGGTTTGCAGCATCTAGAAGAATCGATGGATAGGAGGATGCGTGTCTCGGGGATTATACTGGTCTCGGGAACAGTAGAAGTAGGGTAGAAGACGGAAGAGAGGGATCATCATCATCATCTTTCAGCAGAGAGGAACCAGAGTGTAGAGTTTGGAGATTGTGATAGAGAAGAATCACACATGCTGATAGGGGAGCTGAGATCGAAGCCATAGCTCAGAGTTTCGACAGTGAACCAGGAGAGGGTGAGATCGACACATAGGGAGAACACACCACAATTACTTATGTATTGTAATGGCTGAGGCCGATTGTAGTTAGTTATTTACTTTCAGTTATTCCGCATTGTAACCAAATTCAAAGAAGCAATATAAGCCACTTCTGGCATCCTGTTAAGGCCTTGTTTGTGTAATCATTGTGGTATGTGTCATGTGTATAGTTAAGCAAGAACCTTATTCCAATAAGGCACCTTGCGTCATAATCTATCACCTCAAATCATTTCTTCAATTCTTTCTTTATGGATGTAATAAAGTCTTCACTTTTCCATATTATCAACAGATCATCTACATACACCACAAGATATGCATCATCAAGATTAAAGGGATTAAAATTTAACTTCAGAAGATGTTCAGTTAGCTTTTCATACCAGGGTCGCAGTGCGTGTTTCAAGCCATATAAATATTTGATGAGCCTAAATACCTTATGTTCTTGTACCTTCACAAAAAAACCTTCAGGTTGAGACATGGAAACACTCTCTTACAAGTCTCCATTCAAGAAAACAATCTTAACATATATTTGATGAACTGATTTCCATCTGCTTTGTGTTTCCAAGGACAATAGAGTACAAATGGTATCCCATTTTGTTGTAGGGGGGGAAATTCTCATCATAATGAATACCTTCTTTATACACAAAACCTTTTTCCACGAGCCTCGCTTTATGCTTTTCAAGTGAGCCATCTAATTTATACTTGTTCTTGCAGACGCACGTGCAACCAATAGGTTTGGTTCCAAATGGAGGATTCACCAATTTCCATGTCCCATTCTTGATGAGAGCATCAAATTCATTCTGCATAGATTCTTTCCACTTATCATAAGAAATTGTTTCTTCAAAGGAACTTGATTCATAGTAAGTAAGATAAGTTCAATTCATATTCAACTAAAGACTCCATATCATTTGCATCATTTGTATTTGAATTACCTACATTACCTCCATCTTCTTGTCTTATTGAGCTCTGATTTATCGCTTTCCAATCTCATTAAGATGAGCAATTTCAAGTGTCTTCATGGCCCATTTTTGAATCTTATGTGATGGTCCAAGTTGCTCAACTAGTTGAGATGGTGCGATCTCTCCAAGGCTTAGTCGTCCAATCCCTTCAATCACATCATCCATTTGAACTTCCTCTTCTAATAAGGATGAGGATGAAGATGGAATTTCAAAAGAAGATTCCAAAGGTTGATCGAAGACAGGAATCCATAGAATGTCATTATATAAATCAAGAAGATCAATAAGATGGAAAAATGGCGAAAAAGACTCACTTGGAGCATTTTTAATTATTATGTATAAAAGAATACTTTTATAGTACATATTTGGTAACTACCAAACAATTGCATCATAACTAGATGTGTGTTAAGGTATGTTTAGGAATTAGATTAGGGTTATTCTAACAATCCTCCCCTTAATAATAATTTCGTACAAGTCTTCAACCTAAAACTCAAGATCTGAAACTTCATGAGTTTTGAGGAAGATATGCTTGAAAAATCGCCACTAAAAAATGCTTGGCAATCATCAATGTGTCAAGAGAAATATGGAGAGCTAAAAATAGGAAGTGCCAAGCTGACAAATGTTGAACATTTCTTACTTTCCAATCTAATCATTCGCCAAGTAAATTAGATAGAAGAAGATGTCTTATGGGGAAGGTACTATTTGAAATTATGGTTTTGGGATGACCACAAAGCAATTTGAAACTTGGTTGTAAGGCTCAGAGGTTCCTGGAACATTTTGAAAGCTAACAGGAGTTGTAATTATTCTACTAAATGGGTGGTTTTGGATGACCACTAACCAACCGAATCTATGCAAAAGTGATTTAAGGATGAACACATACTCTGGCATCTAAAAGAAGCTAAAAATATTCTAGTAAATGGATGGTTTAATGTTTTCCATAAACCAAAAAGGTGGTTTTAGGATGACCTCAAACCAAATCTAGAACTTGGATCTGACTCTAGTTATGGATTAGTTTTTCCTGCTCATTTGTTCTCGCTTTCTTTTTTTTTACTATCAATCCATTAGAAAGGCTAGCTAAGAAAATCAAGAACATAATCATATGGAGGAAAATGATAGCACATTACATTACATTAATATGTATAAATATTACATATATAGTACATAATTTGGTAACTACCACGTAACCACATCATAACTAGATGAATATTAAAGTAGGTTTAGGACTTAGATTATGGCTATTTTAACAATCCACCCCTTAATTGTAAGTCCATACAAGTATTCAAGCTAAAAATCATCATAAAAATTAATGAGTTTTCATGAAGATCTGTGTTACCGGACAATCTACTAAAAGCGAACTTAAGGCATGATCTCCCTAGTTCAATGCAAATCTAGAACAAATCAGACAGAATACAAACCTACCTTCCTAGATCAAATTAGAGATTAAGAGATATCAACATCTTACCTTTCAGATATGTAGATCACGTTGTCCCTCGTCACTCCAAGCTCCATGGTCATCAGATCCAAAGCTGCAAGACCTATCAGAACATGCAAGAGACAAACAAGCAGTAATAACACATCTACACAATAATTGATCTAAGTAAATGGTTAAGGAAGTAAACTATAAATATCAAATGAAAAACAATACATTTATGGAAATAGTTTTGTATTACTGTATATAAAAGTGGGAATACAAAGAAGAGTGAGGATTATAACCAAGCCCTAACGTTGCAATCTTCCTCCAACAAGCCAAGCCAATGCCTCTAAGGAGAAATGGGTGCCTCCAATCGATGAATGATGATCTCCTAAGCTCTATTCCACCAGCATATGGATGCTATATCCTTCCTCCCTTTGGAATGGGAAGGAGCTTCATATATATAGGACTAGGAGGATAGGATAGGTTGAGAAATAGTGGGAGAGGACTAAGGGATCCTCCCAAAGGGTTAGGGAACCGAATGCCATCTCTCCTATAGGTTAGGGATAGAGATCCAAGTCACACACCTTCGAGAAATCGCTCAAATATTCCCTTTATCCACATTAACTGACATCGATGCAAGTTGAAATAGGACAACCTACGACAGATAGGGATGGCGCATGTTGAACAAGGGTGATGTGAACCATCGACGCAAGTGGCCAGGAAACCACCTGCGATGAACCTAGTTGGGCGCAAGTTGTTATGGAGCAACCTGCGACGACCCAACTAGACCCTATGAAAAAGGGGTTAGTAAATTCTCATGTTTGACTTCCTAGTCATGAAACTTTAGGGATGTTTACACTGAGTCTTATGGTGGCAAGATTTAGGTGTAACAGAATGCCACCCAAAGCATGAAGTTGTTGAAACTAGACAGGTGAAATGCACTGATAGAAGGATGGCAAGGACTTTTCGGATGGAAGATTCCGCTACAGTACATCTGACTCTGAGAACAAAGTCTCGAATGACTCCCAACATGGATTTCGACCAATACAATGCAGATCCATGGTAGTATAGACCGACTGAACACAATCATGGCTACTAGACACAATCGTATATCCATGATGAGATGATAACATAGCCACGACCAATACAAAGTGGATCCATGTAATATGACTCAAACAATCTCCATCGCAACCTGGGTAAAACATAACTCCCTAGGGTCTTCAAGTTGAACCCGCAATGATACGAATCTATCCATGTAATTACAATGTTTTGGAGTCGAACATGGTAGAAACCACTTGATTACCGGTCATTAATGTATACCATTAACAAGCGCGAGGGAAATCACCATTAATGTTGATGATCCCCAAGGTATCACAGTATATATCACCAAGTATGAATAAATGAGTTGAATTCGAACACTCGATGAAATATTTTCATCAAGCATCAATGATGTAAACTCATGGTGAAAGTGAGGTAACCTGCTATTGAGGCATGCAGGCCCAAGCTACTCGATTGGTCTCTAGATTCAATCCTCGAATGATGTGTTGAATTCGACAAGGATGAACCCGTCGAAGGAGGGCCTTGATGGATCCCCCATCATCGACACGAAACTTGATAAAAAATGTTTGGAGTAGATCGGATGGTACAGTAATATGCAATACTGACTTAGAGTAGGCCGACATGATAGAGGGTGTACTGACTACAAATGATGAGCGGTGAATGTATCTTGAACATGGGCATGGCATGACTTGGCAGTACTGACATGACGAGAACGATGCCAACCCCTAATGTAACTGATGACGGAAGTATTCTTTAGATTAACCAAAGGAGTAACAAGACTCATGAAGTTAGCAGGACTCGAGGACAAACGAATGACCCAAGTATTGTATGCAAATGCAAATGAGTGCCATGTTCAAGAACGACTAAGTACTGCCACTGGTAAAGGTGTAACACAAAAAACTTTCATTTTGCCCCATCATGACTAATGAGTGCCTCATGTGTTTTTAACGAGCTTAATGAGGGTAACCAAATGCTCAGTATAGCTCATCTCATAGATGACTCCAATCCCAAACGTTTGCTGATACTGGGAGAGGAGGGGTTCGTCCCATGACGGGCCCTTCAATGTTGAGTTTCAATGATCCCATAGAAGGTAAACTCAATGTCATTTCATGTTTAGAGAGTCTGAAAAGAACTAAAGAAGACTCCAAAGGTCCTTTTTTGTAGAGTTAGCCTCTTTGCCCGAAAAAGGGTAACACAATGTGAGAGAGGACTCTTCCAGTCATGATTGGCTGGAGTATTCTTTTTTTGTAATTAGTGCCCCCTAGTCTGAAAAAGGGGTAAACTATCACCAAAAAGACGATCATTCAAATACTTTTACAAGCGTGAACGCATCAAGTTCGCTTGATCTTTTTCGTATTTAAAGAGCCTAAAAAGAGCTTAAAGAAAGACTCCGGGGGGTTCCTTTTTTGTAGGAGTTTAACGAGCCCGAAAAAGTGATAAACTATAACTCAGTGACTTATTCTCATTGTTTTATGAGCATGAGAAAGAAAAAAGAGTTAGCTCGGTGTCATTAATAATTTGAATTTAATGAGCGAAATAATGACAAAAAGATGCTCGAAGAGTTGTTCATACCTGATAATACTTACGAGATAATCACCATAGCGAAAAATGGCATTAATTAGGCACCTAATTTCACCTGCAGCTCAAAGACTAGGTCAAAACAGTTAACCGAGTGTTTAAATGCAGGAAATAACCCACTAAAGCATCAAAATTGAAAAAGGAATATTCCCTTTTTAGTTATAAAATAGGTGAAATAGTGAAAAATAATTACAATTGTTTTTTACCAAGTTTGGAGAGTGTGAAGTGCCATTTGGAGCCAAATTTCGTTTGTTGATTCCGGGACCTGTGGTCCACCGTTTCGCGAGCTATCAGAGACAGGTAAGCCTAAACTCATCTATGCAACTTTTCAGTGGATTAGTTTTATGTTTTTGCTTAATTTTTAGGGTTTTGAGTTGTTTTGGTGGGGGGAATTGCGCCCATGGGTCAGCACAATCCCTCCTTATGGAAACTACAACGGCCATGCGTCGTCACAAAACCCATAAGGACCTTTTGCGCCGACGTCGCCCTGTCTGGAAAGATGTCATGTGTCGGCGCAAACACCCAACTACAGATCAACGCCCAACACAAATGAAAAAGTTTTGATGGATAGGAAGAGTTCTAATAGTGTTTACTTGTCCTTTTTTTGACAATTTCATGGTGACAAACATGGTTCTCGAGGGGTGAGAATGAGAGCACGAGGTGGATGATGCTCAAGCCGAGAATGACCCTCAATGCATTGCTGCATTGAGGAACTGTGGGTTACTCAAATACTTTTGAGTGTCGGGCATGAGGGCCCAAGTTCCATTGCTGACACACATGATCTAATGTTGGTATCTGATGCAACAACACTTTGAGATCGAAGTGCATACACTAAGCGTAGATGTCGATGACATCTACTTCCTGACAGGGTTATCTCGATGGGGGGAGCTTGTATCTCTTACTGTATCACGAGGAGGTGATCGGACAGTGGATGACATGATTGATCAGTGGTACACTGACGCACTGCGGCTATTGGTGGGAAGATCCCCATCAAGGAGATTCGAGACCATGCTTTACGTACCGTTCTCTTCACCTTAGTGAGGGTAGCGGGGAGTTAGTCTGCTCGCCTTGCGAGCAAGTCACAGTTGATGTACGTGGAGGATTGCATGGCCCCCAGGGTATTCAACTAGTGTGAGGGGATCCTTACCAACCTCCGGAGTCAATTGACCAAGTGTCGGCGTGGGGCGCTGAAACAGTTTGTCTATGGGTCCATGGTGATATCTTTTCTATTGGAGCGGGTACCTCATCTGCATCCATAGGTGGACTTGCATGACCAAGATTCCCGGGATCCACACATGATCAGATGGACATAGGTGATGGCCCGTCATGGTGGCGGGGGTCCCATTATAGGCATCGGTTCAGGATTTTTCACTTGGTTGGAGGGACAACTCCTCATGATAGAGGATTATCCATACAATGGGACATATTTCAGAGGCGACCCTGACCTGGTGCTTCTTGAGGGAGCATAATGGGGTGACATCGGTAAGAACAACAACTTTAGTGCTTTTCATTTTATGTATATGTGATTTTTTTTGGAGTAGTGTCGATGACTCAATGTTTTGTGCAGATGTGGGTCCATCACGACCAGTTGGAGTCTCGCTCATTGCGAGGAGAGGATAGGTTCCTGTCGTGGGTACTGCGATGCGTGATGTCATCGAGGATATGGAGGATGTTCATGAGAACCTCCATTGGATGACACTGGACATCCCAGATTCAGGTGTCCACGATCTACCCTGGGGCTATCAGAAGCTCAACGTCGGGGTGTCCTTATGTTTTGGTACGTTTCTCCGTAAAGTGGCGAGCATCATAGACTGCTTTCGTAAGCAACAACCGAGAGCTTTGGGGTCTAGGGATGAGCGGCCTAGGACTTAGGCTCACGTTCTACTTATGTGTGTACTGAAAGCTTATGAGCTTCAGATTTTGTAGAGACTTACTGAAAGCTAGCATGCTTCATATTTTGTATTAGCACTACCATTTTGTATCGATTTATATATATATACAGACATTTTCGGCAGCTTTATACATTCTGTGTTCTATGGATGATTAATGAGA
Organism: Larix kaempferi; assembly: GCA_027924585.1. Lineage (NCBI taxonomy): Eukaryota > Viridiplantae > Streptophyta > Pinopsida > Pinales > Pinaceae > Larix > Larix kaempferi. Next base: position 2,746,531 of record BSBM01000258.1, read on the forward strand.
TCTTGTTTACATGTTTGCTTATGCAATGGATGATTTACATGTTATGTATGATTTTATATTTTATGAATATGTCATGTGTGTGCAAGGTACCAATCTAAAATGAATTTGGCCATCGAGTCAACAACTGTATTCATGTCTCGGGGAATGTGCAAGTATTGAATAGATTCAAAAGACCTTTCCAGAAGATGGACTGGTCTAAAGAGACAGAGTAGAGTTGGGTTGCAGATAGCATAAATCCAGTTAAGATAAGAAACCACCAGTTGTGAATCCAAATGGATGACAACGTGGTCCATACCCAAGGAAAGAGCGTCGGTTAGGGTTCCAATCACCGCCTGATACTTTGCGGAATTATTGGTCGCGTATCCTAGACAAATTTCTCCTGAGCTGATAAGCTCATTGGTGGGAGAATAAATTACCCAGGCTGCCGAAGCAAGGTTACAGGTATGCCGACTAGCACCGTCCGTGAATCCATAGCAAGTTTCCATCTGCACATGTAGACAGAACATGGTATAAGAAACGAAACAAGATCTAGACACACTAAAAAAAAAGTGTCACACCACACAAAACACACATGCCATGCACAGTATATACAAGATATCTATGCATGAAAGACTCAGGTATAGTACCTCTTTAGGTAGATCCCATTGCGGAGCTCACCCAAAGATATCCCATCGTAGTCCTCTAGTTCATAGGATCCCTTATCCAAAACACATTTCACTATGTATGGTCCATGCCACATGGACTCGAACTTGCATTCCCCCAGCTTATTGTGCCTTTGGTCATATGTGAGGACCAAATCACCCTCGTTGAAGGTATGAGGTTCAATGGACCTATCGTATTGGGATTTGATGCATTTCTTGTGTGCCTCGTTGGCGAGAGCGGTATCGCGGCAGGCCTCGTCAAGTTTCACTAGGTAGAGGAAGCATTCTTCCTCGGCAGTGGTGTTTGGAAGAAGTTCAACTGCGAGTTTGAGTGATGGAATCTCACACTTTATAGGTAGGACTGCCTCCAATCCGTAAACTAACTAAAACGGTGTAAATCCAGTAGCAATCTTAACGGAGTTCTGGTATGCCCATAATGCGGAAAAGAGCATGTTGTGCCAGTTAGACTTGTGCGTACCCACCATGTGTTGAATCATGGTTTTCAAGACCTTGTTGATGGCCTCTACCTATCCGTTGGAATATGGGTAGTAAGGGGTTGAGTTTTCATGATGAAACCCAGTCTGGCGCTCAACTCATCGACAATATGGTTCTGGAAGTGAGATCCATGGTCGGTGACTATGGCTTGTGGGACTCTGAATCATGCAATAACATGATTAAACATGAAGAGTGCAGCGGTTTTTTCGTCCTCATTGTATGTAGGCATAGCCTCAGCCCATTTTGTAAAGTAATCCATAGCTACTATGACGTAACCATGCCCCTCGACCAAGGTAGGCTTACAGTGCATGAAATCTATGCCCCATTTTGCAAAGGGGCCAATGGCAATAACCGGGTGTAACGGGGCTGGATGGGTGTGCTTTTTCGCTTGGAAATGTTGGCATGGGGGACATTTCTTAACGGCCTCGATACAATCTTTAAAGATGGATGCCTAGTAATATCCCGCACATAATATCTTCTGGGCTTTATCCATCCGAGAGAGATGACCCCACAAGCCCCAGAGTGACAGTCATTCAAGATGTGTTCAGCCTCCTCATGTGTTAGACAATGTCGAAGAATGGAATCGACACCACGGTGATACAAGGCATCGCTAACAATCAAGTAATACTTGGCGTGGTGACGTATACGACGACGGTCGTCGCGAGACAGTTGGGGGTTGAAACGTTGGGTTTGAAGATATAAGGTAATATCTCCATACCACGGGTCAGATGTACTGATAAGGAACAATGATTCGTCTGGAAGAGAATCATTGGGCTCAGATCCTAAATCAACACGAGGAAGATTGTAGATGAGCTCGGCAAACACAAAAGACTTCTTAGACTTGGATTTCTCAAAGAGGAGGTCAAACTCCTGAATTATCACAATCCAGCGTGAATACTTGCCCCCTAGTACTTGGCATGTCAAAATGTGGTACATGGGGTTCGATTCGGCGATAATGGTGGTGGTGCGGAGCAGAATGTAATGAAATTTTGGATGGAAATGAATGCCACGAGAGCAAGCTTCTCAACATGTGAGTAACGAGTTTCAGATTCAATATGACCCTTACTTAGATAGTAGATCACATGTTCTTGTGCATTGTTGTCCTCCTGTACCAAGACCATGGCGATCGTGGTGGTAGAAGCAGCAAGATAAAGAATATAACCCTTGTAGTAATTGGGCGGTTCGACCACAGGGACATGCGTAATGGCATGTTTCAGACTATCGAAGGATTGTTGCGTTTGATCGTCCCATATGAATGGGACGTCCTTCTTGAGTAGTCTCATATAACCCTATGTCTTTTGAGCGAAATTACAGACAAAAAGTCGTAAATAAGTTTCATTCCCTTGCAAGCTTTGAATTTATGTGACATCAGTAGGAGGTGGGAGAGCGACAATGGATTCCACCTTCAAGGGATCAATGCGGATCCCAACTTTCGAGACAATAAAACCGAAGAGGCTTCCAGACTCGACGCAAAAAATACACTTGTGAGGGTTCATATGGATGTTATACTATTTGCATCTAAGGAATACGGCCGTCAGATGATCGATGTGGAAGCTGCACTATCGTGAATGCGCAGGTAGGTCATCAAGGTAAGGTTCCACGAAGTCCTTCACATCATGAAAAGCATACAACATGGCTCGCTAGAATGTGGCACCAACATTTTTGAGACCAAAAGGGAGCTTACAATAAGAAATCGTGCCCCAAGGGCAGATGAAAGGTATCTTGTGTTGGTCATTCGAGTGGATCTCAATTTGGTTGTAACAGGAAAAGCCATCCATGAATGAGAAGATGACACTTCCAGCACAATTGTCTATGATTTGGTCGATGAAGGAAGTGGGGTAGTTGTCCTTAGGACAAGCTTTGTTCAAATCCTAATAATCGACACAGACATGTATGGTTCCCTGCTTCTTAGCTACAGGGACAACATTTGAGACCCATTCTGTTAATGGAACAGGATAAATGAAACCGGCCTTCAAGAGCTTTTCAATTTCTTCCTTAATTTCCACAGTTTTTCGAGGGTGTACAGGTTGTAGCTTTTTCCAGACTGGTTTAGCATCAGGGTAGGTTTGAATCTCATGTGAAACAATAGCAGGGTCTATCCCAGGCATTTCCTCATAGGTCCAAGCAAACATGTCTCGAAATTGTTTGAATAAGGCCATGAAAGTAGTAATATCTTGAGGGGAACACTTGTAGCCTAAACGAATGTGTTCCACTACACCAGAAGTGACCAATATGTCAACCAGGATGGTGGCTTCAATGTTTTCCAGGTTTCCCTTGGTGTCTATATGACACATGAGTATCGAAGACTGGGGGAAAGGGTATACATCCAGTGTAAAAATGGTGGTGATGCTATTCTCCACAATATCCAATGGGGGAAGGAAAGACGATCGATGATGGAGGTATTCCCACAGAGGATCATCCCCACTCATAATATCCATAATGGACTCGTCGGAATGAAAAGTATGGAGTAGAGGATCGGGTAAGGACAACGTCCATTGTAGAGAACAGGATGTAGAGGCCACATCCAAGTGGTCCTCTGGTGCTGACTGGATACCCTCATAAGTGAGTTCAGTGGGTGAAAGAGGCATAGCATCTCCAATCAGGTGCATAGTGACTTCGTCTGGTACGATCCATGGATCGGTGGAGTTGGGAAAAGAGGATATCATGTTCACCGCGGTAACATGGTTAGGGGAATCCAAGGCTGGAAAAACACCCATAAGAGATGAATCTTTTATGAGGCCACTATGAGGTCGACCCCCACGCTCTCATATGGATGTGAAGATTTCCTGAGTAACGGGACATTATCGCTAGGATGAGTAGCGGTGTCCAGTGTACAAAAATCTAGTTGGTCGACTATGACAATTCGGCCTTGGTGAGGGAATTGCACAATGCGGAAGACAAATGATGCGACCGTAGTCATGGAATAAAACCAATTATGACCAAGTAAAATATTATAATCTAAAGGGTCTGCGACCACTTCCATGTTAATGGTTGCGGTATTACCCCCCAACTCTACTTCCAAGGCTTGTAATATCCCATGGGGTTGGAAACCACGACCATCGAATGCTTTCAAGGTAGTGGGAGAACGGTTTAACTCGGGAAAATCAATGGCTCTCCAACACAATATCGACATGACCAAGGTAGAGGCACCTTCGTCTAACACAATATGATGGATTGTCTTCCCAGCCATCTTCGTGGCAACTTGAAATGCAAACTAGTGGGAAAGCCTCAGTTTAAAGTACTCAAGTCGGAACATGATTGTATTAGAGGAATCCGAATCAACCACGCTGATGGCAGCGAGAAGAGTCTTGCGCTAGTTGGGACAGTTCAACAAGAATTCTAGCGTTGACATAACACAAGGAGCTTGTGTCAAGTCCTCTATAATATTGTAGTTTTGAGCTGCCCAAGCATTGGGATTGAAAACTGCTTTCTGAATCGCGCTCTTGGGAGGACGCAACACTGACTCTATAGAAGTATTCTCAATGGTGAGAGAAGCATGTGGAATGGTGACATCGGGAATATAAGTGGAATATTTTTCAGTATTACTTCCAACGGGTTCCTTCTGAGGGACTGAGTCGTACGAGTGTGAATGTGTGTTCAAGTTAACCATCTCGCTACGCATCATGAGAACATGCGCGGTGGGGGATGCCTCTCCATGTGAAGGAGAGGTTTGAGCGATCAATTGTTGGTTCTGAGTGGGGAAGGGATCGTTGAGAACTACGGTAGTAAAGTTTCCTTTGATAAACTTATGCACTTCGTCTCGGTGACGACATTCCTTGGAGAAATGGTCACCGCCGCATAATAAACAAGGATACTTCAACTTCCTCTTTTGTTTGGTGTCTTCAAGGGTGGGCTTGGGCTCCTGCTGATTAGAATATTTCTTAGGTTTACCTTTGTTTTTCTTCTTACCACCAAACTTTTGAGACGAAGTTGATTACACAGAATTCACCTCTTCGGTGGAGGCAGGAGTGGTTGACTTGGTGGTGCTGCTGCCAGCTTGTGGTGGGGATGGGGAAGAACCTTAGGGGTTCAACGGTCCACCAGTTTGAGTAGAAGGATGGGAGTTTAGGGAACCAATGATTCCGTCAGCCTGAGGTCCCTTAGGTGGTTTCGCAGGGTCATACGTAGGGCGTGGTGCATCAGGAACAATTTCATACAATGTGCCCAATTGAGCATAGACCAGGTATAAGTAATGGGCACGGGAAATAGCATGTTCCTCTGTGACAGCCCCCCCCCCATAGCTACATATCGAGCTACGACAGGTAGAAGATACTTTGTGAACCAGTCAGCTAAGAGTTGGTATGGAATATGAGCCTTAATGAGACATCGTCTTCACCGCCACTCATGAATATGGTATAAGATTTGAGTGGCAGTATTCTGGCAAAAAGAGGTCAATAAGTCCGTATCGGTCTCGTAGAGAATGGGAAACTGGAAATGGGTCAAAAATGACATAGCAAGAGAATGGAAATATGGAAAAGAGTTGGGTGGTAATTCAATAGACCACTTGGCAGTTGGGCCGGTGAGAGTCCATTGGAATAACCTAAGACGGATCGAATCGTCCATCATGGAGTTGGATGAACACCATAAATGGTATGTCATCACATGATTTTTTGGATCCTCACCAGGTTTGCCATCAAATTTGGGAATATCCGATGGTAACTTAACCTGAAGATGGGATCATGGAATATGGGATCATTTTTCAGATGAGACAGGTTAGGTAAGTCCAAAGTAGCCAAGAAAGGCAGTTGTTGGTTCGGCTACGAGTACCGATAGTATTGATAAGGCATATATGGACCAGTGGGACCTTGTATCGACTGGTTGTAGGGTGTTCCCAGAGGAAACTGGCCGTAAGGGGGTGTGCCGCCTGAACCATATGTAGGTATGCCGCCATAATAGGGTGGTCCATTACCATAAGGTGGGGGTCCACCGCCACCACCATGATAAGGTGTACCTCTACCGCCTCCGTCGGGAGGGGGTGGGCCTCCTCCAAATGTTGGGGGTTCGTCACCGCCACCGGGATAAGGTGGACCTCCACCGCCTCCGCTGGTAGGGGGTGGTGCTCCACCGCCTCCGCCGGAAGGGTATGGGCCTCCTCTGCCACCTCCACCAAAATAGGGTGGTCCTCCACCACTGCCACCGAGATAGGGTGGTCCTCCACCATAAGGTGGGGGTCCTCCCACACCCAGGGGGTGGTCCACCGCCTCCACTTGGGGGGGGAGGGCCTCCGCCTCCATCGGAAGGGGGAGGGACTCCACCTCTGCTGCCAAGAGGGGGTGGGCCATGGTTTCCAGAATGAGGTGGTACTCCGCCATAAGGTAGAGGCCCGCCTCCTCCGAAATTATGTGGGGGCCTGCCGCCTCCAGAAGGAGGTAGGGGGGACCGAACGGGGGTGGTGGTACTTGAGGGATGGTAGGTGGGGTTCCATGTTGTAAAACATTTTGATGCCCCCATAGAGTGTATGGATTTTTGGGATAAGGTATCCCATAGAGTGCGTTTACAGGGTTAATATAACCTGGATACGCTTGACTCCATGGTGGTTGATTTGAATCAGATGGTCCCCCAACATGAGATAATCCCATGGTGGATGCTCCAGCGAGTAAGGAAGTTCCAACGGAATGAACGGTAGGAATTCCCCCTCCAGTATTATGGTTAGGAAGCAGGGGTTTCCCCCCAGTAACAACGTGCTGACCACTGGTCAATGGTTGACCCAACATAGGTTGTTGATTATTTGCTATGGGATTAACATTACTTGTAAGGAAAGTAGGGGGTAAAGAGTATCCTCCCCACGAGTTTTCGGGTGGGGGAGGGGTGGGTAATGTAACCGTAGTAGTAAGAGGTGTGTTGGACTGTTTCCCTTCAACAAGTTGAGTCATGTGAGGTGTAGAACCGGTCTCCTGTCTAAGGGGTGTACTTGCAGGAATTGAGGGTTGACCAGGTTCATAAGTGGTCACATTGTGGATGGATGGTTCCAGTGAGTCATAAGATAAAGAACGAATCTAGATCTATCGATACGTGGGTATCTCCGTGACTTCATCCCTTCGTGAAAGACTTTGTCTTTGAAATTCATCGCCCATGGCATGTAATCAATCCAAGCGGTCACAAAAGGGTCCAAAAAGCTCGTCAGGAGTGGGCCAATTGGGTGGGGATGAAGTGGCAAAATGGGACACTTGTTCACTAAGAGATGTTTCCCAAAAAGATGCAGGTTGACCAAATGTAGCGGATACAGGGTCTTCCTGGGATGAATTTAGCCATTATAAATATCCAGGCTCTCCCGACGAGGCGCGAGGGAGAGATGTGTCTTGTGAAGTGGAAGTTTCCGCCTCTTCACCCCGTGAGGGGTTGAAGGTGGGTGAGTCTGGAGGGAACATATGTGCTCCAATATTCAAAGTAGGTTTTTCTACTTGAGGTGACACGACCGTGATGGGTGGGTCCATTCTTACCCTCGAAATTACCTCCCGGTTAAGGGGATATTCGAGTGGTAAGTTTAAAATCCCACGGGACCTTCTCCAAGGAAAATCAGCCAGCCAGAGTGACTGAACCAGAGTTTCTCCTAAGTGTAAACTAAACAAAAGAAAAGCAGTCCAGAAAAAATCTACACAAACTAAGGCCGCAAGCAAACTTATGTGATAGGTGTGGATTCAAAAGTTTGGAACCTCACAGGATTGTCAAGGCTACACAACTCGCGATATACTCCAGGGTCCAATAGTTATACTCGGCTCAATTTTTCAGAGCACTAACCAGGGAGGATTAGGACGGTACCCCTTACCATATAACCCGACTGCCTATAGTACGTGCATAGTATCTCCTCGAGTGTTGTTCTCGGTGTATTGCTTCACCAAGACAGCCAAATGGTTAGCTCAATTGGTTTCAGGAATCCTAAGAGTGTCTCCCGATATACACAAGGTACGTGGGAGCTCAAATTCGTGTTGGTGATGTCCAATGCACAACCGTACGACACGAGACCTTCTGATATACTACCGAGTACGTGAAACACCTTTCGATATATGCCAAGTACGTGAAGTGCCTTTCGATATACCCTAAGGTACATGAAAGAGCCTTCGATATATTGGTTGGTACGTGAAAGAGATTCGATATACCGGTTGGTATATGGAAGACTACAATAACAATGGGATACAGTGCAGGCAAATAACGACAGCTGCCATGTTTTAAGACGTCGGAACACGTCTCTAACTTAAGACACAAGTTGCTAAATATTTTACCCTAGTTCTACCGTTAATTTTATCTGGACGGTTAGGTGAATGCATGAGGTGAGTACATAAACCTAAGCATAATGCAAGCCCTAACTACATGAAAAATGCACTTTTATTTTGATGAAATCTATGTACGGGAAGGAGAAATCTTTTCCAAGTGGTTTTACCAAAACAACAAATTCCAACCAAATCCCAAATCTACCAAATTTGACAATGAAAGTACTCTTTTCGTTTTTCCAAGCAAAACACAAAAATCAACAAGCATCAAAACCAAATCAAAGCATTTTCTTTTTGTCTTTTTCAATTGAGAATGAAACTAAAAATGATGAAAAAGAGAGAATCTCTATCTAGAGCACACTAGCTTTTTGAATTTCAAAATGATAAACTAAAAGCATGAAAAACAAAGTTGCATGTAACTTTTTCAAGCATGGAGCCACTTTTACAAAAAAAATGACTATACTTTGGATCTTCTCAAGAAAATGAATGGCTCATAATTTGAGAAAAAAATACAAATGATTAACTTATTTTTCAAACTTCCCAAAATATTTATGACGAATTCCAATGCGTGAACTAATTTCATTCTCAAATACACTTGAAAACGGTAAAAATGAAGCACTTTTAATTTTTCCAATAATATGCCAAGACTAAAACTTGATAACAATAATGCTTTTGAGCATAAATGACTGAAAAGAAAAACTACTTGTAGCACTCTAATTACTCAGAAATTCTCAAAGAAACGACAAGCACTCCAGTAAACCAAACACACATAAAACACTCAAAATCAACCAGATGCAAGCAAAACTAAATGATATGTGCAGTAAGAGGTCTGGAAACAGATCTAATGCAAAGACTAGATTAGGTGAGGAGAGGAGGGAATGCAAGGTCAAGTGGATGAAGGTGGGGGAGACTAAAATGTCCACCACTACCAAGTCTCAAAGTTGTCCAAAATGGAACCTAAAACCAATCCAAACACTACCAATGCAAAATAAAAAAGATCTCTGACTGGAAGGTGTAGCACAGAGAAGGTCTACAAATCAAACCAAACTCAAAATTTGGAGAGAAGATAACCCAAGAACAAGGCTTGACTGCCCGGCGCAGCTTGTGGTTAGGCTCAGAGCGCCCGTCGCAGGTGACAAGTAGGTGGCTTGCGCCGATGGCGCAGGATGTAAAACTGAACTAAGTGCCGAAGGCACAGGTTGCAGAGCAGCAAAATACACCCGGGAGAGGACGTCGCTCTGGCTATACTACCCAGGTGCGCTAGGCGAAATCCCAATGCAAGGATGAAAAAAAACTCCAAGGATGAGCAACTAAAGGGTTTGATGATTATACATACAGACTCAAAGGAAGTCAACAGACTCTTCAGAGTGAAGATCTGGTGGCAAAAGAGGCTTAGGAGGCAAATGAAATGGCTCACAAAGAAATCAAAGAAGATGACTTTCAAATTGAAAACTTTAAAAATAATGCACGTATTCCCCAGTATGGTCGCCAAATTTGTTACCGAAAAATCTATCGAAAGCATACTTAAGGCATGATCTCCCTGGTTCAATGTGAATCTAGAACAAATCAGATAGAATACAAACCTACCTTCCTAGATCAAATTAGAGATTAAGAGATATCAACATCTTACCTTTTAGATCTATAGATCTCTTTCTCCCTCGTCACTCCAAGCTCCATGGTCGTCAGATCCAAAGCTGCAAGACCTGTTAGAACATGCAAGATACAAACAAGCAATAATAACACATCTACACAATAATTGATCTAAGTAAACGGTTAAGGAAGTAAACTATAAATATCAAATGAACAACAAGACATTTATGGAAAGAGTTTTGTATTGCTGTATATAAAAGTGGGAATACAAAGAAGAGTGAGGATTACAACCAAGCCCTAACGTTACAATCTTCCTCCAACAATCCAAGCCAATGCCTCTAAGGAGAAATGGGTGCCTCCAATGGATGAATGATGATCTCCTAAGCTCTATTCCACCAGCATATGGATGCTATAGACTTCCTCCCTTTGGAATGGGAAGGAGCTTCATATATATAGGACTAGGAGGATAAGATAGGTTGAGAAATAGTGGGAGAGGACTAAGGGATCCTCCCAAAGGGTTAGGGAACCAAATTTCAGCTCTCCTATAGGTTAAGGATAGAGATCCAAGTCACACACCTTCGAGAAATCGCTCGAAGATGCCCTTTATCCACATTAACTAACATCGACGCAAGTTTCAATAGGACAACCTGCGACAGATAGGGACGGCGCATGCTAAACAAGGGTGATGTGATCCATCGATGCAAGTGGTCAGGAAACCACCTACGACGAACCTAGTTGGGCGCAAGTTGCTAGGGAGAAACCTACGACAACCCAACTAGACCCTATGAAAAAGGGGTCAGTAAATTCTCATGTTTGACTTCCTAGTGTTAAGATTTAATATGATAAGACAGAAAATAGCAGCATTGCATTCCATTTCATAATAATAGCATATACAGGATCACTGAAGAAACAACAAGCACAGCATAAACACAAGAGACACAGATTTATCCTGGGAAACCCTCATGGGGTAGAAAACCTAGCAAAGCTTCCTCAATATAGATGATCAGCAATATACAAAGATGTAAACCAAAGACATTATCTCCTCCTCCACCATAGCAGACCTCTCCTCCACAAGTGCGCTACTCTCAAGTGAGTGAGTGTGTGTAAAATGAGGAATACACCTCCTCTATTTATACACTACTCCGACTTTTCTTTTACACAAATCATGTAGGCTCGTATTTAACCATTGGGTTAAATACCCCACTACAACTGACTGGGCCGACCCCTCTAGGGTGGTCTAATAACCCTTTGACCCACATAACATATACAAGGCCGACCCCCACTAGGGAAGTCTAATAACCCAAGTTACCACATTCCGATGGAGGAATAAACATCTCCGGATATACAATAAGATCTTCACGGAGGAATGAAACATCTCCGGAATAATAAAGTACAATTATAATATTCTTTGAAGTTACAATATCTCAACACTCCCCCTTAACGAGAAGGATATTATAACAGCATCTGCACGAGCAAGGAGTCATCAACATCATACATGATACATCTATAAATCATTGGAAGCTTTCTCAACATCATCAGTAACTCAACCAGTTACTGGAACATCTTCAATACTGGAACATCAACATCTTCAGTACTGAGTCTTTATCTTCTGCAGCACTCAAACAGCTACAGCAACATCAATATCTGAATCCTCACGATTGCCGGCATCGTCATCACACGATCATCATCGTCGTCTAGATCAACATGATCAGCATCGTCACATCAACTCGATCTACAACATCTGGTTCATCACAATCTACAACATCTGGATCATCTCGATCTACAGCATCTGGATCATGTCGATCTACAGCATCTGGATCATCTCGATCTACAACATCTGGATCATCATGATCTACAGCATCTGGATCATCTTGATCTACAGCATCTGGATCATCTCGATCTACTGCATCTGGATCATCTCGATCTATAGCATCTGGATCATCTCGATCTACAACATCTAGATCATCTCGATCTACAACATCTGGATCATCTCATTCTACAGCATCTGGATCATCTCGATCTACAGCATCTGGATCATCTGGATCATCATGATCTACAGCATCTGGATCATCTCGATCTACAGCATTTGCATCATCATGATCTACAGCATCTCGATCTATAGCATCTGGATCATCACGATCTACAGCATCTAGATCATCAGTATTAGTATCCACACCAATACAAGTATACACATCATCAATACAAGTATCCTCATCAATACAAGTATACATACAAGTATCCTCATCAATACATATCATCAATACAAGTATTAATACATCAATACAAGTATCCTCATCAGTGATAATAGCAGCATACCCTGCAACACACACGATCATATTATAGGATGATAAATCCCGCTCTCTTTAGTACATAGGTCCATGGATGATACAATCCAGATCATGTTCCAGGATGATCAATCCTTATCACTTTAAGACAAGTCTCATGTCTAGGGACGATGCAATCCCATCACGTACATTTTGAACCCAGTTCATGGACGATGCAGTCCTCACATGTACCTTTAAGACAAGTCTCATGTCTAGGGATGATGCAATCCCAACACGTACATTTTGAACCCAGTTCATGGACGATGCAGTCCTCACACGTACCTTTAAGACAAGTCTCATGTCTAGGGATGATGCAATCCCAACACGTACATTTTGAACCGAGGTCCAAGGACGATGCAATCCTATCTTCAATTATCGGAGACATCATTCTACGGATCAATTCTGGGACCTAAGTTCGGGGAAGATACAATCCCCTACCTGTTCATTCAGGACTTCATTATCGAAGACCCACTCTACGGCTCAATTCTGGGACCGAAGTCCGGGGAAGATACAATCCCCTACCTGTTCATTCAGGACTTTATTATTGGAGACCCAGTCTACGGCTCAATTCTGGGACCGAAGTCCGGGGAAGATACAATCCCCTACCTGTTCATTCAGGACTTCATTATCGAAGACATCATGTCTACGGATAAATTCTAGGACCAAAGTCCGGGGAAGATACAATCCCCTACCTGTTCATTCAGGACTTCATTATCGAAGACATCATGTCTACGGATCAATTCTAGGACCGAAGTCCAGGGAAGATACAATCCCCTACCTATTCATTCAGGACTTCATTATCGAAGACATCATGTCTATGGCTCAATTCTGGGACCGAATTCCGGGGAAGATACAATCCCCTACCTGTTCATTCAGGACTTCATTATCGAAGACATCATGTCTACGGTTCAGTTTTGGGACCGAAGTCCGGGGAAGATACAATCCCCTACCTGTTCATTCAGGACTTCATTATCAAAGACATCATGTCTACGGATCAATTCTGGGACCGAAGTTCGGGGAAGATACAATCCCCTACCTGTTCATTCAGGACTTCATTATCGAAGACATCATGTCTACGGCTCAATTCTAGAACATGTGTTCAAGGATGATGCAATCCCTCTTCTTTCTCGGAGACACCTATCTACGGCTCCTTTTAGAACATGTGTTCAAGGATGATGCAATCCCTCTTCTTTCTCGGAGACACCTGTCTACGGCTCCTTTTAGAACATGTGTTCAAGGATGATGCAATCCCCTTGTCACCTTAGACCCTGTCTAAGGACCATCCACCAACCTCTCTGTCGGCATCACTAATATAGGTATTCACATCATCGACCTCACTGTCGATGCAGGAGATCTCATCATAAGTGATCACATCACTCCCCCTTTCGAGGAGGGTCCTTCTAAACTATATTAAGTTTGTCTCGGAAAACTTTACTTTCGGTAGAGGTTTGGTTAGTACATTGGTAACTTGTTACAAATTCGAACATATCTTGTATATAGAAATGTCAGATCTCTATGTGCTTTGACTTATCATGGAACACTGGATTCTGTGCCATTTTGGTACAACTCTGTTTGTCACATAGGATCATAGTTAGGTCTATCTCTAAGTCAAACAATCCTGAAGCCATACTACTTCATAACTTAGCAGAGCAAGCAGCCATATATTCTGCTTGTGCTAAGAGCCACATTATATTGTTTCCTGCTAAACCACGAGATCATGGCTGATCCCAGACAATAACATCCTCTCGATGTGCTCTTCCTGTCTGATACACTTCCTTCCCAATCAACATCTGTGTAGCCATCTGAAGTCATGATCTCCAAGATAACATAGATGAAAGTCTATTGTATCCTTTAGGTACCGCATCACATGATTTGCAACTTATCAGGTGAACACATCTAGTTTCCACTAGATACTGACTCAAGGTGCTCACAGCAAAGCATATATCTGACCTAGTATTCATTAGATACATCAATGACCCAATAATTTTTCTGTACAGAGTTATATCCACTAACTCTGATGAGTCATCTGCTAACAGCTTCAAGTTGGAATCCATGAGAGTGGCCATTCCAACACATTAATTCTTCTCAGGATTTCTCAGCATACTTTCCCTAGTTGAGAAAGATTCCTTACGAGCCTTGCCATACTTCTAGACCTAGGAAGTAATGCATCAATCTGAGATCTTTCATTTTCATTTCTGCAGCCATCTTCTTCTTTCTTTTCATGATCTATTTCTCATTCCCTATCAGAAAGATATCATCTACATACAATAATAGTATGATCCATAACCTTAAGGTAAAGGTTAGGAACAACTTTACTTTTGGTAAAGCCCAAGCTTATCAAGAACCTGTCAGTTCTCCCTTTGTGACTGAACATCATTCACACTCTGCATTGAATGATCTTCTGCATATCTATCTATGCCATCTCTCGTTAGATGGGTCTACTGATATGGGCTTCAATATCATTCAAAATCTGTGGTGAGTTCCTTCTTGCATCCATGTCATCTGTGTCTAGAAACCATATTCAACCTTGTAGCAAAGGTTGAGATCCACATCACCCATGGTGATCATTAAGCTCATCAATTGATTATCGATCCTGGGTACCCATACAGAACCTGATTCACACTTCTTCTTTAATTACATCATTAAGAGAATGGTCTTATCTAGTCACTTTGGAGCAAACATCTCGTCATGATTCTCTTCCTTTTTCTAAGAGAATCTTCTAGCCATGAGCCTTCTATATTTTGTTTGATTTGTAAATCTTCTTGTTGAACATCCATCACTTGTTCGGTGTTCATCATTCTTCATGATCTTTCCTACATATCAAAATTAAGTACATGATTAGTAATACTTCATAATCATGAAATCATGTTGACATGATAACCTATTATGCATACAGATATCATTTACATAGTTATGCAACTATCTTGACCAATACTTTGGCACAACACTTTTCCATATCCTGTATGCATACAGTGGCTATCTAGATGCCTTCCATCTCTACCAAAACATACTATCGAGAGTGTGCACAGCTCTCAGCATGTTAGTAAAGAGGTTTCATTCTAGACAAGCAACAATGGAATGTTTATCCAACTTACCAATCATATGCATATTAGTAGTATATTGTTCAATGCTCTATGAATGTTTACACTCAGCATGATATATTCTAGGAATACAAATATGCATACAACCTATTACAGGCAATATCATTTACTATTTCAAATAACAACTCAAATACTTATCTTTTATGTTTGTGTGGTTGCCTCCCGCTTGATCTTCTGTATGTCTTTTGAACTTCTATTCATTCTGTACCACTGTGCATGCTCAAGTGTCATCCTCATGATCTCATACACAACCATACATTCATTAGTATATTCTCAATGTTATCAAAACATTATAGTTCTAAATAATCTTGAAAATGTATAGTCATGATTATAGATAATATTCAAGGTTTCAGGGAAGTCTTCTTTTACTCATGCATATTCTTGTTTGATCTGGTTAGTTAAATCATCAACCAAGATAAGAGACATAATATGCATAAACCCTTGATTACTAACTTTATGAATAAGCATAACCAATCATACCAAGTATACTTATATAAGGGATCCTAACACAAGTTAAGATTCTAACATGACATAGGAAAACATACCTGGATTCGTATACTTGCTTAGTTATGTCTAACATACCTAATCAATATCTTCTTTTGTTCTCTTCAATGATTTAGAGATCCTATGCTGGAACCTGCATATCTCATAGGTTAAGCATAATAGAACAAAGTCATACATACCTTGTAAGTAGAACTTCTATGTGATCAAAGATTATGGATGAGTCTTTGTCTTCATGTTATCATGGTCATGGAACTTGATTTGTCTTTTGTGATGTACCTGTATCTTGTTAGCAGACAACATCAACCTCATACAACACCACAGTGCATTAGTACAATCATATAGCCCTAATCAATGAATGTCTTCTATCATTCACATGCATTCATACTGTTACTAGGGTGATGAGACAATTCTAACATTAATCAAGATTGCACTAATAAATAATATGAAGACAGACATATTATGAACTTTATCAGGAATCAGATTTCAAGACATACATGTATCTCCTTAAGACATACATGTCAAGACTTCTTGTAGTCTTCTTATGTAAGGCCTTAGCCTCAACTCCCCCTGAAACTTGATCTGGAGCTTGATTAGGGGTTTTTTAGAGAAACCCTAAAAATTTAATCTTTGACTTTCACACTTCTGAATGGATGGAAGGATGTGTCTTCCTGAGCTGATCAAACTAGCATACTTCAATTTTGAAATCTCCAAAATTTGACCCCTCAAAATTTGCCTTCGAAACTTCTGGATCTTCTGGACAGGATCCCGAACTAGGGTTTGATGAAACCCACCCTTCTACCCAATCAAAAGGTTCGATCCAAGGCTCTAAACTCTTATTTTTCTGAGGAGATTCCAGCCGTGGTTACAGACTTCAAAAATTCCAACTTTTGCTAAAGCCCTAATTTTCCATCTTTCCGATCAAAATCCCAAACTGGGGTTTGATCAAGCGCGGTCTTCTACCCAGCCAAAAAATTCGATCTTGGTCTCTAAATTTTGATTTTCCTGAGTAGCATTCAGCCGTGGATTCCGATTCCAAAAATTCTAACTTTCTCCGAAACCCTAAATTCCGGAAGCCATGAATGAAGGTGCTCCAAAAATAATTATGTTTTGACAGAAATATGTACCTGATTGTTTCTGCTGTAACTCTGAACTTTTCGCTCCACAGGGTCTGAAAACATTTTCTGTGGTATCCTGACCTGTCATATTTCCATCCCAATAGTTCTGACCTCAATTGGATTTTCTGAGAGAGAGTTATGCCAAGTTTCGCAACGTGACCTGTTTATGGGATAAAACAGGAGAGCGAACTTTTACGGCATTCCACGTGTCACTGGTTCAACTTCGGCCTCTGAAAAATTTTCCTGAGATAGTACAGTCTGTGTACTACCTGTCACTTTTTACAAAATTTCATTTGGAGCTTCCTAGCCCAAGTTATGACCTTTTTTCCAAGGTCAGCTGATTTTGGCTGAGATCTGGAAGAGGCAGAAACCCTAACTTGTACTGATCATAACTCACAAAGTACAACGAATCTGAGGGTGTCCTTTAAACACAATGTACCTATGGATGTCATCTACGACCTGTAAACTTTTCAGATCCTGAACCTTCGCAGAAATGGATTTATAGCGAAAGTTCCACGATGACTGGTTTTTGCTATGTAAAACCCAAACCTTCAAATTGTCGTAAGTGAAGCAAGTGTCGTAAGTGCCATACATTTCCTTCCTTCAGGTTAGCTCTGATACCATGTTAAGATTTAATATGATAAGACAGAAAATAGCAGCATTGCATTCCATTTCACAATAATAGCATATACAAGATCACTGAAGAAACAACAAGCACAGCATAAACACAAGAGACACAGATTTATCCTGGGAAACCCTCATGGGGTAGAAAACCCAGCAAAGCTTCCTCAATATAGATGATCAGCAATATACAAAGATGTAAACCAAAGACATGATCTCCTCCTCCACCATAGCAGACCTCTCCTCCACAAGTGCGCTACTCTCAAGTGAGTGAGTGTGCGTAAAATGAGGAATACACCTCCTCTATTTATACACTACTCCGACTTTTCTTTTACACACATCATGTAGGCTCATATTTAACCATTGGGTTAAATACCCCACTACAACTGACTGGGCCGACCCCTCTAGGGTGGTCTAATAACCCTTTGACCCACATAACATATACAGGGCCGACCCCCACTAGGGAAGTCTAATAACCCAAGTTACCACATTCCGACGGAGGAATAAACATCTCCGGATATACACTAAGGTCTTCACGGAGGAATGAAACATCTCCGGAATAATAAAGTACAATTATAATATTCTTTGAAGTTACAATATCTCAACACCTAGTCATGAAACTTCAGGGATGTTTACACTGGGTCTTATGGTGGAAAGATTTAGGTGTAACATTCTTCCTAAAAAAACACCATTAAAAACACCTAACAATCAATGTGCCAAGCAAAATGCAAAGAGCTAAAATCAAGAAGTTAACAATTGACAAATGTCGAACATTTCTTACTTGACAATTTGAACATTCACTAAGTAATTTATCTAGAAGCTGATGTCTTCTGCTAAAAGGATTCTCTTCAAAAAATGGTGGTTTTTGGAAGACCACAAACCAATTTGGAACTTGGCTCCAAGGCAGAGTGGTTCTTGGAACATTCCAAAAGCTAGCATAAGTTTAAAATATTCTACTAAATGGATGGTTTTTGGTTGACCATAATCCAAAAAAGGTAGTTTTAGGATGACCACAAACCAAGTGCCTATTGAATCATCCTAAATAAATTACAATCCATCAAGGTCAACTTCGAAACTTGAAGTCTGACAATCACCACTATGTTCCCCCTATCAATCGAAAGGTGAAAAGTCTAGGACCAATAAATTGATCCTCAAATCATCAAATACAACCCCCCATGAAAGTAGAAAGGGGAAAACACAATGTATTTGAGTGGATTCTAAAGACTCAATACTCAACTCAGAAGACACTTCACATGGGCCTCGATCATGCCCTAAAATCAACAAATCCAAAACATTGTGTACCATCCACTGTTGAAACTGCTCCTCATAAACATGGTTAAACCTGTGAATGAACCCATCAATAAGATCTGGCTAATATCTTGGCTTCCAAACTCCAACTACAAGTCCATAACGATTCAAAATATAATTGTTTCTTCTTAACCTTTTTGTTCTTTTGTCACCTTTTGAAGAGGTGATTGGTCTTCCCATGGAAACTTCATCGGTGAATATCAAAACAATTTGATTCATGATGGCCAATTCAGTAATAGTGTCAACATTGTATGGGTTCATCATTCAACTAACTATCATCAATGGCATCTGCATTCTAAACATTCTTAATTGCATCATCAACATGTTCATGTTTATGATCAGTATTCTCATGTTCTACCTTTTGAACAACTTCATTCATAAAGCCTCCACTCACAAACTTGAGTGGTTTGCTATAATCAGGAATATGGAAAAGGTTATCATAATCCTTTTCATATCCTATGCCACATCGATTTCTTTTGAACTATACCTCTTCCCAATATTAGATGGCAGGATTGGAAAGATTATGTTGAACATGTTCATGATGATCTTCACCTTCTGCATTTGTCGTTGTTTCATTGAATTGGTCTTATACTTACAACTAATCATCATCAAATTCAAAAAGAGAGTTGTTCTGAACAATAACTAGTTTAGAATGTTTCTTTGTTTGACCATGTTGGAGCTGAGTCTGAGAAGGTCAATTTTGTCTTGTGAATCTTGTAAACATGTGAGCATATCACCAAGAGTTGTCTTATCAATCGTAACAGAGTTTTCGTCAGTAAATAGTTGTAGAGTGTTCAATAAATACTAATTCTCAACTTTGATCCATTTGAATGAGCTTCTTACAATTGATGAGGATGTCAAATTCTACCGAAAATCGACCAATTTACAAGATAAAAGTAAAATACCTTATAGCAACTTAAAATTTCGTAAAATAAACAAATCCTTATAATACCAATTACAACATTTGAAAAGGCCTCAAATTTCTCGCTTTTAATTCACTCAAATCCAAGTTATAACTCCACAAGGATCCCCAAAGTAAAATCATAAAAAACACTAATCCTCGTGACTTCCAAAAAAAGCATATTATAAAAAAATGTATGCTTCTTGTCATGAATATTATGGAAGTCTAATCCTTACGACTCCCAAAAAAAGGCATATAATAAAAAAATGTAGGATTCTTGTCGTGAATATGAAAGTGTATAAACATAGATCCTCTCTTCTATAAAATATGAAATCAAACACATACCCAAAATCATAGCTACAACATGGAAATGTCTTCACATAGGAATGAATCATATTGGTTCTCTTCATTCACACTAGCTAGGGTTTCCAAAGTTGGTGAGTGCGCCTTTGACCACAACTATCACTCCTAGTACCAGACAACGTTGGTGAGTGCGCCTTTGACCACAACTTACTCTGGTCTCTGTATTTCGCTTGCAGTTTTCAGTGAACACATTGATGCAACTTTGGCCTCTCTTTCATATATTGCCTCCTTCATGTAATGTGCATATGGGCAGGTATTTCATTCATTTCAATGCTAATTCGTCTCACATTTCTTTCATTGTTGAGAATGAATTCAATAGTCATAGTTCTACACACCATCGATGATCCAAACCCTTCTGTGAACTTTATGAAGTCAGTGACAATGCAGAGAATTATACCAAAAACAATGAGAAAGGCGCAGATTGTGAGGTCGACAGCAGGTTCAAACTTTTCATATTTGGATGAGTTCACTCATCGCATGGAATTTGCTTGAAACCTGTGGATGCTTCTTGTATCGTTCACTGGAAACAACCATACGCATGGAAAACATGATAGAAATAATGATGCGACTGAAAAATGTGAAAAATCTTGATGCTTGGCTCAATACATTGATTATCTTCACCTTGATAATGCATGCAAGGAAAACGAACAAAGCAGTAGAGAGCACCGTGAAAAGGATGTGAGAGTAGTCTATTATTGAGCAGTACGTTCCTTGGAAGGGAGAACATGGGATTAGGCCATTTGATGTAGAGGAAACTTGTATTCACTAATGTTGAGATGCGACCAAGCACCAATGGTAACTGAAAATATGGTCTTACAAAAGGATCGGCCGGATAGTTCTCAGGTTTTTCAAATGGTTTTTACAACCAGAAAAGAACCAGTGAACGCTCCGGTTTTAGGGTTTATGATTTATGGGATTTAAAGTTGGAACATTAATATGGTAATAATGCAATTCAAATATTATTCACACATAGGATTTGAGGAAAAACGACCAGCAACATATACAACCTTAGGAGCCATGAATAATCTTGACAGGTCAAGACCAAACGTGCAGGTGAAAGAAAATAAGAAATATGAATGGGAAAGTGAGGTCAGGGTAGACAAAATACAGGATAAGAAAAACTTATATGTTATGCAGTGGTAGTGAGGAGAAGAGGAAACATATTTAAAACCCTGAAATTGGCTTGAAAAACACTACATTTAATAGCCTCCTACTTAAACCCTAAAAATTAAAGGAGTGCAGTAGAGAAACACTTATTACAAACCAAAAATAAAATAAAACATCTAACCTTGTGTGTCTGCTCGGAAATGTGAAACTACTTGTAAACCAACACTACGGGTAGTTTCTTTGCTTGGTTTCACCAAGCCTAAGACCATATATATGTTATGATGCCATTGTTAGAAAGACTAGCCATGAAAGTCAAGAATATAATGTAGAGCCCTAATTATTATTAAAATCCTAATTGTTAATAGAAATTAAATTTTGAATAAACAAGGCAAAATAATAAAATGAGTATAGTTAATTTACAAATTCATGTTCATGGTAAATATTTTGGAGGATATCACAAGTAGATTCTGTAACACAAATTATGAATATAATTTCATAATACTCAATAGGAAGAGGAAGAGGACGTACCTCTTCTAACATGTGCGTACAGATATACCGTAGGAGCTAATAGGAACATGCGGACAACAACTTGGAAAACCAAATTTTGGGGACCGCTCTCCTCCCAACCAACCCCTAAGTCATAGACGGGGAGCCCCCGAGCCTGCCAACCCAGTCATCACAATCAGAGTCCTATTCTACCCTCAACCTCCAAACCTCCATCTCCATAGAACCCCTTTCCTTCGACCAAACATACCCAAACAAGAGCATAAAAACCAAGAAGACCCCAAAATCAGCCCCCAATTCCCCTATTTAGGTATACTTCAAATTTTAATTTTATAAAAAATAATTATGCATGAGGGCCACATGGCCTTCATGCATTCTACTTTATTTAATAAAGTTTAATTAACTTCACCCTAGATTAGTAGCTAATTAACTTTATTAATATTTCTCATTTTTTTTTGTCATTGAATTAATTCCACTTTATTAATACTTCATTATTAGCTAATGAAGGATTAAGAATTCTAATCCTTGATTAGCTTTTTATGGGTGTTACATACTCCCCCCTTCGAGAAACTTCGCCCCGAAGTTATACTCCTCACAAAGATAGGTTCACAACACAAAATAGCATCATACATAGCACAATACTTACTTAATTAGTATAGTATATATATACATATTTAATACTATTGTGAAGATGAAAACTCTTGTGTGTGGCCAGTACACAAGAATTTTCCTCCTTCACTAATACATTCAATGCCCTGTTGGCCTGATTTTATGAATCAGAGCCAATAAAGAGGTTTTATCCACACAATCAACTTAAAGCAGCGTCCGGTGTGTTTGGATTAACAAGACCTCGCAGGTTATGGTCCTGCTACCAGCTAGTTTGTCTCTTAAGGAAACCTTAAAACTAGCAAAATCTAACCTATTCTAACGTTTATCCTATCTATATATCTACAAATGTCCTAAGGTTGCTTTCGTAAGGAAAGACTTCGATTTTTGGGAAGTTTTCTAAATATGAAAGCTTACTTACAGTATGCAGAATGATTTAACAGTGCTTAATCAATAATAAAATAAACTTTAAAACTAATTAATCTATCTATCCTATTTAACTCTATCTCAGCTGAGAGCAATTTTGAAACTATATTAATTATTAATCAATAACAGAAAACTGAAGTATGCTCTAAATAAACATATTTAAATCATAACGAAAGTAATTCTGCTATGTAATAATAGAAATGAGATTTAACCTCTACATACACAGTCAAATTCCACTTCCAAAACTGATTAATAATTAACTATCAAGACAGTCATTTGAATTTGAAATAATGCTCATTTAAAATTCACCGTTAACATACAAATGAAATTTTAAATAAACAGGAAAGTATATCATTAAAACTGATGTTTATAGTGAACACACTAATAAACAAAACCATAATGAAATATTTATTCAACAACTAACTTGAGATGATAAAGTGAGAAAAATATTTAAACGTCAATGTGTCACAGCACACAGAGTTCATGTATAAACAGAAGATAACAAACAGAAATATATGTATATATATTTATAAATCCAAAAACGAATACCAGTCACAGTATCATTCGCAGATATCAAGTATCATCCACATGAAAGCTTCAGCTTCAAGTTTGATGTAGTACTAGTAATAAAATATATTTCAACAAGTTTTCTTCCACACTCCATCCCCCCGAGTTCATCAAAAATCTCCACTTATATACTACTGAGAGTCAGTTTTGCTATAAATGTTGCATGCAACATTATAGGAACTATTTAACCAAAAGGGCATCTAATTACACCTACTACTAAAAATAAAAATCGACTGGCCTGAGTCGAGGTATCTCAGAAAGTTCTTGCCCATTCACAAAACTCCAGCTTGTAACAAATCAGCTACATCTTCATGCCATCGCATCAACCACGTCCTGTATTCTTGGAAGAAGGGGGTGATAAAACTTCCTGCATTAAATTCAATCAATGCATTATATTAAAATCAATTTGACACAGTTAACAGAAATACTTAAAAATTATAAATGCATGCCTGTTAAATCTCCGATTTTACAGGCATGCAAAATCGAAATAACCGTTACCTGTTATACTGCGACATGAGAGAAGAGAAAACTATTAAGCCTCATTATGAAGAGCGACTACTCTTCTAGCTTCGGCTAATTTAGCCTTCAACCTGATAATTTTAACATTTTGTTTTTCAATTCGTTCCAATAACAGCTGATTCGTTTTTAATATTGATTTCTTGGATTTCTTGAATTGATTCTTCTTCATGTTGGCCCTTTTCCACCTGTCAATCCATTCTAGCAATTCTTTCCTGAAAGTTTTGTTTTCTTCTTCCAATAAGGCTGTACTTAATAGACACTGTTTACGCTTTCCTCTGGACTCTGTGATTTTATCTTGATAAATATTTCCTAATACCTGTTGCAGGGTTTCGTCTTCTCTAGCTACATGAGGAGAACGAGGACTGTCACAATGCTGATTGTGTAATGGTTCAAGTTCTACAGTGTCAACGTTTATTTCTGGTTGATTTCCCTCGACCTCACCTGATTGCACATCACTTCCCTGCGCAGTAGCAGAATTCCCTACATCCATTGTGTTAGGGACAGGCATCGGAATATCATCCTCAATATTTACAACTGTAGGTTCAGTAGCTGTAGATTTGGAAGTCTGTGGATCATACCTATATCTTGGAATCGAATGGAGATTATGCATGCTTCTAGTGACTCTACGCAAAAACGATAAGTTTTCAACATTCAACCCTTCCTTGTCACAACAAACCTGAGCCAAATGGTTCAACTTATGCATAGAATTTTTATCACATTCATCAGGTTTAACAATTTCGTCTTCGGCTGATCCTTCTTTTAATTTTGCAGGGTTGCCATCATTCTTACCAGGTTCGGGTTCTTCTAATATTTCCCTAGAATCGCAGGGAACTGAAACCCTATCAGCATATTCATTTACCTCATCATCTATGGACATGTTTACGACCCCTGGTTCCTTAACCTCTGAGCTATTAACCTCAGGATTTATAACTTTTCATCTTTTACGAGTTCGAGGAGATGGATTAGGCCAATACTGTGTTGGCCCCAATTGACAATCAACTAGAAATTTATCCCAAGACAGACCTTTTGCAGATAATTGGAATTGCAGTAAAATTTTTATCAATCCATGATGACACAAACTATTGTCAGGGTTATTGAAATTCCTTACAGACTGTGACATTTTCTTAAGGCTTTGCCAAAGATAGAAGGGCAAATTAAGTTTATAACCCTTTACTGCTAACAACAACCGTAAATGATACAAGTGCAAATGGGAAAAACGTCCACAACAGGTTACGTACCTTACGAAGATTTCATAGTAAGCTCTCCATTTGGGCTTTAGAAATTTTACAGGTACGCCTATCCTCAATTTCGTTTTATCTGGTAAAGGCATTAACAAAGCCAAACACTTCTTCTTGTCAACCATAGTGCCCTTAAACCAGCGTTCTCCCACTTGGGGAAGTTTCGTGGCTTCAGCAATTTTGTCTTCATTGATAACAAATTCGAAACCCCCAATTCGCACCCTGTCATCTTCAAAACTCATTGCAAACATCTTGGTAATCTCCGCATGATGACCATCAAAGCTTCGAAAGAAATGTGTCCATCCCATTTTCTCAAATCTCTTGGCAACTTCCTGGTTGGATTCAATAATTTCAAACCCTGAGATCTCAAAATGATTCAGAGGAGACATGGTTTCTCCAGCACTTTCTGGGCTTGGTCGCGAAATGAAAGGGAAAGTGAAAACAGAGGGAATAGGTATCCATACACACGACATGATAGATAATCTTCACATGCTTCAAATCTAATCAGAAATCAAATCTCTGAACCTACCATTTTAGCGGGATTTCGAGCAGTGATAAATGTTACAACTTTCACACTACACCATGATTTATGCCAATTTATCTACGTTTGACCATGCCTGTTAGTGATAACCACTTAACTTGGCGAACCAGCAATATTAAGACTGATAGAATCATCATTACGATCATTGATTATTGACAGTGGTTCATAATTAATAGGTACAATGGCGTAATTTGAAATGACCGTTAGTATTTAACACTGTCAACACGATTTAACCAAATGCATACAACTGTCGATTCTGTCAAGGGGTGAAAGCCACGTTTTCATACCAGCTCATCGATCCAAAACGTTTATTGATTTAACCATTGATTTATTGCATGGCCAGTTCATGAAACAATCATCCCTGTTTTATCATGTTACGTAGTGGTATGAAGAGTAATAAATCGCATTTTAATGTTAAGTAGGCATTAATCAAATGGCTAGCTTAATGTTTATTCTATGTATATGTACAAAGCTATATATATATATGTATAACACTAAGTTTTAAAACCTTTATACATCCTATTGACACATTATACCATCATATAGGGTATTTATCATATGTAAAAAGTTTCCTATACAAACCTTATCTATCCATTAACTATGATATTTACAAAGTTCATAATAGGGTATTCCTTATGATATTAACTTTCAAAATTTCTCTTAGTCTTAGGACTAATAATACCCTATTTAATATACAATGTGTTTTATGAAATTTCTCTTGGTACAAATCCTATAAGTCACATAAATTCATTTTGATGTTTCCAATAGCTTTAATGAGAATTTATGAAACTTGTCTGATATTCGTTTAAAAGCCAAGTTTTATGATCAAGTTCCTATCAACTCTAGAAACATTAAATTACTTTCCTTTGATTAAGAGTACCTTCAGAATCAAAGATTCTGAAGGTGCTCTAACATAATTTTTGAATTGATAAATCACATAAAGAGCTGATCTCTCTTCATTTTGTCAAGAAATGAAGAGGTTGTTGCTGGCTGCCAACATGCCCTAATTACAACATGTTCTTGTTTAATTACCTAGGGTCTAATATGAAACCATTCATACAAGTTATGCATTAACTCCATCGTACACTTTATAAATAGTAAGAATAAATAGATAAAAAAAAATCAAAACTGACTCAATGAGACAGAAAGACATAACACATATCCCCCAAACTCCTTCATTCCTTACTCACCCTCTCCCATAGAATCATACCACCCGAGCAACCTCCATAACCCTCCACACCAACACTCCAGGTGGTCCCGCTCGCCATGGAACAAGCCCTCTATTGTAACTTGTCCGTAGACAGTACATGAGGCATCGAAAGCTTTATGGCTAGCATAATTGCTAAACCGATCTATGGACCTCATCGGACGCACCGGATTTTGGTTGACTTTTGGTATCTATTTTGACCTCATTGGATTTTGGTCAACCAGGCATCTTGAAAGGTTGGCCTTGAATCCCTCCATATCTATCCAAGGCAACCAAACCCATGCATCGAAAGTCCTCCATATACCTCCCTCTATGGCCGATGTACCTCAAGCCGTGGAATTTCAGTATTAGACCTCATCGGTCGCACCGGATTTTGGTCTCCTCTGGTCACCTCATCGGCTGCACTGGATTTTGGTCGAACATGCATCAAAACCGTTGCTGGCAAGGTATTACTGAGTGAGTTTGTCCCCAACTACTTCCTCGTAGTTATGGGCTCCCATGAGATCGTGGTTTCTAAAATGACTCAGCCTCAAAGGCCCCAGAGTGGAATTCTTGCAACACTTCCACTCACAATCATAAAGTCGATCATTAATCATCACAAAATATATTCACATACATTATGATATCACTTCATGATCATTTCTTATCCATAAACCAAGTGTAGTTACTTAAAAAAAAAATTCAAGAAACCCATGCTACGACAAGCCATCCCCCATCATAATGAAAGATGCCATTATCATCTATACTCAATATATACTAAAGAATCGATTAAGCATCACATAATATCAAGACATTCATTGATGTTCTATGTTCTGACAATCATGAAATAATAAGTGTGCAGACTTGTATACTAGCATAAAATACCCACATCTTATGGATTAGGATATGTCAAGTAATATTCATCCATACAATCGACATTATGCATAACTTTGCATATTACATCGTCTATGTGCCATCTACTATAATGAAGCCATTAATTATCGTTTCAACATCACATACGAGAACATAAAATATGCTAAACATCGTATGAAATCACCATCCTACTGAGCATCAATATCATCATATCACTAATAAGATATTTTCAGAATTATCATTGCAATTGCATTGTGTATTAATATCATACCATGAACATGGAAAATAAAAATAAAAATCATACCATGCTTTCATAACCAAAGTCATAGTGTGCGTTTATAATCAACAATATATATTAATGTTAGTGAAAGACATCACACCCCTTCCTAGAAGATTTCTCGATCATTTTATGCTCATAAAATATATTTCTTAAATTAATTATTCAAAGGAAAAATGTAGGACATTTAATAGTATCACTAAACTCTAAAATTAAATTTAATTATTATTAGAATATCTGTCACGTACCCACCCATCTCTCCATGGCAAGGAAGGGAACGTGAAGTCAATCTCTGGGGCTTTCACATAATCTCAGCCATATTCATTAGAATCATATGAATAGAAAAAGAGTGTGCAGATGCAAATCAAGCAAGTATGCACAGCGGAATTAAGACTCATCCACACACACAATTCATGCTCATCCATCACATCAAAATAATCATCAAATTAAACATTGCAGAAGTAAATACACATCAGATACTTATCTTCCTTTCGCAATTGTCCCAAGCAACTAGCTATGTCGCTGCAACGTTCCACCCAACCGTAGGCTCTTTGACGGCATATACTGAATCCGTCCAAAGGCCACCCTTGAGCTGGGAATGATTCTTACAAGGAAAAGGGGACATTCGCTCATTCACAGCCAATTAATCATTTCATCTGAGCCAAGCCAGTCCACGACTGCGTTTATCAGGCTACATTTGAACCCTGGAGGCTTACACTCAAGCTCAAGCCAAAGCCATGGATACCCATAACCCATACCCAACATACTCTTCTCTCCAACGGCAAGCACAAACATGGGGCAGGGATACACATTTTAAACAATGGGATTTACAAATAATATGGCCATGGGTTTTCCCCAAATCGTGGGCACCCCAAAAATGGATTGGGAGAAGGAAATTTGACCATAGGGAAGAAAATGATTTCTCCCACAAATATAGCAGCATTCAGTGGGCCAAAGAGCCTCTATACACCCCCAAATTGATTTCCTCTTTCTTCTCAACTGGTATATAACACAAAAATGCCCTTCTCTCAGCTGAGAAAGAAGTAAACACAGAAAAACCATGGAGGAAAATGCCCAGGTGGCTCCAAACTCGTGAGGGAGGAATACTAGTTGATGGATAATGGCTTGGGGGAGAAATTCATGGCTCTTTTCTTGCCCAAGAAGCAAAACGCAATTTTCCATGCAGGGTGGCTTGCCCATACTCGAATTTGGACAGCCATACCTCTCATTCCCCAACGCATTAATTATCTCAACCAACTCTTGGGAGAAATCAATGATTGGGTACAAAAGTCAACATGGGTAGTTGAGGGTTTGATGGGTTCTCTCATTGACACTTGGCTTGACTCTATTCGCTCAAGAGTTTGAATGTTTCCCTCCCAATTCCTTGTAAAATCATGCCCTCATCTCTTTGTTGCATTGCATAGTTAGTTGTGGGTATTTTATTAAAAATGCATATTTACATGATGTTTGAATTTCCAACGTGCTTGGCTAGCACGCGAACCATACGCATCAGTAAATCTATGGCGAGGCCTTGGCCTTGAGCTCCTCACCATGATTTTATAACAATATTACATCATTTACATTTTTAATGTGATAGGGTCAAGGATGGGGACGTGACAATATCCTATCAATTTGTTAATATTTACATTCCTAAAACATTTCACAAATCCATCTAATATTTTCAAGAATTGTCAATCTACTTAATGGCTTGTCAAAGTGAGTCAAGGATAAGTAGCTCTTTAAAACTTAATTTAATATTAATTAATGGATAATTACTACACAATAATCTTGTTTTTTCTAAGAGTCACGTGGGTTGGCAAATCTTCCTAGATTATAAATAGGTCTAAATGTATGTTAAAAGTCATAATCATCATTATCAAAGTTATTTATATCTTTATTTTAAGTTTTGAAAACATAATGAATCTTCAACCAATAACAACATCAATATAAATAACTCAAACACTATTACAAAATATCCTCCATCTTTATGGTCCATTTTCCACTTAAGATATGTGTTTAACATCAAACACTTATTTCACAAGAAAACTACAATACTTGTTAATCTAGGAATAATTTTAAAATATTATCATAAATAAAAAGCCTTCCCTATCTTACGAAGGAGATTAGTCAATTCCCATGATTAAATTGTTGTATGAGATTGAAAACATTGTAAGAGTTTCATTTTTACTAATTATAAATAGGTTATATATATATATACTTTATTTGATTACTTTATCAAAATTAATATAAAAAGAGGTTAATATAAACTTTATCACTTTGATTATTTAAATTTTATCATTTTAATTATTAAATTTATATATATAAACTTTCTAACAAAAATGTTAAAAGAATTTAATTATTAAATCTTAATATGATATATTTTTTTAAATCAGGAAGTCCTCCCTTTATAACTTCTAAATTAATTATAAATATTATAAAATATAATTTGATATAATAAATTTTGGTAAAGGTAATATTACCATTTTAAATTTGTCACAAAAGTTTTTTTTATCATTTTCTTTACACCTAAACAAAAAATATTAAAACTAATCTATTTAAAAACATATCAAAATTACATTATAAGAATAAAATAAAATAACATCTAATTAAAGTTTCATTTAAATATAAAATCAAAAACCAAAAACAAAGAGTGTTGATCATTTTTTTTTCCATCAGAAAAAAATCATATTATTGTTATTCAATTGAATCAAATAGTACAAAGATAGTTTGAGAGTATCGAAGATACAAGATATCAAGACAGAATGTTATTCTTGAAAAGAGCAACAGTTTAACTGCTATACAAAATTAAAATTGCTCATCAAAAAGATTTCACAAAAAAGATGTTCATCAACCCAAGTAGGGAATACAACCTAAAAGAAAAATAAGTTACCCCTGTCAAGCAGACAGGAAAAAGAGTGTTGATCATACTAGTTGGCTCATTAATAATTTTGTGTATAATATTAAGATGCTTCCACTTTCTCTGTATAATATTAAGTTGCTTCCACAACTTTTAGACCGTGCATTGAATGAACTTGACTCCATTATTATACAGAGATTTATACAACCTAAAAGAAAAATAAGCTACCCCTGTCAAGCAGACAGGAAAAAGAGTGTTGATCATACTAGTTGGCTCATTAATAATTTTGTGTATAATATTAAGATGCTTCCACTTTCTCTGTATAATATTAAGTTGCTTCCACAACTTTTAGACCGTGCATTGAATGAACTTGACTCCATTATTATACAGAGATTTATAAATTAGTTATACAATTATTTTACTTTTCTGGGCTACGTGATGACATAATCCAGCTAATATATCACGGTAAGTTTTAATTTTAAACTGTGGCCGTCCAATGCCCCGAGGCAAGTGACGGATATTTCTATTGAATCAGAGGAGCTAAACATATTTTCAATCATCCAATCAATAATAATAATAATTACTGTTATAGTCAGAAAATTAATGAATACAAATGAATGGATCTCAAATTTTCAATTTTTTAGAATTCAGACGGACCATCAACTAACTTCTAGATGAACACCAACAACTACCCAAATGTAGGAGCTGGCTCGGCTCTTATAATAAATATCAATGAAGCACGTAAATTAAGAGAGGATGCACGTGAAAGCATTGGGCCCAAGGCGGAGGCCGTCATTAGACAATGTCCTGACAAGAAGTGATTTTCCTTTCATCTACCCAAAACATTTTGTGACTTATTGAGTTACAATTCAAACTTTTTCTGTGATGATTGTAGTCAAGAAAACTAGTGGCTTGAAATGTAATGCTAGCGTATTATTATGTATCTAAAGGGATCATATATGTATCATTGAATTCTTATTATTTTGATTCTAGGTTTATAAATTTTTCATCCAGTCTATAGTTGTTGTAAAGTTGAAAATATATTTTATTTAATAAAAATTTTAAAAATGGAATTTTTTGAATTGTTATTGGTTAGAGGTTGTGATGTCATTTTCGTTTTTCCCTTCCCACGAGGGGGCGGCGAGATGATGTCACCTGGGTGAAGGGTTTTAGACTTTCCCTGTTGGTTGTCAGTGGTTTAATGAGGGTCTTTTCCTTCAGGTATATGCTCATGGTGGTGATGAATGGAGTGGCTTGTATGACCCTCTAATCCTCTCTCAGGCGGTTTCCCTTCCAGTATGCTATCGGCAAGGAGCAATCTTAGCCTGGAGGAGTCGCTCATGGCCGGAAAACTTATCGATTCCTTCTCTCTGCAATTATGGGCAGTCGATCGATACAGGATAGAAGGTCCTACAGCTACTCAATCCCCTTTCAATTACCGAGACGAAACACATTCTCCAACCGTATTTTCACATTCCCCAATATCATCCCCCAGTACGTCATCCATTCCGCATTAATAATTACCGACCCCCATTACCCCTTCAACTTATCCTCCTTTCACTTAACGATACGCTATCAATGGTTGAACAATGAGGTGTTTATGATAAGGAAGGTAGGCATTTACAATTATGTTTACTTACTGATGAAGGTGGTTCCCAATGAGGTTATGCCATTATGTTCACAAGGTTTGATGATGTTTCCACGATGGAGGTATGATCCGCAACCCAGGAAATCCCAGCCTACATTCAAGGTGTGAGATATCCGCTTTTTGTTTCGGAAACTAAGATAAAGACCACATTGCTATGAAGTTCAGAGATTTGGACCAAATGGTGGAAGGGCATTTGAATACGGGTATAATTCTTAGCATGGGTGATTTAAAGTGGCTTGCAGAGTAGCCCAAGGAAGGAGGAGCATCGATAGGGTTGTCAATCTCATCTTCTATGCAACAAGTCATTATGAAATCAAGCCAATTATTAGCTTGATATGGAGGAACTGGTCGATTATGGTTGATTGGGATTGCAACCTGTGAAACATAACTGCGTTATCAAGTATATCATCCTTCTATGGAGAATGATTGGGACCTGTAGCCTCTACCTATTGTTGCCAAACCAACTCCAGGATTGTTTCCTAGGTTCTCCCTTGTTTCTTCCTTCTGCTTTCCAAGTTCTGCATTTATTTTAGTGTTTAGAAGATCCGTCTTGAAAGTTGAAATGCATCAAATATGCCATTATTTTAGATTTTGGGGATCATAATCAACATCTTGAATTTTGGTTTCTATTTTTTATTGAACTACATATTTCAGAAGCACAATAATGATCTAAACATTGCTCGTCCACCTCTTGATGCACTTGAGCTGAGGGCTGAGTTGCATTTCTAGTTTTGTTTAAAAAAAAATTGTATGGTAGTCGATGTCCAATTTAAGAATGTATTTTGTCTGGCATTTACGCTAATTGCATGTTTGTGAGTATTCAGTGTTGGTTATTCAAAAATGTTGATGTTTCCTTTCAAAACAAATTTTTTTCCCTAACAATTAAAATAAGTGTATTCTAGTATAATAACTTTTCCCTGATAATTAAAATAAGTGTATTCTGATATAATACCTTAGTCACCTTTCTGCTTTGCATAGAGGCTTCTATCTATGCTAATAGTCATAGATTATTATGGCTATCGTAGGATTTAATGCTCAGCCAACTGATTGCTCTTTTTGAAATTGGATTTGTCTTCTCTTTTTTAAATTGGATTTGTATTCTTGTGTACAGCGTAGTGGTATTCATTTATTTTATTTTATTTTATTTTGTAACTATGGGAAGTTGCAACTGGAGGTTGGGCTGGTACTTGCGTTACACAGGGTCCAGGAATCCAATCTTGCTACCACTATACCCCTAGGTGCATCCACAGACGCCCAATCCATGGCACACAAGTAAGATGGGGATTCGAACCGGTGACCTTGCGCAAGGAGTGCCTTAACATAACACCCATTCACCAACTGTTCTAAGCCCCACAGGCAGCTTAGTGGTATTCATTTTCTGGCTTTTGCATTAGACTTTATGGCGATGGTTTCTCATACCAAAAGGAATCATATTTACTAAAATTGCAAGGTCCACAAAATGATATAGTCTAAAACTAAAATCCAACTCTAGTATCACATTATATATCAATCTTATTGGATGATACACTTATAAAATCAATCTTAACACACATTTAAACAAAAATATATATCAATATCAATAACAAGAAGACCAAAAATAATAGTGTGAGGAAATATGCTAAATATTATTTTCTTTCATCATGATGAAAATGACACCTCATTTTCAAAAAGGGGCATGTGGAATTAGTTGAATAGTGTGACATCCAAGAAGGAAGTAACTCATTGAAAAGACTTATTAGAAGTTCTAGTGGATGCATATGGAAATAGAGGGTTCCTTAGTTGCTAGGGAGTACTACATTGTATAAATATTTTTCATGATATCCATATAGACACAACGACAAGGAAACTTTAACATCATCTTTCCCATTGGAGAAGTGAAACATCAATTTGTAAAGAAGCTTTGGATGGACAAGTTGGAAGTGAAACATCAATTTGTAAAGAAGCTTTGGATGGACAAGTTGTAGGAGCTTCATTTTATATCTCACTACCACTATACCCCTAGGTGCATCCACAGGGCCCGAACCATGGCGCACGGGTAAGTTTGGGGGGGATTCGAACACATGACCTTCCATTTACAAATGATTACAACTTCTCATCTTTACCACTTGAGCCTCCCCCCACAAGTAGTATCTTTCTTGATTTACAGCATGAGGAGGGGTGTTAATTCTCAATTTAATACATTTATTTAATAATTTCTCTCAATTAATCTTAATTCTCTCCTTGTTTTCTCTAGTAACACCAATTTCAATCTTTACTTCCAAATTGATATTTCGCTACTTGCAAAAAACTAACAGCCAGCCCAAGTGGCAATGTCGAGGACATTGCCACCTCCTGAGGTGGCCACTTGAATAAATTCATCCATGAAGGAAGGGGGCTTTGCAGATGAAATGTCACATGTTTGCGTGAAGCCCTATGGAAATGGGAGTGTAGTAGTTGTGGTGGAAAGCTTCCCTCAAAACTAGTTCTGAAACAGAAGAATGGTTCTTCTCAAAACCAATCACTATGTAGACACTGCTTTAAGATGTACAAGTTTAAACAGTACTGTGGGACTTGCAAGAGAGTCTGGCACCCTACGGATAAAGGTAGTTGGGTTAAATGTGACAAATGCCAGATCTGGATTCATGTTGAATGTGCTAAAATTAACTACAAGCATCTTAAGGATCTCAAGGATGTTGAGTATTTATACCCTGATCGCAAGAAAGGATTGGGTATTTGAGGCATTGCAAAAGCAGCGTATGGAAATTACAGCAAGTAAAACATCCAGATCACTTGATGTGATGGATTATCTTTCTGTTTTATGCTCAGGGAAGGAAGGCAAATATTTACCAAAGCTACACTTGGTGCTTTGTGAAATCCATGAATGTGGAAAAGGTAGGAGAATGCGCATTTCAGAGTGGGAAAGACATATAGGTTGCAGATCGAAGAAATGGAAAGACAGTGTTAAAGTAAAGGCTTCACATTTACCGCTCATAGCATGGATTATCCAGATGATAGAGGGTGGGGCTCATCGTCCTGCATATTGTAGTCATGATGGTCGTGTGCCTGGAAAACTACGAGAGCTAAAATTGATTGTTTTCTTTCGAGCACAACATGAGCCTGTTAAAGCGAACTGGAAAACAGAACGTTGTGTTGTTTGTCGTTGGGTTGAAGATTGGGACTACAATAAAATGGTTATTTGTAATAGATGTCAAATATCGGTACACTAGGAATGCTATGGTGTGAGAGAACTGCAATACTTTGCTTCATGGGTGTGCAGAGCATGCGAAACACCAGATATCAAGCAGGAGTGTTGTCTTTGTCTTGTAAAATGAACACAAAATCGTTGGCCCACCGTTAATAACTTTGTGATCTGTTTAATTTCATAATGTTAATACACTTGCAAATATTGTATGCGATTTTGAGAACCAGGCCATATATCCAGTCTTAAAGGAGTTACGGAGGAGTTTTATTTTGTGTTCAGGAAATTCCAGGGATAACTTTTCCCACGCAACTATTGAAAATCAGAAAGTTCAACGAAAAAGTAACATACTTAAAACAGAAACTCTGCCCTTAGCGTATGAAGTCTAATTGTGAAACTTAAATTTTCACAATTAAAGCACAAAAGAATGCTATCAAAGCCTTAAACAAAAAATGCTCACGCAATGGATGAAAATGCAACAGACGCTTAAAATAGGTAAATTTAACAAATAAAACACAGAGAAAAGAAAGTAACAACATTGAGATTCTAATTTTAGCCAATATACCCCAGAAAAGAAAAAAAAACAGCAAGGCAACATAAAAGAAAACAGCTAAAACTTGACAATTAATACATCAAAATTTGCAAGAAAAAGGGAAAAATAGTTGGAACACTAAGCATGATCCGTGAACCGAGAAAACAGGAAGGAAAATAGGGCGAATTTTATCAGCTAACATAGTTTGTGAACTAACTGGTTTAGATTTAGGTATGGCAGTATATAAAACTTGTTAATAGTTAATTGTTCAATACATGGTTTGGCCCAAATGTCTCTAGTTTTGAACCTAGGTTGCTCTGATATATAAACTAAATTTTGAATAAAGAAGGCAAAATAATAAAATCAGTACAATTAATTTATAAATTCATGTTCATGGCAACTCGTACTTACAGATATATCGTAGGAGCTGATAGGAACATGCTGACAATAACTGGAAAACCACATTTTGGGGACCGCTCTCTTCCCAGCCAACAATCAGTCATAGAATGAGAGACCTCGAACCCTCACTCAGCAATACCAAGCCAACCCAATCATCACAATCAGAATCATATTCTACCATCAACCTCCAAACCTCCATCTCCATAGAACCCCTTTCCTCCGACCAAACATACCCAAGCAAGAGCATAAAAACCAAGAAGACCCCAAAATCAGACCCCAATTCCCCTATTTATGCATAATTCAAATTTAAATTTTATAAAAAATAATTATGCATGAGGGCCACATGGCCTTCATGCATTCTACTTTATTTAATCAAGTTTAATTAATTTTACCCTAGATTAGTGTAAGCTAATTAACTTTATTAATATTTCTCATTTTTTTCTATTTTTGTCGTTGAATCAATTCCACTTTATTAATACTTCATTATTAGCTAATGAAGGATTAAGAATTCTAATCCTTGATTAGCTTTTTATGGGTGTTACACATAATCATATGTAGGAAAAGGATAACACATTACATTACATTAATATGTATAAAGATTACATATATAGTACATAATTTGGTAACTACCTCATAACCGCATCATAGCTAGATGTATGTTAAGGTAGGTCTGGGACTTATATTAAGGTTATTCTAACACATGTTCCAAAGGAGAAAAGAGGCAAACTTTATAGCATGTCTGAGAAATGCATCTTCATCGGGTACAAAAATGGAGTGAAAGGGTATAAGTTGTGGAATACAGTCATAGGGAAGAAAATTTATACGAGATATGTGATCTTTAGAGAAGTCGGAGGTACTTCCAAGATTGAAGAGGATAAAAGAGAAAAGCAACCATAAAAGATAGAGTTCGAATGGAATGACAAAAGTCGTGATTCATATGAGTTGGTTGAATCCGACAAAGAGGTGGAACTACAGACTCCAGTCGTTAGGAGGTCTGGTCGAACAAAGCAACAACATGAAAGGTACAATCCACTAGATTTTCACTCTTCTTTTGCATTAACTTCCATAGAAGAGGATTCTAAGTTGGTATAGGAAGCGATCGATGGTAAACTCTAGAAAAATTTCATGGAAGAAGAAATGGAGTCCTTATGAAAGAATGAAACATGGGATCTGGTCACATTACCAAATGGAAGGAAACCTATCAGCAGTAAATGGGTGTTCAAGAAAAGATCAAAAGCAACAGGTTAGGTCAAGAAGTGCAAGGCTTGACTAGTAGCGGAAGGATATTCCCAAGTTGAAGGAGTCAACTTGTTACTTTGGTGGCATCTTCTCTTCTGTTGCAAAGTTAACTTCCATTAGAGTGCTAATGTCTTTAGTTACATCATTTGTTCTTGAAATAAAACAACTGGATGTGAAGACAACTTTTCTTCATGGTGATCTTGAAGAAAAAATTTATAGGAAGCAACATGAAGGATTCACAATGAAAGGGGAGAAAGAGTTGGTCTACAAGATCAAGAAGTGTCTCTATGGTATAAAGTAATCACCAAGGATGTGGTACCAGAATTTTGATTTGTATATCCAACAATTGTGTTTTGTGAGAAGGTTGATCATTGTTTGTATAGAAAGAAAGGCGATGATCATTTTAAAATGTACTGTGTATGTCGATGGTATGTTGTTGGTCGGAAACAACATGGATCTAATTAGGGAGGAGAAACTGCAGTTGTCCTCCAAGTTTGACATGAAATATCTCGATGTTGCTCATTTCATTATTGGAATGTAAATTAAAAGAGATCGAGCAGGTAGAAGGATCTAGTTAAATCAAAGTAAATATGTTGAGATGGTCTTGATACACTTCAATGTGTAGGAGAGTAAATCAGTTAAGGTCCCTATTCCTGTAGGAGTTAAACTATCTGTTGAATAGTGTCCTAAGACACATGAAAAGATAGAGTACATGGAACATGTGCCCTATGTTAATGTTGTAGGTAGTTTGATGTGTGCAATGGTATGTACATTACCCAATATTTCCCATGTAGTGGGAGTATTGAGTAGGTACATGTTGACACATGGGAAAGAGCACTTGGCCGCTATTAAAAGAGTATTCATGTATATGCACGACACAATGGATTATGCAATATGCAACCAAGGAAAACTTGAAATTAATTAAACAATAATTGCACATGGTTTTGTCGACTCTGATTGGGCTCGAGATCTCAACTATAGAAGGTCGATTAGTGGATATGTTTTCAAATTATTCCATTAGTAGAGAAAGTGAGATAAATGACTAAAAAAACTACTAAAAATTGCATACAAATTACTAAAGTTTGTCACGTGACTAATAGTGATCTATTTGATCCGGATCTTGGGGGCTGAGACCCAGAAGACTTGAATGCTGAGAGAGGAGGAGAAGAGATAGCTTCAAAATTGAAGCGAACAATGAACCAGCTGTGAGAAAGAAAAAGTAGTGAGATCTGGGCTATGAATAGCATAGATGGACAAACATAGAATAAATATGCCACATTGAGGGGTGAGGCTCAAAGAGGGTTCTTTGAGCCTCACCTCTCAAACTATACTAAGAAAGACACTCAGAACCAATACCCCGATAATAACTCAATAAAATAAAATAAATGTAGGATAGAAACCAAAATGAGTAACTTGTTATCATGAGAAGGCTTGCTAGGCCTTTATATAGCATTATTACAAAGTGTCTTGAGGTCATACCATGGGCCAAAACCATGTGCTACCAAATACCATGGATATGAGAGGGTGGCCTCTCCATTTAATGTTTTTTATGATAAATGGGAGAGGGTGGCCTCTTCATTTAATGCTTTTATGATAAATGGAATAGGGTGGCCTCTCCATTTAATGCTTTTATGGCTTGTACATCCGAATTTAGACCATATGCCCCTTAAAATTCGGATCATTCCTCCCCCCTTAGAAAATGATGGTCCCCATCATTTCATGCTAAAAAGAAACCCATGATTACAATGTGCTAGTTACCAATAAAGAGAAGGGTTTTGTGTGGTTGACCCATAACCGTGGGTTTTGCAAGGTTGACCCATAACCATGGGTTTTGCAAAGGTGACCCATAACCATGATGGCAATGGCAAGCTTAATTCCAATGAAGAGAAGAGTTTTGTGTGGTTGACTCAGAACCATGGGTTTTGTATGGTTGACCCATAACCGTGGGTTTTATGTGGTTGACCCATAACAATGGTGGCAATGACAAGCTTGTTTCCACTGAAGATAATGGTTTTGTGTGGTTAACCCATAACCGTGGGTTTTGTGAGGTTGACCCATAACCGTGATTACAACACATAAATGTGGGTTTTGTATGGTTTCCCCCATAACCATGGGTTTTGTGTGGTTGACCCAGAACCATAGGGTTTGTGTGGTTAACCAT
Organism: Larix kaempferi; assembly: GCA_027924585.1. Lineage (NCBI taxonomy): Eukaryota > Viridiplantae > Streptophyta > Pinopsida > Pinales > Pinaceae > Larix > Larix kaempferi. The sequence continues at coordinate 2,786,560 of BSBM01000258.1, forward strand.
AACCATGATTACATTAAGATTTTAAAAAATTGAAAATTCATGATCTTTGGTGCAGTTGATGTCTTGTTGCAAATCCATTCATAGATTCTGATGCATGTACTGAAATTGAATTCCATTGAAGACCCATTTGAGATCTCAAATAGACCTTTCCATCCATATAACATACTTGCTCTGGGGTGGACCAGAGATTGAGAAAATGTTTATTGAAGTTTAAGAGATGCACACACACTATTTTGCAGACATATGTTGCTTCAATCAATGATATCTTTCAAACCAGAAAGCCAAATGGAAAACCACGAAATACCCATTTTAGCTAACAGAAAGAGATTTCCAAAGAGCTCTGGTAGAACCTCTGAGACATTTTGTGGAGTCTGTAGCACTTGTTTAAATTTGTTGTACGTCCGGCCGCATTGTGTACAAACATGTACTACTGCAAACAAACATATCTCACAAACCAAAAAACGAAATGAAATTCCGTGAAATACCCATTGTAGCTGACGGAAAGAGATTTCCAATGAGCTATGGTATAGCCTTTGAGACATTCTGTGGAGTCTGTAGCACTTGTTTAAAGTTGTTGTACGTCCGGCTGCATTATGCACAAACATGTGGTACTTCAAACAAGCATATCTCACAAACCAGGAAACGTGATGAAATTCCATGAAATACCCATTTGAGCTGATGAAAATACATTTCCGATGATCTATGGTAGAGCCTCTAAAACATCATGTGCAGTCCATGAAACCTGTTCAAATTTTGTTGAATGTGAGAGTGTTGAGTATAGAGATGCCAAGGGTTTGTAGAGAGCATGGGTTGTTGTAGAGGTTGTGGAACCTCCATTGAACCCGCATCATGCTTCAAAATATTGTCCTGATGGAGAGTGTACCCGCTCTGATACCACAGATCCGTATCTTGGGGGCTGAGACCCGGAAGACTTGAATGCCGAGAGAAGAGGAGAAGAGATAGCTTCAAAACTGAAGCGAACAATGAACCAACTATGAGAAAGACAAAGTAGTGAGATCTGGGCTATGAATAGCATAGATGGACAAACATAGAATAAATATGCCACATGGAGGGGTGAGGCTCAAAGAGGTTCTTTGAGCCTCACCTCTCAAACTATACAAAGAAAGACACTCAGAACCAATACCCCGATAATAACTCAATAAAATCAAAGAAATGTAGGATAGAAACCAAAATGAGAAACTTGTTATCATGAGAATGTTTGCTAGGCCTTTATATAGCATTATTACAATGTGTCTTGAGGCCATACCATGGGCCAAAACCATGTGCTACCAAATACCATGGATATGAGAGGGCGGCATCTCCATTTAATGCTTTTATGATATTAAATGGGAGAGGGTGGCCTCTCCATTTAATGCTTTTATGATAAATGGGAGAGGGTGGCGTCTCCATTTAATGCTTTTATGATAAATGGGAGAGGGTGGTCTCTCCATGTAATGCTTTTATGGCTTATAAATCCGAATTTAGACCATATGCCCCTTAAAATTTGGATCACTATTGCTAGTTACTTATAACGCGATTAAATACGTGACTAAAAATTTTTAGTCATTTAATTGCTTCCTTGAGTGATCATTTTGGTTGTATATTTAGTCATTCTTTTAGGGTGTATTATAAATATTCAACGTTTTCAACATTTTCCGTCTTATTTTATTCGAAGTGTGGTTGGAAATCTTTAAAAAAACCTTACAATCATGTATGTTAGCTATGAAAATTGCATAATTTGGGTGTCATGGGGGTATTCGAGGGTATTGAATCTATTTATGGATTCAAAAACACAATTTAAACACTCCCAAATTTGGATTTACCAAAAAAAAATACTGGATTCCGACCAAAACCCACCATAAAGTTCAAAGCGTAGAATAAATAGACTACTTTTTTAAGTCATTAATCTCTATTATTTGGTCATTTATTTAGTTTTTTTGTTGTTGTTATTAGTCATAGATTGTCGTTCAATGTCATGTATTTAGTCATTGAATTAGTCAAAATAGTCATTTATTACCGTCAACAAGTAGTTTATTTAGTCATTTTAATCTTAAATTTACGTCAATTGGTCATATATTTAGTCATTGATTGATGTTAATTAGTCATATATATTTATAATAGTCATTTATTACTATTAATTGGTCATTTATTTAGTCTTAATAGTCATTCATTATTGTTAATTGGTCATTTATTTAGTAATAATAGTCATTTATTTAGTGATAATAGTCATTTATTACCATTAATGATCATATATTTCGTCATTTGTTTAGTCGTTGACTATTTTAATTGGTCATTTATTTAACCAAAATAGTCATTTATTGTCGTCAATTGGTCATATATTTAGTCATTTTGTTTCATTGATTTTAGTCAATTGATGGTTGTTGATATGTTGTTTATTAATTGCAATCATTATATATATTTATTACTTTAATGAACTAAATGTTCATTCATTTTATGTGAATAATTTATTAAAATCGTATAATGCATAAACAAACATAATATTAAACTTGAATGGAAACATCCAATTAAATATAAGCATCGCATATAGGAACAAACATAATATTAAACTTGAATGGAAACATGCAGTTAAATATAAACATCACATGATTATAACCTTTTGTATCCTTTAAAACCTTTCACATTATTGGCAGTTCAGTTTATGAGATTAATGTTGTAATGGGAAGAATAAACGATGGAGGGAAAAACTCTGCAGAGAATTTTGAAAAACTGGAACTCAATTTGATCTAGAAGAGCCGAGTGCTCATTTCTGAACTAAATTCGTGGAGCCGAGCCTCCCTGGATCTCTGTGTGAGGTCTAGGACCGGTCTTGGAGCTGTGACAGATTGCAGAAACGGAGGAAAAAATCTGCAGAGATCTTGTAATCAAGAAAGCTGAGTTCTCTTATCTAGTGGAGTCGTGCCTCCCTGGTGAGGTCTTGGTTCTTGGAGTGACTCTCTTGTGGTTGAATACGGAGAAGAACTGAAAAAACATAGCACTAAGTGTCGATCGGAGGGAAAAAAGATGCAGAAAAAAATTTGTAAACCTGGAACTCATCCTGATCTAGAAGAACTGGGCTCATACTCCGTGGAGCCGAGCCTCCCTGGATCTCTGTGTGAGGTCTAGGACCGGTGCCCACTTCTTGGAGCTGTGACAAGGAATGCAGAGACGAAGGGAAAAACCTATAGAGAAATTTTTGAAAACCTGGAACTAATCTGGTAATCAAGAAAGCTGAGTTCACTAAGAAGCATTCTGATCTGATCTAGTGGAGCTGAGCCTCCCTGGTGAGGTATTAGACTGATTTTTTGGAGGGTCTTGTGGGAGCAGAGTTGAAGACAAAACTTCGATCCTTGAATTACAGAGAAGAGAGCGGTCACATGAATCTGGGGGTTTTCATTAAAACAAGAACCATCAAGCTACCCCCGTAGAAAGACTAGACTGTACACAAGACAGGATGGCTGCTGGAGGGGACCCCGAGGCCGTCCCTCCCCTATCCGAGATTGCTGCATTCAAGAAGTTGGTGGCAGCTTGTGGGATGAGAACTCCTAGTGAGCATTAGAAGAAATTCGTCAAACGCATGGACAATATCCCTACTGTTGATCTTCCGGCTGAAGATCCGTGCTGTTCAGCGCTGAACCTAGCAGAAAGAGGGCTTATAGGGTAGTTCACCGGCCTCTGGCCATCACCTAAAGCAGTGGATGTTTGGGTTCAAAGGAATTGGCGATCACTGACCCATGACAGTATCAACAGTCATCTGGTGGGTAAGGGATTCTTTGTTTTTGTTTTTGAAAATGTTGAGGATAGGAACTTGATCTTCAGGAATGGACCTTATTTTATGGGCCCGCAAGGTCTATATCTGAATAAATGGACACCGGATTTCGATCTGACACAAGATGTGCCCTCGGTGGTCCCAGTCTGGGTCCATTTGCCGCATCTTCCCTTGCACTATTGGAACCCAAAATCGTTGGAAGCTATAGGTAATAAATTGGGGAAATACATTGATCGGGCAGAGCAAAAGGATCAGTATACCTGCGCTAGAATTTGCATGGAGGTGGACTTAGAAGTAGGGTTTCCCAAAGCAATAAAGCTAATAGTGGCAGACTGGACTTATATTCAAGAGCTAGACTACGAGCAGCTGCCATTCAAGTGTAGATTTTGCCATGAGTATGGACACTTTTCTAGACATTGCAAAACAAAGGGAGAGGAGGAGATTGAGGAAGCCAAAGGCAATCAATGGATCCCAGCTAAAAAACCAATGGCAGCAAAACAAGCCATAAGAAAAAAAAAGCAAAGGAAAGACTATAGAGAATGAAGGCCCATCCTCTAGGAAGTTACAAGGTGAAGGAAGCTCAGGACCATCTATGAGGGAAAATTAGTTTGAAAAGCTCAGAATCCCATAGGAGCCCTCATTATCAGCGGTAGAAGAAGTAGAACAGCAGCCCACTTCATTAGCTGAAGACAAATCCCTTGAAGAATCTGCAGCTCTACAGGATGAATCCTCCATTGGAGCAACGAGCCCTCTTTCCTTTGTTGAAATAATAAGAAAGAAATCCCCAGAGATCTCTGGCTCTTCGAAAGATGAGACCTTTGAGAGGCCTTCAAAACGAGTTGGCAGAAAATCTCACAAAGAGACAAGGGCAGAAGAAGCGGAGAGGCAAAAAATGCAAGGAAGTCAATCTACGATCGAGATGTCTATTGGCAGAAATACCAGAAACAGACCTCCCAAGGGAGGAGCTATCCCCCCTTCAGTCAGTAAATGATGCGGTTTGTCTCTTGGAATTGCCGAGGATTGGGGAACCCCTTAAAAGCTGAAGCAGTAAAAAACTTAGTGAAATCAGAGTTACCTGAAGTCCTCATGCTCCAAGAGACAAAAATTGAAGGGGAAGCCCTCCTTCTACTAAGCAAACTGAATTGGAAAAAGAATGTTGGGAGAGCAGTCAGTGCAAGGGGCACCTCTGGAGGGCTGGCTACTCTGTGGGAGGAGGATAAATTCCATCTCGAAAATTCATTTGAGACTCAGCACTGGATTTACACCGACCTCCGGCACAAAGTGAGTAAGATGTCCTTTGCTATTGTAAATTTATATGTCCCCGTTCATTATGCTGAAAAAAGAGAGTGTTGGCACACTCTGTCTGTCTTTCTAGAGTCAAGATCCCTTAAGAATATAATACTTGTTGGGGATTTCAACCTCGTTTTTTAACCAAAAGAGAAGCATGGTGGAAACAATAATCATGATCAATTCCTTCCCTTGGTCGAAGACCTTCTGCAGAATTGGGATCTAATTGATATTAAGCCTAAGAAAGGGTTATATACATGGACCAATAATGGAATTGGCGAACATCACATTTCTGCCCGGTTGGGCAGATTTTTAATTCAAAGCACCTTTCTACTGGAAAATAAGATAATCTCGTCTAAAGTATTGCAAAAATTGAATTCAGATCATAAGCCTATATTACTGCAGTTTGAAGAGGAAAAAAATTTGGGACCCATTCCATTTCGGTTTAATCCTCTCTGGGTTGAAAGAGATGGCTTTATGGAAATTGTTAGCAATGCCTGGAGAGTCCCAGTAATTGGGTCACCCAACTATGTTTGGGAGCAGAAAGTGAAGGCAACAAAGATTGCTCTAAAAAATTGGATTAAAAAACCCTTTGCTACTCCCACGAGCTGTAGAAAGCAGTCAATAAGTCAGCAAATTGATCTGCAACTTGATTTGGAAAATATAGATATCGCTAATTCTGCTATTCAAAAAGAACAAGCTGCTCAGCTCAGCAACTTTAGATCCTACAGGCAAGAGGAAGAACATTGAAGGCTCAAATCGAGAAGTCTCTGGCTGAAATCGGGAGACAGGAATACTCTATTCTTTCATAAACAATTTAAAGCTCGCCTCTCCCGGAATCATCTGGAAGAAATCATTGCCACAGATGGGACTATCCACAAAGATATAGCTCAGTTAAAAGATGCAGCAACCCATCATTTCCAATATCTTTTCACTGAAAAAGGTAGGGAAACGGAGGAGGAATTTTCTGAATTTCTCACAAACATCCCGAGACTTGTTGGAGAGAATGATAACGCAAGCCTCATGAAGCCCTTTACTGAGCTCAAAATTAGCAATGTAATATGGGCAATGGAACCGGATAAAGCCCCAGGGCCAGATGGCTTCTCCATTCACTTTTACAAAATCTGTTGGGAGATTATCAAAGTGGATTTAGTCCGTATGATCAGGGGATTCCATCAAAAATCCAAGGTTGGTGGCAGCATCAATTCGACTTTTTTGGCTTTAATTCCAAAGGATTCAAACCCCGGGACCTGCGATAGGTTTAGGCCTATCTCGCTGTGCAATGCTTCATATAAAATTCTGTCTAAGCTCTTGGCTAACAGAATCAAGCCATTGCTGGGAAACCTCATCTCCTCCAATCAGGGTGGGTTCGTGAAAGGCGGGAATATCATGGATAATGTGACTATTGTGCAGGAAACAATTCATTCCAGCCATCAACGCAAAGAGCAGGGGATGATAATAAAAATCGATATGGCCAATGCCTTCGACTGAGTAAAACATTCTTTTTTGTTTCAAGTTCTTATATCTTTCGGATTTAGCATTGATTTCGTAAGACCAATCAAAGCATGTATAGGAAGGCCATGGATCACTCCTTTAGTGAATTTTAGGCCAGCAAATTACTTCCAAAGCACACGGGGTATAAGGCAGGGCTGCCCACTGTCCCCTTTCTTATATATCTTGATGGTCGACTCCCTCAGCAGAAAGTTGAATGCAAAGAAGGCAGTAGGAACAATTCCTGGCATTCGAGTGACAAAAGACCTCATCCCCATCAACCATGCCTTATTTGCTGATGATTCACTTCTTCTGGGAGGAGCCTCTGTCAAAATTGCAAGAGGGTTTAATAAAGTAATACAAATCTTTTGCAATGTCTCGGGAGCCCTTGTCAATAAGAGAAAATCTGATGTCTATGGATGGAACGTGAATCAGGCTACCATACAACGTATTGCTCATTATTTAGGATATGCAGGATTTGCTACATGGGAAACCTTTAAGTATCTCGGACTGCCATTAACTCTAGACTGTGCCAAGGCTCCTCACTGGCACGAGGTTATAAGCAAAATAAAATCAAGATTGGTTTCTTGGGGAGGACATTAGATAACCAAAGCTGGAAAGCTTCTTCTCATCAAGTCTGTGGTCTCATCTCTACCTCTCTATCAGGCTACATTTTTACTGGCACCAAAGTCGATTTCTGAGCAGATTGCTAAGCTAATCCGATCCTTCCTGTGGAAAGGAGGAAAGGGAAATAAAAAAAAACACCATTTGGTGGGATGGGACGTGGTGAAAAAATCAATCGCTGATGGAGGACTGCAGGTAAGAGATCCTAGGCATGCGAATCTGGCCATGGATGGGAAGCTTCTTTGGAAGATCTTCTCCATGCCCATTCATCCTGTCAGCAGTGTTCTGATTAATAAATATATGAACGGAGTCTCAATTTCAAGTATGGATGAAGCCACGGTCCAAAAAGGAACTACGTTGTGGAAATTATGCATACAATGTTGGGCTTTTTTCAAAAAGCATCTTTATCGAATACCAGGAAATGGGAGAAGCATTTTACTATGGGATGATACGATAATGGGACGGCCTCCTCTCCGGCATAATGAGGCTTTCCATTAATTAAGAAGCTGGCTTACCCAACATGGCATCACCAAACTCGTGGACATCTCCAAATGGGACCAGGATGGTAATTGGAGTGAGTGGAACCTTCCCAGGCCACCAGCCACGATGCTAAACCAATTGAAATTGTTGATCACAGCACTGAATGGATTAGATCCTGTCCATATGCGTTTGAGAGATAAATGGGGATGGGGGAGTGACAGGGGAATATACCACAGCTTTGGGTTTTGCTGCCCTACAAACGCAGCAGCCACAGGTTCAGCCTATTGTAAAGTGGAAGAAGGTCTGGGATACATTTGACATTCCAAAAATAAATTTTTTCAGCTGGGTTCTATTGCACAGAAGACTTTTGATGGGTGAGAACCTGGTTAAGCGAGGAATTTTTGGGCCACACAGATGTCCTCTCTGTCATGCAGCCCAGGAAACAATTGACCACTTTTTCATTGAATGCCCTTTCATGCAGGAGGTGTGGCAACTGGCATTGCAAGGACTCAATGTTAATACCCCATCTCAGTGTAACATTGTTTCCTTATTCTCCACCTGGACAGAACGTTATCCCCTGGCGATAAAGAGCAATTCTTTGTGGGACAATATCAAGCAAGCGGTCCCAAAATACCTATTCTGGGAAGTGTGGTTAGATAGGAATGAGGGCATATTCCAAGACAAATTGTGTTCTCCTGCAATGGTGGTTGCTAAAGCCAAGGCGTTACTTTTGGAAACATTGGAAAATCATTCCTTTAATCATAATAACTCGCTTCTTCCTGCCGAGAATAATTGGATGGGAGACCCTATGCTGCGGACTAGGAATAAGACTTCTGCTAGACCTGTCAGCAATCTAGAGTGGCGGATCAGATTCAACGAAACAGATTTCCAGCAGTGGTGGAAGAGTCAAGGTAAAGTCACATTTTTTTCGATGGGGCAGCTAAAGGCAATCCAGGGAAAGCTGGAGCCAGAGGGGTTTTCTATGCTCCTGATGGTCACATTAAAGGCAGCTTCAGTTGGGGGATAGGACAGTGTACTAATAATCAAGCTGAAATTTTAGGTATGCTTAAAGCTTGTCAGATAGCTCATGGAAATGGTGATCTTGACATTCAGATTTTCGAAGATTCGGAAATCCTAATAAAACATTTACACACTGAAGACCACTTCAATAATGCAGTGTTAAATAAGATTTTGCAATGTGTTCGGAATTGGATGAAAAAATTCAATTGTCTCCTATTTCCACATCCTCTGGAGCTTAAATCAAGAAGCAGACTTTAGGGCCAATGTAGGCTGCAAATTAGCTCCAGCAGATTTGATACAGAATGATGGAATTCCTATTTGGTCCTCCATTCCGTAAGATGGCAGCTACTTATATGTTGTAAGTGTTGGAATTGGATACCCTTGAATTTTATGCCCTTCGGAAATGTATGATGGGTTGATTAGGCGTAAGCCCAACCGTGTTTTCTCCAATAAAATATAACCGTTCTTGTTAAAAAATATATATAAACATCACATATATGAACAAGCTACAACATAAGATAAAGTAATTTTTAATTATAACATAAAATCAAATCAACATAATATAACACAATTTAGATAAAGTACTTCAAGATGAACATATATTTATGTAATAAAAAATGTCATAGTACAACACTGTTTCTTAGAGTTTTAGACTGTAGTGCAAATAGTACACCATAATAAGAGATCCATGAACAAACATTCAAATATTTAACCACTGCATAAAGAAGACATGAACTGGTGGGCCAGGCTGTCTAACAACTATGTCATCTTTTGCAAATATTTTATTGGCCACTATATGAAGTTTCCTTCCCTCTCTTTCAGACGGAGACATCCATCTATTTTATCTTCATAAAGAAGGAGTACGTTACTTTTGACCTTTAAAATATTCACATTTGCATCCCCTGATCCATTCAAATTGAATCCGTGTATTTATATATAGTGAGTGAATCCGTCCAATGCCCACATCTACACTGTCATACGGATCCAAAACTTTTACTTTATCGCATTCTTGGAGTTTATCAGCAAATTTCTGCAAAAACAAAAAAAACACACATTATATTGAAATTTGAAAAACGTTTTTACAGCAACAATCAAACTCTAATGTTTATCATAAAATCAATATATATATATATATATATATATATATATATATATATATATATATATATATATATGAAAAATGGTACATCAATTATATTTTAATATTTAGCATTGCACTCACCTCAAGTAATTTGGCAGCACTACGAATGCCCATGTCTTGTGCATCCTCATGATCATCATCACTATCCAAATGGACTTTTTCTTGCTAAGATCCTTTCATATAATTGCTTTGCATGTGGTTTCATCATGCAAAAAAATATACAACATAATATAAATGTTATATTAAGCTTTCAATAGTCGAGTAAAGAATGCAATCAATAATTTTTTATCCAAAAGAACAATTATATTATAATGATATTTAGCCTTCACCTTTTTAATATTTGGAATATCGCCTGTACATATACCCAAGGATGATTGCGTAGCATCAAGTGATATGACCACTACATATTCCATAGCTGCAATTCGTTGATCACTACTACTCTCACTGTCATCCAATGTACCTTCGTGGGCATCATCAATTTTGACAGGTGTGGCACATTTAAGTGGTGATGATTTGTTTTTGTTATGCATTTGGTTTCATCATGCAAAAAAATTAATAGCAATATTGTTTAACAACATTTAAAAGCACGACAATTAACAAAGCAATTGTATTAAGAGCATATGAAAAGATGCAAAAACAATTTACTGAAGCATTAGGATCTTTGTCCATGAGGCATTTTCCTTTTTATGTTTCTCTAATATAGTTTCTATGCATGTGAGTTAATCATCATGCAAAAAACAATATTCATCTTCGATTCAGAGTCCACGAACAATGGAATAAATCAATTCAAATTTTGTGATATATAAAATACTATTGCAAGTACAAAAGTAACAAGCATTAATTCCAATCCTATCCACCAACACAGCCTAATTAATTTTCACTACACAATCATCAAATTGTATTAAGAGAATATATAAAGATGCAAAAACAACTTACTGAATCATTAAGAGCACTGATGTTCATGAGGCCTTCTCCCTTTTCTTCTGCTCTAGTATCGTTGCTCTGCATTTGATTTAATCATCATACAAAAATAAAATATTCATCATCGATTCAAAGTCCAAGAATAATGGAATAAATCAATTCAAATTGTGTAATAACAATGCCAAAAGTAAACTCTCCTAACAGGGAGCTAAAACCTCCAACAACATAGGAAAGATAAGTCTTGATTGAAACAACACTGAAGTGTGTTTCCTATGCTCTATGCAATGGAAATTGGACTATGGGTATCCCAATTCCCATCCTATAGTGCAAGTGCAATACATATATATTCATTTGTGTATGCACTAACATAATAAAATACTACACAGCCGTAAACTCTTAACATGCATGTACAGACAACACATAGTTTAGTCAAAAAGATTGTTTTTTGTAGTGATAACCCTCTTTTTTAAAAGGTCAACCCTAACAAAATTGAATGGACAATTGCCATTTTTCTCAAGAGTCTTGTGGCCATTATGATCACAACCCAAGAGTAGAAACCCTCAACCCATTAAACAAGTAATCCCTATGTAACTACCAAGAACACTAAGGAACTCTAGCCATGAGCTAGAATTTGTGTGCCACTGTGATGCAGTGGAAGAGTATCAATGCTAAGCAAGTCATATATTCATTTGACCTTGATTCTGAGGTTGCATGCTACAAATTTAAGAGTACAACTCATTAAAACATTTATATGTTGCAAAAATCCCTGGGAATATAAAAACTTGGGGTTGTCCTTTGAAGCATCTTGTATTTGGTTCTTATTTGGAAGCATTTCCCTTCTCTGGATGATATACATCATGAATGGTGGAATCTCTGATGCACTCAAGGTTAGGGCGTCAGGCGAATGACGATCTTTCCCTTGCATCATGAACCAAATTTAGTACAACCACTACAATATATTTCATTCACCATTACCCATCTCTCCTAAACTGCATAAATTTTCACTTACATGTAGCAACCACCTTCTCCAATTTATTCAAGTCCACACTTGTTTGATAACATTCTTTTGGCATTGTCAAGATGATTCATGCTCCCAATTAGCTTAATACTACTTCTAAAACTACAAATGGATATCTATTTTATTCCTTGTAACCATTGGTACTCTTCATCTGCAAGGAAAATAAAAAGTAACCATAGGTTGACAAAATATTTAACAGGACAAAGATTTGTCTTGAGTTCAATCAACAAGTTCTTTTAATATTGCAATTCTTTCTAGCACATGTGATGGTGGAGCTACTCTAAGAATCACTTTTCTAAACTAATCATCCAATCAATAACACCATCTATGTAACCACAATGGCACCTAAGGGGGTCATTTCTGGAAGAAAACCATCCCAATACCAAACCAAACAAGAAACCTATGTCTGGCATTTAATTCCATTTTTTGGATGGGAAACCCATTTCTCGATAAACTATCAGTGTTTATAACTTTCTACTAGTCATTTTGCACAGGTTTCCGACCTAGGAGAAACAACCAACAGAAAAAACCTAGTTCAAGTTTCATTTTGTTTATCACACCATCTCCATTTCACTGCACATGTGACTAGTTCATGAACATGTAAGAGAAATTTGAGTGAGAATTCCTTCATCCATTATAAAAAAATGATTCACATAGCCTCACAAAAGGTTCAAGTTGTAGAATGTCACTTGAATCTTGTTAGTCTTCTATTAAGACAAGAAGCATAACCTAGGATAAATAGCCAACAGAAAAGGCCCTAGTTCATGTTTCAATTATTAATTGTGTTATCAAACCACTTCTATTTCATTGCACATGTGACTAGTTCAATGACATGCGAATGAAATTGGAGAGAGTATTCCTACATCCATTATGTAAAAAGTAGGACTCACATAACCTCACAAAAGGTTCAAGTTGTGGAGTGTCACTCAAATCTTCATCTTCTATCTTTGTTGCTAAAACGTACTCTTGATGGACATCTCTAGTAATTTAAGTAAGAAACTATACTTTAGAATAAAGTAAATATGTTATGACTTTATATTAGCATAGACATCTAATTATCATCTAAAAAGTCACTTTATGTACTCACATAAAATATTTTCCAGAATATGAAGCATGTCACTCAAAACGTTCTTTTTATCATTATGTTGGTGTAAACTTTTGTTATTGGTGTATCCATTTACTAACATGGTTTTGGATCCATAGTAAAGGCCATATGAAACAATTGTAGGATTAATTTAATGTGGGAATACCAACAAGAGATTGTGACAAGGAAAGAAGTAGGAAAGGAAAAACACAAACAATCAAGCAGAGACTGAAGATGGCGGGCAGCCAGACCAAGCTCAGGCATAGTTGAGATTGAACCAAGAGACTCAGAAATATGCTGGCAATCAATGAAAATTTGCAGATAAAACTTTGGGCATTATAATAAGTCTCAGGCCTAAAACAAGCCTGGAAGAGGCATGCTACAAGATCATACATGAGCAGAAAATATGAGAAGAGACAGAGCATATGAACAGGTGGCCAAAAACATAAGAGTCACTTGCATGCATTCCTAGAAGCAAAACGAGACCTTTCCCTTGCATCATGAACCAAATTCAGCACAACCACTACAATATATGTAAAAGGAGGTTTTCTGAGGGGAAGCATGAAAAACATACCACAAATACTTTTCATCAATTGGTTATCAATAAAAGAATTCCAAATGGATATGATCCCCCATGTTCAGTCCATGAGACACAATTGGAATATGTTTGATCTTTGTTAACAGTTTACGATCTTTTTTCCTTACAAGGTACACAAATGAACTTTGAAGGATGCAAGTCTCAAATGTCCTTTAGATGATCTCCAGGTATGAAAAACACAAACTACTTAGAATTATCCCTATCCAATCCTTATCAATGTAAATGCACTGCATAAATATATATTCATTTATGTATGCACTGACATAATAAAATACTACACAAGCACAAACTCCTAACAGGCATGTACAGTCAACACATAGTTCAGTCGAAAAGATTTTTTTTGCAGTGATAAACCTCTTTGTTATAAGGTCAATCCTGATAAAACTGAATGGACAATTGTCATTTTTCTCGAGTCTTGTGTCCATTATGATCACAACCCGAGAGTAGAAACCCTCAACCCATTAAACAAGTAATCCCTAGGTAACTACCGAGAACACTAAGGAACACTAGTCATGAGCTAGAATTTGTGTGCCACTGTGAAGTAGTGGAAGAGTATCAATGCTAAACAAGTCACGATGTGACCATCTCAACAAACCTATAGATAAGGAGGGGGAGGAGGTCACCTATAATGCTTGGATGAGGAAGAGAGAAAGCATACCAAGTAGAGTCCATCCACAAGATGATGTCAGTATAAAGACAATACACAACCTGCATGTCCTCCTATTTATTTATAACCATGAACCCCAGTAAGAAGGCTATGAATCAAGCAGAAGTCTTACACTAGTAATAAAATGGGAAAGAGGGCATGTGCCATCAACCAAAAAATCAACAATTTCCCAAATTCAACTAACAACTCGAGGAAGATTTACAAGTGAGAAGAGTCATGGAATGCATTAAGACAAGCAAAAAGGAAAAATCATTGGAGGAAAAATCAAAAGAAATGCCTTTCCTTATAATGCCAAGTAGAACCCTAACTGCTGTCCCATGTTTTCAAGGAAATCATGGCACCTTTCAACCATTATACAAGACAATTATTTGATTGAATAACATACTTAATACCCATACCCTATGAGCACCAATATAAAGAGTATGTGGTATAAAATTATATGGCATACTCATTGTCCTATGTATCACATTTCATTACCAACTTTAGTATCATATGCATGGTTTCCTTGAAGTGCATTATAATGGAATACCCTTCGTCAATACAACAAACTTACCTCATCTGAATCATTGTCCTTTTGTTGATTCCATGTAGAAACTATTGGTGTAATAGTGGAAACCAACTTCGAAAGTGTATCATGTATCTCGTATATGCATTGCATTACATGTTGGTACCCATCATTCATGTTGACATCTACATTTACAGTGGTTGTTACAACTTCACCTCTTTAAACTCCAACAGATGGTAGAGAAATATCTAGCGACAATGTATTTTTTGTTTAGATCTTACTACCAGATTTACTAGAACCCAATGCTACCATATAATTCACAATAGCTTGTGCACTTGGTTCTTTGTTACTGTATTCCACCTAAAAGACAATGTCAATTTTTAACAAACAGTCGGTTCAATAAACAAATCCAATTAAATAACACGACATAAATTCAAGCAAAAAGGCATACACTTACTATAAATTTGTCTTTTATCTCCTGCAACCCGCCTCAACCAAATGAATATGTAGCCCTCACAGTATCTCTTGCTTTATTTCCTTTGTTCCTTTTTAACAAATATTTTGAGAAATGCATACTTTCCTTCAATGCCTCCCACTATTTGGGAGTTAGAGAGGTATATGTCCTATCTTTTCCCTCCATGATTTATTTTCTACAATTATATCTAAAATTGTTCATCAGAATTCGCATTTTGTGCTTGTAATGTTTTCTAGAGATCTGTCCACCGACAGTCTCAAAATAATTTTCCATTTTTTGTATAATATTTTCCACATCTCTTGGGTCTTGCTCTGCAAATTTTGACTTGCAAATATACAAATGAGCCCTACATCGTGTACCCATCTCGGTGTACCACCTTCTGGCATTTTTCCCAATGGGATCACCATCTTTCGACACCTCAACCAAGAATGGATTCTTACCTTCTAATTTTCTTTCTTTTTCATTCCTCTCCGTAGATCTATACCAATATTGGCTTAATATTTTTCTTTTAACAGCAGCAGACACATCTTTTGAACCACTGCCATTATTTCTGGTTGATCCATTTTCATCAAAATTCGTAGATGCAGGAGATGTATTTTGAGGCGCTCTAGATGTAAGCAATGTCTCTTCATGACTTTCATTAACTGGATTTGCATGCTTCTTGGCCACATTAGGTTTGGTAGTAGGTAGCTCAGTACTAGTCTCCACGGGTGTGCCTTCAAAAGGGTCCTTTAATTTTGAATAAATCAAATGCAGACTTGGTCTAAGTTCTTTTTTCTCATTTTGATCAATAATGTTTTTAGAGTTTCTACTAAGAGATATTTATGCTCCTCAGGCTGCACATCACCATGTGCTATATCATAATGCACATCAACATGTGTTATATTAGGATGCACATCACCACAGCTCTTTGTTTCATCAACTAAATTTTTTGAATCACAAATGCATTGGCTTTTACGGGTTGGCATCACTGTATCTTTACTTTCCTTTGATTTTTTCTGTGGTTTTTCTTTGCAATATTTTTCTACCCTATAAAACAAAAACTATATCATATTAGTATTTATATACATGAATTTCTTTCGTATAAAACATTAACAATGCATAATAAACAATTAATATACTAAAGTGGTTTAATAACTTTCCTATTTTGCAAACCAAGAGATGATAAATATCGATCATTCTCGGTCACGTTTTCTCTACGAACGCACTCATAATCTGACAATACTTCAGCATTATTGTTGTCATCTAATTTACATCTCAAGCTCTTTTTATTCACCTCTTGAAGTCCAACAATTCACAACCAACCACTTCAATCAGTAGAACAACAATGGAAGAATGATCACATTTCTATATCATACATTTGTACAATTAATACAAAACATTTTAAAATATAAATTATAATGAAGAACAAACAATAAATCTACTTTATCATCTTCAGATGGAATTCCAAGGAAATGGTGGTTGGTATGCCATAGTTCAAGGGACTCATGTAACTCTTCATCAAAGTGTATTGAAAGATGAAATCTTAGGGGGACCATTTCGCCTGAGTGGGAAGCTGGCCTTGATGTCCTATCAGGTAAGAAGTATGATGCTGCTTCCAAGTGGAATGAAGCGGATGTCCAATATAGTGTTAGCTGTCAATGGAGGCTGAAATCCTGGGATGTCATCCACTGGTTTTTTTTTACCTTGATGCCTCCTTTAAATCAACATTGGTCAATCCTAATAAAACTGAATGGATTTTTTACAAGGTATAACCCCTTAATGTTATTGTTATCACAAGCAATTAAAAAAAATATTTGTTGTCACAAGAGAAGCACCTAGAAGATCTATATAATCAATATCAATTTCTTTCTACTCTCTAGGATCTTGGTTCCCTCATCTTTAAACAACTTGACCACAACAGGGGAAGCACCAAAGAGACTATTTCTAGCCGGAGTAGACAAAGAGAGGACTAAAGGGAAAACCGATAAGCAGGATCCCCATGCCAACGCAATAAAAAAAGACCCTTGTCCCATCAAGAACCCAAATGTGCCTACACATTCCATGAATATGAGAGGTAAGCATAGGCCTATAAATACGACATCGAATTAAACATGTGCATAATGCTAACCGCAATTGGAATGCTCACAAAACCTTTTTGAACTATGTTGTTAATAATTAGTATTATGCCCATGCTTATAATAGGTAAATGTTCAAGCTTGTGATAATGTACATGTGCCAATGGGCCTCATATGCAAAACAAAAAATAATATCAAAATTTAATCAACATATAGAAAGGTCTGCTTAATTTCCCGCCATGAGTTGTTAACTACTAAATATCATAGGAAATCATACATGTATTTCATTCATTATGTCTTTTCTACTCATAAAAAGATAACAAGTTAAGGCGATAAGATAACAAGTAAAGATGACAAGATAACAAGTAAAGGTGACAAGATAACAAGTTAAGGTGACAACCTAGTTAAAGTGACAAATCATCATAATCGTCTTCATTTCCACCAGGATCAAAATCTCTGCCATCACTTGTGTATGCATCTATCTGATTTTTATCCACACCCTCATCTATGATGTGCTATACTACATTCTCTCTCCCAATCTATTCGTTGGGAATGAAAGTCTCTTCTTCAAACACTCTAGCCTCATCTTCAACCACTTCTTCGAATGTTTCTTTTAAATTATCATATTGCACATCAACCATTATATCGACAACTTCCATGAATATTCGTTTCGAACGAGACTCTATTTGAATGGCGTGCGACCATCCAGGGATTCTTACATCATCAATCAGAAATGATTGGTTAATCTGAATAGGAGAAACATATGGCTCATCAATATCTCATAAAAATTGTTGTGTATTTGCACATACAAATCCATACTCGTCATGTTGTACTGCCATTGGTTTGATCGACTTACATTTTAATAATATAGGACTATGTTCACCAAAATCAACTTGAATAATTTCTTGGATGAATCCAACATAAAATTTCTTCTCAGTTTCATGATGAAATTCGGCACTAACAACACAATCACAATTTTCCTTTCCCTTGTCATTTTCTTCCACTCATAAATGGATACCATAGGCCCACATTCTATTAAAACGCCAAACCCATAAATGTGGAAGTTGTGAAATCTTAGTTTCCTTCGACGTTATATCTTCACCTTGTTCTTGTGCATCGTGGATTGCATCACGAATCCATTCTTCAAATTTCGGAAAAGAATCACATCCTCCAATCAAATCATGATATCTACACTTTTTAGGTGGAGGACGTTGACTCCATTTTTCTCTCTCTTCTTTGTATTTTATACATAGAATATGAACGTACAAGATAGTTAGATTAATAATATAATGTGTAAATGCAATTCAATAAATAAATTATTGTGTAAAAATGATTTTTACATGAGCCACTTATCAAAAAAAGAAGTGTTTTGAATAATATAGGCATGTATCGCACTTCTTTCTTCATGTGATAGCTTGAAGCGACGTCCATTTCCTTCTAATAATTCACCTGCATCTCTCTCCTCTTCATCATCATCCCATACACGACAATGGACATTTTTAAAATCCTTCATATATTATGTGCAAACTCCCTTGGCCTCTTGCATTGAATATCCCTCGAACATGCTACCTTCTGGTTTCTCCCTAGAACGAACAAATTATTTCAAAACCTTCATATATCGTTCTATATGATACATCCATCTTGTTCTTACTGGGCCACAATGCTCTATTTCATATTGTAGATGCATCAAAATATGTATAGAAATGTTAAAGATTGTTGGTGTAAATTCTCGTTCCAATAGACAAAGGACTTCAACAACCTCCTCCCTCAAACTATCAAAGTTCGAAGGATCTAATACATGTAACCTCATTCTCTTTAATATTAGGCTCAACCTTATAATTGCCAATCTTGGCCCCTTTTCCAAATTTTATATGATGACCACAATAGGTAAAATATTCTCGATTATGACATGATAGTCATGGGTCTTGAGGCCTTTTAACCTATTAATGGCAGTTTGGATTCTAATACTATTACTTACATATCCAATTGGAAAGCGAGGCTATGACATCAACTTCAATAATTGTCCACCTCGTTCCTTTGTCCAGACATAAGGAGCGCTAAGTTTTCTATATTTTTCATCATCATATTTTTCAATCCAAATATTTCGACAAATCTTTAGATGTTGAAAGTATTCGCGTGATGCAACAGTATCGTAAGTGCCAAAAAGAGATTCTAAAATTGTATAGGCTATATTTTTTTTCAGTATGCATAAAGTCAACAATATTCGTAATGGCTATATCCTTAAAGTATGGCAACATATATAATATGCACAATCATTTTACACCTCTTTCATTACATGGATCATCTCTACTAACACAAACCCCACCACTTTCAATAAACAACATTCTTTTTTGTCCATTCTCAATAATGTATTCAGCCGTTATTGGCGATGGTGCTTCACGATTCTCTTCCTGGCCATTGAAACATGTTTTTTGTCGACAATATGGATGATCCATTTTGAGCTGAGCACGATTTCCACAGTGAATACACTTACGAAAAAAAATTGAGTGCCTCACAAAATCCTTAAATTTGCAACCAGTACATCCATGGTTCTATGAACAGTGAGACTAGTCAATGTGCCATATGCAGGAAGATCGTGAATCATAAACAATAATGAAGCTCTTAAATTGAATTTGATTGAATGACCATCCCTTAAAAATTGAATTGCTTCAATTCCTTCCCACAATTCCATTATCTCATCATATAATGGCTCTAAATAAACATCAATTGTATCAGAAGTCACACTTTTCTTTCCTGGTATGATCAATGATAACATTAATAAAAATGGCTTAGTTGTTAACCATGGAGGCAAGTTTTAATTTATTAAAAAAACCGGCCAAGTTGACCATTTATTACTTTCATATGAGAATGGGTTCACCCCATCTAGAGCCAAACCAAACCTTATATTACGAGGATCTTAGAAAAAATCAGGCCATTTGTTATCAAATTCCATCCACGTCTTAGAATCGGGCACATGTTGTTGTTTCCCATCAATGCTCTTATTTTGGGCATGCCATTGCATAAGTTCAACAATATCTCTGCACCTATACATTCGGAGTAGTCGTGGGATCAGCGGAAAGTGGTGAATAACCTTTCTAGGAACCATAGTTGATTTCAACCTTGGTATATACCTTTCTTCACATTTTGGACATCTAGTCTCACTTGCAATTTTTTTTCCGAAATAATACACAATCATTCACATATGTGTGGATGTTTTCATACCCTAATCCTAGCTTAGTGATTTTATTTTTACATTGACTTCATTTTGTTGGAAATGTGGAGTCAGGTGGTAACAACTAACTTAATAATGCCAATAACTCATCTACACTCTCATTTTTCCAACCATGCACCACTTGCAAGTTAAAAATTTGAAGGATTGTTGTCAAATGACTTAACTTGCAATTAGCATACACAGGTTTTAAAGCATCCTCCATTGACTTGGCCCAACCATCATCTACACCCTCATTCAACATTCTATCAACTTCAAACCCTTCATCTAATATCATTTCCTTTACATCTATGTTTCGTGCCTCTTCATCTATGTTTCATGCCTCTTTATCTATGTTTGGTGCCTCTTCATCTCTCACACTACGCAATTGTAACATATCTTCATAATAATTGTGATTCCAAGGGATTATACCACTATTCCCATGCATTATCATATGTCGAAAAATCACAGTTATGTTTCTCACCTTTCCACCAAGACAACCTTTACATGGACATGGATAATTGTCTGCTTCCCTCTCATTGGATATTCTTTCATCATATGCATGGTATTGATTCGTTGTCAACCTTCGACATTAATCCATCTTTTATGTTCTACATTTCAATATTAATGATCCAATATGTTAATTAACAAATTTCAAATAATTTAGATATACAAGGGCACAAATCAACTACATTGGTGTTAACAATAGCAACTTGACAAGGAACTAAGATGAAAGCACTCAATTTGATGACAAGATGAATTGCAAGATCAAATGCAAAAGAAAGAAGAAAACTAGGCATTGCTTCTCATTTATCTTTAAGTAATGTTTTAAATAATTAGGAATTCTCTCAAACAAGCAAAGAAACTTATCAAAAATATCAGGGAAGACTTATTATAAATTATCATTTTGAAGCATATATTATTATAAGGGCAATCCTGATAAAACTAAGGCCTTTTCCTCAAGAATGAAATTAGGCCTTCAAATACCGCTTGGTTTCTTTGCTAATACTTCCTTCCATATAGGTGTAAGGAACTATGGAGGAATTGTTAGGGATGCTCATTTTGCACCATATCAAGGCTATCCAATAGGATGAAGGGCCACTACACATCAAGGAAAATGGAAACCAAATTTCAATGGTATTCCTAGAAGTCTCTATTAGACACCTTGTAATAGATGTCTACATCCTGGTCATAGTTGCAAGATTTGTAAAAGATACCAATCTATGTTGGAAAACCTTAACTCTGCAACAAAATGCAAACTTGTTTCTCAAGCATGCTTCTGTAATTTTCAAATTTCCAAAATTCATAATATTAAACAAGGGAAACATATTCTTTTGTGATTTTCTAAAGCAACACGGTCATCCATTGATTTCAAGGTGAAAAAATCATTGCCTTATATCCTCAAACAGATTAATGGACAGAAGTGGAGACCTGGAGGGTACTGCAATCAAATAGAATATGAATCTCTTAAGACCTAGAGACTCAAGAGAACTACATCAAAACCATTCACAATTCCATTAACAAGGCACCATTAATGCATGTTTGAGGTTCCAGGCCTAAACATTATTGGACATGATTTTATAGACCGCTCTAACAAGGGGCTGGAAACATGAAGCTACACGATGATAGATTGAAAAAGTTTCTATACCACTTCAAAGAAATGCAATGATAGGTTCTATAAAGTTTATTTAATATTCGGAATAAATACAAAAATGATGTGAAAAGAATTGAGTTGGTCATCACTTCCATGTCAACATGGTGACAAATAGCTAAGGAAATGTTTACGAGGAAAATTTTGAAGATGAAACCAAGGGAATATGGAGGATTTAAAATGGTAGTGTAGAAGGACAACAATACCCTTAAATCAGGCTTAACACCCAACTAAGTCATATAGTTGTAATGTGGTGACTAGTCCAATTCAAGTTGAACCCTCAAGGTTGGATTAAGAAGATAGTCAGATTGGTTTATCAGACATACTGGACTTTATTCTAGAGACTTGTAAAGCTATAGAGGACAATCCAAAATCTAAATATTGAAACTCAAACTCTTTTATTTGAGAGTCATTTTATTTTAAAAATATTTATTAAATTTATGACAAACAAAATATCAACACAAATACCAATCTGTTAAGTTTCAACATTAATGTAAAAAAAAATTATAACCAAAAATCCTTTTATAACCATTAATGTAACAATTATATAAAAATATCAAATTAAAGCTTTTAACTTCACAATGACTAGCTAATAGTTTTGATTGTTTTGAATTCACTATGCAACCAAAGAGGGAAACAAGCATAAACAATTTGAATGTTTTGAATTCACTATACAACCAAAGAGAGAAACCAGCGTAAACGGGTTTCAATTTTTTGGATTCATTATGCAACCAAAGAGAGAGATACATAAATTATTCATGCATTATACTGTGGGTCTGAGAGAAGCAAACAACTAATAAGCATCAATGTTAATAAATTGGAAGACAAAGGTCCCTTGAGCTAGAAAAATGGTACAGAGAAGATCATTTTCTAAAAATATAAGATGATGTCTAGCTATCATCCTCAAAAGGGGATGGGTCGAACCATCATAGATCCAGTGGTTGACGTACTAATTACCAGGGGAGCAAAAACATTGTAAACTACTAATGTACAAAGGGATGGATACTTAGCGTATTTTGGGATATTTAATGTTTTATATGTTTCCCATTCAATGGAAAACATATGCACTATGCACTACACACACTCGGGAGGAAACACACCATGAGATCAACATCCTAACATTAGCCCCTATAAAAAATTTCATATGTTATAACTAGCTACGGAATCCAGCCTCTTTATCACAAGCTATGGGCTATCACTAGCTATGGAACGTAAACACACCAGCCATTGGATCAAATAAAAATTTTGAAGCCATCATAAGATTAATCAACTGTTGTATCCAATCCATTGTATATATTTACATATCCATCCAGCCTGAGGAATGATATTACTAGCTATGGATAAATAAACTCCTCCTCCTTCAAATTTTCAATGCAAAATATCCACTAATTGAGATGAGAGCAGAAGAGATACAGAGTGAGAAATACTAGCTATATTTCACTAATATTGGTTATCCACTGAGTGAGATGAGAGCGGGGAGATACCATCCAAATACATACATATACTGTAACATACCCAATACTTGAGACATTTTATGTTTGTGGAAAAACATTATCTTAACTTTTATTGTAAAGTTTTATATTTGACCAAGTGGTCAAGGATGACTGTAAATGAAGAATATTATTATTTAATAAATTAAAATAGGAGACACTCACCCAAAGAGACTGTTGAAAGACTGTTTACTGACCCACTAGGAGGAATGGAATCTGGGGTAGAAGGCAATGGACAAGTGGCAGCATCATGAACTCAGTAACTAGTTGTTGTTATGGTACAAATCCCTTAAATTGTGGTCAAGTTCCCTGGAATGTGGAACTGGAGCTTATGGCTCATTTATTGAAAATTGACCACCAAAAGACCTAGGCATCTTTTATAAGCCATTGAATTTGAGCAGAGGCTCACACTTTTTCTGACGAGAAAATTTACCTTGTGGTTTTGTTGTATGCACACAAGAGATTCGATGAGGGGAAGATATGTTTTGAGTTGCAGAGTAAGACTGTCTTATTTCTGCTGAGCGTAGATTTTCCTGCTGAGAGCAAAGGTTTTGGATATGTATGCAAGTTTCCATTGATTGTTAAAGTACATATGTGAGGTGTATGCAAGTCTCCATTGATTGCTGAAGTACAACCTGAGTGTCTTGCTTCTACACAGAGACTTATTCCTAGTGGTTCAGTAAACAGGATCGAGGGTCCAAGGGAGCAAGTGATTTGGCTGCTTCTTCTGGAGAAGGTTGGGAGGAACGGGCCTCTTTGGGTGTTTTTCCACCCTATCAAGTTATCAAGTTCTACTTGTTATATTTTATTTATTTTTTGGAATGTTGAATTATGTTGAAACTATTTGTTCATTTATAGACTGTTTTAAATGCTGGAATTATGTTCTGAATATTATCTCTATAAATCAAAGGAATGATCAGATTATGAGCAATTAATGTGTAGAATGAATATAAATGTCTCCGTGTATTTTTCCTTTCACCCTAAGGTGATGTACTCTAATACAGGGAGAAAGTTAAATAACATAGATTAGATATGATCTTTGGGTACAAATGAAAAGTAAATGTCTTGTATGTTTATAACTGCAAGTCATTACTGTGGCTACATAAATAGTTCCTTAAGCCATCTAGGTTTATTCTCTAAGTAGTAGAATTCATAGAATAAATAGTACATATCAAGAAACTATTCTATATGGGTAACCTATGTTTAGTTTATATCTATATAAGCAGTATAAAATTTCACAAACTAAAAACAGAGTTCATACTCAGCCAAAACAAATTACCTTATTATCAGAATTCAAACATTAACCCTAGATAGCTGAACTTTCAATTCTGTAAACATTATGCAATTATGCAGTGTTAATACCTGTACATCAAATAGGGTATTATTCACAAAATGAATGAAGTAAACATGTCTCATTTTTATCTTTGTAAGTAAAATAGATAGAATATAATCATGCTTCTTAAACCAAGTGCAAGGCAATTACATTAATGCAAATAATTATTTACAGCTCCAAACAAACCTATAAATTCGACAGGAATTAAATATAAAAACCTTAGTACAATAATCATTGATGCGGAAAACTTAGATTAGATACTATGCAGAGTATGCCAATAATATGACAAATTATTATAATCTAAGCATCGAAAAGCTTACACTTATAAACCAGTAATGAATAGATATACTAACGATTTCTCAATACCAATACAAATACTTTTAAATCAATTATAAATCAAAATCAAACCCCTGTAATAATACTATTGTAAAAACGATTTAAAGATATTATAGGACTAAAACCTTATGCTTTCGCATTTGTTGTAACAAGGGTTAAAACCCTAACATATATCTTCCAAACCAATGGAGTAATAATTAGCCCTTCCAGAACTCCAACGGGTAGAAGGTTTACAACACTGTCATTAACAATTAGTTCGGGTAATAATTCAAGACCTATAAAGGTCATAGGTTCGAGCCACGCCCAAGTTGGCTTTGAAAACACATAAAAATGCTAATAGAAAGCAACAGCTATCGGGATCGATACTTGTACAGGCTCATTCGAATTTTAAATAAACATCTCAATTCTTTTACAGTAATAAACTTTAAATAACTACCAAATCCCTACATTAATATTTACACAACGAGAACCGAGGGTTCGAGCCTCCAATTGGAGAACTTGCCCTTATAACAACACGTAATGTTTAAAAATACCAAACACAAATGCACAACAGTGCTAGGCTCAAGCCTGCATCCTCAAAAGCAATGAACAATGAATCCACATATTCAAGCTACATTAAAAAAAATACATTTCAAACATTTCATAATTATCAAAAATAAGGGTAGGGTTCAAGCCCGTTAAACATTCATTGCTGATCCAGTACTCTCTAAAAACCTTTTATACTTAAAACAAAACTAACAGAGCCAAGAGCAAGACTCTCAACGCAGAGCATCTAAGAAACGAAGCGAATCATTGTATTATTTATAAAAGAAATTTTACATCTCAGCCCAACTACTTAAAGAAAACAAAAATGGTATCCATAGTATAAAATAGACCGATACATCAACTTGGTAGGTGAAACCCCAACTCGAGAGTGCCAAAGTAAAAATCTTCTACAGCAGCAATGTTGCTTAAACTTTTCATATCCCTCTTAAAAAATCAGTCCAAACTGAAGAACGATAAGACCAACCTTAAACTCTTAAAAATCGATGACAGAGGCATCATGGGATGAGTCCGAGACTCACAGTCCATAGGTACCATCACTTCTCTCTTTATGCCACCCCGAAGGCCATAAACTGTCTCCTGTCATGAAACCATAACAGAGATTAAAAGGATGAACATTTAAATTATCGAAACTAGAATCAAAACTGTAAACATATAAAGAACGAATCCAGGAGGAGCATGTTACCTGTAAGGTTTCGAACTCGGGGTCGATGAACTCCTACACATGAAAGGAACCATAAATACCCACGATGGAAACCCTTACGGTTGTAACCAAGTCGAAGAGTGGTGCTCAATAACCATGGCAGCTAAGAGGAGGAGAAGCTCAGTTCACCAACACCGCAGATACCAAGTAAACTGTCAAAAGACAAACCCTGAAGCTTCGCTGTAGTGTTTTGGTATAACCGATACATCATTAATGGAAATCACGTGAAGACATTAAAGTCTCAGCCTCGTCACCCATCAACCGAAATTCAAACCCATCACCCTATATTTTATGAATGCAAATTTACGTAGTATTAATAGTTTGACCTTGAATTTGGATTGTGTTCCACTCTGTCCACATACTATATAGTTACATATCTATACTCGTCGTTTTATAAATATCAACTATGTCAACCATACGAACCATCACTAAATGCATAGCATACAGTGATACGTTTAAGTCTAATAAACTATAACCATAGTTTGCTCACATTAAATCTAGGATCTCAAACATGTAGTGGGCTAAAGAACTTTCATATCTAGCAACCCAAACTTTAAGGTTAGTGATGGCTGGTATGCATTCTCGCCTTGGAAGAGGAACTTAAAACATGCTTTTATCAAACACTTGTTAGTAAGAACCTTTAACCTGGACAGAATAGAAGGTTATGTTGCGTTAGCATTTAAGCTAAGTAAGTCACAGGCTTACGCCATAATGTCTCATGTCAAGTTTTGGAGGTCGCATCTACCAATCTACAAGGTGATAAATTCAACATACATTTTATAAGCTAAGCAAGTGCAAATTAACATAATTATGTCATAAAACACATTAATGAGAAACAATAACATAATGTCTCAAATAGATCTTGACTCGTGACTGCTTACATAAGCATAAAAAGAACCACAACGGTACTAACAGTATAGAATAATTAAATACATGTAAACACCTGGAATGCTAGGGTCAAATGAAGTCATGGACACTTATGGAATTCGGTGAGTGTAACATGATAAAATAGTCATCATTATATCTTGCATACGTAAGATTACAGAATTCATTCAATGTCGTTACGACATAGTTTTATAACCATTGTGAACTTAAGTGTTTCAATACTATCCATTTTAATGGACAACTAAACAATTAAATAATTAATGGAAAGTCTATGAAGATGCATTAATGCCTTATTTATGTAAACAGTAATTATAAATGTTGAAAACCCATACTTCCGCACAGCATTTAATGGCAGAAAGGCCACTTAGAAAATTTTAAATTTTTACGAATTTTTGGGATGTTACATATACAGTCTTTCGTCCATCCATCCTCAAGTAAATGGCATCCCATGTTGCTATGTTGGTTGTTTGGGTCAACAACATCCATCCAGAGACGTATATACATAATTTAGTCCATCTGAAAGAGATACCCAATCACAGCATCCATCAAAGAGACAGATACATGTTCCCATCCATCAGAGACAAATGCAGGGGGGAGAAGATACATATAAATTCCATGCATCTGATAAAAGACATTCACATCTATGAGAGGGATACACTACTATCTACCTACAATCTGAATTTACAGCTATGAGACGAGAGGGATAGAAATCCTATCTACCTGCCATATGAGAGAGATAAACATTGGATAAAGTGTACACGGGGAGAGAGACATCCATGTAATAAACTCCACATGGGGGTGGGGGCCTAAACTACACTACACATAGGGGCCTTACAGTCTGTGAACCCAGGAGATCATGCCTACTACTTAAATAAGATACACTCGAATTCTCTCTTCTTTGTATGGATAATCCCAAGGAAAGAGGATATAATTAAATGGCTTTACCTCCTATGCTTAGTGGCTTGATCCAAAAACTATAGCCTACTAACAATGGGCTGTCTTGAACCACACACCAGCTACTTTATCTATACAGACCGGATATAGGTTTGAAACCCTTATAGTTGTGACTTGAATCATATTTAACCAATCAATACAATGGTTAAACAAACCTACCAAACAACAATAGTGAAGCTAAACCAAGGCTTAATTAACCATAACTCTTGAATTGTGGCTTAACAGACCAAGTCTCTGTGAAATATAATTATGTCATTCCTAAAATGTACAGGTTATCCTTTCCCACCCCGCAGGGACTGATGCCACTAAAATATCCAAGCAAGGAGCCATTCTTTGCTGCAAACTTGGAATAAAAAAAATCCTAGGGAATAAGTACAGAGAAGACCATTTCTATCTAGACCATTGTCAACTACTAAAATGGTACAGAGAAGACCATTACTACAAAGAAAATATGATGTTTGTATATCATTCAAGAAGATTTATCTATTGAAACAGTACAATGATACCCAAAAAAACAAACATACCTGCGAATTTGTTGCAGAGGGTCTCAGAGACTACGAATTTGTTGCAGAGGGTCTCAGAGACTACGAATTTGTTGCAGAGGATCTCAGCGACTACGAATTTGTTGTCCTCTTTAGAAGCCTCCACTTTTGGTCCAAGGATGAATTATATGCCATTCCAAATGCCATATTATATAGATTCCAACTGAAAAATCCCCAAATAACTAAAACCACAAATCCCTAAATCTTGTCGGCTGTAATGCTCAAGCCATCTGGTTGGCTCAGTCTGAAAAAATCCCCAAATAACTAAAACCCCAAATCCCCAAATCTCGTCAGCTCCAATGCTCGGGATGTCTGGTTAGCTCAGTCTGTATAGGGTAACCTCCCAAAATATCAAGTAAAACACTATGTACCATATCTCTCACACTCCAATTTAAAAATCCCCAAATAGCTAGAACGACCCAGAACCACAAATAATTAAAACCTCAAATCCCCAAATACCCAAAGTCCACAAATAACGAGACCTGGTGTGATTGAAGAACCCCAAACACCCGTCCATCACCTCAAATAAACAA
Source organism: Larix kaempferi (assembly GCA_027924585.1). NCBI lineage: Eukaryota > Viridiplantae > Streptophyta > Pinopsida > Pinales > Pinaceae > Larix > Larix kaempferi. The sequence continues at coordinate 2,815,872 of BSBM01000258.1, forward strand.
TAACGGCCTGGAAGGAACCAACAACGGGTTTCAATGAACTCTGCATTGTACTGCATGCCACTCGCACAAATCATTCCCACTACGTCAATTTCTCTGCAGTGTTGCTACAAAATGAGAAATCATTCCCAAAATCCCCGATCGCACAAATCATTCTCAAAATTCCCACTCCTACGTACACTACATAATGTAGAGCGCTTGCCCCTAGGTCCTGATCCCTTCGATCATACAATGAACTTGCATTGACTACTACACCCACGAAAACATTTTTACAAAATAATTTTTTAATCATTAATTTTTTATTTTTGCAATATAATATATTTTTTATATAATGTTTCTAATAACATATAATATATTTATATAATTTTTATATAAAATAATATTGTTATTATTTTGTATAGTGTAATTTATATGTTCTTTTAGTCATTTATACTTTTTTGACAAACTATTTTTCCTTGACGATTAAATTAGTCATTTTATTTGGTCTTTGTTAGCTAGGTTGCTCTAATTGATTCATTTTTAGATTACAAGCAATCACATGACTAAATTTTTTATTCATGTAGTCTTTTATCTCACTTTATCCACTAGTGTTCGGTGGGGCAGTTAGTTGGATGCATAGGAGGCAATTGATTGTTGTACTATGGACTACAGAGGATAAATACATGGTAGTTACTCATGCAAGCAAAGAGGCAGGATGGTTTCATAAATTATGTTTATAGGTTGGGTTTAAACAACAATATTTTAGGATGAATTGTGACAATCAAAGAGAAATATTCCAAGGAAATAGCCTAGCATAACATTCAAAGACAAAGCATATTGATGTACAATACCATTTTGTGAGAGAAATGGTGGAGAACCAGAAAGTGTTGCACTAAGAAGTTTACTTGGTGTAGGGAATAAATGGGCTTGTTATCCTTGGTTAAGTGAACTAAAGTTATGAAATCTCCTATGTATGAAAAGAAAATAAGTGGGAGAATGTTGTGTATGTTATATTCTCTCCATGTAAATCGATGGTTGAAGTCGATAGTCAATTGGTTGACAAGTCTGGTTGACTAACTGACTAGAATAGTCAACTGGTCGATGAACATGATTGGTCGACGGGAAGTATACGAGCATAAAGCAAGAAGGAATTCATCGAACACTTGGATGACTAGAATCTTGACTGGCATTTGACTAAAGTTGACTCAGTTAAGTCAATTGTAATAGAATAACAGAAATTAGAATTAGCTGAGAATATGGAGTGAATATTATTGGCATCTTGTGATGGAGATGTTGTGGTCAAGGTCCAATTTATGTCAATGTTTCGATCCATTCCTTAGGATCATCATCAGGATAAAGACAATGTTGAGAAGTTACATTTTCCTTTCTATAAATAAATACAAACCAACCACAATCTAGAGCGAAGCTGACATGAAATCATAAAGCGAGGGCTAGAAACCATGTAGGGCTAAGATCATTCTAACTGCTCCTCAAGACATGATTAAAATGTACGTTTTAAACCTGTTGTAGATAAGCAAAGCATATATATTCTTTTAAGCAAAATAGAGATTACACCACAACATTAACAAATAATACACAGAGATTTCCCCTGGAAACCCTTAACCGAGAAAACAAGAAAAACTTAGAGTCGTACCTCTTATTTTGTCATATTGATTATTAATCACTGACAATACAAATATAGGTATTCTGCAGTATCCAAAACCCTAATCTGTTAACCTGGATTAGAAAATAGACTCCAATGCCTTAAATTAAATTAAATTACATATTTTTAGAAAGAACCCAAAAATAGCCCAAAAAAAATTTGAACTCGCTCCGCGGAAGGGGGAGGGAATCAAAACGCCCCCCCTATAACCCCCTGTAATCCAGCTTCACGCACATAGCCCGATGCATACAGCAGAGCACAAGATGGATGGGATTGTCAGGTACGCGGTCAAAGACACCCCCCCCACACCCACATACACATGTAAAGAATATAACACATACTCAACATAAACCTAGCAAATTTAAGAATAATTCTATTGTTTCTGCATCTTTCTAGAAAGGGAAGATGTGTGATCTTCTTGCTTTTGGCAATCCAAAGCTTCTCAAAAAATCTATTTTTTCTCATATTATCCACTCCATACCAAGACAAAATAGAATTAGTTGAGAATTGGGAGTGAATATTATTGGCATCTTGTGAAGGAGATGTTGCAGTTAGGGTTCAATTTATGTTAACAGTTCAATCCATTCCATAGTGTCATCATTAGGAGAAAGAAAATCCCGAGAAGTTAGATTTTCCTTTCTAGAAATAAATACAAAACAACCACAATCTGGAGCAAATCCGACATTCATAATGAATCCTCCATGAAATCAGGGTTGGAAACCATGTACAAATAAGATCGTGATTAACCCTATCGAATTCCAGAATAATTTGGTTATTTCTACATCTTTTTAGAAAGGAAAGATGTGCAATATTCCTGCTTTTGGAAATCCAAAGCTTCTCAAAACATCTAAGTTTTCTCAGATTATCTGACAAAATAGAATTAGCTGATAATCTACAATTAATATTATTGGCATCTAGTGGTGGAGATGTTGCGTTCAGGGCTCGATTTCTGTCAATGTTTTGAGCCATTCCTTATGCTCATCCGATCAAGACAAAGATGATGTTGAGAAGTTACATTTTCCTTTCTAGAAATAAATACAAAATTGCCACAATCCAGAGCGAAGCCGACAATCATAATGAAGCCAACATGAAATCATAAAATGAGGGCTGGAAACCATGTACGACTAAGATTCTTTTGGATTCTACTCGAGACGTAATTAACCCTAGCCAATTCCATAATAATTCAGTTGTTTCTGCATCTTTTTAGAAAGGAAATATGTGCAATATTCTTGATTTTGGAAATCTGAAGCTTCTCAAACAATCAGTTTTCTCAGATTATCCACTTCATATAGGGACAAATAGAATTAGATGAGAATCTATAGTGAAGATTAATGGGATCTTGTGATGTAGACACTGCAATCAATGTTTGATTTCTTTCAATGTTTCGAGCCATTCCTTAGGCTCATCATCGAGACAAAAACAATGCTGAGAAGTTACGTTTTTGTTTATAGAAATAAATACAAAACAACCACAATCTAGAGCGAAGTTGACAATCATAATGAAGCTGACATGATGCCAATAATTTAAAGTTGTTAGGAAGTTATGGATCGCCATTAATGGAGCAATTAGTTGTAACTAATTCGTTTGTTATGAATTAGAGAATTGCTTCTATAAATTATATGTAATGTCGTGTCAATTGGGTTTAGGATGAGTGGTTTGAGTAGAGAAGTATTATCCTCCCGATCCAGATTCAATTCCCACTAGTGACATGTTGGGCTCTTAATTGAGCCACCCTCGATCTAATATATTATGGATACCCTACATCCCACATAGAATAAAGTGGAGGTTTTCATGGATGTAAGGAGCATCTCCGATGTCGTGAACCACAAGAAAAAAATATGATGCAATGTGAAAGGCTAAATAAGCACTTGTAATAGGATAATACCGTACTAATACTTGTACTTGTATGAGTTGAAAGAAGAGTGTAGTGAATTCACACTTAAGTTGTTATGATCATTAAATCATTGTTGTAAACACTGGTTAATATCGTTGTTAATAGATGAGAGGTAAGGCTCACTAGTGTGCTATTTTTTCCCTGTAAAGGATTTTCTGGGATAAATTTATGTGTATTGTGTAACTATGTTTTTTTCATTGTTAAATTATGTTATGAGTCTAACTGTTAGAATCGTTATTCATTATCAATGTAAAAGGCATCGAAATTCTTGACATGGTATCACAGCTATATTTGGCTTCAAGGGGACTCCTTTGTTATTGAGGGTTTTTTTAGTTTGATCTTGGATCTGGAGAATACCTAGTTTCAATGGGAATTATAGAACATTGATTCTTAGTTAGAATGGCCAACAATTCACGGATAGAAATTAAAAAGTTTAATGGAAATAATTTTGAGCTTTGGAAGCTCAAAATGGAGGATCTCCTTGTAGATCAAGAGCATTGGGTTGATGTAATCCCAGAAACAAATCTGAAAGGTATGTTGTTGGAAGATTGGTTGAAACTTGACAAGAAATCCATGAGTACAATCCGACTTTGTTTAGCAAGTTCTGTATTGTTGAATGTCTCGGGAAAATATAGTGCAAAGAAACTATGTGAAAAGTTGGGAAACTTGTATCGATCAAAATATTTGGTTAACAAGTTGTTTCTTCAGAAGAAACCATATCTTCTGAGGATGAATGAGGGTGACTCAATAACAGAGAACCTAAATGCATTCGACACTATTGTCAGATAGTTGTTGTATATGGATATCAAAATCATAGAGAAGGAGAAATGTATCAGTCTATTGTGTTCTTTTACAGACTCATGGGATATCCTAGTCATTGCTATTGGAAGCAATAATACCACATTGAAGATCGACAATGTGGTTTCATCTCTATTGTCAGAAGAGATGAGGCAGAAGAACATGGAGGGATCAACCTAGCCCTGATGGTAAGAGTTCGAACAATAAATAGAGAAAAATGTAAAACCTCCAGTAAAAAATCAAAGTCGATGGGTAGATCTAAGACCAGATCTAAAACCCATGCACCGATGAAAAGAAAATGCTAGAAATGTCATAAATTCGGGCATTATAAGCGAGATTGTAAGTCGACGGGAGTTGAGAAGAACAAAGAATCTAAGGAAGCGCAATAAACTAAAAGTAATCCTTCGACTTAAGAGAAAGGATATGTGTATTTGACCTCGACAAGTACACAGTCGGATCATGACTCTTGGTTGATTGACTTCGATGCATCATATAATATGATGCCATATAGATAGTAGCTTTGTGAATATGAGAAATATGATGGCGGCAATAATATTATAGGATATGGTTCATCAATCAAGATTGTCGGACGAGGTAAAGTTCAACTGAGGTGTTCCATATCCTAGGTTTGTCTCAAAACCCGATATATGTCAACAAGATGGTAAATGTAGGTGTGCAGTATATATTTGAGAAAAAATCGTGTAAAATGGTGCGAGGAGTGATGGTATTGGTGAGAGGAGTTTGGATTGAAACACTGTACAAGATATTTGGAAGAACAGATACATGTGTGAATACAATCTTTCCTGAATCCAAGAGAATATATTCTTGTCTATTCGACTTGACCATGTTGTGGCATCAATGGATGGGACATATTGGTTAGAAAGGTATTTTTTCTATGCACAACAAAGGTATGGTCAAAGGTCTCCCTGATTCTTCTTTAGAAGTAGACTTCTGTGAACATTGTATTTATGGTAAACAAAGTCATGTAAGTTTTCCATCTAGGGCCACAAGGGCTAAGGAAGCACTTGAGTTAATACATAGTGATTTGTTTGGACTAGAACCAGTCCCATCACTAGGGGGATCCCAGTATTACATCTCTTTCATAGATTATTTTTCCATAATGACATGGTTATACATTATGAGGAACAAATATGAGGTTTTGAAAGGTTACAAGAGTTTAAATCTCTTGTAGAAAATCAAACTGGCAGAAAGATCAAAGTGTTAAGTATTGATAACATAGGAGAATTATGTAGTAAGGAATTCGAATAGTTCTTTAGGAAGCATGGTATAGCTAGAAAAAACACAACTCTATACATGCCTCAACAGAAAAGAGTTCATGAAAGAATGAATATATCAACGCTGATGGAAAATCAAGGGGTGTGCTCTTTGGTGTAGGTATCGCACAAGAATTATGTGCAGAAGCAATTGACATGACATGTTACTTGGTGAATAGCTCATCATCGATGGCTCTGGTCCACAAAACTCCATATGAGGCATGGGTAGGTAAAGGCCTTCTCTTACATAGCTTGAATTCTTTGGGTGTGATGCCTTTGTGCATGTCCCAAAGGAGAAAAGAATCAAACTCAACATCAAGTCTGAGAAATGCATCTTCATCAAGTACAAAGATGGAGTGAAAGGGTATAAGCCGTGGAATCCAGACATAGGGAAGACAATTTATAGTAGATATGTGACCTACAAATAATCCAAAGGTACTTTCCAATATTGAAGAGGATAAAAGAGAAAAGGAACTAGAAAATCTAGAGTTTGAATGGAACGACAAAAGTGATGATTCAGATGAGTCAATTGAATCTGACGAAGAGGTGGAACTGTAGACTCTGGTCATCATGAGGTCTAGCCGAACAAAGCAACAACATGAAAGGTACATTCCATCATATCTCCGCTTTGATTTTGCATTAACTTCCATAGAAGAGGATCCTATGTCGATAAAGGAAGCGATCGAGTCAACAGAGGGTAAGTTGTGGGAAAATACCATGGAAGAAGAAATCGAGTCCTTACAGAAGAACGAAACATGGGATTTGGTTGCATTACCAAATGGAAGGAAACTTGTCGGAAGTAAGTGGTTGTTCAATAAAAATTTGAACGTAGTAGGTCAAGTCGAGAAGTATAAGGCTTGACTAGTAGCGAAGGGGTATTCCAAAGTCGAAGGAGTCAACTTTGGTGAGATATTATCTCCTATTGTAAAGTTAACTTCCATTAGAGTACTAATGTCTTTAGCTACGGAATTTGATCTTGAAATAGAACAGATGGATATGAATCCAACTTATCTTCATGGTGATCTTGAAGAATAAAATTATATGAAGCGGTATGAAGGATTCATAGTGAAAGGGGAGAAGGAGATGGTCTACAAGGTCAAGAACTCTCTCTATGATCTAAATCAATCACTAAGGATGTGGGACTAGAAATTTGATTTGTATATCCAGCAGCTGAGTTTTATGAGAAGTCAGGTTGCTCACTGTGTGTATAGAAAGAAAGTTGGTGATCATTTTATATATGTAATTTTGTATGTCGATTATATGTTGTTGGTCGGAAACAACATGGATCTGATCAAGGAGGTGAAACTGCAGTTTTCCTCCAAGTTTGACATGAAGGATCTCAATGCAACTCATTTCATTCTTGGCATGTAAATTAAAAGAGATTGAGCAGGTAGAAATCTCTAGTTAAATCAAAGTAAATATGTTGGGACAGTCTTGAAACACTTTAACATGTAGGAGTACAAAATGGTTAAGGTCCCTATTCCTGTAGGAATTAAACTATTTGTTGAATAGTGTCCGAAGACACGGGAAGAGATAGAGTACATGGCGCATATGCCCTTATATGCTAGTGTTGTAGGTAGTCTAATGTATGCAATGGTTTGTACTCGACCTGATATTTCCCATGCAATGGGAGTATTGAGTAGGTACATGTCGACACCTGGGAAAGAGCACTGGACCATTGTTAAAAGAGTATTCAAGTATTTGCATGGAACAACCTATTATGCAATCTGTTACCAAGGAAAACCTAGAACTAATAAAACAATAAGTGTAAATGGTTTTGTCGACTCTGATTGGGCTGGAGATATTGACCATAGAAGGTCAACCGATGGATATGTTTTGAAATTATTCGGTGGGGTGGTCAGTTGGATGAGTATGAGGAAGTCAGTTATTTCACTATCAACTACTGAGGCTAAATACATGGCAGCTACTCATGCAAGAAAAGAGTAAGTTTGGTTGCATATATTGTGTTTATAGGTTGGGTTTAAAGAACAATTTGTTAGGATGAATTGTGACATCCAAAATGCAATCTTCCTAGAAAAGAACCTAGCATACCATTCAAAGACAAAGAATATTGATGTAGAATACCATTTTGTGAGAGAAATGGTGGAGAACCAAAAAGTCTTGATGGAAAAGGTAGACATGTTGAGGAATACTGCAGACTCACTAGCCAAGTCTGTGAGCACCAAGAAGTTTACTTGGCGTATGGAATAAATGGGCTTGGAATCATTGTTTAAGTGAACTAAAGTTCTGAAATCTCTTGTGTATGCAAAGAAAACAAGTGGGATATGTTGAGTATGTTATATTCTTTGCATGTAAATCGATGGTCAAATTCAGCGTCAACTAGTCAACAAGTTTGGTCGACTAACCAACTAGAATATTTGATTGTTGATGACCACGATTGGTCAACGGGAATTTGATGAGCATAAAGAGAGAAGGAATTCGTCGAACACCTAGATGACGAGAAACTCGACTAGTGGTCAAATAAAGTTCACTAAGTCAACATGGTTGTAATAGAATAACTAAAAGTTGTTAGGAATTTATGGATCACCATTAATGGAGTAGTTACTTGTAACTATTTCATTTGCTATGAATTAGAGTATTGCATCTATAAATATGATGTAATGTGAAAGGCTAAGTAAGCACTTGTAACAGGGCAATACATTACGGATACATGTTCTTGTATCAGTTGAAAGAAGTGTAGTGAATTCATGCTTAAGTTGTTGCAATCTAGTAAATTTTTGTTGTAAACATTGATTAAGAGTGTTGTTAATAGATGAGCAGTAAGGCTCAATGGTTTGTTGGATTTTCCCTTTAAAGGGTTTTCCAAGATAAAAACAAAAAAAAAAAAAAAAAAAAAAATTCCATTGTTAAATTTTGTTATATCTAACTGTTAGAATCGTTATGCATAATCACTGTAAAATGTATCGAAATCCTTGACACATTTTTTGTAATTTGGGTGCTAACATGGTACCCTAATAAGTTGATCCTTGTTATTCTCTAGTTTAATATTTTCATTATATACTTGACTTGTCATGTTCATATTTTATATTTTAGTATTCACTGGTGTGTAAGTGGCTTCATCAATGATGATCGATGGAATGTCAACCATCAGTAAATGTATAGGTGTTTTAACTTGTCATTGGATTGTTTCTTAAACACATTTTCTAGGTGCTCTTTCACTAATAAAACTTTGTTAGTAATGCCACTCTGAATTTTAGTTTTGATCAATTTTATTAGGCTCCCTTAATCTACAATTTCAACTTCTCAAAATTTTCTTGACTCAATCGAATAATTTAATGTTTCTTTATCTGCAATCTCAACTTCTAAAATATTCCTTGATTCACTTGTATCCATAGTCTTTTTCTACTTTCAAGATTGATATATCCTTATGTTTTATTTTTTTTACTTCTATAGATAGGGTTTGACGATGACTCTTCAAATAATTAATTTCCTTGTCTCTATCTAACAAGATATTTTTGAAATGTTTCTTGGTGTCCTTCTTCTCTTATGATTCCCGATCACATTAAATTGCAACATCTTTTTGACTCGGTGCTTGCTTCCTCACTTGTAAGTCAATATTTTTTTCTATAATGTTCATTGTGCTCTTTTGATCTCTTTTGTCTTGTTAATCTACTCTTCCAATTTACATTGTAGGATATGCACTTGATATTGAAGGTCTTCTTTAGCATCTTCAAGGTCTTTAATTTACGTTATTAAACCTTGGCTCTAGTTTTCAATGTAAGACATGTATGTCTTTATCAACAACAACCTTTTCAACTTCTTCTTGCCATTTTTGTATTAACTTTTAGTTATCTTCAAGGATCACTTTTGGCACACCATTCAAGTGTTTTTATGAGGGCGTTATTCAACATGCTTCCATTCTAATGTCCCTACAAGCTACTCTCTTTTTCTTGTGGGAGAATGTCAATAAATTTTTACTTAGGTCTAAGAATAAGATACCTAATGTTTTAATCCAAGTTGAGCCTAGAATCATGTCAACCTCATTTAAACATATAGTTGTAACATTGAATTAGGATATGATAAATAATCATCAATTATCAATTGGATCTAGTTTATCTTTATTATTTTTATAGAAAAATATAATTATATTACAAAATACTTAGCTAGGAAATTACTAATTGATGGGTAAGTTGATGTTCATGTAGTTGTATTGGTCATACAAACAAATATCAATGGTCATTTATTTCTCCTTGTACTTTTATTTAGTGAAAAGCAATTTTTACAATACCTAAAAAATATGTCTTTCGGATCATTTCTCTTTGTACTTTTATTTAGTGAAAAGCAATTTTTACAATACCTAAAAAAATATGTCTTTCGTATCATTGTTAAAATCCAATTTTAACTCTTTAATTACCATATTTTTGTATTTAAAGCAAATGCAAAAATCCAAATTAGTTTTTAAAAATATTTAAAACTTCACTATTTTTTTTTGTTACCTTCACTTAAATGTGTCTTAAAGATCCCTTTTATTAAAAAAATTAAATTATTTATAAAACTTTATTTCATATCTCCTGATTTGCTAAATATAATGTCTCCTATTTTTTTATATAATAAATAATAATAATATATTAATTTTAAAGTCATGTCAAGTCAAATACTAAATTATTTGATGAGACCTTTTTGATGGGATAAGGGATTCTATTGGTGCAATAATTTTACTACTAAATTTTAGAAAGGTGTAGTTGAGGAGTCAACAGTTTAAATGGTGAGGAGGTAAGTTTTACACTCTCTCCACCTGAGTTCAAATTCTCAATGAGACATTGACATGTTGTGATAAGGGTAGAAGGGTAGGCGTCCCCCTTGAGTGGGACCCCATATTGGGTGTCTCTGGACATCTCAGCCCTTGCTAAGTCATGAGTTAATGGTATATATGGCTTGCAGGCTATTGGATATACTCTTGGATTATAGTGGCAGTTGTCGGTTTTGAACATGGGCCTCACCCACGTAATCCCGAGGAGTTATCAATTCCCATGGTAAAAAAAATGTCTATAAAGTGTACATACCCTTACTCCTTATGATGTGAACGTGTGACCTCCTAATAGGAAACACATATTCTTAACTATTATGCTCACTCAAATTATATTCATACTATTAATCAAAGAAAAAGATGATTATTTAAACTCTTATATGTTTCAAATTAAGAATACTTTGTTTTAATATTAAATTACCCTTTTACTCGGTTCACCTTCCATGACATATGGAAACTTTTTTCAATGTCTTTGAATTGGTGAGCCTTAAGAGAATGAATTTTTAATGTTTTGATCAATAGAATCCTTAACTTTACTACCATTGGAATTTGTACAATAAACTATGGCCTCATTCTACATGTTGGATGGAAGAATGATTAACGTACAAGATGTTGGAATGTGATCAAGTTGCACACTATTTTGAATATTTCCCATAGTTTAGTCTGTCGGTTATGTTTCAATCCTTTAGATGGCAACGTTGTTTCTACAAATTGATTTTTTTTTATTAGTGCAGCAAATTCTTTAGGTAAAGCCAGGCAGATGCACTCAGCATGGATCACGGTTTATGTACACTAATCATAGTTGATTTGGCTTTTACTACATAATTTTTCATGTACTCTCCAATTGGCTGTTAGAGCAAGCTTGGTTCTGGATCATAAATTCTCGTTTTATTAATTTGTTGATAAGAAAACAGTGGTATTATATGCTCCAATGGTGGCTCACTAACACTGATTGTTGACAGATATGACCTCCTCCTTACATTCACTGTAATTAGTCGAGATAATCTCAATTTGCATCGATCATATCAAATGTAGGATTTTTTTATCAATTCATTTCTCAAAAGAGTGATCAGCACTTACAAATTTTGCTATAGGGGAAAACATTTGGCCACATGTAGTGAATAGAAAAATTCTTGCCACTAACAGTGGAGCAACTGCTATGATATCATCTATAATCTGAATCCTTCACATCATGGGATAATCATAAATAAAAATCTCACATATCCATATTAAAGTATATTTATTTATTATATGATTATATATGAGATTGATTGATTGATCTGATCACAATGTACACGTAAATAATTACTCATAAAAGGTGATAAGTCATGTACTTTGGGCAATGGCATTACATATCATTATTACAACATTAATATAATATTGACTTATGTTTATTCATTATTATATAGTGGTAATATATTCGAAGTATATTACAGTTTGAATGGTGAACCAACTTCAATATGCATGCTTCTCATCTACTAGTGGGGTAACATGTGAGTTGATACTTTTAAGAGGCCAAAGGACCAATCATTTATTAGATACGAGATTGGATCAATCATCAATGCCACCCACACCCCACTCAACAAAGTCCTCTAGCATTTATGCACTATAAAAATAGTTGAATTCTGGTTTTTAAAGTGTGCCAATAAGTTGTTGTAGTCATTGTTTTTGATTTTTCATTCATTAATAAAGTTTGGGTTTCATTGTATTAGTGTGTTGTTTGTAATACCTATTATTCCTATTTTCATTGTTTTCAACAAATATATGTCAATGCAACTCAGTATCTATGGGAGCATTCATGATGCAAGGAAGTAAGTCAATATGTTATCATTCTAAATTGTTTGATAAAGTTAGTCTTGAACCACCTACATTTGATAAGGATTTATCCTTGGTAGGAGTTGTTAAGAATTGGAAGCACTATATATTAGGAGGATACCACTATCCACACCAATCAAATTCCTTTGTAATACTTATAGGCCCAACATAAGATTCAACAAGCAAGACACTACAAATGGATGGAAGTAGTGTCACATCATATCAAACATAACAAGGGTAACACTAACAAGATAATAGACATGTTATTGAGGCTACTAAAACCTATAATTAAAAATCTAGACACCCTAGGCACTCTTATTCACATGGATCCTTTCACCCATGAATAATATAAATAAGAATACACAAAACATTAGGACTTCAATAAGACATTCCAACAAGCGCAAGGCCAAGATCATGAATAAGAAGGTAATATCAAGGGATATTACTATCTCCAAAAATGGATTTTTCTGCAAGTTGGGTAAGATGTTCATAAAAATGAAATAATACAAATTATTAGAGAAGCTATTAGCTTACAAGTTGGCTAATATGTTCTTAAAATGAAATAATACAAATTATTAGAGAGGCTTATAGTTGCTTACAAGCTGGGTAAGATGTTATTAAAAATGAAATCATAAAAATTATTAGAGAGGCTCATATCTCAAAATTTATAGGCCATTTTGGTGTTGTAAAAATAATTGACAACATTCAAAGGTGTGTGTGCTTTCCCAAAACAGAAGAAGAGGTACCTGGACTTATGAGAGGATGCATTTTGTGTTGTCCTAGTACAATAGAGAATAAGGTTTGGACAACCCCATACATGTACCTACTATGTCATGGGAGAGTATATTCATGGACTTTGTATGCATATACTCTCTTCCAATTGGTGCTTCTAATATTCCATACATCATTCCAATGATATCTTCACATTTGTTGAATTGGTGTATTTTTGGTTTTGTCTCAAGAAAATAAGTACATACTTTTTACTTAAGTTAATCAAACTTATAAACTTGCATCTATGTGCATTGATCATAAAATATTTACCATCTTTGATCAAGGGTTATTTGTTTTCCCTTCTTGTAAAGATGGCATCCCACATATACATGTAAGGACTACCAAAAAATACACCATATGCATCAAGAGGCACTACATCGACTCTATTTCATCGATAGAATTTTCACTAAAAACAAATATATGCTTACATACTTGGCATATTTTACTCTACATCCTTATTCACCCATTCCAAGGGTATGGGTGAGGGTGATCATGCATATATAAACTAATATCACTTCCCAAGGTTTTTGCAATGAGGTTGGATTGTGAACAAAGACCAAATAGAGCATATTCCTTGTTATTCATTATCTAAAATTCATATGGAATAGCTTTGTCATATCCTTCAACTATTTGTGATGGATGCTACTCAATTTCACCTCCTTATACACCATTATGAAAACAATCCTTTTGTCCACATTTGAGTTCTTTTCAATCTCTTTTCCTTCTTCCAATATAAGGTTCTTCTTCTTGAATTTATCATGTTTGTGGTTCTTGGGATTAAGCTCTAGAAGTAGTTTCCAACATTTTTATTTTGTCCATTCACTAATTTGTAAATGCTGTAATGGTTGTCAGGGTCCTTAAACATATGTGTAACAGTGGATGTCTTCTGATCCTTCCCTTCTCCTTCTTCCTCTCGCCCTTATTGGAAGGTCTATTTTGGTTTGACTTCTTTATACCATTTGGCTTCCCCCTCTTCTTGTTAAATTCAATGTAGGGCCTACATAGAGACCTCATCTATGGACTTGGGATTGAATAGCATAACTTACCTTCATATGTGATTTTAAAGACTACCCAAGTACTTGATTCAAACACATACGGTTTCTTGGGACATATCACCAGTTGAATGGATTTCGTTTGGAACTCTATAGTCGACCTTTCAACACTCTATCCTTGCCACTATCATTACTAGGTCAATTGAATCCTTTGGTACTATTCATACTTGATAGGGTAAAATTGGGACATGAGGAATTATTTGAATACTTCCCACATAGTTATTTTTGGTCTTCCCCCAACATAATGGAATTAGTATGGGTTTCCAACAAGTATATGCATGGTCTTATGGTCTTGGGCACATTGAAATAGACATATAATTGTTGCAACCAATGATTCAACATAATGATCTCCATCTCATTTTCACAAGGATTGATATCAACCTTTGCTTCCACTTTAAATAAGCGCTAAGAAAATTGGGTGATGGAGGTACCGTTTTCAATATGTGGTTATGCCTTATCTTTCCTAAGCTCTTCATGATATTTTAGTTCATCATGAGATTTATGGTGTTCTAAAAAGGGGTCAATATTTTTCTCGATAGCAGCCATGAATAAGGCCATACTTTGGAATTGCATATTATTTGAACTTCCAACTTTGAAATATTCATTTGTGTTCATCAATGAGGCTATCCCAAATCTCATCTTCTATTTCTCAATATTATGATTGCTTCTTAACCCTTCTCATGCCAATCTTGAGATCAATAGGGTACAACACTTCTACAAACTTAGAGTTTTTGAGAAGGGTAGGCATATTCTATGCTCAAGAAACACAAATTCCCAGTTAAACCCAATATGATCTATAAACCACCTTGGATATTCCAATGATTAGTTGACCAAAACATATCTTCAAATATGGCAATTATAATGTTCCCATGGACAACTACGTAACTAATTTTTGTATTTTTAGTGATTTAATAAGAAATAAAGCACATCAATTGGATTATTTAATTATTGTGACATAACAATAGAAAAGACACACGTTGGAACAAAAATTTAACCTAGAAACTCAATACAAAATAAACTAGAAAGAAATTAAGGACTATTCAATTCATCTTCTTATACTTTACGGATATTAAAATACAAATTACAAAGATACCCAACTAATTGTGAATATATGATACATTGTGGATGTTAAAGTCGTCTACAATATTATTTTCGCTCTCTTCCGTGTTACAATTTCTTACACACTCGTTGCTCACACTCTAGGACAAAAATGGTGACTTTAAAAAGTGAACCCATTTCTCTCCTACTAGGTTTTTGATAACACAAATTAGGGTTAGGTTATGGTTTCAAAACCCTCTTGGAATATCCATTCATGATACGTCTAGAAGTCTCTAGTGGATTACCATATGTTACTAGTTCTACGTGTTTGAATTATGTTGAGTTGACATGGCTTCCACTATAACTTATGGAGAATAAATTTATCATTATATTATTTGGTGCATAACTTTCGCTTACAAAATGTATTTAATGAAAGTGAAGCACTATTGGAAATATACCAGCATAGATCCATCTTAAACCCGTATCTATCAAGCACCGAGAGGGATCCAATTTCTTGAGGTGTATTTCATTTTTTAAATTTAAACTCAAGAAATTTGATCTCTCTTGATTGATAGATTCGGGTTTAAGTTTTAAGTTTTTATTTTATAAACGAACATCGATTTTTTAATTGCTTTTCATAATATTTTATTTTATGAACCAACATGGATTTTTTCATAATTTTTTATTTTATGAGCCGACGTGATTTTTTTAATTATTTTTTAATTATGTTGTTAGGAACAAGCGTTATAATATCTCCCCCATACTGGGTTGTAGAGAACCTCACTTCTCTCGGTGTAATTAATGCATAGAATGAAGTAATGATGCTTGGGACCTAGGTACTCATTGTTATAAACCCAAAATTCCACTTATTTCACCCTTAATGAAAGATTTACTATTATGGTATGATAGTTTGGGTATTAGAATCTGAACCAAATATACTGACTCTTCTAGGTTCCAAATTCAATATTCCCAATTCTAGAGCATCAATATATTCAAATGGTAACTATTTAGATCCATTATTTTATCAAAGGGAGACTTTGACTTATTTATAGATAAAACTCTTGGGAACTTAACAAGATGAAAAGCACATTAACTCATAATATTCATTCTCCACTTTTTGTTTTTTTCTATTTTTTATATTAGTTGTAAATAATGAAAGAATCAACTAATGATATAGGAAATAGACAAGTTCTCACATTTAAATCAAATGAGTTTCCAAGCACATGATGGAACATATAAACGGAAGCAACTAAGGTGGAAGATACACAACAATTAATGGGAATCCATGTGCATGCCTCTCCTCTAAAGGTGATGGTTTGTATGAAATGGAAATGTAGTTAAAGGCCATATAAAGAAGAAAGAAATGGATGGAAGAGAGAGATGCCAAAAATATAATGCAGGACAAAAATGACCAAATAAAAGGGTGGGAGCCCCCATGGGAATGGTCAGAAGTAGATAAGACATGAGAATGAGGTTCCATTATGAAAACATGAGCTATAAGGGATTTTGGTCCTAGGTAAATATCTTAGGATGGGTGCCAAATGACAAAGTAGTGTTTTTCTTGTGAAACTAATCATAGAAAGGATATTCCATCAACCATGTGTGAAGGTGAAGAAAAAAATGGGATAACACACCAATGTCCAATGGGATGAATCAAATGGTAAATTTGGGTCACAAAAAGTTTAGATGTAATATTACAAAGTGAGATCCTAATGTTATATGTAAGTTCAGGAATATATTATCTAGCCAACCATGGTTGAGAGAATGATCCAAAGGAACCAAAAATGTATTTCAAGGTCATACACCCATGAAACAATAACTAGAAAGTCTAATAAGATTCTTTAAGGGTTATAAAATTCAGTGAAGTGTCTCAACCTTGAATGGTTTGAAAACATGGTGTTCCATGACAACATCATTTATATTTTTTATTGTAACTTGGGATAAGGAATCCTCTTTCGATGTTGATGGAGTAGGTAAAAATGCATGGTAATGATCAACATCACCCAAGGGATAATGTTTGAAGCCTAGTGATGGAGTGGTTAGTCCCAAAGAAGAATTTGGTAGGAGAATCAAGATGGAGACCATCCCAAAGACTATCCCAATAAGTTATGGCCTCTAAGAATTCTTCATCATCATGGAATAACATGATCGAAGAGGCCCATTCTTAATGGGATTGGGTATTGTGAAAATGGTGGAAGTGAACACATAATTCACTTGCAAAGGATGTTTTCCAACCAAATAGTATATACTGCATATGATCCACTAAAGGTGAGACATTGTCTTGTATAAGATGTGGTTGAGTAATAAAGTATGAGAGATAATCAGTGATGACAATGTGTCCATGTAGAAATTATAGCACACAAACACCACATCATCCATGGCACGCACATAATCATGCCCAAGGATCAAGTTGAATTCCACTAGGGTTGTCTCAGACTCTCAACCGCTACATTGAATAAAATAGTCTTACCACCTAAATCAATTGGGATCTTTAAGAAAATTTCCTACTGATACACATGATCAGCCATAAAAATCCCACATGTTTTCCAAGATGGGGGATGGTAAATCTAAAGTGCTAAGTTGTTGATGCATTTTATTTCACTTAGAGATCATGTAGTCGAAATCCTTTCAATGATCCCAATTCAACTTCCCTATGTAAAAGGGGCAGGCAATCATTTGAAATTTCATAACACTAGCTACAACACATCGAAACCAATTGGTCATATTCACTA
Organism: Larix kaempferi; assembly: GCA_027924585.1. NCBI lineage: Eukaryota > Viridiplantae > Streptophyta > Pinopsida > Pinales > Pinaceae > Larix > Larix kaempferi. Next base: position 2,833,653 of record BSBM01000258.1, read on the forward strand.
AGAAAGTGTATCAATTCTTTCCTCACCTTCATTCAAACTTGGATTTCTCCCAACCGAAACTCTTTTTGGAGATATAAAGAGTGTTGAGTAATTTACACATGATGATCATAAAAACCCATATTCCCTCTTTATGCAAAGTCACTGAGTTTTCATCTGGATAAAAATATATATCAAGGAATAAAAACATGGGCATGAATAGCCTCTCACTAGATATCACTATATGCCAACCCCATCCATCATCTTATGGAATTAAAAAAAGGAGGTCACATGCTCAAGATATCACCAATTACCAATTTCCTCTAAAAACCCATAAAATCAATGTTAATGGATTGGATCCACATATTCCTCACCTTGGTCTCAATATCCTCATATATGAATTACCTCAGGCTCCATCTCCTTATCTGTTCCACCCCTTATTCATTTGCATCACTGGAAACTCTTTTTGGATATATAAAGAGTGTTGAGTAATTTGCACATGATGATCATAAAAACCCATAAAGCTTTCACCCTCAAAATCTATAATCAATTCAAACACTAGATTTTTCCATCTTTATGCAAATTCAATGATTTTTCATCTAGATAAAAATATATATCAAGGAATAAAAACATGGGCATGAGTTGCCTCTCACTAGATATCACTCTATGCCAACCCCAGCCATCATCTTATGGAATTAAAAAAAGGAGGTCACATGCTCGAGATATCACCAATTACCAATTTCCTCTAAAAATCCATGGAAGCAATGTTAATGGCTTGGATCCACATTAGCTTTACCTTGGTCTCAATCTCCTCATATATGACTTACCTCGGTCTCCATCTCCTTATCCGTTCCACTCCTTATTCATTTGCATCGCCCTTTTCCACCGTAGTCTACACCATTTATGCCTCTACATCACCTCACTCTTCTCCACATCCACATCATTACACAACCTTTTCATATGAATTATAGTCCTATGTGGAGTATAGATGCAGAGTACCCCTTATTCATCCATGTCACCTCACTCGTCTCCACCTTCACAGCATTATCCAACCTCGAAAAATGCATCCTTATCCTATGAGGAGTGAAAATGTTGAGTACTCATTCGAATTTATAGATTTGTCCTCTCCCAATTATTCACTAACATGTGGAACTAAGGTGGGGCTATAATAGTAAGACAATTGACAAAGCATGGTTAGATAGTGGTGATTGGGTAGTGACATGGCATGATGATTGGACGACCCCATTTATGCACTAACATGTGTAATTGAGGTGGGATTATCCTAGGAGGATATTTGTAAAGGATGGCGGTATCCCCCAATTATGCACTAACATGTGGAACTCAGGTGGGCTTATCATAGGAGGACAATTAGCAAGCATGGTTAGATAGTGGTGATTGGACAGTGACATGGTATGATGATCATGTGATCAAAGTATACACATGGAATTATGAGGGACAAGCTATATAGATATTTCTTCTTCCACGCTCAAATATATAGGGTAATCCATTTTCCTTATAAATAGATTATGTTTCCCTCCCATAATTGGTGTGGTATAAATAGGTTAATTTTAATCAATGGCTAACATTGCACAAGAGGTTAAATCAATGATCATTGAGTATTCTTCTCTTATAAACCACAACTAGAGATCTTGATGTCAGAAATGAGAAAAGGAGAGCTCATTGCAAATACAAGGATATGCATAACATCCTAGAAGTGTTTTAAGGAGATTAATCTTTCAATATGTTTATCAAAAATTGAAGGCTTGATCGGGTCCATGTGTTTTCCTTCAGTGACCCCGAATTGGAACCTTGACTTCTCAAGCTCGTAACCTAAGTCCTAGACATGCAAATAACACAAATGAGAGCTTGTTGGAAACATGAAGACACATAGAATATCTTGGTAGTATTCTCCTAGATTTATATGTCCATTATCATTCCGAAAACATTAAAATATATTCATGACTATTTTGGGCATTTGGCATTAAAATACTTTGGAAAAAAATTAATAAATGAAAATTGTGATGATATAAAGTGGGCCCCAACTATCCCCAAGGGTTATCTCAATTATTCATGATCTAGATGTGATAAATCTCCCCTCGAATTTGGGAAGTCACGGGTTTGACTATCTTTATCCTGTTGGGGTTAGGCTTTGTAATCAGGACCAACGGTATACCTTGTTTACCATCCATGAATCATGGGAAAGTACTTGGAGGGTTTTTTGCAAGGTTGTTCCTTGGGGAAAAAAAAAGTGGACCCCAACTAAAGGCATGAATTTCTAAGTACATATTTACCATTTATTACTTTAATAAAGCAATGATTAAATGACAATAGCATTGTTTTATTGGAGGAAAAGTATGTGAGAAATTGCAAGGGGCAAAAACCCTAATTTTCAAGGTCACTGCCAAGAGGATGGAAAAATAATCATAAAAGAAGAATTCAAGGACATTCAAATGGTTTAGATTAGAGAGATTTTCCTCAACATTTTTTAAGTGGAGCCTTTGGTGATTTTCCCTTTACCTATTCTCATCCATTAATCATCTATCATGTTGTTTGCATTGGTTCTATAACCAATGGAACGAGGCTTTAACTTATTTTTCTATTTTCTTCTTCTAGGATATTTCACTAATTTCTAAGTCTAGGTGCCCCATTCCTAACAAAGGGATCACATGTTTTCATTTATTGTTTATTTATGTCATGGATATTTTTCAATTCCATGGACCATATTGGTTCATATGTTTAAAAAAGTTACATTTGGGATGTATTTTTTGAAAAAGCTCCTCAAAACTATTTCAAGCATCACATAGTTTGTGTGAATTTGTATTTAGAGGATATCAAGTTGACCTTTGAGAAAGTGATCTTGCTCAAATCATTTTGGAATGAAAGTTACAATCATTTAAATTTCTTTGCAAATCTTGAGCCATGTTTTATTTCATCTTATTTTAGCATAAATATTGATTAATTCTATTTCTTACATCTTAGAGTGGATGTAAAAATATATTTTATTAAGCAATTCATTTTATATTATAAATATTTATTTATAGTTTGCAAATATGGTTCTTAGATAACATCATGAATGATTATCTAGATAAATTAAGTGCCTTTGTTTACTTGTTGGATTTTCCAATTTAATTTGTAAGTTTGATATTTAGTACCCTTCCATTTTCATACACTATCAATACAAATGTCACAAGAGGTATTCATTTGCAAGAAACTTTGAAAGAGGAGTACTACCTCTATAAAAATTGAGGGTTATCTTTGTCCCCCACAAGGTAACCCTCAACCTTGGTTCTCTTTCCCTTTAGGAAAAAGTGATCAACACTAGTATACAAGGAAATAACACATGAGAATGATTCATTATATAGTGTGCATCAACGAATCATGAATTGATTCTAAATGAGGTCCTTAGTCTTGAAATGTTTGGGAGAATTAGAAAGGGTTGAAGAAGGAAGACACTATTCCAATAGTTTATTCAAGTTAAAGGTAATGACCTTAGAATATGAATGATGCATACTTAGATTTTAACTTACAATGGGTAAAGGTGATATGCCACTAGAAGTGGAAGGGGTTCCCCATCTTCCTGAATTTTGACATGGTTGTAGAAAAGAACACAAAGCAATCTCACAAAAGAACACCAAACATTACATGGTAAAACTATTGAAAGGTAAACATCCACAAAGGAAAGAAAAAGCTCAATTATTCTCTCATCTCAACATATTAGTACAATGAGGATCTATTTCCTTTATATAGAACATATAATCGCATGCTAACTACTCACTTATTTTCAGTTCACTAAGCCAAAACACAACTACTTATGTCTAAAATGTAAAAATGCTCCAAGTTAAGCTTACTTCAAATTGGGACACCTTAATGCATGGTAAGATCATATTAAGTTAGCTAAAGTAAGTCAAAATTTTCTTGATACATCCAATGCATTAATGATAATTACGAAACTAATATCATGCATAATTAATTATTATAGGTTCACAAATAGTTATGCACCAAAACCCCCTATAAGAATGACTTGAAGATGAAGAGCAATAGGAATTACATATCATCGCCCTTTGGTATCGACTTATTTCATTCTTGAATAAGATTGTAGAGGAAGGAACGTGGATTCAATCAAGGCCTACATAATGTATGGTCAATATCTAAGGTGTTGGATATCTAGACAAGCTCAAAAAAGGAAAACACTTAAGTTGTCAAGAATGCATATTAATGGATTGAAACTAAAAAAGAGCTAAAGCAGAGGCACCGAATGGATAACTTGATTATGAACAACGTAAGTGCTCCAAGAAAAATATGGAACTAGCATTAAAAAGGTTGAATAGGCGCTACATGATAAGGAAGCAAACACCAAAGTTGTCAATATCGTTGAATGCATTGAAGGTAAATAATATATGTTGTATAGGCACTAAATGGAAAAACTATGAATAATGATCAACATAATTTCTCCAACCAAAAGATGGTGCTAATGTAACAAATTGGACAAAGTGATTCTTGTTAAAGAAGCAAATATCAGCAAGGTATACCATCAAGATGAGATTGTACTTCAAGGAGTAAAATGCTACTACAAGGTAGTGTAATCATTGTGAATAAAATGCTCTCCAATAGTGAACGAAACTTGTTTGTAGGATGAACATGTAGAATGTTGAAAATGTTGTAGTGTTCAATCATTAATCCACCCATAAGACACCTTAATGGTGGGAGGAAAACCATGATTATTTTGCTTCCTCTTTTCCATAAAAGATTTAAAGGAATATCTCTTACAAAGCCAAGAAGATATATGTCTTCTTAAACTAAAGAATTTGTAGAAGTAGGTGAAATAGAAACCTTATTATTTTCTTGAAAATATGGAAATTATGAGAACGGACATAGTTGATGCCTTCATGAAATGGACAAGACACAATCTCAATTAATCAAACAATATCCTAACCATGATTTCCTAAACCACCATCAATCCATCACATTTAGAAGAGTAATTTGGAACCAAAACCAAGTGAGAATGACTTAAAATCAGCAAACGTGACAACTTTAACATCATCACTAAAGTCAAAATAAGTGGAGTAAGACAAAGAAGATACAATGTCACACTCTAGAAAGGAATCGGAAGGATTAGTACAAGACTCAAGTGATATGATGTCTCCAGTATCAAGAGAATCAAGCTCAATTCAACATCTATAAGAGATTGCTTCAAATTGGTAATCAATTCTTGCACAATCATGGAAAGAGTGTTATGATCACATCGAGGAAGTTGTTGCTAGTTTTAAGAGCTCTATGCTCCTCAAAAAAATGAATAATATCTATCTGAAGTGAAATTACTTTAGCGAACATCTCATTTTTAGATTGCATGTTATTATTGGCTTGCAATATTAACATTACATTAAGGATCCATAATATGGAGATCAACAACAAGAAAATGGACCAACATGAAACTTCAAGCCCAATTTATAAAAGATGAGGATTCTATTACATAGAATTCCTCAAGTATAAAAAATAATTGCACCACTATGTTCTTCCTAAAAAATATGCAGTATAAAAAAATATGTCACTTCAAAAAACTTTATCTATAAATTAACAAGGATATTTCACTAGAACAACTCATCATAATAGATCTTACAAGTTTCTGCAAACGCTTTGTTATGTGGTGTTTTACTTAAGATTTAGATTTAATATTACTAGCTCAACACACAAAACACTAAAATAAGCTAAGATTGAAATAAAAGAAACCAAAAAAATACCATGTCATATGCACAGTGAACACAAAATGTACCAAGGAACCCCAATATGGGAAAACTTGGCTATAAGGTGAGTAATATGCCTTACTATTTCATTCTTAGATATGATATGCAAACACAAAGAAAGGTGAACAGAGTATAGAGCTGTGATGGACATTGTGGTGTGTATGGCTATTATAGGGTCTTATACCTCCTTTGTTTTCCTCCAATATCCCACTCCCTTTATTTGTTCAACTATGCAACAATAATCAATGCAATAAGAATGGAAACCTTTCATCTCCTAGTAGCCCAATATTTAACATGTCTTTATAGTCATCTAGGATTAGGGTTAGGGTTAAGTTTTTTGCATGCTTTAACTTCTTATTAGGGTTATGGTTTTGTATCCTCTATAATCTTCTTTAAAGTCCACGCATGAATTTCTCTACATGTGCAATTAATGGGAGTTTATGTGGAATCCACTCAATAGCATGGTGGTCAACATGATAAGTCAACTTCAAGGAGGCATAATTTCCTCATACAAACTTTGATTGAGGTGATCTTAGCACTATAGAAATTTGTAATGTATAGAGCAACCACAAGACATTATATATTGTGTTAAAAAAATTGACCCAAAAAATGATTGTTTAAAAACTAGCTCTAAACATTTTAGGACCCCAAATCACCAAAATATGAACCCTCCCCTAAAATGGGCCCTACAAGCTATTAAATTCAGTGTTCCACCCTAAATGTACCAAAATGGATGACAAATTATATATTGATCCATTTCAAATCAGATCTCCCTATTTTGGGAAGATCTTGGTCCCCAAAAGCTTTCATCAAAGGAGGTGAGGAAATATTTTCTCTACCTTCTCCCTAGATTACCATTTGGCCTTGATTTGAAGTTTTCCTTTCAACCCAACCTACTAGAGTTCATGCTACCCCCATCTAGCTATTATGGAATTCTTCTGCAAAACTGTATCATCCCCTAACCATGTATGATATTTTGGTGTTATGTCCTCTATGGAAGGAAAGACTTACCCATAATTATCATGGTCTAGCATGGAAGGCTCATAGTGTTTGAACAATATGCTAAGTAGGTTCATCACACCTCTTGATCTTTTGGAGATAATAATTTGACAATTGACAACCAACTAGGAGAGTCAATTGAGCATTCAACTAGTTGGGTAGTTATATTAAAGTAGTCATTTGGTGTATAGAAAAAGGTAGACTTCAAGGAGTTCATTATATGCCCTCACTAATCAAAGTAGAACTTGTCTTCCTCACTTCAAGGGAGTTAGTTTCATATTGGTTCTATATAAGATGACCTTAGGGATCATTCTATGATAACGTGCATGGTATGTGTTTTGTATGGAAATATTTCGGTCTCCTCTACTTCTATGTATTTCGAGTTGTCTCTAGACACCACCTCTTATTGGAATACCTAGCTCTCTAAATTACCTAATTCCCTCATTCTCCAACATGGTATCAGAGCGATTGGTTTGTGACAACATGTTGTCTACAAGTGTTTTGGAGGTTGTCTATTGTACATGCTCCTAACAAGTTTGATCTATTTGGTAGATTTATTAAGGGTTTCAACTTGCATATTCAATTTGGATTAGATCTATAAATTGACATCATGTGTTCCATGTTAATGTAATTGTAACTTCGGAAGATATTCACTTGTATATTCTATGTTGTATTTGTATTTTATTATTGTACCTTCGATGGAGATGTTTATTCCTCCGTTCGGAGAAGTCATTATTGTATTTGGGTCATGTAAAGTCATTGAGGTTAACCCTCCATTGTAAATCGGGGCATTAGACCCCAGAGTTAAGTTGTCAATGGGTTATTAGACTTTACTAGAGAAGTTTCCCAAGTCAGGTACAACTAGGGGCCGACCTAGTTGGGGTAAAGGTCAAGTGAAAGTTAAAGTATAAATAGAGAGGGTTCCTCTCTCATTTGGATCATTTTCACTCACTCACTCACTTCGCATTAGTGAGAAGAAGTACAAGTTCGCACAAGCGGAGAAGAGAGAAGTTGTTGAAGACCTTTTCTATTTTTGGGTTTTACTTTTGTGACATTGTATTGGTGATCATTCTATATCTGAGGAAGTTGCGGGGTTTTATCCTTTATGGTTTCCCCGAGGGAAATCTTGTGTCTCTTGTGTTTATGTTGTGCTTGTTATTCTCTCAGTAAGATCCTAGATAACTATTGATTAAATTGTGAAAAACTAGCATTCCAAGTAAGAGTGAACAACCACAATTATGTAACATGGACACAAGATAGGGAAACACTTTTGCAAATTAAAGTGCTCTAGTACTTTAAAAAGAATGTGGTTCCAAATTCGAAGGATGACCAATAGAAAAAATATTCTTACAGGAAGAAGGATGAGGTTATAGGAGTCGTAATAATGCACATATCTAGGGAAATTGACTTTGATGCAAGCAAGATCAACATCCGAATGTTTTTTATACCATACAAATCAAGGGGATCTCATATGTTGGTTGGTCTTACAAATTTCAATAGGGTCGACAACCGTGATTATCAAAATTCTACTATCAATTATATTTTCAAACTTGGTTCCAAACCTATCACTTAGGATTGCAAGAAACAAAATGCCCTTTTTCTTTTCAAAAGCGAGTATTGAGTTGAAAATCATGCAAGTTCATAATTTCCTTAGCTTTGATAGAATATTTCATAGATTGGATTATAACAACAACATCCAACCACTCCCTAGTGAGAGAATCAATGTGGCATTCAACTTGTCAAGGAGCTCATTTAGCATCAACGCATCAAACATATTAAGTTACACATGTACTTCATTTGTAAGCTTCTTAACGAGCACACCCTCGAAATGTTATATTATTGTATAGATGATCAAGTTGTTGGCATTTTCATGAATCTCATCATAGAGGTGAAGTAATTAACGCTTCGATCCATGTTAGGAGTTCAAAAGGTTGCCATTAAGGAGGCATAGGCTTTGATGCCTCCTTCCATCTCCTTTTTGTCACTTATTGTAGAACTATCAATCCTATACCAAGTTGATATTAAGGGGGGAATGTTAGGATATCTTGGCACTACGAGTTAGTTAAGGTCAACTAACTCTAGTGTAATCATTAGGTTAAAGTGTGCTTTAAGTGTGTTTTTTAACTTCCTAATCTAATTGTCATAATCATGGAACACATGAGTGATTTGATGGCTCAAATATCTCCTCAATATTAACGACACTTCATCCATGGTTTAACAGTTGATTGGTCCATGATCTCTATTGGCCAATGAACAAATCCAAAACACATGAATCAATTTGGACACACTAAGACAAATGGATGACCAAGGGCAGTGGAAAGGACAAAGTGAAGATAGAGGGTTGAGGGAATGTATTTCTATATTTAATATCTCATTTATATAATGCATTTGGTCTTGTGAAGTTTGAATTTCCTATAGTTGATAAAGTGGGTCAATTCCCTCCCCCCTCACCCTCCTTTGTTAGTCAAGTCACTTAATGTACCTCGCCCTCCTTTTTCAATCGAGTCACTTAACATACCTCACCCTCCTTTGTCAATATTTTTTCTTAACATTCCTGGACCTCCTATGGTCATTCAAGTTGGTCAATTCCCTTACCCCAAACCTAAAATATAATGGAGGGTCATTTGTCGATGGTCTATTATGTGAGATGTTCATTGAAACTATTCATTTTTTCCAATAATCAATGGCCTCAAGTGATCATGTTCACTATGGTCATAGATTATTTTTCACTTTACAGGTTTTTATCATATAAGCATTGATGTATTGATCTTTGATCTATGTATATATACATTTTCCTGAAACGTTCAACTTGTATGAATATACCATATTTTCTAACAAACCCCTTTCAAGTACTTAAATGAAATGTAATACATTTAACTAAAAAACAACTTACCAACCACCCACCCAAAGAATGAGTAAGTAAATATACTTTCCCAATTCTTAGCCTTTTATGGACTTTATCATGATTTGGAATGATTATTCCTAGTCTAAGTTCAGTTTTTTCCTTTATTGTCTCAATGTGTTTGCATTGCTCTTCTTCACTTTGTGTTGTTTATTATTTGAAAGTTTTGTCCTCAAAAGTATTCATGAATGTTGCCTCTTCTCAAGGCTTCACATCGTCTCTTCTATGTGACAGCTCACGTCCACATCATTGGAAGGAGTATGTGATCCATATCGACCGCAAGCATTTTATTTATCTTTACCTCGAGTGCTATAAACGTTGGGAATCATGAAGTCCATCTTAGTTTTGCTCCCATGATGGCCATCTATTATTATATTTCCATTTATGGTTAAAGAAGGGTGTGATATGAAGCACTATGATCCACTAACCATTTTTTTCGAAAAAGGTATAAGACTATTTTGACTATTCTTTTCGAAAGGTATTAACTGTTTTGGATATTTTTTAAATATTCATGTTTTATGGACATTAATATCATAATTTGACTTTTATGCCTTCCTTTGATTTTCTTTTATATATATATATTCATAGTTGGACTTAGTTGAAGCAAATTGATGTTACATAGCCATCACTTGGAATTGACTTTCATCCGTAACTTGTAGTTTTCTTATATTCTTATTTTTATGCACTTTTATGTAATGTTTGTTTTTATTAAAAAATACTATTATAATAATAATTTTTAAAATATTAAAATGAAACAAAAACAATGGAAAAAATAAATACTCCATTAATACAATAATTACAAAATGTAAATGTATCTTGAGAAACTTGACGTGGTAAAACCAAACAAAAAGATGATAATGTATTTTGTTTTTTTGTCTTAGATATTAATGTAAAATAAAAAGAATGATTATGAATATAGAAATGACATAATGGCTTGTGAAACAATGTTACAAACTCTTCTTCCTTTGTCCTATTTAAATATTTCACTCATTTTTATTTACTCAATTATGGAATAGTAAATCATTGTAATAGGAATAGAACCCTCTTCTTTCCTTCTGGTTCGATGTTTAACATGTCACGATAATCATCTAGGATTAGGGTTAAGGTTTTTGCATGTCCCAACTCTCGATTAGGGTTAAGGTTGTGGACTCCACAATCTTCTTGAAGGTCCATGTGCGACGAATTCCACATGTGTGAGTAATGCACTGATGTGGCATCCACTTGGTATTATGGTGGTCAAAGCATAGGTCAAATTGCATGAGGCATAACTTTCTCATACAAACTTTGTTTTTTGGACCTCTTTAGCTCGTTAGAAAAATCTCAACAAAGTCAGAAAATGTTGTTTAAGCCATCAAACAAGTTCTCATATGTATTTCAACTCGACAAAGTCAAAAAATGTTGTTTAAGCCATCAAACAAGTTCTCATATGTATTTCAATATCAAGAAGTGGTTTGAAATTAAATCAACCTGCTCATTAAAAATAATAAACTCTTTAAAATAAAAATAAAAAACCTACATTTTTTTAATGCATCTCCTTTAACCTCATCCACACTCTAAAAACATTCATTATGTCTTTCATTTACAAAAACATATTATCTCTTCCACACAACTTTATAAGCATTACAACTTTATAGTCAATATCCTAATCTCAATTGTCTTTCAATTTAGATAGTTTTTTAAAACTAATCATTCGTTTCCATTATCATTTAAAACATAAGCTCTCAAGGTCAAAGGTTTTTAAAAAACTGCCTTTTTAAAAAGTTTCATTAATCTCCTTTAACCTACTGGTGCATGTTGCTTCTTTAACCTATTGTTGCATGTTGCTTCTTGGACTTGTAGAAACATATTAATGGTTACAAACAACTTTATCCAACTTCTTTAGTCTTCGCATCAAACTTCCTGCACATCATCAACATCAAGGTCTCTCCAATCCTTGCCTACACAAACATCTATACTATAATATCGTAATTTCATGTAGGTTGTACACATCACGTGTTGTTGTGCACGTCCACCAATGTTTTAAGGTTTCTACTCACATTAGCCTTGAAACGTACAACCTAGTAGATTTCATACATGCAAGAAGCATGTTTATTGCCCATGTTTATCACTCTAACTTTGTGTTCTATGCACACTTTGTTGCACGTATTATACTTACATGTTGGGATTTGTGCTTCCCATATAAGCTTTGAAAAGCTTACAGGAAAGCACTTCTAGAAACAAACTTGTCTACATCTCAAAATATGCATTTATGTATGCTTCAAATGACTTTTGTGAACATCCTGAAGTTTGTCTATTTGGGCATTCCCATCGTTGATCCTACTCCTTGAATTATATGTTACACTTTACAAGTTCTTTGGTGTTGTCCCTTGAATTATGTGTTTTTGAATATTTCACTTGAAGTCGAAAAGAGGCTTTATTTTTATGTATCAGAGTAACTTGATGAATTTACTAGATCTTTCTCGAAGGCATTAATAACTATGACTATAGAAGGAATTTATATGATTTTTCACAGTTAGATGGTTGGTCATTCACAAGTTATTTATCCCTACATTTTTTTCTTATGATCAATATCAGCAATGGATTTTATCCAATGATAAACTCTATCTAAAGAAAATGTATGTAGGCATGACACAATCAAACCCAATCGATCAAAATGTTGAATTGAAGCATACTAGCCTCTATTGGGGTTATTATTCATATTTGGTTATTCATTGAAATGTCTTTTTGAAGGAGAGGGAGGACATGTATGGTTAGGTTCCATTTGTATCTTTGGTCGGATCTATAATAACTCAACCAAACCTTTTAGATGAGATCATTGTGAATCTATGTTCTAATAATCCTTGGTAAAATCAAGTCCACCATGGAGACATTCATAAACTACTCGACCATATTTATTTGTTGATAGGCCCAATTTTGGTTTGATAGTATATCCCAATAAAGGTGGACCTTAAAAAAATTTGGACTAAGCAACGGGAGTCCACAAATTTTCCATACCTAGAGTTAGTATGGCCTTGAATCCAAATACATTACCTACAAGGGAAGTGAACAAGTTAGTAATAGGAGTAGAAACTACAACAGTTATGAAATTACAACAGTTATGAAATTACAACATTCCAAAACAGAACTAGCAAATTGTTGAGTATCTCATGAAGCCACAAAGGTTGTACTTGCCAATAGTTATTAGGAACTCATATTGTAGCACTAAGTGCTACATATGGATTGAAAATAGGGATGAGAGTGATTGACATGGGACCTCTTGGTAGTTCATTCATCTAACCATAGACTAGAGCCACTTTTGATTTGAGACATTGTGTTTAATAGTTACTCTCAATTCCTTCATTTCCATGTAAACATCATTCCCTTCACGAGTATGTTCTCCTCCTACTCTCTTAAAAAATTTACTAAGCATGGAAAACCTGAACATATATATGCATGAAGAGTTGAATATATCTACCATGCAATTTTAACTTTGCCAAAAATCCATTCCAATTTGTGTCAATCTCCCTATCTTGATTCATTCATTATGCTTCTACACAATTCTTCGAATCATTTTTATCCATTGTAATGTCTTTTTTATTTCCTTCTTCTTGGCTCCATCCTAGCATTAATACCAATTTTAGACATTTGCACGCACAATTGTAGAAATCACAAACTACAAAATGGAATAGATAAAAATGGTAACTTAATTTACTCAAATATTGAAGAGTATTTTACATAGCCAAGATGGGAAGGTCTATTCACTTGAGATTCCCAATATCTGATTAATAATATCAGTAAAAAATAAACGTCTTCATCATAAACCAACTTTGTTATAAAAAAGACTTCAAAACTTAATATCCTAAATCACAAAGTATGACCATTAAACATTTACCTCAACAAAGAGTTTTTATTGGTTGGAAGGAGGAGACAAATGAAATACCCTTACCATCAAACCTCAACCATCAACATTATTCCTTAAGCCTCAACCCTAAAATCTAAACCCTTATTGTGCAACTATTCACCATTAATGCCAAACCTTTGACCCTCACCATAAATTGTGATTCATAACCATAAACCCCTAAAAATTTAATCCTTAGCCTTTAACCTTAAATTGTAAGTGATAATCTTTAACCTATAACCCTAAAACTGATACCCTAAACCTTTGAACCCTTATATCTTAAATATTACAACTTAAACTTTGGCCTTAAATGTTAACCCTTAATTGTCAACACTTACCCCTTAGCCGTACACCCTAAACCTTGTTCTTTAAGCCTCAAAACTAAGCTCGTGTTCCCTAAACCACTTAGACCTAACCCCTGACCCATTAATGGAGAATGCCCAAATGTACATAGTTATCTTGACACGCACGTCAAGGTTCTTACAAAAGCACCACTTACACCATGAATGTTAAGAAAGGGATTAATGATGTCTAGATATACTCCAATGCAAGATTGGTCAACAAGCCAGGAGAGAATGTGTGACTTGATTACGTAATCAAGTTTGATAATGTGATAAATATGTGGATTAGATTAGTGTAAAATTTCTCACACTTAATTTCTTGTTATGCATATTCCCCATTCGGTTAGTATTTTTTTTGAATTTGTAATATCCATGAATCTGATTTCAAAGGATATTATCTCAAAATTAAAATTCAAAACATAAATTAACTCATATAAAAACTAGTCGACAAACTAGTTGCAGAAAAACTAATATTTGACACTAGTAGATCCCCCCGTGGTTAGGAACTTGAAATATTAGAGGTATGTAAGATATTAAATTTGATGTACAGAATCAAGGATATCAGAGTCAATGACAGCTTCATAGTCCTGTGCACAATGTACCGGGGCCATTTATGTTTCAACAACAACTGTCGTTGAGGTCTACTCCAAGGATTCCTGGGCACACCAGCATATGCATACTGGACCATCCGCTTACACTTATTAGTAACCAGAGAGTGGATATCAGTCATTAACCCCCAAATTTTATGAATAATAAGATATTTTGAGAATTAGGGAGAATTTGGCTGAGTTTGGAAGCAAAAGGAAGAAGTCTGCTAGGATGGACAGCTCAGCTAGTCAACTTCCAGGCTCTCCCAAACAAGATGAGAGGGATACAAATTATCAGGAAAAGGATTGGAGGGTCTTTAGAAAGGTCTTAAGAATCACATATGACCAACAGAGCAGAAAATTAACTCTCAGGAAACTTTTAATAGCCATTACTGTAAAACTAGTCAAGAAACAGAATCTAAAGAGGTAGTCTTGATAAAATTTAATTCAAACAGCCTATGAGGATTTTGAATTTCTATTATGAAGTACAATATGGCTTATACCGGAGTATAAGAACAGTGGAAAAAAAAAATACTTTAATCGCAAACTTATCATAATGTCTCCAATACATAGGATTCTTACAAAACTAAGAGTATAAGACTGTTAGGAAGAGAAGAAGTGAGGAGTTCTTCACTGGATATGAAAAATCATGAATTCAAAGAAGATGGTTGCTCATGGAATGCGCACCAAGTTTCATGGATTGTTCATGGGCGCATTCACTGGACTAAATCTCCTCCTCTGGATGAATATTTCTCAAGAATTCTCTCCAATTGTACTAACAATAAAGATCTCTCTGTATGGCTTGGATTATTCAATGGTCGGTTGATACTGGCATGTAGAACAGAATTCAATAGATCTAGATCAGATCATGGACAAACTGGAACACACATTGTATTGGGGCACATCTCCCGAGTTTGGTTGAGGCACATCACTCACCTCAAGAAGCAAAGCTCTAAAATACTAAGCAAATTGTCCAAAAGATGTGAGAGGATCACACTGTCCTTCTTTTATAGGCTGAGTTATCTTCATGAGAAAGCAATTGGCATGTGTGAGTATGAGTGCACCTTCCTTAGGAGAATTAGCAACTTCTCTTGCTTTGTGCAACTTCCTTGCTTTGTGCAACTTCCTTGCTTTGTGATTTCTTCTGCTTTTAGCAGTTTCACCCTCCTTAGATTTCTCGATGTTTCCTGTTGTTCAAACCGGATGCTTTTCTGCACTTACCTGCTTTGTTCACTTTCATGCTTTACGCTTTTGCATGCTTTTCATTGCCTTTGTCAATTTCCTTCTTTTTATGTTGTCACCTTGATTTTAGTTGTCTTCTTGTTGTTTATATATTTTTCAAATGAGTGGGTGAGGTCCAGCTTATCCTCATGTGTCCTCCTAGCCATGTTAACATTATCACTTTTCCAAAAATTAATTAATAATGATAATGAAATTATTACAAAATACTTCAAATATTAAAAATTATCAATTTATTATACTATAGGCCTTGTATCAAAATTTAACCCAAGTAATTAAAATTCTCCAACTTTAATTTTCTTCATATACCCTTAGGGATTGAAGGGTCCAAGACTTGACCAAGTGGCCACTAAGTAAGGAACATGGCAGTCCTCCCCTCCCAATATTGCTTGTCCTCAAGCAGTTCCAATCTGGGATGTTGCAGAATCTGTTCACTTTCCCAGGTTGCATCCTCACTAGGAAACCCTTTCCACTACACTAGATATTCTTTAATAATTCTGCTCCTCAACTTCCTTTCTCTAACCTGCAAAATATTTTCTAGATCTAGGACCAAATTTCTTTCATCATCAAGAGGAGGCAACTCTCTTGAAACTGTTACTTGCTGGGCTACTGCTTTCTTCGAACATGACACATGGAAAACATTGTGTATTTTGCTTTCTGGAGGTAGTTTTAGTTCATATGCAGCTTCACCAATTTTCCTTATGATCTTGTATGGTCCATAGGATCTTGGCTACAAATTTTCAACCCCCTTTGATTTCAGATAAGATTTCCTATATGGTTACAACCTCAAATATACTAGATCACCTTCTAGGAAGGTTTGATATGTTATGTGCTTATCTGCATTCACCTTTTGTTGGTTTTGTGCAACCTGCAAGTTTTCCTTGAGTGCCCTGAGTATGTCTTGTCTTTCCTGCAGCCAATCCTTTGCTTTTTGGGCTTTGCAATCCCCAAAAATAATATCTGCAAATGTGGGGGCTTCATACCCATATAGATCTCTAAATGGTGTCATTCCAATGGAAAGGTGGAAGGTAGTGTTATAGCAAAATTCTCCTAAGTGTATCCATGTGACCCATGCTTTATGATGCCCTGTGACATAATTTATGAGGTACCCTTCGAGCCATTGGTTCACCCTCTCAGTTTGGCCATCTTTCTGAGGGTGATAGCTTGTGCTCATGTTCAACTAGTTCCCACCAACTCAAACAAAGTTTTCCAGAAAGCACTAGTGAATTTGTTGTCACGGTCACTTATTATAGTCTTGGGTAGACCATGCAATCTAAACACTTCCTTAAAGAAAAGTGCAGCAACTTGACTGGTTGTAATGGTTCATGTAACAGGAAAAAAGTGATCAAATTTGGTCGATATATCAACCACTACAAAAATACTATCCTTACCTTGAGCTTTAGGCTGCCATGTGATGAAATCCATTGAGACACTTTCCCACTTTTGTTCTAGGATTGGCAGAGGTTGAAGGAGGCTAGCAGGATGAGTGTGCTCAACTTTGTTCTATTGGCATGCAATACACTCCATTACATGCCTTAACACATCATTTTTTAGGCCCTTTCAAGTGAACCTCTCTCTCACCTTCTGGTAAGTTTTCAAGAACCCAAGGTGGCCCGCTACTGGTGCATTGTGAGCAACCTCCAAAATATTTTCTTTTAAGTTCGATGCGGTCACTAAAAAAATTATGTCCTTAAAATATATTATATCATTAAGTAAATTGTAGGAATCATCATAAATCATCCCATCCAACACCTCACAAGCAAACTGGTTCTTAGAATATTCAATAGCTAGCTGAACTTTCCAATCAGTTAGGACTTGCAGCAGAGAAAAGGTAGGCTTCCTAGAGAGGGCATCATCTACTACATACATCTTGCCCTTTTTATTCTCTATTTCAAAGTCATAGGATTGAATCTTAGAGGGCATCAGCTACTACATACATCTTTCCCTTTTTATTATCTATTTCAAAGTCATAGGATTGAATCTTACTTACCCATTTATGTTGTCTATCATTCAACTCCTTTTGGGTCAGAAATTCCCTTACACTGTTGTGATCAATCCTCACTATGAACTTGCCTCCCACCAGGTATTGTCTGAATTTGGCCAAGGAATGCATGATGGCCAACATCTATTTATCATATATGGAATAATTCCTCTCATGTGGCTGCAATTTTATGCTCTCATAGGTAATGGGATGCGTATTCTGCATTGAAACTGCTCCAATGCCTTCCCCCGAGGAATCACATTCAAGTATGAAGGGTTGAGTGAAATCAAGAAGTGCAAGTATTGGGAAGCTACTCATCACTTCCTTCATTTTGTTGAAGGTTTTTTCATCCTCCTCTGACCAACAAAAATATCCCTTCTTGGTGAGATCGGTCAAAGGGGATGACATCTTAGAAAACCCTTTAACAAATTTTCTACAGTAGGTGCATAAACCAATGAATCCCCTCAATTCAATGATGTTCTTTGGGATTGGCCATTCAAGTATGGGCTTGATATTCTACATATGCACCTTTAATCCTTTCCCAATTATATGACCGAGATAGAGGATATCAATCAACCCAAACTCACACTCAGACAGTTTGGCATAAAAATATTGTTCTGCCAAAATTGATAAAACATTGTCCAAGTGGTGTAGGTGCTCCTCCCATGTCCTACTGTAAATTAGAATATCATCAAAGAATACAAGGACATACTTACACATCTGCTTACTGAAAAATGTGTTCATGCAGGATTTGAAGGTGTCTAGTGCATTGGTCAAGCCAAAAGGCATGACAAGAAACTCAAAATGCCTATAATGGCACCAGAAAGTTGTTTTCTAGATGTCTTCCTCCCTCATCCTGATTTGGTGCTATCTTGAGTGAAGGTCTATCTTGGAAAAATACCTTGCTCCATGCAGCTCGACCATCAATTCATCAATCCTTGGGATAGGATATATGTTCTTGATGGTCTTTTTATTCATTGCCCTATAATCAATGCACATACGCATTGTTTTGTCCTTCTTCTTAACTAGTATCACTGATGATGCAAAGGGACTTGAGCTTGGTATTATGAATCCTAAATCAAGCATCTCCTTGATGGTATTCTCAATCTCATCCTTGAACCTTTCGGGGTGCTTGTAAGGATGGATCTTGATAGGAAGTGTTCCAACTTCCAGCTCAATTCTATGTTCAATGCCTCTGTAAGGAGGCCTGCCATGTGGAAGATCTTCAAATACTTTCTTGTGCTTGTGTAGCATCATTTTGATGTCTTCTAGATGATGTGATACATCTATGGTAGTGCCTTTAATGGTTATTAGGCATTCATCATCCCACTCAACATCACCATGCCTCAATATAGATCGCATACTGTGAGCATAACTTACTTGGTTTGGGTAGTTGTTTACGTCATTCAGAACCACTTGCTTCCCATATGCATCTTTGAAGCTCATTTGGGGTATTTTGTAATTCATTTAATGTTTCCCAATGGAGTACAACCATTGCACTCCTAACACCATGTTGGTATCATCCACATTGACAACATAGAATTTTTCAGTCACATTATAGTCTCCAATGGTAACTTGCAACTTTGGAATCCATCGGTTACACTCCATGGAGTTGTTGCTGGGAATGATGATCGTGAATCCTTCAAAGGATTCTTTTGGAATATTTCTCCTCTCCACCAGGGATACATCAATTAAATTATGGGTAGCACCCCCATCAATCAAAACTGACACTCTTTGTCCTTGCACTACCCCCTTGAATCTCAAGGTGTGGAAGCGGGGAACCCCATTCAAGACTACAATTTTGTTGTATGTTTGTGGTGGTTTCTCTTCCCCTGTTGTTTCATGGCCACCTTCTACTTATTCTACTTCCTCAATATCTTCCTCCTCACTTTCTGAAAAGACTTCAATGTAGTTTGCGGCACACTTGTGGCCCGGAACCCAAGGTTCCTAACACGAGAAGCATAACTTCTTCCTCCTTAATTCATCTCGATACTTGTAGGAGTATTCTTTCTTGGTTGGGGCAGCCACATTCCTAAAAGGAGGTCATTGATTCTGAAATTTTACAGGCACATTAGTCTTTGTAGGATATCTTGTTCTTGGAATGGCATCTTAAATATCTCTTGTCCTTCTCAATGCCTCCTGCAAAGTGGATGGTTTGTATGCCTTCACCAATCCTTTCAAAGGCTCTTCCAATCATTTTGTGAACAAAAGTATCAACCGAGCTTCAGATATGTCAGTGACCATCACTGCTAACTTTTGGAACTCGGAGATGTATGCTTCAAGAGTTCCGGTCTGTTTCACATGCGCTAGCTCCCTAAAAGAGATCTCAGGGTCTCTCATATCAAAACTTTCTACCAACCTTCTTTTGAAATCTTCATAGGAAGTTACTTGATCATGGACCAAGGTCCTCATGCTATGGAACCACCAATCATTGGCCTCTCCTTCCAAATTCAAAGTTGGCATTCTGATGGCATCCCTTTCAGCCATGGGATTCAATTGAAAGTAAGTGTCTAGCTTATGCACCCAAGAGCTAGCTGTACACTTGGAAGATCCATCAAAAAATGGCAGTGAGATCTTCCCAATGGTTCTTTGCAACTCAAAATTATGATTTGGAACTCTGTTGTGACTTCTAGATCTGACCGTATCTTAATAATCACAGTAGTCCTTGAAGGCCAAGTGCCTTTTGAACTCCTCACTAAAGGCAATGTATTCAGCAAGTTGAACCTCCAATGGTGCAAGGCAATGTATCAAATTATAATTCTGGTTCTTCAATCCTCTACTCAAGAAACTTGGGCATAGTAGGCATCGGAACATCTTTGAATTCTTGTGGCCTATTATGTGGCATGGTCTTTGAGAATATTTTCTCCTTGAACACCTTCTTCTCCTCAAAATGAGACCCACTACTACTATCTTCGCCATCTTTCTTGTCCACCAACCTAGACAAGATGTCTCTGGTTTTTGTTTGCACTTGGGTGAATCTCTTCATCACCTCCAGCATGTTTTGTGCAAACATGTCCTCCTTCTCTTCTCATTTATTTCACCTTCTCCCATATTGGATTTACCTCCTTGAATCTTGGTTTGTGTAGAATCCACTTCTTCTTCTACTTAATTGTCTTCTTATGGGCCTTTGTTCTTGGAAGATGACTTTCTTCTTGGAGTCATCAAAGACAAAAGTAAGATTAGGTTCAGAGGACCATGCTTTGATACCATTTTAATATCCCTGAATCTGATTTCAAAGGATATTATCTCAAAATTAAAATTCAGAACATAAATTAACTCATACAAAAACTAGTCGACAAACTAGTTGCAAAAAAACTAGTATTTGACACTAGTAGATCCTCCCCAGGGTTAGGAATTTTAAATATTAGAGTTCTAAAGATATGAAAGTTGATGTATAACAACAAGGATATCAGATTCAAGTCTGGATTCATAGTCCTATGCACAATGTACTGGAGCCATTTATGTTTCAACAACAGTTGTCGTTGAGGTCTACTCCAAGGCTTCATGGGCACACCATCATATGCATAATAGACCAGCCACTTACACTTATTTGTAACCATAGAGTGGATATCAATCATTAACCCAGAAATTTGATGAATAATAAGATTTTCTGAGAATTAGGGAGAATTTGGCTGAGTTTGGAAGCAAAAGGAAGAAGCGCGCTAGGATGGACAACTCAGCTAGTCAACTTTTAGGATCTCCCAAACAGGTTGATAGGAATACGAATTATCGGGAAAATTATTGGAGGGTCTTCAGCAAGGTCTTAAGAATCACATATGACCAACAGAACAGAAAATTAACTCTCAGGAAACTTTTAATAGCAATTATTGTAAAACTAGTCAAGAAACGGAGTCTAAAGAGCTAGTCTTGATAAAACTTAATTCAAACAGCCTCTAAGGATTTCGAATTTCTCTTCTGAATTAAAATATGGATCAGACACGAGTATAAGAAAAATAGCAAACCAAATTTCAGAAAACTGAGCAGCAAATTTAAATAGTTTAATCTCAGACTTATCAAAAAGTCTCCAATACATAGGATTCTTACAAAACTAAGAGTATAAGACTGTTAAGAAGAGAATAAGTGAGGATTTATTCAATGGATCCACAAAATTTTGAATTCAGAGCAGATGGATTCTCATGGAAGGTGCACCAAGATTCAGGGGTTGTTCATGGGAACATTCACTGGACTAAATCTCCTCCTCTTAATGAATCTTTCTCAAGAATTCTCTCTAATTGTACTAACACTGAAGATCTCTCTAGATGGCTTGGATTCTTCAATGGTAGGCTGATACTGGCATGTAGAACAGACTTCAATATATCTAGATCAGATCATGGACAAACTGGAACATACAGTGTATTGGGGCACATCTCCCAAGTTTGGTTGAGGCACATCACTCAACCTTGAGAAGCAAAGCTCTCATATACTAAGCAAATTGGCCAAAATATATGAGAGGAGCACACTCGCCTTCTTTTATAGGTTGAGTTAGCTTCATGAGCAAGCAATTGGCATGTGTGAGGATGAGTGCTAGGAAGGATAATTAGCAACTTCTCTTGCTTTGTTCAACTTCCTTGCTTTGTGATTTCTTCTGCTTTTAGCAATTGCGCCCTCCTTTGCTTTCTGGATGTTTCCTGCTTTTAAAACTGGATGCTTTTCTACACTTTCTTGCTTTGTTCACTTTCCTACTTTATGTTTTTTCCTGCTTTTCATTATTTTTTCCAGTTTCCTTCTTTTCTGTTGTCACCTTGCTTTTAGTTGTCTTCTTGTTGTTTCTATTTTTTTCAAATGAGTGGGTAAGATCCACCTTATCCTCATGCATCCTCCTAGCCATGTGAACATTATCACTTTGCCAAAAATTAATTAATAATTATAATAAAATTATTACAAAATACTTCAAATATTAAAAATTATCAAATTTTTATACTATAGGCCTTGTATCAAAATTTATCCCAAGTAATTAAAATTCTCCAACTTTAATTTTCTTCCTAGACCCTTAGGGATTGAAGGGTCCAAGACTTAACCAAGCGGCCACTAAGGAAGGGATATGACATAATTATAGTGTCCACCCATAGGTGAAGGAATTGCATAAACATAGGACATTTGGGATGAGGACCATCAATCTATTCGAGATGAGGTCTTAGTACGAACTGTAGGTGCATTTCTAGGCCTACCAACGTGTTTTCAAGGTGTTGAAAAAGCAAGAAATGGAAAATATTACTTTTGGAACACTTATGTCTGTCAAACATTTTTCCAAGAGGCCATGGTATTTGGAATACAAGGGGGTTAAGAGGGTAGATAAATTAGACACTTTTGTGTCAAAAGAGATGAAAGAAGTGGTACACTTATCCGTTGACCCTCTACCTTGAACCTTTAGCTCTTGATAGCTAAATATACCCTAAACTCTAAACATGTAAATGGAGAATGCCCTAATTCAAATTGCTATATGGATAACCACTTCATGCTCCTTAAAGAAGAAAATATTGCACCATATAGTGATGCTATGAAGGAACTAAGAAGAAGGAAAACACTTCAATGGACTATAGTGCAACAAATGAATGATGTTCAAGGATAATACAATGTAAGATTGGTTGGCATGCAAGTAGAGAATGCATGTATTGAATACATTATCAAGTTTTATCACATACAAAATGTTATGATATTGTGTATTACGTTAATGCAATCTTGTTTGTTCAGTCCCTTCCTATGCATAGGAAATTTTTTAAGTTTTCTCCTCCAAAGAATGTAGGAAATGCATGATGAGCATACTATCAATGTGAGGAACATCAATGGGTTGAACATGAGATTGGAACATGGTCTATACTATAGAATGTGTTAATCTACAAGTGAATTTTTGGACACCATGGACCATGTTTAAAGACGTTGCAAAAACTTTCTTTATAGGAATTTGTGTCCCCAAATAAAAAATTCTTTAGAGGAATTCGTGTCCCCAAATAAAAAATTCTTTAGAGGAATTTGTGTCCCCAAAAAAATGTTTTACAGGAGCCATAATATTTAGAAACAAAGAGGGTTGAGATTGTTGAGAGTGTTGGGAAATTATAAAATTGTGTGGAAATGTGATGAAAGTGGTACATGGGCAGAGAGGAACTAGAGATTTCAACATGAGGGAAATGGATTAATTGATGGTGATTGGGATGGAGAATGTAACTAGAGCTTTCAACATGGGTGGGAAATGGAGGAATTGGTGATGGTTAGCATGGAGAATAAAAAAGGCTTCGAAAGACTTTGTAGAAACTAATATTTGGGGGGAGAGGGGTCAAATATAGAACATTGAACCCTTAAACCTCGACATTCAACCTTCAACAATATTCATTAAGCATAGACCCTTAACCCTTATTTTGTAATGCCAAATTATTAACCCTCACACCATTAACCTTGAAATTGACCCAAAATCCCTAAACATTAACCCTTTATGTTTAAAAATGAACCCTAAGATATAATCATTAACCCAAAATCATGAATCCCTACATACTAAACCTAAAAAAAATGCCATTAACCATCATCTCTAGCCCCTTAACCTTTGACCCTTTCTCTTTATCCCTCAAAATTAAACATAAACATTTTAACCTTAACCCTTATCCATCAACCCTAAGTTAACCCTTTATTCATCAACCCTAATGGAAAATATTCTTTAACCCTCACATAATTAAACTCAGCTCTCACCCTAAATCCCTAAAGTTTAACCCTTATCCTTTAACCCTAAATCCTAAGCCTAAATCTTAACTAGTGGCTTTAAAACTCTGCACCCTAAACAATTGTCCCTAAACCTTGAAGCTCTTAACCTTTAATCCTAAACATAACCCCTTCAACCCTTAACCTTTGATAATTTTCCCTTCATACCCAACATGTAACCATTGATTCCTAAGCACCTACACCATAAAACCTAACCCTAAACATCTAACATGAAATGGAGAATACACAAATGTAGATATGCATACAAAGAACCATGTTATGTTGCTTAGAGAATATTTGCTTGAACCAAACAATGGTATTGTGAAAGAGCTCAAAATAAAACATACACTTCATAGAGCTATAAAGCAACATCTCAATAATGTCGATGCTCTAATGCAAGGTTGATTGGCATGCAAGTAGAGAATGATAATGTTAAATATCTAATCAGCTTTGATAATACAAGATGTGATAAATATAATTGGAATAAGGAACAATTGTTCATCTTCACTTCCATGTTATACATATCCCCTGATAGGTTTACATTTTATTTTTCACTAGAATGTCCACCTAAAGAGTGAGGGAATTGTATGATAGTACTATTGTGTTAGAAACTTGAAATTCTCCCTTCATAAATTCAATAAATGTGACAAACTCAAACATATCTATGCATGCAAAGTTGTATGTCTCTAGCATGCAAGTTAGTCTTTGTTGAAAAATCGTTCCAATGTGTGTTCCTCATGGCCTTGTTCCTTATTATGCTTCCACAAAATTCCTTGACCCCTTTTTGGCTTTTAGCATGTCTTATGGATTACCTTCTTGGCTCAATCATAGCTCCAATACCATTTTAGAAGATTGTACGCACAATTATAGAATTCGCAAGCCTAATGGGATAGCATAAGTGGTTGAGTGTTGTGATCTGAAGTAGGAGGTCACAAGGTCAAGACCCCGGACAGACTATCTTTTTGAATGTTGAGGACCTCACTCGATGTCCCCACTAGGTTAGGTTTTCAAAACTACAACCGAATGGTTTTCTCTAGGTACCATCCTTGAAATGAGGGGAAGTGCTCGAAGGATACTTGATATTCCCAATATCAAAATATAAAAATATCAACCATCAATGCACAACCTTAATGTCAAATCCTTAACCATCCCACCTTTAACCTTGACACAAAACACTCAACCCTTAACATACAACCCTCTGCCATTAATGTCAAACCCTCAACCCTCACGCCATTAACCTTGACCCATAGATCAATTCATCTGCAAGGTTCACTACAGATCTTTTGCAATATTGAAGAGTGCACTTCTTAAAAAACCTTATCATGAAGCATAAGGAATGATGGTCATGTTCCAGAAACAACTCTTATATTCAATTGTAGAGCTTCTGCAAGTTCTACAAATAGGGTTCTCGCTTAGATTGAAGCAAACAAGGGTTTTTCTTAAATGAATAGGGTTTAAATCGAAGGAAAAACTTAAAATATCAAGATAGAATATCAATACTTAGGTCGGCATTATGCCGAGGTATTATTGTGACTATTGCAATACTTATCTAACTCATAACTTGAAATCCCAATAGTGGAAAAGAGAAAGACTAAACCAACAATGACGTTGTCTCAAGGTTCAATACCAATAACTTGAATTTGTTATTCAAACATCGTCCTGCAACCAAAAAAAACTGAGGTTCAAGCGAAGGTAATAGCGATGTTAGTGTTGTTCATATTCCCCAGAGCGTCAAACTACTTATAGGGTTTGTGCACATGGAGGTGGTTGGGATAGATAGATTAGAACTGTTTTGGCTAATTTACTAGATGATGGATCTACTGTTAGCAAAGTTGCAGGAACTGTGTAATGCGAGCTTGGGAGAGATGTGTTGATTTCTGGTGTTGTGGATGTGTTGGTAGTGGTGAAAAGATCTGAGTTGAGCAAGCTACAACACCACGTATGAATGACACTAGCAGCTTTTGGGAAAATTCACATTGACCCTTAGATGACTACCTTGAGAGATCATTCCTAGCAATATTAACTTCTCCACTTGTCATGTCAAGAGAGAGAGCACAATCACTAATATGAAAGAATGAGCTATGAAGGGTTGAAAAGTTAAGCAATGGATATGAAGACTTGAAGAAAGAAGTGAGTACTTTGGTTTTATTTCCTAATTTCCATATCTTGTGAAAAATGGAATAGAAGTGAAGAAAAATAGAAACCCAAGATTGGTGCAAGGGGATCACAATGGTAAATGATATGGATGGGAGGAAAAAAATAAAAGTCTAGAGCTAAGGAGAGTTAGTGTTGGACAAATTCTCTCATATGATCTAATATAAATTTGGGTAAGGTTTAAAGAGCCTCACATCAGACCTAGGTCAATAAGGCAATGGACTTTGACATTGATTCTTTAACTATGGAGAGGACGGCATCCCAAGTCTATCATCATTTTTTGTTTGCGTGAGAAACTCTTAGAAATCTAGAAGGGTGCCTAAGACTTGAATTCGAAGGTACCTAATCCTTTATTTTTTCAAGGTTTTGATATCATTGAGACAAGTAGTAACCCTATATAGGATGTGTAGTACATCTCAGGCAATGGCATTAAGGAAATAGATGAGTTTCAAATTAATGCACCATCATGTTGTCAGAAATTGGAAAAGACACATCCTCATATGCAATCCTCGGAGGAATCGATCCATGGGGAAAGAGGACATGATTGTAGATTTTATGCCATAAATTAAGTTCCAGATAATCCATAGTTAGATATCCCAAAGCTTAGGATATCCCAAGATGCAAGCAACAAGGGATCAACGGAGTAAAAAATATTGAGTGAAGAAGAATAATTTTCAAATGCTGGTGATTTGTGATGTGAGTTTAGAAAGGGTTGAGGGTCTTATGAAAAGGGATCTATTAAGTAGATTTACCATTAAAATGGTGAAATAAAATACTCTAAATCAGTTGCAAGTTGGTCAAGGAAAAGCTTTGGGTTATATTCCCCAATTTCATCTTTTGGTGAGGGGATGGATTTGCTTCGAGTTCAAAAGCTATCAAGATGTTGAGTTAATCCTCAAACAAGATTGGGTTTGGGACCCATCAACTCTAATTCTTTCCTGATAGAAGCTACATTTTGACCCACGGAGATGAATATTCATCATCTCTAGGTCATTTTTCCAAGTTACCTCTCGAAAATTGGTGTGAGAAGATCCTGGGCACAACTCGTAGCAAGGTTGGAAATTTCATAGCTTTAGAAGAAAAAAATTTGAATAACTTGGAAACAAAAAGAGCTAAGATATTGGTTGGGCACTTATGGATGGAGTGCCAAGTTAAAAATTGAAATTGTAAGCATATTCCAGTTAAAATTCAAATTGTAAGTTTATTTCGAAAGTATGGGTAAAAAAGAACAAGGAATGTGATCTAGTCTCTCCAAAGTATTTAGAGGATCAATTTGTTGTTTGTGAAAATATTATGGGTGATGATGTCTCTATGGGTTCATATCCAATACAAAAGGGTCCTCTGGGATACGCTCCCCTGTGATTGAGGTTTCCCCTTCGTATCCAACAACTCTCAAAGAAAACAAAGGTAAGCAAAATCCAATTTCTAACTTAACTTATTTGTTATCCATCAAAAATGATATTTTCCCTTTCATAATTGATAAAGGATTTATTTTAGAGGACCCTTCTCTTGCTCAAAATTCCTCAAAGGAGGTTGTTCAAACTCCTTTTTACTCTTTTTCTCATGACAAGTCTTAGAAGTCGGGGAGTGTGGAACCCATAGACCCAAGAGATTAATACCGTGATCAAAGAGCCAAACAAAAAATCCTATTGTAGTAGAAGAAGAGGATATCAATGGAGGTTTAGCAATGGAAGTAGGAAAACCTATTTCAACTACGAGAAAGTCACACATTTATATTACAAAGTCAGTAGTATCTAAAGAAGTGAGTGAAGGGAAGTAGTTAACAATTAAAGGAGACTTAGAGCAAAAAAACACGCAAAGATTGACCTCCCATTATCATTCTTTCCCTTAAAAGATTATCCCTCAAAAGGATGTTCTCTGTATACAACCCTGATGTCAGTGTGTTCCAAGAAACAATGTGTTCAAGTTCTAAAGCTATAGAATTTCTATTTTCTTGACGCAGAAGGTTTATCTAGTGGTCTTGTATTTGGGTGGAACGTCAATATTGATGCTATATCCACTTATTTGCTTGCAACAAGTATTATGCTAGAAGGGAAAAAGGTTTAAACAAGGTTTTCACGATAGTAAATATTTATGCTCCATAAGGACACAAAAAACCTTTCTAGGACTCTATTAGGGACCAAAAATACCTGGCAGAAGATAATGTGATAGTTGGTGGTGTCTCAGAAGTCAGGGAGGGTGGAACCCATAGACCCAAGAGATCAATACCATGATCAAAGAGCCAAACAAAAAAAATCCTATTGTTTTTTCTTCTTACCAATTACACCCTAGGAAGTCTAGATATGTCATAGAAGAAGAGGATATTAATGGAGGTTTAGCAATGGAAGTAGGAAAACCTATTTCAACTACGAGAAAGTCACACATTTATATTACAAAGTCAATAGTATCTAAAGAAGTGAGTGAAGGTAAGTAGTTAACAATTAAAGGAGACTTAGAGCAAAAAAAATCTCAAATATTGACCTCCCATTATCATTCTTTCCCTTAAAAGATTAGCCCTCAAAAGGATGTTCTATATATACAACATTGATGTCATTTTGTTCCAAGAAACAATGTGTTCAAGTTCTAAACCTATAGAATTTGTCTCCCATGTTAAAGGGATGGAATTTCTACTTTGTTGACACAAAAGGTTTATCTAGTGGTCTTGTGTTTGGGTGGAACGTTAGTATTGATGCTATAACCACTTCTTTCCTTGCAGCAAGTATTATTCTAGAAGGGCAAAAGGTTTAAACAAGGTTTTCGGGATATTAAACATTTATGCTCCATATGGACACAAAAAACCTCTCTAGGACTCTATTAGGGACCAAAAATACCTTGCATAAGATAATGTGATAGTTGGTGATGATCCTGATTTGACCCTAAATGTAATACCCCAGTTTTGACCCCTGGAATGTATTAAATCAGATTATGTAAAAATATGTAAATATGCTAGTAAAGATTCTTAGTGCGGCCCGACTAGTGAATGGCTAGGAATATATGATGATGCTATCCATATATAGGCCTTGTGGTTGGCTTATCACAACGATGTAAGCTATGTAAATATTATGTTGGAAAGTAATAAAATGGTCCAATATGGTTGTGTAAAGAACAATAGAGGGGCTATGATTCCACTAGAGGAGAAAAGGAAAGGGGGGCTATGGGAGAGTAAATCTTCTTTTGTCAAATGTCTTCCTTAGAACACATACATTTTCTGCCATGTTGCTTAAATGAGCCATCAATCCTTTGACTTATCAAATCCAATCATTAAATGCATGTGTGAAGTTGGTGGGAAAGTTTTTTATGTAATTATGGAAGCATGGGATGAATATACTTCTTAAGACAATTGTAAGAATCCTTCATTCTATGGTCAAAAGTAATAGCAATTGTCTTTTCACCAATCCTCACATCTCCAATTGACTCTATCACTCATTCTTCATGCATAGTTCATACACTATGCAGTTTTCATGTTGTTCTCTCCATTGTCAATAACCAAAAAAAATTAGCTAGAATTAGGATTGTGAAAGGGAAATTGTAGACATTGGAGTGAAAAATGATGGTTGTAGGTGAGCATAGAGGTTAGGCAAGTTAGGAAAAACCTTTACCCCCTATTAGTTTGTTTCTCCTTTGATGCTTGAGAAACCATGAATTGATTTTGCATGAAATTATTTGAAAACATACAACAAGTTGGACATTTTTTGGCACACACTAAAGAGCACTGTAAGGGATAGGTACTCTGAGGAATTATTGAATGTAGAAATATTAGGCCTTCCTTGTGTTGTGTGGAGCGGTGGAATTGAGTTCCATGGTTGAGATGAGTGAAAGAAATTCATGTAGTGCTCTTTGGTGAGCAAATTGGCTAAGCATAACAATAAATGGGTTGGGCTGAGAGAGAGTGAGGCTTGTAAGTTTTTCCTTCACCTCGATGGCTCATAGCTCAGTTTGGGATGGTATCTACATCTAATATCTACATTTGGGTGGAAAATTTCTTTTACACAACCATCTATTTGGATCTTCTTCAGTAAAAAAAAAGGTATCCATTGTTGTTTATGAATATGCAAAATGATATTTGCTGGCGTTATGAACATTATGGTTTATGTAGGTTGTGTGTGAGAAATATAGTTGTTATAATTCCACCAAATTTTATATTTATGCAGCTGCACATACCTTTTTTAAGTTATGTTACCCTTGGAGGCTTAAATTAGTTCTAAATTTGAAAGTATGGAATTCTTAATTACCCATTTTATGGTTGGAATGATGGATGTGGATGTTCCACTAAATTCAAAAAAATATTGGGGTGAAGTTGATAAGCTAGATCGCCTAACTGGGTTTTTTTTCCAGTTGTTTGAAGAGCTCACATCGGTCGGCATAGAGCTTGTAAAGGTTATTCCTACACGGAGAAACTCCAGAAGAGTAAAAGCAAGGATTTTGAAAAGGTTGGAACACTTTCTTATAGCCGAAAAGATCTAGAGTAAACCAACTAGTACATGTATGACTCTCTAATCACTTGCCTAGTATTTTTCAATTAGGAGATAAAAAAATCACTTGTTACTTTTAAATCTAACCGTTATTGGTTAAAAGATGATAGGTTTAAAGATATAGTGCACTAAGAAACTAGTAAAAGATTGATGCTACCATTGGAGATTCTACTGTGCTCTAGTTTTCAAACAATCTGATTCAAGTGAAAACATTGGTAGTTGCTTGGGAAAGGGAGAAGAAAAAAGAGAATCAAAAAGAGTTGAAAGAAGTTGAAGAAAATCTTTAAAAACGTTTTTGAGCATAATTATTGGGAAGTGTTTTGAGAGGAGGAATATTTGAAGTTGAAAGAATTAGAAGGTAAAAAGAAAAAGCTTTTAGAACTAGAAGAAACACAATAGAGGCTCAAGAGTAGATCAACGTGGTTAGTAGAAGGTGACAATGATAAAAAGTTCTTTCATAGTTATGTAGCTCATAGAAAAGTGTAAATACAATATGAGAATTGAAGCAACCTAATGGTTCTCGTGAAACATCCTTCAATGACTTAACAAATGCTAGTAATCAACACTTTCTCTTTATTCAAGGAGCTTGAATCCACAAATATTGCAAAAATAATGAAAGTAGTTAGAGTTAATTTGTACTACAATCTTTTAAAGGGGTTAAAAGACTTGTCCCTGATGATTGGATAGTCGAATTATACTAGGGTTTTTATGAGCTTTGGAGGAGGAACTTCTTAAAGTAACTGAAGAATCAAAGACTTCAACAAATGTATTGGGGGCTATCAATGCTACATTCATAACACTAACCCTAAAAAGAACGATCCTTCTACATTTGAATACTTTAGGCCAATTTATCGAAGATAATTGCAAATAGATTGCAATTTAATTTGTCTAATGTTGTTTCGATGGAACAAAACAATTTTTATCTAATAAACAAATCCATGATGCAATAAGGACAACAATGGTTATGAAAATTGATTGCTCAAAAGCTTATGACAAGTTAATTGGTTGTTTTTAAAATTGGTCCTTCTGCAAACATATTTGAATCTTCACTATCAACTAGACGATGGGGTATTTAGAATCAACCAATTTTGTTGTCCTAATAAATGGTTCTCCCTCAAGTTTTTTAGGGCTTTAAGGGGTCTCAGATAGGGATGTTCACTGTCACCAATCTTGTTTTTATTTATAGCAAAAGGCTTAAGTAGGTTGATAGCAAAAGCTAAGAGAGAAGGTTTTATCAGAGGAATACGTATAGCAGAGTCTATTGTTATGTCTCATTTACTATCATTGATGACATTTTGCTTTGCAGGAGAGGTACTTTAGAGGAAAAGAACTACAAAATTATTCTATGCACTTACTATAAAGCAACAGAAAATGGATATCAATATGAATAAATCTTGCATATTGTTTAATAGCTTGAGGGAATGTCTGGAAGGAAGAATTGCTCAGTTATTTCCTATGAAAAATGAATCTCTTGATATGGGAGTTAAATATCACGGTTTTTACTTGAAGCCAAATGACTACAAATCTGCAAATTGGCTATGGCATAAAAAAAATTGAAGAGAATCACTCACTAATGGCATAAAAAAAATGTTAGAGAATCGAAGATAATTGCAAATAGATTGCAATTTAATTTGTCTAATGTTGTTTCGATGGAACAAAACAATTTTTATCTAATAAACAAATCCATGATGCAATAAGGACAACTTAGGAGGGATTTCACTCAATAAAAATTCGGAAGGAAAAAAAAAAAAAAAAAAAAAATAACAACAACAATGGTTATGAAAATTGATTGCTCAAAAGCTTATGACAAGGTAAATTGGTTGTTTTTAAAATTGGTCCTTCTGCAAACATATTTGAATCTTCACTATCAACTAGACGATGGGGTATTTGGAATCAACCAATTTTGTTGTCCTAATAAATGGTTCTCCCTCAATTTTTTTAGGGCTTTAAGGGGTCTCAGATAGGGATGTTCGCTGTCAACAATCTTGTTTTTATTTATAGCAAAAGGCTTAAGTAGGTTGATAGCAAAAGCTAAGAGAGAAGGTTTTATCAGAGGAATACGTATAGCAGAGTCTATTGTTATGTCTCATTTACTATCATTGATGACATTTTGCTTTGCAGGAGAGGTACTTTAGAGGAAAAGAACTACAAAATTATTCTATGCACTTACTATAAAGCAACAGAAAATGGATATCAATATGAATAAATCTTGCATATTGTTTAATAGCTTGAGGGAATGTCTGGAAGGAAGAATTGCTCAGTTATTTCCTATGAAAAATGAATCTCTTGATATGGGAGTTAAATATCACGGTTTTTACTTGAAGCCAAATGACTACAAATCTGCAAATTGGCTATGGCATAAAAAAAATTGAAGAGAATCACTCACTAATGTTAGAGGTGGTTGTCTTGGGGGGTAGGTTAACTCTAGTAAATTCAGTTTTAGAAAACATTACTATCTTTTGGTTATCTATTGCACATATTCTGAAATGAATATTGAACAAGATTATGAATAAAAGTGTTAGTTTTCTTTGGACGGGAAAAAGAGAAGTGGAAGGCATACCTTTGGTCAAATGGTCAAGATTAGCCATACCAAAAAAGCCTAGGGGGTGGGATTTGAATAATATATGTCTTTAGTCATGATTTAGCACCAAAGTCTATGGAGGCTTCTCCTCAATAAAGGGATGTGGAGAAAGGTGATGACAACAAAGTATTTAGAGAACAGAGATCCAAGGATTAGATCAAACAAGAAAGAAAGTCCTTAAAAGGATAATCAAATGTATGGAAAGGTCTGGTTAAAGTGTTTGATATTTTGGGCAATTGGATTGCTTGGAAAAATAATCAGGCAAATAAATTGAAAATTAGAAAGGATCCTTGGATTGGATGTAATGGAAATTATAAGTTGTCAACTCATCTCCTTGAGAATCTTCATGCCAAAGGGATCATAAGTTTAGCAAATGCATCAAGTGTTGTGGAACAAGGATGAATTGGATTCAAATTCAACAAGTTAATGTGAGCTTATCCATGTGGTTATACAATATTCAAAATCATCAAAAGACTTGGAATTGCACAATGACTAGGCTACAGAGTAAACATAATACATAAATATACTAAAGCATAATGCCATCAGCCTTAAGGATCGTGATGATGAGTTAAAATGGTCCAAAAATAAAGCTACATGGGCACTTTCCACAAAATTAGGTTATGAAGTTGAAATTGAAGAAAGATTGTGGTGGTGGAGAGTACAATGGAAATTAAAAAACACTAAAAACTAGAATCTTTCTTTGGTTATCCTTGGCTAATAAGATTATAACCTAGGAGAATGGCCAAAAAAGGAACTGGATAGGACCCGAATGGTGTTTTCTATATAAGGAAGATAATGAATCCATGGATAAATGTCGTTGTAAATTGTTCATTTACCATGTTTGTTTGGAAGGAAGTGTTGAAACACTAAAATTTAAAAAATCAATGGAATAAATCTTCTTTGATGGAATGTTGGAAATTTGGTTAACATATAAATATGTTAATCAGAGTATTAACATGTTATGTTTTATTGGGAGCATGGTTAGCTAGAAACATAATTATTTTTTTTAAGGAAAGGATTGGTTAGCTAGAAACAAAATGATTTTTAAAGGATATGGGGAACACTTTGGATGGATCTCACATCAAATAAGGTTTTCAAATGGTGAAAGATAGAAGCCTCCAAAGAGCTTACAGGAACCTTGCATTGACTATTCAAGCCTTCAAGCTTTTTCAATGGAACTTACCAAGGGTCTTCGGGTTTATGTGGAGTAGGTGCCATCCTCTTTCTAAACAATTCACACTATTTTTCTTTGAAGTTTGGAGCATGTCAAGGATTAAACGACATAGTAGAGTTATATGTTCTTTGGAATCTGTTGAAAATAAAAACTCTTTGAAGGAATCTCCTTTACATTTATATAGGGAATTCAATTTTGAAGCAGATTCACTCTCAAAAGAAGTTCTCAATTTGCAAGAAGGTTTAATAATTAAGAGATCAAGGATAATATTACGTTAAATGAGATTCAAGTCATTTTTTCTATGATCCAATACTTTTTGTTGCAATAGTTTTTATCCCGAGTGATATAGTCATGCAGGTTGGAAGTATGTCTACTACTGGTGTGAATACATATCTATTTTATTTTGAAAATGTTTGTATATGTCTTAGGTCTAGGTTGAATGCATTGTGAAAACATTGATCTGAGATAAAAGGTTAGCCAATTCATATTTTGAATTCTCTTCAAAAATATCAAATACAAAAAAAAAATTAGTAAAAGAAAAGCCCTAAACCCTTAGCCTTTGACCATTAACCTTGAACCATAACCCTAAACTCCCACACTTTACCTTAGCAATTAACCTTAACCTTAAAGCCTTCACCTTAACCCATAACCATATAACTGTGACATTAACCTATAAACTCTTAATATAAACCCTAAAAACATGAGCATTATCTCTCAACCCTTTCACATTAACTTGGAACCCTCATCCAAATTCCTTAGGTTTTGACCCTTAACCGTCATCACATTAACCTTGATTCTAACCCTAAACCCATAAAGTTCAACCCTCTACCTTTAACCTTAAATCTTAAGTATCAATCCTTCACTATATGCAACCCTAAACCCCTACACAATAATCTTAACCCTTAACACTTCACCTCTAAACCCTAACATTGGACCTTTAACATTAACGCCAAAGACTATTTTTAGGATATGCCATGTACACCAATGAAACAATGAATGCAACACCAAAATCAATGTCACAAGCAACATTAATTATTTTTTGTCAATGAGCAATAAAAAACCAACCTTTTTTGTTTAGAAATGAAATGTTAAAAGTCAACTCCTTGAAACACCAAAATAGTGTTATTCAAGTGCCAATTTTGATTGAAATGTAGTATGCAAAGGTGAAAGCATCATTGGAGTTGTTGTCAAAGTAACCACTAAAGTATAAATTTAGCATATTAGATTTGACCATGCATGAGTATGTATTCTTGAAAATAATGGCAAAGGGCTAATTTATAAATGACAAACTTGCATTCGACAAGGAATTGAAGTATTTGTGACAAAAGTTAAATTGGCAAGCAATGGAAATATTTGCCAAGAAATTTGGGAATTTGTCATATATCAAATTGGCAAGCAATTGATCAAAGAGAGGAACAACAGTAGTGGACCAATTATCAAAAGGCAGTAGAAGTTATTTTATGACATCTTAGACAAATGCTTAAGAAAAGTGTTAATCGACATTCTTAAGAAAAACTAAGATGCCATGTAAGTATTTAAAATTTTAGTAGGATCAATATTGACATCCACTTATAAATGTAATAGGATAAATAATGACATCCCTTTCTAGAGCTTTTTTTCAAAAGAATCCAACAAATTTTGATTCTCTATTTTACTGGAAGGGTAAAATCAAATCCCTAAGATTCCATACCATATGTGACAGATCGATTTTTGTGACCTCTAAATCCATCTATGGCATCACTAGCATTTGTGAGTGGATTTTAACATGTTTTGGGCTGAATTTGCCTTTCCAAACTATGGTTATGCCTCGTTGGAAAATTTTGAAATTGTTGGCTAATTGTTTGACTTCTTTAAACTGTCAATATTTTGTTAAAGTACAAATTGTAGCAGCATTGAAGAAATTTAGATGTGACCATTTTGTGCATTTGAGGGAGATTGATTTAGAGAACTAGTCCCCACTCACCCCATTAAAATAGAGTTAAGAAACAAAAATACAACTTTGGTTAAAAATGCAAGGTATATGCTTCTAAGAGTAGTAGATTGCCACTTTTATAGTTGAGACAACTACTACTTTACCTAAACTACACATCAACAAACTTGGCACGAAAGTAAAACAAATGTTCAACAATTTCAGATTCTTGGCTCTATCCCATATACAAAATGTACCAAAGAGATGTGTCAAAAGACCATTAGAGTACAATGCATGATAATGAGTTACGATCCACGTTCAATAGCACATAATTTGATCACATGAAGCATGATGTCATTTTAAATCAAAATATCAACTTTGATAAGACTTGGCCTTGAATAAGTTAGGTGTTGAAAACAAGAAAACTAAGCATATAAAAATAAAAGTGTTATTGTGCAAAAGATATTATTAATGAAACATTACCTTCAAGTGGCACAAGTATCAACACAAAATGTAATTACTGCCAAAAAATTTAAATAAGGTGAACATACTCCAAAATTAATGCATAAGCACAAGGGGAGAGTCATCAAAAGTTGAGCATGAACCAATCCTTGTGAGAGAAAATGGGGGGTGGGTTCTAATCTTAGATTATTTTAAAACCATCTATTGTTGAGAAGCGATGATAAGTTGTTGACGAAAGTGGGGCGGTTTCTAGAGCTCTAAGGGTGAGAACTAGCTTTTACCCTAGTTGGGTTTCTATTTACGTCCAAACTTCATGGCGAGCCCTAGCCAATTCCCTATTCTTGATGTCCATTGCTTTTGTTCATTGTTTTTTTGTAGGTCGTGGGAAGTTTTAACTATGTTCAAAGATGTCTAGAATGGTTTGTTGTTGGCATCAAGGCTTCTTCAAATGTGGAGGATTTGTTCTGAGGTTCCTTTCGATGGCAACATTTGTGGCTCTTCTCCCCTTCATATTTGAGGGTTTTGTGCAAAGGTTTGGCTTGATGCTCGAGGTTCAACTCGATGGTGAACGAAGGTTTGATCTCTCTTCTTCGTGGTTGTCTCCTTGGTCATTGGTTATGGAACCAAAACCCAAATGAAGGATGTGCATTACAACCTTGTTCTATTCTCCCTTTGGTTTTGCATTTCAAAGCTATCTACTTGTGAGTTCTTCCCTACATGGTAAAGGGTTCTCGAGTATATGAGTAAACAATATGCTACAAGGCAACTTCCTTTATGCACAATCTTCTGAAAGCTTTCCTAGTGGCAATAGCAGTTGATGTCTTCTTGGATATCTTCTTGGTAGTGTTTGATGCTCTTTTTAGTAGTTTTTGTGTTTATTTATCATATTTTTCATTGTATGCTCCTTTTTATGCTTTTGTTGTTTGAGATATGTCGCTTGTGGCAATAGCTCTATCAATTTAGATTCAATGTCCTCAAACACCTTGCTAAATGTAATTTTATTGTTTCTTGAAATTAAAGAATTTACTACTATCCTAGGAATAAAAGTTGATATTGCTAAATGTTTTATGTACATGTCATTAGTATCTCATTATCATTATCATTGTCTATAATCCACTGTGAAAGTCATTGATATTAAAATAACTTGTGCATGTGTTTAAAACTCCCTTTTCCATTTCGAAAGAGTGAGTACTTTAAAATATTAAATCATTTTTATGTCGCAACCACTTTATGACATGCATATCAGATAAAAAAATATTGATTGTCAACTATTAGTATGGTATTAGAAATGAGCTAATTTGGGCACCTTGTAACACCACTGAGAAGGAAATATAAGGGTAAGAAACACTCCAATATACGCCTGCAAGAAATTTAGAAGTTTGGTGTGAATCCATATAAACACTACATAACCCTAAAGTTAGGATGCCCAAACACTAACCCCTAAAATCATTTAAGAGATTAGGGATTAAAAGCCACCACCATTTGTAGGAGGTAAACACATTGGACAAATTAATGCACAACCACTAACATCACTAGGGATCAAGGGATCAGAAGCCACCACCGTTTGTAAGAGGTGAACACATTGGACAAATTAATGCACAACCCACTAGCATCACTAGAGATCAAGGGATTAGAAAACAATAAAAACACTTTCACCACATGCACTTTAACATGAAGATTTTGAACCATGAAAAATGGAGACATCCCTTAGTTGTAAGAAGGCAACAAATTGGAAATATTCGATAATAAAATATCAAACTTTAACACTCAAATCTTCCACTTGGAAGGTAGTTGGATTTAAAGGGGTGTTTAAGCACAGCATAGATTTAATGGACCAATATCTCAGTAGAGTGTCGTAGGAAATTAGATTGTTTGGAAATTAGAATGCTATTAGAAATTACATCAATGTCCCATTAGAGTATCGTAGGAAATTAGATTGTTTGGGAATTAAAATTACATCAATGTCCCATTAGAGTGTCGTAGGAAATTAGATTGTTTGGAAATTAGAATATGCTATTAGAAATTACATGTGCATAAACTAGATGTCAACACTGCAAATGCAGATGATTGGTTGTGGGAGACGAGTTTTACATGAAGCACACTGAGGTTATGCGCAACAACAAAAGGAACATGTGGTATGCATGTCGCAACACCTTGTATATATTAAATCAATCCTAGAGTGCATATCATCAATAAATGGGTTTTCCCAAGTAGGAGGATTCGTCCATTGCAAAGTTGATTCAAATGTTTGTAGGAAGCATGCCTCAAAATTGAAGATCCAATTATTACGTGGGATAAACTTGAGAGCATTGGACTTGTTTAAGAAATTCTTACTGCCGGTGAAGCCAATTTCTTAGGAATGGGAAAAGCAAGCAAATCCATCCGAGTCAAATGGGGTGTACATTGAAAAAGTCTACAAAATTTGAGATGAGTATATCTAAGCCAATAGTTACTCCAATGGAAGTTGGTTCAAAATATCAACAGCATGTACACAGTCTACCATTGTTCACATTGAAAGCATGGTGAGACAATTTGCAAGAATTATGATCCACAACATTAGGTTAGCAATGAAGAAAAAATTCAGATCTCTTTGAGGAACAAGCAATTATGGTATCGTATTCAAAGGGATTTTATAAGGCACACAACTCATTGTTGCTTCCGAGTGTAAATTGGCGTAAATATACTATTTCACATTGAATGGAGGTATTGTCTCATGGGCCAGCAAGAAGCAAGCGACAACACTTTTAAAGCTAGAAGAGGAATATACAGCAGCCTGCCCAGCTATAAGGTGCAATATGGTTGTGAAAGTTGTTTTGAGTTTGTTAAAACTTGAAATCATTAACACAACTCGTGTTTTACTGTTAGCAAAACTTGGATTCCGGCGACCAATAACCTGAGGTACCATGCAAGAACTAAACATGTTTAAATGTAGTGATGTTTTATTTGTAATTAATTTAGAAAAAACAATGGACGTATGCAGTTGTGGGGCAAAACTTGTTGAAGATTATTAAAAAAAGGCATTACCCTACATACAACTTCCCGTTTAGTAGAACCAGCTTCAACTAGATATAGCTCAGTCTACTTACGATATGTAATAATTTGATTAATTGAAGCGTTAGAAATAGATGGGCAATATCTTCCATTGCAACAGGAATATGAACTTAAAAGAATATCAATTGGTACCAAAGATGAAAAGATTGATAAAATACCAGAATTCGTGATCATTTGTAATTTGCATGTATACAAGAGAATGAAATTAAATCTTCGATACCCATTAATCCTGTCGTGAATACTCTAGTTTTCACTATGCTTTAAATTTTTCTCTGTTATAGCTCTATTTTATGCTCAGATATTGTAACAGAGATGCATATCGTTGATTACTGAGTTGCTCTTCCAGTTTTGATACAGACGAGAGAACGATGACTTCGAAAAAGGGAAAGGCTTAGAAAATCAGAGAGTAGAAGGATGATAAGTGTGAAAGTGCATAGTTTGTACTTAGTAGTTGTGTATAATAAGAGTCCGAAATGCCTATCTTTGTGGCATCCTGGAATAGTGTCTATGACTAAAATCTCCTCTTCCCTTCTCTTCTGAAGAAAGGGAGATTAAAAGCACACAACGTCCAAAAGTTCAGGAGAGAGCTTCAAATCATTCTACAAAGTTCTTCTATAATGAGACTATCGAGACTGTCAATGAAACTGATTTGGTTCGTAAAAGATACGATATAGTTCCTGAATGCCTAGGCAGCCCACCTCAAATTATGTATCCCAAAATTCCAAATATTGCTGGAGATTATACGCTACAACCTGCAGACCTAGCTTTCCGACCTAATTGCATTAACAACTACAGATGACTTTTCCTCTGGAAAATTACCAGAATAATAAATATCAAATTAAAGCAGTGTGACAAAATTAATTGATACCAAATCTTTCCTTGAAAGCAAAATAGATACTAATAACAAAATTCCCTTCACTGAAGGATCAATTAATGAATTGATACCAAAATTCCATTCACTGGAAGGGCCAATTAACCAAAATATGACAAAATTCACGCATACCAAATCCTTGAAAACAAAATAGATACTAATACCAAAATTCCCTTCACTGGAAGGGCCAATTAATGAACTGAGAATTACATGTCTCGCTATTTTAATAAAGCTGACAAGATACAAATAAACATGTGAACTCATCTTGAAACTTCTCCAATATTTATTGTTATAGTGCTGCTTTTTTTGTCTGCAACTTTGGGCTGTGAAACAGCACTTTAATAATAGCCCAAAATTTAAGATATTAGACTGAAAAGTAAATTATCGTGACATTTGTAAATAAGCCTACAAGTTTTTCCAGCGTATTCTTCAGCAACAAATGACCAAATCCCACCTTGATCATCAAACATTAAACCTGCAACATGGACTCATCCGAACATCTTTTACTTGATATGAATAATATAGCATCTGCCTTGTAATAAACTGCAATTGCAAACATATGTTGTCCATATTGGTATCAAATATAAGAAATGACCTATTTTTAAAACTCAGACAAACAGTTTCTATTGATATGAAATATATTCAAATATTTTAAAAAATACCATTTACTAATGTTTTGTGGATGAAAACAGGATGACGACTTCTACAACTTTCTGACTTCAATACCAAACCCTGACATTTTTATTTTTTAAATGAAGGTCAAACAATGTCAACAGAGATTTTTCAATTCCAAAGAAAGACAGCCAGTGCTTCCAGAGAATTCCACTCTGTAAGAAACATGAACAAGCATTCAGGAAAAAACAGGAATATATCTCCATTTAGACTAAATGCAAGGGTTCAGAAGCTTTCAATTTTATTTTAGGAGACAATATTTCCAGATCTTAATGCAAAATAATCTAAAGTTACAGGGAATTTAATGGCATGAACCTTTTGTGCTCAACATTAATAGACTTCAATTTTGAATCTTTATTGGATAAAGGTATTAAGACCAATAGAATGAATTTGTGCATTTAAAATGAAGAGTTAAAAAGGTTCGAAGTTGACAGATTTGAAGTTAGACACTACAAAAACTACAGAAATCTACAATCTTAGCATTCACAGTCCTGAATCCTTTTCATCAAAATCAACTCAACTGAAACCCCAAACTCAAAATAAAGGTCTTCAGAGAGCTAAAAGGTGCTCAATTGTTTGTCTTGCGGAAAGAAAAAAAAATTGATAGAATGCTTTTTGAAAGGGATTATGACCCTAAAGCATCCAAATCATTTGCAGACATTCAGTGTTATCCAACAAGATGGACAAGCTTACGTGTAGTTTTATCCAACAAGATGGGGAAGTTGTTTAATACAGGAAATGAAGACCTTAACCCTAGATACTGACTCCCAGAAACTTTGTATTGATGCATATAAGAAAAGGCATGGTCCAACTGTCCATTATAATGATAAATTCTTCAAAGATGGACCAAAAGCCCTTTATAAAGCAGAGTTAAGCTCATTCAGAAGCTCGATGTGATTTAGCTTCTGCAAACTACACAGAAAGAACATATTAATGAAACAAAGACACCACCTTACAATTCAAAATGACTAGCATTTATCACCTTCCCCGTCTTTAAATTTTTTTCTTATTTACAAGGGAAATAAAGAAAGCATTTTTATTGATTAGCCCAAGATATACCATGTAACTGTAAATCAGATTATTGGGCAGGAATGGATATCAGAGCAACCTAACATTAAGGAACAGGCTGATTCAGATATGGAAAATAATTAAGTTGAAGGAGTAATGCTTAAATTACATATAACTTTTCGAAAGCATGTTAACAATTGAAAATAAATATATAAAGTTTGTTTGACAATTTCTATGTAACAGGATCAGGCATGTCAAAACAAATTATATAAATGTTTCTCAAGCAAGAGAGTGCTTGATAAGCACATAATGACAATGGATCTGCCTGGACAAACTGAAGTACACTACAAGTTCATTTCTAAATATGTATGCTTTGTACAAGCTTTCAAGTTGGGGTGTTATGCGAATAAGAATGCAAAAGGTATCGCAACTTGTAACATGTAGAGGACATTAAGAAAAAAATGATAAGAGTCTAGACATCACTTCAGGATTATCTGCCGAAGGTAAAGAAACATGATTCACTTATTCTTAAGCCCACCTACTGACAGAAAAGATGGCTTTATAGTTTTGCACTGTTATTATACCCAACTACTGAGTACAATATTAATGAGAGGTTCGCTTCCTAGGAAAGACTAATAGAATGGGGTTGGGTGGGGGTATGGTAATTTTTAACTCAAAATGTTTGCAAATATTTCAACAGCTAACTCACCTTTGAACGAGACTATTCTTGAGGCTTCATTGCAGGGAAAAGTAAAACCTCCTGCAAAATGAATTACAAAAATCAATCTCTATATTGAAAAACCATCTCAAAGATGAAACATTTAATAAGCAATTATGACCTTTATATTCTGAGAGTCTGTTAACATCATAGCAAGCCGATCAATGCCCATTCCCCAACCGCCAGTTGGTGGCAAGCCATACTCTAACGCAGTGCAAAATGTCTCGTCAAGAGGCATTGCTTCATCATCACCTGATTGTCTGTCCTGAAATATTTAAAGCAAATATACAAAGAAAAACTATAAGAAAAAATTAAATCGAATATTCATTTATTCAAATGATTATTCAACTCTGTAAAAATTTAAGTCAACATCTATGAACACTCAACAGTTGCATCTATCTCCCCCACATGCAAATCAAAATTTCATTGCCAAAATTTGAAATTTTACGATGTCTTCAAATGACAAAAACTGGTCAAATCGACTACAAGACAAAACATGCAAGGCACAACCAACTAGAGAGGGGCTTGATGTATCTCCCAAGGAATCTACCATATGCTTTTAACACATTCCAGCAAAAGATACAAAAGAAATCCTTATTCTTTCGAGGCATATTCCAGAAAGCCGAGCTGCTGGGACCTGGTACTCATTGTGTCCCTTCTTGAGAAAGGATCTGATCAAAGAGCAAATAACTCTATAACAACAGATTGGTCCGAAGTCAACATATGCACAAATATTCTTGAATGTAGAAGTTTGAACAATGACTGCAAAGGATATACAGGGGATGAGAAATATGCAACTTTATTGCTAATGGAGTCAATTCATAAATCGATGTAGAACACCTTATATGCATTTATTAGGTAATTGTGCTACCTGCTTGACCTAACTACTTTGTACTAATGAAACCTTATTAATCTATAATGGTCAATTAACCTTAACGTGACCTTTCTTACATATCAAAGTCAATTCATTAACCCTGTACTCAGAGTATTGTGTATTAATACTCCAGCACCCCGTAACAAAAAAGTACTACTTTTTAGAGATCCAAACCCCCTTAATTCAAAGATTCAAAAATTTACAGAAATGATCCCAATATTATAAAAGACATTTGTTGTATGTTCAATTGTTTGTCATCTCCAGATCTATAGATCTGCTGGTGCTCCATTGGACCAGTGTTTCGAAACTTGGCAGCAGAAAAACAATTAGTGGGGCTCATCAACTCAGGAAATCAGGAAAAAACAACCAAAAAAACACAAAACTCAGACATGAAAAACTCAGAAAACTCTGCAACCTGAGAAATTTGGGTAAATCAAAATAATC
The DNA here is from genome assembly GCA_027924585.1 of Larix kaempferi. Lineage (NCBI taxonomy): Eukaryota > Viridiplantae > Streptophyta > Pinopsida > Pinales > Pinaceae > Larix > Larix kaempferi. Next base: position 2,878,373 of record BSBM01000258.1, read on the forward strand.
AGGAGAAATCAGATATTTTTGCAACAAACATTCCACTGCTGTATCGTCCAATTTTAAGTCTAAATTCGTCTAAATCCACTTGAGCAATATCTTTTCATCTCTTCTCAGTAAAGCAGGATTTCATGAAGTCCACCTAAGTAATTTGATTACCGCCTCCTTTCATTGAAGGCAATATTGAATTCACCTCGACAGGTGGAGTAATACAACTAAACCACCCTGATGGAAATTTAAATAAGTTGTCGGCTTCTAAACTCCAAGTAGTTATGTAATTCCTCTTCTTCTAAACTCCAAGCTGTACTGCTACTTTCACCCAACCTTGTTCTACCTTTGAGTACATTGCTTACCTGAATTTTACAGTCCCATGCACTATGCCCTAGTTCCCAACATAAAAAGTATAACAAATCCTTCATTTTATTTTTTAGCATCATTATCTTCTCATTTCCTGATTTGGTCTTCCATTTACTCATAATAGAAAAACTAATCACCTCTTCCATCACTAATCTCTCAATTTCCCTATAGTTTCCATAGACTATGATGGGATATTACTTGGTGTAAATATAATGCTACTATATTTAGGGGGCAGGTGTTTAATAAAACAACTTCGGCCGCATCCTCTTCTACTTTTATACCCACTTCAGTCCACTGTTGTATTAATGCTTTGCATGCTTAGTATAACTAGACATTAATTTATCTTTTTCTCATTTTAAACGCAAAAATATAAGGTGTTCTACATCAATGTATGAAATGACTCCATTAATAATAAAGTTAAATATTTCTCAATCCCTGTATTTGTGCATGAACCAGCGTGTTGTGCTCAAACCAGTTTTGACCCTTAATGAGAAAAAGCAGTCCGAACTGAAGAATTTGGTTAGAACTGGCTGGTTCTGATGACACTGCCTAGGGCACCCACAGAGATATTTTCCTGTTCTGATTTTTCTAAAAGAGAAAAGCAGAGAGTAACTTTAAAAATTTAACTGGAAAATGTACATTGATGTGTACATGAAGATAGATTTTTTATTAAATTTTGACTATTTTATGTATTTTTTATTCAACCAGTGCTTACATTTATTCTTCAGCTGCTTTTGATCCAGTTCATAATTTTAAGGGAAACCAATTCTAGTCCAATTCCAATTCTGGTTACTTTGGGATTAGTAGTTGTTAGCTGCCAAGAAAAAAAGCATCTGCCGTCCTAATCTGAATGTATAAATCATGTTTAAATCACTACTCAATCACATTTAAATCTTTGCTACTTGTGCCCTAGGAAATCCAGGCATCATCATGTAAGTTGTGCATGTACACTGTCTTTATGTTCTGCCTATGGATAGAGTATGCTTTTCATGTCTCTGCTTTTGGGTATGAGAATGAGTACCCACTATGAGTATAATTCTGGACTACATCTGGATCTACAGCTTTTCATTTGCTTATGTGGGTCATGGCTTTGTTGGCACTGCATTTCAGCCTGGATATTTTTTTCTGCTTCAATGTCTCTGCTCCTCGCATTTCAGGTCCACACCTTTGACTGCACCTTCTTCCTAGTCGGGGGCATATCTGTAATGATTGCTCATGGTATGGTTGGAAACTTGGCAGCAATCCAGTAAAAGTCCACCTCTGTTCATTGAACCTTTCATCGTTTTATCTTTACTTCATAAAACAAATTTCATATTGTTTCTTCAAAATTCATAGAACAGCTTTTCTCCAAAGTTCTGTTTTAAATCTAAGTTGCACAAAACATGGAAATGTGTAGTAGTTTCAGAATTGGGAATGCCTGCAAATGAAACTCCCCAAAACAGGTACACCGAGGGAAATGTTGTGTGTCTGTGTGTGTGTGTGTATGATTTAAATAACACATTACCTTGCAATAAAAGAAGAATGATAGGTTAATTTGTGGGTAGGTCATTACCTTGCAATAAAAGAAGAATGATAGGTTAATTTGTGGGTAGGTTTACAAACGAATTAGAGGTTAATTTGTCTTCATCTTCCATAGATTAGAGGATCTAGACTTACTATGGGTTCCACTCCCCCTCATGGGCACTGGGGGGTTTCCAAGAAGTTTACAAGGTGAATAAAAGAAGAATGATAGGTTAATTTGTAGGTAAATTTACAAACGAATTAGAGTTTAATTTGTCTTCATCTTCCATGGATTAGAGGATTTAGACTTCCTATGGGTTCCACGCCCCCTCATGGGCACTGGGGGGTTTCAGAGAAGTTTACCAGGCATTTCCGAGTTTCCGTCAGTTTCCAGTACTTGTACTGTTCAGTTTAGGAGTTCCATGCAAGAGTTTTAGTTCCATAATATTATTCTATATTTTAAAATATTCACAAGATATTAAAACAAATAACCTTGAAAAACAAACTCTGCTTCCCTCTCTCTCCTCAAACTAACCTTTCTAGATCTTTGCTCTTACACCAATCTCTCTGTCCCGGGAATTACACAAACCATTTTTTCCTTGATCTTTCGTTCATGGGCTCCAAGACTTGTCTCATGTTCTCATACCATGTTATGAAATGTACACAAGATACAAGAGGGATGTGAAATATATAATTTTATTATCAAGGGATTCATTCCAGACATTCATGTAGAACACCTTATTTTCATTCAATATGTAAGCGTGCTACCTACTTGACCTAAGTAATTTATACTGTTGACAACTTGTTGCACTGAGAGTTAAGAGATGCAACTTCAGCCCAGGTAGATGTGTCTCACCTATAACGCCAATTAACGAAATTGAAAAAAAATTGAAGCTCATAAAAGGGACTTTGTTTTTTGAAGAGATGACAACAACAATAATAAACAATGATAAAAATAGTATAATAAACTAAAAAAAAGGAGATCTAAAAATAATAACATATAATAAAATAAACCAGCAGAGATCCATCTTAATCCCAATCTTAAGCACCAATGGGTTTGTGCTTCGGTTTATTTTTCATCTCGATCAGTGCTTATTAGATCTGGTGTTAAGATGGATCTATGGTGGTTAATCTATAATGGTCACTTAATGTTAACCTTGGGCTCATAGTATTGTAGTATTAATACTTCAATATTGAACACAGAAAACATATAACTATATACACCCAAAGGGATTGGATCCACTCTTGATGAATGAAGAATTTTACAACAACAACCCAAGTTCAATTCCCATGAGGGATTTTCTGGCTCCTTAAGAAAACATTGGGATCACCTCGATGTAGTAGTCGAACGTGTGAGGCTGAAAAGCACTACCCACACACACATAAGTGGATCAAAGCCCACACCTATGCCCCTTGAGGCCAGTGAATTTTACATTGTTCCACCAAGTTCTGGGATGTGGGGACGTAGGACTCGGAAAATGTACTCTGGGGAGGTGTGGGTCCCCCCAAATTTTAGGGAACATCATGGGGGCAATGGGGGGACATCGACATCCCTCTAGCATTAATCCCTTTATGTTATTATAAGAAATTCCATGCCCCTTTCATAAGTCTAGCTATTTCAATGATTAATTCAAAATTTAAAGGCATCTTGTAGCTAGGAGATAGTGTGCAAGTAAATGTCCTCAACTATAAATAAGTCTTACATGAATATAAAGAGATAAATCACTCCAAATGGAGGTATTCGTGATTGTAGTTTGTACCACTAACAATTTTTCAACGTACTCAAGGATTACCTCCTCATGTTACCTCCTATGCGATGCTTTAACATGTTGAACATGCCAACTTTTCCATATGTAGATTTGAAGCTGGTAATAATGCCAAAATAGCCAGTGTTGTTACCAATTTAGATTTAACACAGGTTGTGTATATCCCAACATTGAGTGGAAATAGTGTTAAACAATGGTGCAGAGCATGATGGTAGATGCCAAGCTTCCCAAGAAGTGCAATGCTCTAAAATATTGAAATAAGTCCTTGACAACAATTAATAAATATCCAAAAACAAATAATTGATGTTTAGAGCACTTGTCCTCTACATGGAAGATATTGGTTAGGTTGTAGACCATTTTGGTCTTCAAAGGTTATGCCTATAGGTGAAGACCATCCTTGATAAACCAAAGTGTAGATTAGTAAACCTTCAAACCAAACAAAATGATAAGGCCAATACAAACAAGGCACATTGTTATTTAGTCCTGCCATTGCCTTCAAGAAAACCACTTTATTCACTGCTAATATGGGCATGTGAATGTGGATCGCAAAAAAGCTGTTATGACCTGCTTCATGTTCATACTGACATGGTCTTCAAAATTATCAATATCAATCATGATTATAACTTGTCAAATTATCAGTTATAAATTATAATACATGAATGCCTAATAGTAATATGCATGAAAACTCTATTTTTGGCAATAACTCATAGTTCTACGCTTGTGTTTCATGAATAGTTTTGATTCTTCAGTCTGTTTTTTATTTATTACAAAAATATTTTTATATCCTTTTGTACTTGTCATTTCCCTACCATATCCGGATCCTGACTTTCCAAAAATCTGGCCAATCTGTATCCAGAGCCAGATCCGTATCCTGGTAACATAGCAATATATTGATAACACACATACAATTTTCTAGAGCACAGATATCAAACAATTATTGCAATTGCTTGGTGAAAATATTGGTCAATACACATTCCCTATATATTTCAGCACATATTGCAATCTGCATGCTCTAGCACAAGTGGAAAACCAATTCTGTATGATAAATGCAAGGTAAAAAGATTACATATAAGATTCAGAATCCATTTAGTTAGAAGATTTCCTTGCAAAAAAATGAAAGAAAAGAGTAAACCTAAAATAGCAGTATTAATGATTGTCATTTTCAAAACTTACAGAACTACACTTCAAGGAGTTGCAATGCTCTAAAGAGCACAATTTTATGTCTGAAACTCAAGGCATTGGATACGCATGCATATTAGTTTACCAAAAACATAAATACCTTAAGCTGATCTGCAAAGCGATCCCGCTGGACAACTGGATCATTAAGCTCAGTATAGGCATTGCACACCTGTTATGGATGAAACATTTAATGCTAAGAGTGACTAAAAGCAGAAATCATACTTTAAATGATAGTAAATGCCATATCAAACATTCTTAAATTAAAGATTAAGCATATAATTGTATACGCTGCATGGTACAAAGTATCTACTATAAAAAAAAAAACATAAAAAAGCATGCACTATAAGACATTCCTCCTTGATATTTAAGATTGACTATGTTCTTCAATCATATAAATTCACACTGACTAGACATGAATATCAATGACTTGATGAAATATATTTCAAAGTAAACATCTGCCTCAATACCTCATGTTTATTAACAAATAGTTCAAACCGTTCAGTCAATCCTGGTCTTGTCCTGTGCCACTTTGCCAAGGGGCTCATGATCTGAGGATGATTTATGATGAACGATGGATTTACACACATCTCCTCCAAGAAATGTCCAACAAGCTGCCAAGTCAACATTTATATCATTAAAACTTATACTAGACTTTTCTACTATATTCTCAACTTAGCATAACATAATTTTCTATATATATATAATTTAACGACATCATCAAAAACAGCAAAATCATTTATAAGTGATAACACTAATGGATAGAATTCACAACTATTAAGCATGCAAGAAATATATTTAGCAGTGAAAACCATGACTGATCTGCTGCAGCAAATCCTTACATGTTGCTAAGCATGCCAAAACTGGAACAGTTAACATCCCAAATATGGTCATCAGCATGTCATGCTCTATTTAGAAAGATCCAAATGATCCATTTTTAAACCTCTGCTTCAACTCCAATTTAATGTACAGCTTAAGTGGACCTGACAGTTAAGAACATGTGTTTCCTCCTTGGAGTTCACAGACCAAATCCGGAGGGGGTAGGGTATGTACCATAGTGGAAAAAATCAGCATCGGCAAAAAATCAGCAAGGGTCCTGAATACAACTTCTTGGCAACATCGGCGAAAAAATCGGCAAACCGCGGAAAACATTAAAAAATACAAAATATATTCATTTTTTTCAGAATTTTAAACATATAAAGCAACAACAACATTAGATAAACGCATCGGCACATAAATATGTAGAAAGTACTGATATATATGTAGTGGATGCCAAATAAAAAATGATACATCAAAGTTTCAAAGATTGGAAATTTGGAAGTTTCAACACTGGTTGGAACATTGGTCATTCCCCCCTCCCTCTAGGCTCTAGCCCTTGCCTCTACCTCGAACCTTGAAGTTAATCCTTCAAGGACAGTGGTCAAAACCCTACAGTTTTGATGAAACTTCCTAATCCAGGCATTAAGATAATGTAGAGAAAGCTTCCCATGCTTAATAAGTGATTTTGCTTAATTGAAGGATATATTTTAATTAAGGTCATGACAGAGGAGTTCAATCAACTTCAACAATCAGTGTCATCACCACCAACATCAAGGTACATACCTAGTTTGATGTGCTTAATTAAATTCCAATCCCTTACCCTTAACATGATAGAATCCAGTGGAAACGCTGCAATCCTAAAATCCTGAAAACTATTAAGTCTGTTGAATTCTGAATGGAATCTAAAATTCTACTTTTTGCATATGAACTATGAAGTCCGATGAGGTTGGAACCACTCTCAAACATCCTGAAACAATTATCCTTTTACTTTAAGAATTTAACATTACCATTTACTGTTACTAACTTCAATGTCTTATGAAAAAAAATGGTCAGAATTTTAAAACTCCATGGCGATTTTTGGGTCTTCTTGCGGTTTTTTAGGAGAATCGCCCATTTTCCCAAAAAATCGTGGTCCAATTTTTCCAAAAAATCACGATTTTTTCTACCGAGGCTGGAAAAATCGCGATTTCTCGGGATATCGGCGATTTTTCGGCAATGTTTTCCACTTTGGTATGTACACCTCTGTAGACTAAGCAATTAAATCACTGTGCAGAGTGGGTCCCTTGTCCCACAAACAGGGAAGTCTCATACATGAATTAGGTGTCTGCCTATAGGCTGTGACCTTAAAATTTGATTTTTTTTATCGTAAAATACATCTTATAGTTACATAAAAATATTTACACATGGTTAGACCAACTTAAATTTAAATAATAAGAGTAATAATTGATTTTTATTATTAATCTTGTTATTTACAATTAATTTGAGTCTAACCATGCGTCCACTAAAACTTGGGTGAAACAGTTTCCACCAAACTGAAATAGCATATGAATTATAGTCAACATTATATTTAGACTCTACAAATGTCAAATACTAATTCAGCTATAACCATTATACAATGAAGTCCATATCAAACTCAGTTGGGGAAAGTTTCTATGGACATATTTCCATCATCCTCTCCAAATGAATTGATCAAGTGTTGTTCATCCTTTCTTGAATGACATCTTTCATGGTTTTAATATAGCAGGATCAATTCAGTCCATGAGTAAACAAAACCTATATACTGTCTCCAAAGCCAGTCACGAAAGCATATAAAATATTTAGGGCTTGAAAAATTAATGAATTCTTCTTTAGAGCTCTTTCCGTTAAAAATCTGAAAACTGAGGTCTTGAAGGATTTTGAACAGTAAAACTACATCCACTATGCATTTAACCATGATGTACAATTATTAATTAGAGTACCACAAGGATGAATCCCAGGATGTAGGGTACAACTGCACCAGAAGGGGGTGATGCCCGAATCCACCTTCCTGATGTCCCCATTTTCAATGGACAACCTAAGGATGACACCAGGATGTTCCTTGAGAAAAGGTGGTATTCCAGGAACCTCCAAAGGAAATCCCTTGCATAAAGAACACCTAGGAATCCCCTAAAAAGGGCCCACATAAAAAAATAAAAAATAAAAAACTAAGTCTTCTTTTTACACTGGGAAACACTTGTGTCATAACAGCTTAAGAAATTCACCCCTCCCAAAAGCCTTAAATCATCCTATATTGCAGGAAACCACTCTAACATGTTTATTGTAATACCCACATAGTCTAATATTATTAGTCTACAAATTATGATTATCGGCTTATCATGACAATGTTCAATACTATTGTACTTCCATTTCTGTTTAACAATGACAAAACCATTGATTCGCTTATTTTAAAAAGTATCAGTGTGATTTATCAATCTTCTTCTGGCGATAGGTTCAGGGAACACCGATCTCCTTGTACCCTCCACCGAGGCATCCTTCTAGGGAGGTTTTGTCATTGGACCCATAGCAGTTCTTGCATCTATCCAGTTCCGTTTTCCAGCAGTACTTTCTTTCCTAGTATATAGTGTTTGGATCTTAGATTAGATCTGCTTTTGACTTTTATAGTAGTGGCCCTTGCAAGGGAAAACATAGTCCACCCAGCATTGAAAAATTCTAACTCCTTTTCTCTATACTAAAAAGTAAAAAGCATATAATGAAATATATATAGACTATGAATGCCTTGATCCAGTCAACATTAGACAGCTTGACTTGTTTTTGAAAAATATATCTTCTTTTAAAATGTTTTGAGGAAGTCTTATTTTTGAAAAAAATACGGTTTTTTAACATGTTTTGAGAAAGTTAAAACAAAATTTGCATAATTATCTTTGTTAAGCTTTATATCTATATGTACGGAAAAATATGGAGTGATGGTGGAGGAAGAGGAGACCCTGGTTACGATTTCAAAATCAAACCCTTTCCATGGCATATATCAAAGAAAATATGTTGTGCTCACTAGATAGAGGGAGATCGAAAATTCATTGAATTCATGATGGTAGAAAGGAAGATAATCAGGGTTTTGGCATTTGTCTTGTCACAAATAACTAAATTAAACTATCAAAGGTTTACGCATCTCAAGGTCACATCACCCAAGACCTTCCCTGTATTGGTTCCTAATCAACCTCCCACACATTTGAGGATTCTCCATCAGATAATGGTGCAAAAGATCTAATTGTTGAATCACCCTGGTCTGATGAAATACCCTCACACAGGCTGGTCACGCAACCTTTGTCATGTGCAAAAGCAACATGTAACTTGAAATGCTATAATGGTGAGGATCTATAGGGGAGTACTCTATTAAAAAGGCTTATCATTTCACACGACTGCTGATGTTTGCAAAAGCAACAGATAGCTTGAAATGTTACAATAACAAGGATCTATAAGGGAGTACTCTACTAAGAATGCTTATCATCTTACGCTCTCAATAATTATTGAAAGGATTTGGAGGATAGAAGGATTTCCTTACAATGCAAAAATAACATATCTGTGGTGGAAAGAGAGTTTCCATTCAGCCAAGATGCACATTTTGTTTCTGCACTCAATGTGGATAGAACATTGGGAAAGGGTGACTATGAGGAGTATTAGGATAGCTGACCTCTCAGGAAGTCCTAGTTATGAGTTATCGAGACGGGTGACCTCTCAAGAAGTCCTAGTTACCGGGTGCAAAATGTGAAGGTGATCACTAATGATTGATGCGATTCGATTCATTTCACTAGTCTCAATCCCACTTCTTCACCCCTGTGAGTATCACCCAATGCAATGAGTGCATAGTGGACTATTTAAAAACATGAGAAATTGGTCAGTTGTGACCTTACTCATGGGATATGGGTCATAGATTAATGACTTACACTATGCAAATAATCCAAAAAAATATTTATAATATGTTGGAATGCAATAGCCCCGCCATACTTAAATAAAAGAGTCAAGGGAGCTCTAACTTAATAGTTCATAAGGCACAATACTTGCTAAGGTTTTGTGAATGCGGTAGCAAGCTAAGTGGGCTTGATTGTGGGGAAAACTCTACAATTCAGCACGCATGAGCCAAAGGCTATGTGGGCTTGATTGTGGGGAAAGCTCTAAAATTAAGCACGCTTGAGCCAAAGGAGTCTTGGGATGGGTGATCTCCCAAGAAGTCCCAGTTACCAGGTGCAAGCCCCAAAGGTGATGATTGATGCTATGAGATTCATTTTGCTAGTCTCAATCCCACTTCTTCACCCCTGTGAGCCTCACAAAAGGCAATGAGTGATAAGTAGACTATTCAAAACCATGAGAAATTGGTCAATTGCAACTATACTCATGAGACATGGGTCATAGATTAATGGCGTACACTATGTAGATAATCCCAAAAATGATAAAGCAAATTATGTTAATGTCCACAAATGCCCAAAATATATCAATGCGACTCAAAAGACACAAATTAACACCAACAATAAGCAATGCCTAGAGCATCTCAAAACATAAGAAACTCAAAACCAAGGTTGCACGACTACAACTCGGCAAAGACTCGGCTGGCATGTGACTCGTCGACTCAGGAAAGACTCAAGACAGACTTGGAAAATAGGAGAAAAACTTAAAATATGGTAAATTTTGGGCACAAAAAAGATAAGGAAAGTCAAACAATAAACGTAATCACACCATGACCGATTATTTTTTATATTAATAGTAGATACCACTTTATTTGTGGAACAATAAGTGATTAATTTTTATATTACAGATATCACTTTATTTGTGGAACAATAAGCATATTCACACCATGACCCATTAATTTTTATATTAATAGTAGATACCACTTTTTTTGTGGGAAAGTGGGATCCCCAAAGACAGAAAGACTATGGTATATTGAAACTTATATAAGTTTTGGATCATACATCTCAATCAACATAAAATTAACTTTTATATAAAAAAAATTATATATTATAAAAACATTTTCAATTGAGGAGCAAGAAGAAATAATAAAGATTTTTTTTCTCTTCGGGAGGCGCAACTCTGCACTAGCGTTTTGATCAAGCAGAACTCGGTGGCCATGGGATCCTTCCATGGCCACCTTCTCCCTTTCTCCCTGAGTTGTTATCTGGCATGGCCGACTGGGGACGGATATGGACGGCTCTCTGCGAGCGGAGCGGTGGTGGAGCCTTCACGCGGCGACCCATTGCATAGCGAGCTCCTCCTGCTTACCAATGGCGGCGGCGGCAGATTCTAGGTTGAGGAGTGTTGCAAGGAAGTGCGTCCACAACGGGGGCATCGACAGCAGCTAGACGGCGGTGGAGATTCGCTCAGACGCGTGCTTCTGTTTCCTTTTGGCGGTGGCGGCAGCTTCATTGTCAAGGTCGACAATGGCTGGATGTTCTCGATGCAGTGTGAACCTTTCTTGGCGGCACTGTGACTACCTGGTTGACGGTGGTTTCAATCTTCACATTCTGGTGGCTCTGCAAACCTTCCGTTGTTTCTTGTTTCCGTTTTATGTTCTGCATCTGTCGACATCACATTTGGCTTCTTTCTTTATTGTTTCTTCAGCTCCTAATGAGCTGGTTCTTCATTGTACATGAGCCAATCTTGGCTGCTCTGATCTCGGGTTTATTAGATTTAGGTTTATTTCTGGTGGTGCTTTGGTACCAGTTTTTTTCTATGAAGCTGAAAAGATGTTTACTAGAAAGGGCTCTTAGAAGCCTTTCTGCAATATGTAATTTGATTATTCTTAATGAAATTACACTTTTTTCCTTGAAAAAAAAACATTTTCAAAACTCTAATTTTTGGAAAGGATTCATCACTAATTTGTTTCACCAACCACTAAAAAGTTAAAAACACTCAAACAATTCTTGGATGTGCATTTATCTCTGACAAGTAAAGTCTTCAACTTCCAACTTCTTACGAATAATCGTATTAAAAAGAAAAAGTGAGATGACAATTTAAAAATGTTGTTATCAAGGGTAAACCTGGGTAGTGTAGTATAATACATCAGAAGAAAACACTCCTCCAAGAAGAGAAACTGACTCATATGAATATAATGTCAAGGAAGAGCAACACCCAAGTTAGCGAAAGTCAAAAGAGGAAACATCATCACTGCCAACGACTATAAATGTGAATATTCTTAGTTCAGAATAGTACGAGCTTCTTCATCCTTTGTTCAGGCCTTGGATGTTTGGACAGCCACCGTTGAAACCTAAGACTCAAATCTTAGACATTCAGTAGACTCTAACACCAACAGATCATCTGACCTAGTTTGATGATGATACTCCCCAAACAATGGGACATCACAACACTTTCTACTTCACATTGACATATATTGAGACCTCCATTCTTGAGTCCTTTGTGACCTTGTTGGACTTTATCCTTTTTTATTTACTCTTCTATGTTACTATATTTTGTACTTCATTTTTAACTTTAACTCATTATGATGGAGTGTCCTGTTGCTGCTTTGTTAGGTGCCTCCACAATTGAAATATTACGATGTACCTTCAAAATACCATTAGTTGATTTTGGCTAATAGTGAAATTAATAGAATGTCTGATTCTTTCTTCTTTCTTAATTTTCTGTGAACAAATTAGTAGAGGAGAGAGAACTCTGCATGGATTTTAGAATTTTTAAGGGGTATTTTTAAATACATTTGATGCAGCCTCTTTGACTCTATTTTGGCTACTGTTTTCAAAGAGACAACCCCAGACAATCAAGAAACAATTTGCACCTTTCTCTTCATCATGAACATACAGATCACTTAAAATGTTAGAGGCAGAAAAAAACACAAAGGAAAAGTAGCAATTCAATAGACATTGTGCAACTTTCCAAAGGTATTGTTCAATGCGCGTCCAACCTTGTCTAGCAACCGTGTAGTTGTTTGAGGAGGAGGACATTTCACATCAAACTTCTCACACGCAGACAAAAGATACTTGTTTGCCTCCTCAGATGAGATATCTTTAGGGATGTTGAGTTGTGCAGCCTCTTCCAACCCTTGAACCATGTCTATCCTTCTGAAATAAATATAAAAAAACCACAGATTTCCATTACCACCAAAACATCCCAGCAAATGGGCCCAAAAATGGAACATGTACATAATGAACAGAAAATAAATGAAAATCATCAAAAGATCCTTTAAATGAAAATCAACCTAAAAGGCGGAGTGAAATCAATTTCTATAGGATCCTTGTCCACTCCATTAGCATGGTACTGGATTTTATAGCCACCAGTTAACTTCTTGACCATGCCTGAAACATCCAAAGAAAATTTTCAAATGAAAAGAGAAGTCTAAAAATATAATTTACTTTACTATACCTTGATGATAAATCAACAATATAGTCACTCAATCATGTCTACTCCATCTGCATGTCAAATAAGTACAATAAAACACATCAATCAGATCCATGGTGACAAGCTTCCATAAAAAGACTCTTGTTTGAACCTGATAACATATTTTCCGTAAGTTCCATCAAGTCATTATAGTCAGCATAGGCCATATAAAATTCACAAGTAGTGAACTCTGGGTTATGAGTTAAATCAATGCCCTCATTACGAAATTGCTTTCCAATTTCATACACACGATCAAGTCCACCCACGATCAATTCTTTTAGATAAAGCTCTGGAGCAATGCGCATGAATAACTTCATATTAAGGTCATTGTGATGAGTAACAAATGGCCGAGCAGCAGCTCCACCAGCTATCATATTCATCATTGGTGTTTCTACCTGTTTTTCAGATTTAGCATAAGAGAGATTATATTAACATAAGGAATAGACAGCGCAATAAAGAAACTTTTAATGCCATTTTCAAGTAGAGAATATTACCATTGTAATCAGAAAAAAAAAAGTTGCAGACTAGTATAAAATGCAAAATGCCAGTACCTCAAGAAAGTCAAGGTCATCAAGGAACTTCCGCACATAGGATATTATCTTTGCTCTTGTTTTGAAGATATGCCTAACCTCTGAGTTGACCATCAAATCTAGATAACGTTGTCGATATCTTGTTTCCTGTGATCCAAAATTCCACAATAATCAAACTGTGAGTAAATCAGCCTGACAGTTGGAGTGAGGAATGCAAAAAAATTAAAAACGAATAGAGAGATTTGCTATTCTACTAAACAAGTCATTTAATACAAACAGCAAACTAGAGATTACAGATGGCCTTATTCTGCAAGCAGTCAAATGATACCAGAACACATAATGGCCCCACAAACTAAATGCTCATACTAAGCAATGGCTCACATGATAAATAAGAATATTCAGATCAAAAGTAAATAGGAACACTGAAATAACTTTGAAAGATGAAATACCTGGTCTTTCAGAACATATCCTTCAGGGTTTCTAGGCTGACCAGGAGCCCATATATCAGTCGTTTTATCTCCCTCATTTTCCTGGAACACAACAAGAATGATGATATTCATGTTCTATGTTGCAAGAGAAATAATAAGTATAGGAAGCTTAAATGATCGTCAGTTTGTTTCGGAACCTTTGCCTGAGCATGGTGGTCCTTCACTGGGAGAGCTCTTTGCCTTGGCATCATGTGTAGACATGGTGAAAGAACTATAAAGGATATAGGAAATATACTAAGTTCTCCCCTTTTGCTTTTTCCTGTAACACAACCAATGCATATTTTTATTTATTCATTATCCAATCTCCTCTATAGAGTTTGTAAACAGAATTATCAAGAAATCCCATGTAGACAACTTATTGCAAAGTAAGAAAAAAATAGAAACAAATCCTTGATACTAAAGAAGAAATTCAATATTGGAAGAGATTTTATCCTGCATCTGCCTAGGTAGTAAATGAACATGACAGGAAGGACAGAAAAATGTGAAGCTCCCTAGTGAGCAAATGTCAGTATCTCCATAGCGCACAACAGATCATTGATAATAATCTCCATGAATAGACTTAGCACAAGCAATACAGATGAACTAGTAAAGACATTCTGCAGGGCATAATTTAAAAAACAAATCCAGACACACCCATTCTGCAAAGTTGTTTCCACATCCATGACACCATACAAAGATATGGACTCCAGACCTTCAACACAAAAAATAGGAAAAATAATGGACCTGCACAGATCCAAGCCTACCTTACTCGGAAGAATTGATGCGATACCTTCAGATGGAAGACAAGTAAGAGGTCATCCCACACACTACTAAGAAAGGACGCCAAGAAAGATACACTTCCAAGCCCGTCATTGAAATTGTGATCTGAAATTCCAAATGGTGTGACAACCGATCTATTCAAGCTGAAATCCCAGGTCTGAAATACTGCTTTATGGGATTATGGCCCTATGAGAAAATGATCTAGAGCTGCCTTCCAGAAAACTGGAAGTTAAAAGATGGCTATGATCTATCCCTCCTAGGCAGGGCAGTTCTTTGCGGTAGTTTTTTCTTCCAAGAACAGGAAACTTACATTTTCGAAGGAGGTCCCTGAATTTTAAAAAGGCTGGCTTGTATATGAAATTCTGTTAAGACTGGACGGTAAAAATGACCCTCCAGCTAAAATCCATTTCAAAGCAGCCCAATCTTGGGTTCAATTGCCTTTTCACCCTTTGGAGTTCAGCAACAAGTTCTGTTTGAAACAATCATCAACAGCTTAGGGTGCTATCATCTATGTGAGTATGGCATTAGGGTCCTATGTGCATATGGCACACAACTTAACAAGGAAGGAAAACTTGTGAATTCTGCAAAGCAGCAAAAATCTGGGTGAACATGAATCTGAGTAAGCCCCTTACAAATAAGAGCGCACCCAAAAATGAAGCTCCATCCATGGAACAATATGTGGATTATAAGAACGTCCCATTCACACAGATCTTGCCATGAAAACTTCCACTTTGAAACATCATTCCCTTCCAAACTAAAGGCCTCCACTCAGGAGCAAGATAACAATATCATAACCAAAATACAAGCTCAGCCTTCCTCAGGAAAGCAGGTCCAGAAAGCAGAAGATCCATCAAAACCTCCAAGAAGATAAACGTTTGGGTCCCTAAAGCTAACCAGATTCACCTGCAGGATGACTTTTCTCTATTGGAAATAGACCACTCGAATTGGTATGCCCCTTCAGCAGAAAGATTAAAACCTCATGTTCAGCCTGAACCTATGAAGGGAATGTTCCATGATTCCTCATTTTTTGACCCAATGCTTTAAGAATATATTGCCAGCTAAGTTGTTGGATATGCCCCCCTGTCATAGGGGGCAATGGGTAGTCTGCTGGGTAATCTGGCATCGGGATTCTCTCCCTTGGCATTCAAAAACAGCGACAGCTCTGACAACTTCCTGTCCTTAAGATGAGAAGGATGGAGAACTGTTAGATGACTAGAGATAGTACAAGGTCAGTATTCAATCTCCCTGATTCACCTAGCATTCAACCCTTCGCAACTCACATTGGCCCTCCCTCTCTGCAACTGCGTCAACCCTTCTGAAACCACATTGCCTCTCCCTTTCTCTCTGAACCCATGTCAACCCCTCTGAGACAGCCTTTCTGAATTCTGCAACAAATTCCCACATTTTCCTTCCCTTCCTAAGGTCACATCAGCCCTGTTTTCCTCTCTACACTTTTGTTGACTTCCTCCATGAGCCTGTGTTGGCTTTCTCTGACAGCATGTCAACCCCAAATTCTTTCAACAGGTCGGCCCAGAATTCTGTTGGGCAATTCTGAGCAACAGCCTTCAACAAATAACAGAAAAATTCTGAGTGCATCAGCCATGTCTGCATGGATGCATATTCATTATAGGACTGCAATATAACTATTATTTGTACACAGGTTCTGCCCTGTTCTCCCTGTCTGAACCATGCCTGTAGTCTACTACGAGAGGGTCCTACCCAGCCTAATTCTGAATTTGCTACAGAAATCCCTGCCCCAGGCAAGACTTCGCACCAGGTTCTACCTCCTTGTTTGTACTCACAAAGATTAGCAAATTGGATACAGTAGCAACAGGCTGGAGCTGAATTGTTTGATATACTCTTGTCTCTCTTTCACCTCGACTTTTACTTTTATTTAAAAGTATGATATTGATGTTGAGCTGGGGCCTCGTGCCTCTTAGAGCTTTCCTCTTCTGCTTTACCTAGATCCCCCTACTCTCCTTTTTATTTTGTATCTCTCCTTTTCTGTGAATCTTTTAGCATCTAGGAGTTCTCTAGATGCTCGCATAGTCTATTGACGACTGATTGTACTCTATATTCCTACTGACATATTTACGAGTCATTTGTTGGAGATTAATAGACTTATCTGTGAAATGGTTTTAGTGTTTCAATTAGTGAGATTAGCATACTTTGGAGCTTGGTCTCATATATGAATATTTGACAATCCAAAAGTAATTCGGACAATAGCTACACTCGTATATAACAATCCAATAGTTAGATAAAAATGTTGGAACAGTAGGGTAAATCATAGACACCTTAACATGTTAGACCAACAGTTGAAATCATAGAAGCTTTAGATGATAGCACGATTTTTCACTTTTGGCACTGGGGCAATATATGACATATCCAACAGAATGTGGTAATTGAAGGTATAGATATTGATCTCATTATCTGTTGCTATAATATTTGTCTTCACGCTCATCAAAACTCTTTACTTATCTTGCTAGAATCTTCAAAATCAGATGAGTGGATTCAGGATATCAATTGACTATAGACTTCAACAAGATGATGGCACTTAGGGGTGACAGGTGTGGGGGGGCATGCTCTTAAACCCCAAAGAACCTCAAGAACTGAAGTACACCTGGGGACTAGGCATAGCTCCGAACAACCAAACGGAAGCACTTGCCCTATGTAAGGAAGTAGAGAGCTCGCATTGGAAAAAGGATGCAAGAAGCTCATCATCATTGGGGATTCAGAACTGGTAATTCTGGGCTTGATTCATAAAACCCCCCTAAAGACCCTTATTTACACAGACTTATATCCAGAGTTCTTCTAAGATGCGAGAACTTCGATTACATCCAAACTTATCATGTTAATAGGAAACACAACAAGGTGGCAGACACACAAGCCAACATTTGCTTGTTCCCTAAGCCAAGGACTTTGAAAAATCGAAGGGACCACCCATCAGACCCATATCCCCTAAGGTGCGCTTCATTACTCCTCGAGGTACATCCCACGCAAGTATCATGACGCAAGGTGGCAGAGCGGTGTCATCCTTCCTCAAGACAGCTTGAGCAAGCAGTTAGTTAATGTACTTCAGAGATTGACTTCAAAGATTGAAGTACATGTCCCCTCATTCCTTCCTTCTCTGAAGCATGTGGGAATTCAACAAAGATGGTGTCGAAGGTTCGCGAGTATCTCATCTTAATTGAACAGGATTGGAGGGCAAGCAAAGAGCAAGTTCTGAGGGCGAATTACGCCTAGATCTGCAGTGGAAGTTGTCTGGTAGCGAGTGTCTAGGCTAGTAGCTCTGAATTTGGCAGAGCTGGAGTCGTAATGGCTTGGCTCCAACTCTCGCTCCTTGTTATCTCTCGTGCAGCACGAGCAGCATATTGTAATATTAGAGGAAACGGCGGGCTTCCTTCTTAGAAGTATTGAAAGATGGAATCAGGATAGAAAGAGCGGACCGAGGCAGAGATTAGGGAGGCAGTGCAATGACATGAGGTCTCCAGTGCCCAATTGGACCGATTGAAAACAAAGAACACCATGCTAGAAGTAGGGGTTTGTTCTCTTCGGGGGAGAAGGCGTGAGCAGGGTGAGCAGATCAGAGAGCTCCAGGAGGATGTTCGCAGGCTGAAAAGGGAGCTAGCGCCTAGAGTGAGGCAAGTGGAACACCAGGCGGCCTCATCAGTTGGTTCTCCGAAGACATTTCAAGGTCCCGATCAAGAAGAACTTTCAGTGAACAAGAATGTGGCTCAGCCCATGCGTCCGCAACCAAGCATCAACCAATCTGCAGCACCATGCCAAGCTTCAAGACCTCCGGGTTTCTCTAATTGCCATGTCTTTATATAATTTATGTGCTGCAAGTGTCAATTTTGCTGTAATAGTTTCATAAGGGTTTATACTAGTAAGCTAGCAGAAGTAGAATATACAAACAGGAATAGGTGGATAAAATCCAGAGAGGCTGGAGTTTTTGAAACTGGGCAGACAGAACTATTGCCCTTCTTTTTGTAACACCTTTGACTGGATTGTTTGGCTGCAGCTACTCTTTTATATAATCTATTTCAGTTTCAGTTTAAAAAAAAACAAGATGATGGCACTTAACATTGTATCCTCAGCTGGCATGACTCACAAGAGCATTCCACTTTCTACACTCCTACAGATCAACCTAAAACATAATTGTCACTTTGAAAGAAAAAATTAAACTGCAGTGAATGCTGCAAAGGCATGCCTTGATTTGACAAAGGCTTCAACGTAAACAAAGGTATGCACAATCATATTTTGATTGCAATCTACATATTCAACTGGTATCCTATTTTGTTGGATATAGTTTAGACACAAATTACATCAGTCCTTGCACCATGGAAATGATGAAAAAATACAAATGAATCTGCCACTCACGGATAAGAGATCTATGGAAGAATGTTCCAAATATCATGTCGGGGAATATATCGCCGAGGGTCTGGAAAGAAAGTTACCGGAAATATCGGGAAATATTGAAAAATATCGGCAAAAATAAACTTAGACCTGAAGAATTATGAAAATATCGGACAAATCAGCTACACACAAAACTCAAGAGAAATTGGAGATATTTGCAACACTGGTATGGAACAGTGCAAACTGTATACATTATATTGCTGGCATCTTTCATACCTCATTTATTCTCTTTTTAATGGAATTTATAAATAATTAAAAATGGATTGTGACATTCCTTATTACAAATGTAAACTGAGCACACATTTTTATTGCCTTCCAAACAGAAAAAAACAAAGATATTAAATTTTGGTCATATTAACACTTTGCAATGGGACAATGAGTGTTCTTTCTGTAATAGAAGTTCAGTCCGAAGACCACTCTCAAAATTTGATCATCAACTCTGCCTTCAAAAAGATCACCCACCTGGAAAGCCACAAATACCAACAATATCACCACGCTTCACACCAGCATGATGCTTTATGAACTCAGACTCCTCCATTCCTGAATTCCTGAAAAGAAAAATTAAATGACGAATGTCAACTGCAAAAATAATCTTTTCAGTCAAGTTTCAACATTTTAAGAAGAATTCTATATTCAGATTGAAAGAAAAATTTAGTTAAACTGTTTCAGAAAACCTCAAATGGAAGAACAAATGTTTGCAAGTAGAAGTCATATCGTCTAAAACTGTGGAACCAGTTTATGGATATACCTAAACTAATCCTCTGCTTCTACTCTGCAGTACAAAAGTGGTAAGGATAGTTGATATGAAAGTAAGGAATGACTCTCTGGATAAATATGATGTGAACAATGAATCAGCAATGAGTTAATCTCAACGTTACACAAACCATGGGACCTGGGTACAATCAGAATCAGCAGAAGATTCAAGTGCAGGTGTGGCACTCATCCCAAAATTGGCTGTAGGGAAATTGGAACCCTAGCCCTAATTTTTTATAAATATATTTTTAAAATTTTAATTTTATATTGAAAACAAAGAAACAAAATTTCAAGACACAAATATGAATTAAATTTAAAGCATATCAACCACTAAATTAGTAAGTTGTACATTATGATTCAGATTTCTGATTCAAATTACATACATCATAACATCATAGAATCAGTATTCATACATATAATTTTAAGAATTGAAATCAAAAAGTTTATTGAATTTTAAGATTTCCGACAAACAAAATTTGATTTATGTTTTGAAACATTGAAATGATAAAACAAATTTTAGATTTTCATTTCATGAAATCCATATTTCTGGACGGATTGAAATTAGTCAATCGAGGCCAATATATTAAATATCATATAATAATTCAAAAATCATAAATTTATAATATGTCAGCATGACAATGATAAAGAGTCGAGACTAAAGTTCTCCAAAATAACAAAAACTGAGCTTATGTGGAAAGCTCCACAATTCCAAAATGAAAAACTGGAAATATGAAAATCCAGAGTGAGTAAAGTGATCTGGCAGATAGTCATTACCCTCCACATGATGATTCAAAGCTGCATGGGCAGAAGAAGCAATACGACTACCATTTTTCCCACCAACAACAGCGACAGAAGAATCTGCCACAAACGAGCGAGACCTGGGCATGGATGCCTCATCCAAATCCCCAACATCAAAAGGATCTATAGAAGAACTAGCCAAAGAGAAGCTAGTCATCAAGCAAACGGGGGAATCCAAGTCTTTGCATCATCAGGAATCACATCCCATAGCTTTGAAGGACCCTCACTATACTATGGCTTCGATGGAGATAAGATAATATAGTTTTATTAATGTCCTACAAGTGACCACAAAATTAGGTCAATGGGACTAAAAAGATATGTCCAATGTGAGTACAATGTTGGAGTGCAAAAGTAACTCCTATAAATGTTGAGTGCAAATGGGAAAAAAAGCGAACATAGTACATCATAAGAATCTCTGAATCTGATTAAAGAAACCTATAAGGTGTAATAGTGGTATAAGTGTAGAGTAACAAAGGGAGGGTCCAAGACTAAAGATCTCAATGCTGAGAGAGAAAGAGAGAGAGAGAGATAATGTCAAGGCCTCACGCTCCTAATGACCGAGGACAAGGGGGGCAATCGAGGTACCAACTCACTATCGAAGTCATTTGGTGTCGTGACGGGATCCAACTACACAGTCTTGAGGAAGGGCATAGGAATGAGAAAATATTCCTCTCCTACCATCCAAGGTTGACGAAGAGAAGCTTCAAATAGAACTTGGTTGTTCTATTGAGTCTAGGGGCAACAGGGCAAGTAGGGGTACCCTACCCTATAGTCATCTAGAACCGGTATCTCTATCACTCTGATGAAACATAGTCTGCGGCCTAGTCCAGCAATGTCTCGATGTCCTCAAAGATGTTGATCGACCATAAAAGGGGGAGGGGAGGGTCAAGAAAAGACCTAAAGTCTCGCAGCTCTATGGTCTAAAGTACTCTGATAATGTGTTGGCGGTTTCTTGTTACTCTAATGATATGACAAGGCAACCTAAAACTATGACGCAATCCTCCTAGTGGTCAAAGGGTGAGGCGTACCCTAAAGGAACAAAGATTTGTGGTTGAGTATCTCTCTCATGAAGAGAGCTATGCATCTCTCATCACGATACTTAAAGAAAGTGGTGAGAGAACTCACCAAGTCCATGTATAGGCAGTAACATTGTATTTTGATCTCATGATAGAATGGGCACTTGAAAATAAGATGCATCTCTATCCCAGCTCCCATAAGTGACACATCTAGCGAATCCTATCTAGCCACGAGATATGGTGTTGGTCTCAACCCGAACTCTATGAGACCCTACCCACAGCTAACTAAAGGTGATCCTGAGTGAGTGCATCCAATGTCTATATATGTACAAGGGATGTGCAATGAGTACCTCCCTCAACTCTAAGAAATGCTCTCAATAGAAAGGCATCCTAGATCCCAAGCTCTCTAGGGGTGCGGACTAAGTGACATGGATTTACAGTTTATATATGTCCTCTTTGATGGCCCAATTCAATTCTTATTTAGTCAACAAGAGATGTCCTAGTGCGTCTAAAGATTATCTAAAGGGGGGTAGGTGCTTTGGGGTGACGGTCATCAAGATGTGTCCTAGTGCACCTAAAGATTATCTAAAGGGGGCTAGGCACTTTGGGATGATGGTCATCAATTGGAGAACCTAGAACCCATACCAAACCCATGTATAGCCAAAGGGGTGAGCTAAGGCGAAAGCCTCATAGGAGTAGAGTATTAGGTAGGGGTATCTCACTCTCTCGAAGGAAAAGTCTCCAAATGCCCAAACTCTATGTAGGAAGGAGAACAGACAGTAAATTAGTTCTTTAGCTCTACTAGCTACATCAGAACAAAACAAATGTTTGAAATTTTTTCTCTAAAACTATTGGCCGCCTCAGTGCCATTGTTTGGGAACCTGCTCTTGCCCCCAAATTTAGCAAAAGCACACCTCATCATTGTACTTTGGATTTTAGGCATAGAATATTGCATGCAAAGGGGTATTGTATTGGTCCATCTATTAATGATTATGTCCTTTTGGTGCCATACAAAAGAGGGTCTTTCTCTTCAAAATGTTGTGGAATCATTTCCAACATACAACCAATTCCCTCATAAATGTCACCCAATATAGGCACATTTGAATCACAAAGTTCAACAAATCAACTAGTGGCTCCATTATGGAATACTCGGCTTGAACCATCCAAGACTCGTCAAGAATGGTACCTCTAACTCAAGTTGCTTTTTCAATGTTTCTTTGTTTCCATCTTTGCCACCATGAATTAACAACCATGGAGGACAAAATTTCCCTCATGTCTAATAAACACAATATCATTATATAATGTGACACAAATATGGTTGCTCCAACCTTCATAAGTTGGTATCTAACAAATTCCATATATATAGCTTGTGCATGTTGGTGGTTAGTGATAAAAATTTGAAATTCTCTTGCTTCTTCACAAGGTTTTTTCATCCATTCATCTTCAACAATGACAGAATTACAAGCAACATTTAAATTATGCACCACGTAGGGTCCAAAAAATATGGTCATATTGTGACTCAATATTGCACCAACTACTTTGCATGAACGTGCATTATTTGTGATGACTTGCACAATATTTTAAGGGCCCACGATCTCGATTGCTTCTAAAAAAAAATTGAAATCCATTCAGCATTCTTCTCCTCTCCAAAAGCATCTATTGCCCTCAAAAAGTATGGTCCTGAAAGAAACATTACAATAATGTTTACCAATGGCCTATTAGTCATATCAGTTAAACCATCAAGGATAATAGAGACACCATTGCACCTCCAATTGGAACGAACCAATTCCAACACTTTCTCCACAATCAATCTCTACTTTCGTGGAAGAGTAATGCACTTTCTCAAAGTTTGGCCCATTGTAACCCCTAGGGGCCTCATTAACCACCCTAAGCATGTCTTGCCAATATGGAGACCACACCACAATGAAGGGTATTCCACATGCAAATAAATCTCTTGCAACCCTATTGTTTACCTCATCCCTTCCTCCCATATAAAACATCCAAGATTCTGAAGCTTAGTCTCTTGTGGGTTCCTTCAATGATTAAGGGAACTTCATTTCCCCTTTTTGAGATTGGTTGCTATTTGCAACTCCTCCTTTCTACCTTGGCCAAATCTCTAGCATCTTCTTGCACTTGAAATCTATCCACATCCTCTCAAGTGATTTTTTTGCAATGTTGAACTCCATTATCACCTTTAAGAAAAGGAAAATGAGCCTTGACCCTCACGTATCGGTATGACTCTATCAAATTTGATTTATACTTGTTGGAATTCCACTAGTTACTACCATCGATGTTCTTCTCTTTATTCCCAATCTTGGTCACATACTTCAATAGCAGAGAATCAAGAGGGTATTTTTTTGTTGATGTTCGTCTTTTTAATGGTCATCGTGTACTTAGCAATCCCTTTGACCTACTTTTGTGGTCATTAGTCGAACATTAATAAAATTATCTAATTTTATCTTATCTTATCTCCTCACACCACGAACTCCATGTCCATATGGAATTGATAAATATGAGGCCATTGCTAATGTTTACTAAATGAAATACTTGTTGTTGCCTACACGACACACAGAGACAATAGAATTTTAGCCATTGAGGTCACAGTATATAAGGGTTTATGAGATTTATGTTGTGTGTAGACTCTAGGTTTATGAAATTTATGAGCATACACACCCATGTGTATGATTTTAGTATAAATATCATTCACTATTGTGTATGCTAGCACCATTATCACTTTCAAGCCAAAGAAAATGGGCCTTAACCATCATGTAGGACTCTGCAAAATTGTTGCAGTTCCATAAGCCACTACCACTATTGTTCTTCTCCTTCACAATCTTGGTCACATACCTCCACAAGAGAGAGTCAATAGGATATGTTTGTTGTTGTTGTTCATCTTCTAAACAAGGATTGTTTCCTCTCCCTCCACCATTAACTCCATGGCCATACAGAATTGATAGATGTCAGACCATTGCTAGTGTTTACTAAGTGAAATACCCATTGCTACCTACACAGTGCACAATCACAACAAAGTTTCAAACATTGAGGTCACAACCTACAATGGAGATATGAAATTTATGTTGTGTACATATTCTAGGTTTATGAAAATTATGAGCATACACATCATTGTGTATGCTTTTAGCATACACAACATTCATTGTAGTGTATGCTAGCAGCGTACATAACACCACTAAACACAACTAAATACTAACTAGTAACACAAACCAACCTACAAAAACTAACCACAAACTAGACAAATCCTTCCAAAGTTCCAGTCACGAAATTATTGGATCACTCCAGTGCTATGCAACATGATGAGGCTTGGTGGGTTTTGCTTGGGTTTATGATATGATGCAATCCAAATCCTTGTGCATTGGTAATAGATTTTAAAAAATCACAAAAAGTTGGGAGAATCTCATATGTATCAACATTTCCACAAATCCAAGCCCTAATCTGGCGAAACCAGTAACTCTGGTTACTATTTGGTGATTTCAAATGAAAGTTGCAATGAAATTGGGTGGTGGCACCAATACTTGATTTATATTTTGATAGCATAAAACTTCAAGTCATTAGCTCCTTGAGTTTTTTTGTACAAATTAAATTCTAACAAAAGGAACTTAGATTGGTATATTTCAAATAATCACTGACACAAAGATTTATAGACACAATAAGTTACCCCATCAAAAATTAATCAAGTTGTTCAAAATTACCAAAAACCATATATTGCTTGGAAGATCAAGTGGCCATAGCTAAATCCCCAAAAGGAACTAACAAGCACCCAATATTAAGTCATCCCTAATTGCATCCAAATGAATATTTATATTCTTCATATTAGTTAGCTAGTAATAACTGTAGAAAGATAAATTAGGTTTGACAATTGAAATCCCAACCAAGAAATATTCACCATCTGGATTTGATAATGATAATTTTATTAATGTCCAATGGGTGACCAAAAGATAGGTCAATGGGATTGTTTAGTACAAAGATGTCATTACAATGTGGGAGTGATAAAGCGGCTTTTATCAAGCAATAAAACAAAGTAAAAGTATAAATGTAAACTAACTCAAATGATGGTAGAGTAGCAGCCAACTAATTTTATTGCAAACTAAAGACTATTCTTAACTAACTCGAATGATGGTAGAACAACAACAATCACAAGAAAGATCATTTGAGGGGCATTGCCACTTTGAACTAAGTCATGATATACATTTGTCCTAACATGAAATCATATCATTGTTTTAGATGCTTTTATATAGTTCTAAATTCCATGACTAACACCAATTTCATCCTTATATCTTGATATTAGTGTTTGATTAGATAGATAACATGAATGCCCTACAAGGTTGGTACTAAAATGTGTAGTGGCTAATTTTTCTAGGTTTTTGCAGTAGTGATTTCTATTTGAATAATAAACCTAGAAAATATTTGCCCCACCTCATGCAATTGTAGTAGCCACAAGTGAGGTCACTAGTACTAAGCGAACTAAAATTACATTAATTCCAATCAACACCACTCACAAGAATAAGGGCAAGGACACAGTGACACGCACACCAATATAATCAGCCTTGGTTAACCAGGGTGGATTGAACCCAAATACCCAAAGACTAAAACAATGGCCACAACCAACAAACCCCATAGAAGGGAGGAGCATGCCCACCAAGATATATGTTGATGTCCTCCATGGTTCCAGCATCAGGCAAACATTGTGCAAATCCTTCTCCCAGATGGGTCACAACCAAGGTAGAGGATGGCCCCGTCGTAGCCTTAATTAGTCATGTGTATTGACTATGTGTCTTGAGGTTCGGATGCTTAGCCTTTGTCCAATCATGTGGATTGACTGAAGTGATAGAAGGCTAGAGGTCACATTGCATTCTCTGTGAAGGAGTACTCATTATGAGTGATCTATTCTTATAGAGTGAAATGACTTGTCTATGTTACAAGGGTATCTTATCTCCTTGTATATTAGACAAAGCCTAATCTAATGTTGAATTTGACATTGGCTCTAAGAAGTGTCTAGGACTTCTTTGGCTCTAAGAAGTGTCTAGGACTTCTTAGAGTATGGTCAAATCAACATTAGAGCTCTATGGAAGAATGTGGTATGCATGTGATGAGATATCAACAAGGAGAACCTTTCTATGATGAAGAAATAACCAAGGAAGTCAAGACAATCCATTGAAGAAGTCTCGAAGAAAGTGGAAGGCAAGAAAGAGCACAACTAACCCGGTAAAGGGGTAAATTGACCCTAGAAGACAAATGATAAATAAAAAATGAATATTAAACTAGCAAGTCTGCCCCAGTGGAGAAAAGACAAGTCAACCACATTGAGGAATCTTCTAGTCAGCTGAAGAATATAAATAGAAGTGTTCTCACTTTATTTATCACATTCAACAAGCTCATCTCTACTCAATTGGTGCGCACTTCTCAAGGACGACAAGTGAAGATCACTAGAAATAATTTATGGGGTTATCTTATTATCTCTACAAGTTTGTTATCTCTCCCAAAAAGGTTTGCTAGGGTTTCTTGTGGAAGAAGGGCACACTATTGTGCTAAGGCTTAATGTTCATGATTGGTATTGTTCTTGTATTGGATTAATTTCTTCAAAGAAAAGTTTGTTGGGTTTTTCTCCTTATTGGATTTCCTAGGATAAATTTGTGTCTCTTGTGCATGGTTATCTTTCAATAATCCTTGTTTTATTTTCCGCTGCAAATGAATGATGCTATAATTGTGGGATGAAATAAATTATGAAATAAAGTTGAAAGAGATGAAAAGTATACTCCTAAGTTAAAATTCAGCAATATGAACCTAGGTCTTCATCACAACAACCACTCTAAGACCATTGGTATTAAGCCAACTCAAATTACATTAATTTTAGACAACACCACTCACAAGGATACGAGCAAGTACACAAACCAATATAATCAAACCTAGTTAACAAGGGTGGACTAGTCACCAAACCCAAATGCTTAAAGGCTAAAACAATAGCTACTGCCATCAAACCCATACAAGGGAGGAACATGTCGACCAAGATTTTTACCCAAGCTTTCATCACAACAACCACTCCAAGTTGCCACTAGAATGCAATAAACTTTTTCATATATATATATATATATATAGTAGGGTGTTGCACCTTGATTCCTAAAATTGAGATGGTTGGCACACTTGCTCTCAATCCTTCTATTGATTCCAATTTGCAACCACGAATGGTGTAATCTTGATGAGGTTAACTGAAGTTGTCAAATGCTTTTGATGTATTGGATTTGCCAAGCTTGTAATGGTTGATATCATGAGACTTTATAAGACTATCGAGGATCATTTCAATATACTTTAGAATTTATCACATAACAGTAGTACCAATGGAGATATCAACAATACCAATGGAGTTAAGTGAGAAACCTTACTCTCTCCCACTCGTTTTGGTCTCTATATAATTGAGATGAAGACTACTTAATGAGACACCCAAGCAAGTAATGGTTGTGTTAATGTTGTGATCTCATTGTTTTTATTTAGACTTTCTCCTCGTAGTCTCCTCTCAAAGGGGCGTTGAGAGACACAACTAGATTCCTTGGGTCATTTTCATGATATCAACAATTAATTGTGAACCTCAATTAGACAAAGTTTATGATTTCTAATACCACTAATGAGGTTCTTTCCAAACGTTTGTTCTTCATGGGGCAAGATGTGGTTGTAAATTACCACCTACTTGGAAGCCCATCTCTGGTCCTTTTTAGTTTCATATGTTGATCACAATCTTACCTCTACAAAGGGTATGCATCATTAGGCAATGTTCAAGCAACATTGCTTCCAACTCCACTTTCAAGACACATGTCTAAGATAAGATTGTTTGAAACTGCCACTAAACCCACAATTCTCTTTAGTTCAAAAGGTTTTTGGGGACCTTGATTAGCATGAGAAGACTCTAGTGGAGAGAGTGCACACTATAATGCTTTAGCATCTCTCATTCATTGTAAGTAGATTGTGATGGGAATATGTGTGGAGCCATTAACAACATCCACACACAAATTGCACCTTAAGAACATGAACATACTTTAAACATCAAATTGTATTGATCTCTCACATATCTCATATTTCTCTCATATTCGATAGGGTACATTAGGTCTCTTTATATAGTATTAGGTGACCATAACAAGATTTCGAATTTAGACATTTGGTTCAACAATGTCCATAACTATCTCCCACAATATCTCTCCTTATATCTCTCAATTAATTATATGAGAACTTCATCCCTATCTTCTCTCCTTATCCTCATCTTTGATTCATATGTAGACTTTTGGTGCATAATCTACTTCATTGATATATTATAATGTTTCATCATATATCACACTTAAGAGTTGATCCTTCATACTCCCACTTAAGGAATACTACTTCAATCTGAATGTCTAAGTTGTCTTCATCAATGTTGCACGACTCGGACTCGACAAAAACTCGACTAGCACTTGACTCGTAGACTAAGGAAAGACTCGGGAAAGATCCAGGACAAACTCTTCAAGACTCGAAAAATAGGAAAAAACCTTAAAATATTGTAAATTTTGGGCACAAAAAAGAGGTTAATGGCATTTCCAATCCATATAAGTTATAAAACTACACTCTATGCAATAATTCATAACATCATCTCATAAGCTTCCATATACCAATAAGGAAAATAAGCTTAAACTATACATTTATACCTAAGTTACCGGAAACCCCTGTCCCTGCTCCCTGAAACGGCGTTCCACGTATCAAAAACGGATACAGAGTAGAAACGTGGTTGAAACGGCTTTGATCCGTATTTGACGTGGATGGTACGGATCGGGCTTACTCGGATACGGATCCACCCGCGAAGGAAACGGATCGAGCTACTCGTCGTCACGTCCCCTGGCTCAACTCTTGCTGTGAAGTCCTGTGGGCCATCACAGGCCGTGGTTTACCTTTACACCTTTACATCGGACCCATCAATTGCCTCGAGTTGTCTGAAGGTCTACGTAAAATCGATAAAAATCGTTTTTTTTGGATTTGGGTGGCCCGTGGGAAAACCCTAACATGAATCGGGCAACTGTTCATGATTCAATGTTCAATGGTGAGCGTGAATACAAGACAAGACAGCGTCTCGGTCGACACAGTAATCCCTACATTCATCAGTGGGTGGCCCGCGGGTAAATCCTACCGTGAATCAGGCGAGTGTTCAAGGTTCAGTGTTTAGTGGTGAGCGTGAATCGTTCAAGTTCACGGTTTAATGTGCATAGTTCATAAAATCGAAGAGCTTGTCGTACGAGGGCGAATTTTGGGAGAACAAGAAATTTCAACCACCTCTTTCTACCAATGCCTTTACGGAAAAAAGAATAAATTAATTGGGATATAAATAAGTATATTATTAAGTTAAGTTAGTATAATAGTATAAAATAATGTAAACATAAAATCTAATAAATAAGTTACCTTATTTTAAAAAGTTAGTTATGTATTATTATATTTAATGAAAAGTTTTATATATTTTTTAATCCCTGTGTCTCCCACATCAAAATTTGTCAAGTATATCATTACTATACAGAGCTATATCAACAAATTTTAGTTAGATTTTAAAATATATGCCGTATTGTATCTAGATTTTTTGAAAATTTGTCGTATCCGTGTCCCCCCCCCCGTATCTATATCCGTTTCAGTGCAACTTAGATTTATACATTAATGGTACATGTAAAACCAAAAAAAATTCATATCCATAAAAATATTATAAAAAAAAGCTAATATCAAAAATAAAATTAGATAAGATTTTACTAAAAAGCGAAGAACCTAATTTTCTATTAAAAAAACTTTATGTAAGTTAACACTTATCACCTCCAATAAAACCTAAAATTTATTTATTTATTGATTTTTATTCTATAAAATTTTATAAAGATAATATATTAACAACAATAATCAAATATATAAAACATTTATTTCTTAATTTTATTTTAAAAGTACATGCTTAATGGGCTGTTTTTTTATGGATAATAATCAATTAAAAAACATTGCCCGTGCTCCATCCATTTTTTATTCTTGTCATCCATTTTGCAGCAGATTGAATAATTCTGAACTTGGGCATGGGCACTGCCTTCGGCCTCCAAACAAGTGATACGCCCTTAGCCTTATGCCCGCCCAACTTGGCAATGTGCATGTGCTTTGATCTTCTTAAGAGGCGTGTGTACCTTCTTCTTTGCATATGTCTCTTTATGCACATAGAAATACCGACAACGGTGTTGCTCTGAGCCGAAACAGATGGCATCCCATCATCATCCCAATAACCCATCCTCCACTAGAGTCTAGACTACACAACACAAACAATTATATCGTCTCCCATTAATCTTCGGTCTGCTACTTATTATTATTGTGTTGAGGTGGTGTGGTGTGCGTGTGCACATGATTTATATTGATCGATAGTGAATGTCAAAGTCTAATGGCCTGAATTTTGGAGAACTGTAGTCATTATAGACCAAATCATCGTCGACCCAATCCTCTTCCTCCACCAAAGCAAACACTTCGTTGAATTTCAAGACTCGCGATATTATTATATGTTGGTCGTTGTCAGTAGGACTTTACAGCATTCAGCGAAATGGGGCCAAAGCATTGTGTTCATGTTTATACTCAAATTCAAACAAAATGTCGAGACCATGTTGAGTTTGCGACAAGTCCGTGCCGATTTCGTGCGAGTAATTCGAGTGTGTCGGGTATGAGACGAGTCTTCAGCGATTACTTGGTTCAGAGGTTGAATTGCCCAGACTCGCGAGTACCATGCCGAGTTTGCGACAAGTCTGTGCCAATTTTGTGCGAGTAAGCCGAGTCTACAGAGTCTGCAAAGTGTGTCGAGTCTGAGACGAGTTTTCAGCGATTACTCGATTCAGAGGTTGAATCGCCCAGACTCGCGAGTACTTGCGAATCTTGGGCGAGTGGTGCTTCATTGGTCTTCATCTTCAATATTCTGCACTTTGCCTCATCTTTAGTGTTCTTAATCTACATTTAAATCTTCAATTGTCATCAACTTCTTGTATCATGTATGAGTTGCACCATTCATTGATAAGTCTAGATCTTGAGTCAATCATCTCGACTACATCATCTTTACATCAAGGGTTTCTTTGACATATCCTCAACCATCTCATGGGTTTTCTAGGGGTTACCCTCAACCAATACATCATATCTAGGATTTTTCATGGCTTACCCTTTACCATTACAATCAGTTTTTGGATTATCACAAATCATTACAAGATGAAAAGACTCATGATTTCATTTACTCAAAGAATGACTCAAAAAATAAACTAACGCTTCCCTAAGCATGGGAAGTTAACATTACTCTTTTGACTTCTCCTTGACTAATTCATAGATACATGTGAGAGCTTTTGTTGTACATAGGAAGATTTTACCTAGTATAATCTTTTCAATATAAAAGTAACTTTCTACCATTCATGAACATCTATCCAACCGCAATTTAGTTGTATATGAGGTTTGGATATTTGTCACTGCTAACATGTGCCATGATCATGATTGGTAAAACCCCAAATGCTGCAAGGATGCAAGTTCCAACACCTGGCTTGTGCATGTCCTATTCTGCCACAATGACTGCAATATTGCTCTTGCTTCTGCACCTGATTTGTTATACTGGTATCAATAGAGGATTCACCTTCTATTGATGTTTCTACGTTTACAAATTTGATGTCACCATTACTTGTGTGACCTTCGTAAACAAGGCACTCATTTCTTAGCCTTATCCATATCCGTATGGAATGTCACCATTATTTATGTGACCTTCATAACCAAGGCCTTCATTTCTTTGCCTTATACATATTTGTATGGGCTTATGGATGCCTTGTTAATTTTTTAGTGCAGCTGCAAGACCCATTCTCAGGGAGAATGGTACCCTAGTTAGTTAACTAGGGTTCCTGGTCAAGTTAACTAAGCAGAGTAATGAGTAAGACCCTAGAAGGTACCCTAGGGCCCCCAGCTGTCTCCTGGGGTTCTTGGTCTAGGACCAAGCAGATTGATGCCATGGCAAAGTCCCTAGCATGTGGCTAGGGCCCCTATTTGTCTCTAGGGTGTTCTGGTCTAGAACCAGATAGTTTCTTAGTCATGATGACCAAGCAGATCCTGCAGGTTGAGACTGAGACTTCCTAGGTCCTGCAGATGGTTGATCAACATTCAGTCTAGGACTGAATGCTCAGCTTGAGGCTGAGGACCATTCTCTGGGAGAATGGAGATCCTGGTCATGGACCAGATGGTTGATCAACATGTCCCAGTCTAGGACTGAGGCTCAGCCTTGGGATGAAAGCCATTCATTAAGAATGGAAGATATTGTTGTCCCCTCTCCTAATCGGTTATTGCTACGTTGCTTCTCAAGGGACTGGCCACCCCTTGATGATGTCTCTAGTACCTAACCCTTGGGAGCAGCGTTAAGAAAAAAAGGATTGTACCATCCGTTTGGATCTTCTCCCTTATACAATGATGACAAAATATATAAACTATGTATCTTAAGGAAGAGAAAAGTCTTTGATCTTGTTAGTCCTATTTGATTGCTTGTCCTCTTTGATCTTATGGTTGTTGGCTCATGGTCCTATTCTTACTTGGTCCTAGCACTCTCACTTGGGTGCTCATTTGTCTATGATGACTCCTACTTTATGGAGTATTTTTACCTAAGGGTATATTAAAGACCATTGGACCATGTATTATTTTAGGGCCCTTGTCCCACTCATGTTTTTGGTTTATTTACTTTATGTTGGACCCTTGGACTTTCACTTTATGATAAATTCATTATTTATTTATTTTTTAATCTTATCTTTATGAGTTTATTAATAAAGTCTTTTTATTTTGACCATTTAAGTCTTATCCAAATTTTCTCTTTGAAACCTTGGACCATTACCTTTTTACCTTTTCTCTTTTTTTATTATTTATTTTATTTATATTATTCTTTTTTTTATTATTTTATTCCTTTGTTTTATCCTAAGTTTTTAACTCTAAATCTATATAAAGTTTATTAACTTATGATCTAAATAATTCAACAAAGAGCTCATCCTTCACGTGTTTTGCTTCTCCCCAGATTATTTTGTTTTGGGTTTGATTCTCTACGTTTTTCACGAGCCAGCACATGTTTCTCTTTCTGCTCCACGCTACTCTCATCACATGTCTGTTGCAGCTGCTATTTATCCCTTCACGGGTTCATCCATTAGCATTAGATCTCACGGGTTTGATCTCTCTGCTGTTCCACGTGTTGATTTGTTTGCTTTGGGCCAGCAGCACGAGTTTGCTGCTTACTCTCTCACCGACCAGCTCTCTCACGGGCGGATTCGAGGCCCCACTCCTCTCACGGCTTCATCATCCACTATTTCATTCCTCCACGGCTATCTCACGGTTTGCCTCACCCCTTCACGGTTTGCTTCACGGCTTGCTTCATGGGTTATCCATTCTTAGCTTGTCTTTTGCAACCTATCTCACTTGATTGATCTCTGCTCAGGTTTATCTCTGCATAATTTATTTTATTTTATTCAGGAATGATTGATCTCTGCTCAGACCCACCTTACCTCTGCAATTTACTTCCGTTGTGATTACAGCCTTGACTTATCTATGTGTGAGAAATTACTTACGTGCTTGCCTTACAAAGTCTGTTGCACCTGTGTGTTTCTTTTATCCTTGTCATTTGCTTATTGATTGAAGAACTCGAGATCTGTTTATTTTTACCTGACCCTTTTCTCTCTCGCAAGGTACGTATATAGTTTAACTAGTTTGACTTGTCCTTTCAGTGACAAGATCAAACTCAGAACTATCTGAGTATAAGTTGGATCCAAATGTTGGTTTTCATTCTTTAATGCAGTACATGGTTATTTTACTGTAAATGTTATTTGAGATTCATTTTATTTTTCTGAACATAGCATTTGATGATTCTCCAGGACCAACATTAATGCAGTGACCAAATGGAGCATTAAGTTGAAAGAGATGAAAATTATGTTATTTCTGTTTTAACTCATTTTAAATTTAAATAAGCATTACATTTGTTTACATGTTCTTGTATCAGGGTTTTATATGTGATAAAAACGTATCTAACCTATAATTTCAACATGCCTTAACCATTTTTGCATAAACTTTTGACATCAAAACCCATTTTATTCATGAGTTTGGACACAATTCCTTTTGTATGCCCTTTCAAAACAACCAATTTCATTATCTTCGATATGAGGTTCACCTTCAAAAATATGACCAGATCATTATTTTGAGTCTCATGCATGAGAGAGACACATGTATGTCAATGTTATTAGCATCAACCAAATTACTAGTATCACAAGAACTATAAAGCTTTTGAATCAAGTCACTTGTGTAACAAATTGCATCACATTACTTTTGTTGATGTATTTGTAACTTCAGAAGATATTCACTTGTATATTGTATTTGTACTTTATTGTTTCCCCAACGGAGATGTATTATTCCTCCGATTGGAAGTGTCGTCAATTGTACTTGCATGTGTCGCAAGTTATATTGTAAGTGTCGTAACTTATACTTGATGGGTTATTAGAACACCTTGATGGGGTCGGCCCTGTATGAGTCATGTGGGTCAAAGGGTTATTAGACCACCCTAGTAGGGGTCGACCCAGTCAGCATTATGTTAAGTGGTTAAGTTGAGGCCGACCTAGTTGAGTAAAGGTCAAGTGAAAGTTAGTGTATAAATAGAGAGTGTGTCTCTCTCATTTTCGACATCTCTCTCATTCACTCACTTCGCATTAGTGAGAGAGAGGAGGAGTGCGCACAAGTAGAGGAGGAGCATGTTGCTGAAGATATCTATCTCTCGGTTTTGATCTTGGTGATCCTTGTATTGATGCTTATTCTATCTCTGAGGAAGTTGCAGGGTTTTTCACCTTCTTGGTTTTCCCTGGTGAAATGTTTTGTGTCTCTTGTCTCTTATGCTTGATATGTTGTACATGTTGTTCTTTCAGTTAAGATCCTAGATCTATTGAATTAAATGATGAAAATCTAACATGGAATCAGAGCTAGCCTGAAGGAAGGCATGCTATGGCATTTATGAGACTTGTTGCACTTGCGACAAATCGGAAGCTAGGGCTTGATATAGCAAAAACCGATCATCGTAGCACTTTCGCTATAAATCCATTTTGGCGAAGGTTCAGGATCTGAAACTTTTACAGGTCGAAGGTAACATCCCCATGTACCTTGTCTCCGAAGCACAACATCTGATTCGTTGTACTTTGTGAGATATGATCCGTACAATCTAGGGTTTCTGCCTCTTCCAGATCTCAGTTATAAACAGATGACCTAGGCAAAAAGGTCACAACTTGGGCTAGGAAGCTCCAAATGAAATTCTGTAAAAAGTGACAGTAAGAGCACGAACTGTAGTTTCTCAGGTAAGTTGTTCAGAGGCCGAAGTTGAACCAGTGACACGTGGCACGTCGTACAAGTTTGCTCTCCTGTTTTATCCAATAAATAGGTCACATTGCGACACTTGGCATAACTCTCTCTTAGAGAATCCAATTGAGGTCAAACCTATGGGGTTGGAAAGATGACAGGTCAGGCTACCATAGGCCGAAGTTTCAGACCCTGTGGATTCGTAATTTCAAATATGTACCAGAAACAATAAGGCACATATTTCTATCAAAACAGAATTGGATTCTGAGCACCTTCATTCTTGGCTTGTCACTACTGCGGGAATTTAGGGCTTCAGAGAAAGTTGGAATTTTTTGAATCGGAGACCACGGCTGAATGCTCCTCATCAAAATCAAAATTTAGAGACCAAGATCAAATTTTTTGGTTGGGCAGAAGGCCGAGCTTAATCAAACCCTAATTCGGGATTTTGATCGGAAAGGTGGAAAATTAGGGCTTTTGCAAAAGTTGGAGTTTTTGAAATCTGTGACCACGGCTGGAAGCTCCTCAAAAAATCGAAGTTTAGAACACAAGATCGAACCTTTTGGATGGGCAGAAGACTTGGCTTTATCAAACCCTATTTCGAGATCCTGTCTAGAAGATCAGGAAGTTTCAAAGGCAATTTTGAGGGGTCAAATTTTGCAGTTTTAAAAATTGAAGTATACCAGCTTGATCAACTCAACAAGACACATATTTCCATCCATTCAGAAGTTTGAAATTCAAAATTTGAATTTTTAGGGTTTCTCTAACAAACCCTAATCCAACTCCAGATCTAGTCTCAGCAAATCAAAGTGGATTGGGTTGATCCTAGAAGAAAATGAATTGGACACCTGCATAAGTGAAGAAGTTCCAATTCCAGAGGGAGATAAGGCTAAGGCCTTACATAAGAAGTCTACAAGCAATCCCAACAGGTATGACTTGAAGAGATACAAGTATGTTTGTGAAATTTGTTCATGATTAAGTTTATGATATGTTTGTTTTCATATTATTAGTACAATCTTGATTAATCTTAGACGTGTCTTATCACCTTAGTAAAAGTATGAATGCTTGTAGACATTCATTGATTAGGGTTATGACACTTATGCTTGTACTAATGCACCATGATGTTGTATGAGGTTGATGTTGTCCACTAACATGAAAGGTACATCAAGACAAACAGATCAAGTGGTGACATGAAGACAAAGACTCATCCATAGTCATGGATCACATAGAAGCTCTACTTACGAGGTATGTATAATTTTGGTTGTACAATGATTAACTTATGAGTTATGCCGGTTAGTAAGCACAAGTCATTGAAGAGAACAAGAAGCCATTGTTTGGATATGTTAGGAATAACTAGCAAACATGATAACCCGGTATGTTTTTCCTATATCAAGTTAGAATCCTACCTTGTGTTAGAATCTTATACTTTTGGATGATTATTCTTGAAGTTAGAAGTTTAAGTAATCAAGGGTTTATGCATATTATGTTTCTTACTTTGATTAATGATATGACTAACCAGAAGAGTCCTATGGTCAAATAAGAATATGCATGAGTAAAAAAAGTCTTCCCTGAAACCTTGAATACTAACGCTTATTACCTATGTATGAAATGATCATGACCATACATAAGATTATTTAGAATCATAATGTTTTAATAGTATTGAGATTATATTGATGTATGTATGGTTATGTATGAGACCTTGAGGATAACACAATGGTGACACTAGTGCACACTTAAGCATGCATGGTGGTCCAGGATGGATATAAGTTCAAGGACAAATAATCCAGGAAGCAAAGATCAAGAGGGGGCACACTCCAGTAGTTCCTGCAAGGAAGCAAAGATTGAGAGGGAGTCCACCCTACAACTAAACAAAGATAAGTATTTGAACTGTCATTTATTATATATATGATTACTTAAATGATGTTGTCCAGTAGTGTACATACTTATGTTCCTAGATTTAGGATGTATGTTATGCATATTAGGAAAGTTGCATTAATGAACAAGATACCACTAATATGCAAGTAATGGGTAAGTGGCCTATGGTACTGTACAACATTCCATTGCTACTTATCTAGAATGAAACCTCTTTGCTAACATGTTGGGAGTTGTGCACACTCTTAACAAATGTTCTGGTAGAGATGGAAGGCATCTTGGAAGTTACGGGATATGGATGAATGTTGTATTGAAGCATTGGCTAAAGATAATTGCATGACTGTATGACATATGTCTTTATGCATAAGAATGTGTTTTTGAAAAACTATGAGAAATTTCTAATCATGCAATTGAATCTAACTTAAAAGAAAGATCGTGTACAATCCACCTACAAAAGAAGGACTACAACATTTGTTCCAGCAATGAAGTTCAAAGAAAACTATCTATTGAAGATATTGAAGAATCTGAAGTTCCTAGGATCTGAGATGCAATAATGGAAGAATGCCATGATCAAGGAATACCGGTCGATCATAAAGAATGATGTATGGGATGTGGTCCCGAGACCAGAATGGGAAGTCTGTTGTGACTTCCAAGTGGATCTATAAGATCAAGCATGCTGCAGATGGTAGCATAGAGAAAATACAAGGCGAGATTTGTAGCTCGTGGCTTCTCCCAGAAAGAGGGATGAGACTATGAAGAGACTTTTGCACCTGTAGCTAGATACACTTCCATCAGAACAGTACTTGCTCTGGCTGCAGTGATGAAGTGGAAGATACACCAGATGGATGTCAAGACAGCTTTCTTGAATGGTGTAGTCGAAGAGGAAGTGTATGTGGAGCAGCCACTTGGTTTTGAGACACATGACAGGGAGTCATATGTGTGCAGGTTGAAGAAAGCCTTGTATGGCTTGAAGCAAGCTCCTAGGACTTGGTATGGTAGGATGGACAATTTCCTATCCAGTTTGGGCTTTACTAAGAGTAAAGCGGATTCCAACCTTTACTACAAGGTTGAGGAAGGCAATCCTATGATACTACTACTGTATGTGGATGACCTATTTGTTATAGGTGAGGATGGGTTGATTGTCGACACCAAGAGGAAGCTTGCTGTCGAGTTCGAGATAAGGACTTGGAGATGATGCACTACTTTCTAGGCATGGAGGTGTGGCAGAGTGCAGATGGAATCTTCCTTGGACAAGGGAAGTATGCAGTAGAGATCCTGAAGCGGTTCAGGATGATGGACTACAAGGCCATGGCCACACCTATGGCATTGAACCTAAAGCTTCTGTGTGATGCTTCATCTAATCCGGTTGATGTCACGGTGTATCGTCAGATGATTGGGTCCTTGATGTACCTAACAAACACGAGACCAAATATTTGCTTTGCGGTGAACACATTGAGCCAGTTCCTGACGGATCCCAAAGGTGTTCACCTGGTTGTTGTAAAGCATATTCTGAGGTACCTGAAGGGTACAATTGATTATGGGCTCAAGTATGATGCGAATCAAAAGTTTAACCTGGAGGGTTATGCTGATTCAGATTGGGCAGGCAGTGCTGCAGATAGGAAGAGCACTTATGGGTGTTGCTTCAGTATGGGATCAGGGGTGATCTCTTGGTTTAGCAGGAAGCAGTCCTGCGTAGCACTGAGTACAACTGAAGCAGAATATGTCACAGCTTGTTCGGCTAGTTGTGAGACAATATGGCTTAGGAAGCTACTGTCTGAGTTATTTGATCTCCCGTTGGATGCTACTCATCACATTTGCAGGAGCCATTCCAAGCATGGTGAGAGAAGGATCCTTCCCATGGCTGTGGATGTAAGCGTTGTGTGATGAGTATCAAGACGATGCTCTGGATGACATGCATCAGGACGATGCAGTGACGATGATCAGGATGATCATGTGTGATGAGTATCAGGACGATGCTCTGGATGACATGCATCAAGACGATGCAGTGACGATGATCAAGATGATCATGTGTGATGAGTATCAGGATGATATGCATCAGGACGATGCTATGATGATGATCAGGATGATCATGTACATCAGGATGATGTATGGTGAGTATCAGGTTGATACTCTATGGCCGTGGACAGGTTGTGCAGATAAGCATGTAAGTTGACCTGGGAGATCTTGTCGGTCGTGCTGCGGCACATAAAGGATCCTAGGATACTCTTTCGAGGCATTGCTTTGGGAGGACATGTAACTAGACCTGGGAGATCTTGTCGGTCATGCTGCGACACATAAAGGATCCTGGGATACTCTTTCGAGGCTTTGTCCTATGGCATATAATAGCACCCTGGGAGATCCGATAGGTTGAGCAGTACGCTTGTAATCAATCCTAGGATGCTCTTTCGAGGTTTTGCCATGTCCACGTGTAACTAGACCTGGGAGATCCAATAGGTTGAGCAGTACGCTCGTAATCAGTCCTGGGATGCTCTTTCGAGGCTTTGTGGTGACCACATGTAATACGTCCTGGAGATCCGGACAGGTTGTGCTAGTCACGTAAACGGCCTCGGATGCTCTTTAGAGATCTTGCTGTGCAAGACACTCTTTTAAGGTTTTGTGGTGGGGGTCACATGTAATACGTCCTGGAGATCCGGACAGGTTGTGCTAGTCACGTAAAAGGCCTCGGATGCTCGTTAGAGATCTTGCTAGGCAAGACACTCTTTTAAGGTTTTGTGACAGTCACATGTAAGTGGACCTGGGAGATCTTGCCGGTCGTGCTTCGGCACATAAAGGATCCTGGGATACTCTTTCGAGGCATTGTGACGCACGTAATAAGTGCTGAGGATTCCACAGTATGGCCAGTGTTGATGAAGACCTACAGGAGGTGGGCCTACATCCAGCATGAAAAAGGGCTAGCTCTGTAGAACTTCCTATGACGAGAAGAATTCAGAGATAGCCCAGTGATCGAGATGTCGAGTACAGCAACAGTGATGATGATGATGATGATGATGATGCTCCGTGATCTAGTGATGATGATCCAGCTCCAGAATTGAAGACTTGTGCCTATATGTATTGATGACTTGTGTCGAGAGAATACCTTCCTAGTTAAGAGGGAGTGTTGATGTATTTGTAACTTCGAAAGATATTCACTTGTATATTGTATTTGTACTTTATTGTTTCCCCAACGGAGATGTATTATTCCTCCGATTGGAAGTGTCGTCAGTTGTACTTGCATGTGTCGCAAGTTATATTGTAAGTGTCGTAACTTATACTTGATGGGTTATTAGACCACCTTGATGGGGTCGGCCCTCTATGAGTCATGTGAGTCAAAGGGTTATTAGACCACCCTAGTAGGGGTCGACCCAATCAGCATTATGTTAAGTGGTTAAGTTGAGGCCGACCTAGTTGAGTAAAGGTCAAGTGAAAGTTAGTTTATAAATAGAGAGTGTGTCTCTCTCATTTTACACATCTCTCATATTCACTCACTTCGCATTAGTGAGAGAGAGGAGGAGTGCGCAAGTGGAGGAGTAGCATGCTACTGAAGATATCTATCTCTTGGGTTTGATCATGGTGATCCTTGTATTGATGCTTATTCTATCTCTGAGGAAGTTGCGGGGTTTTTCACCTTCTTGGTTTTCCCTGGTGAAATGTTTTGTGTCTCTTGTCTCTTGTGCTTGATATGTTGTACATGTTGTTCTTTCAGTTAAGATCCTAGATCTATTGAATTAAATGATGAAAATCTAACAACTTTTTCTTCGTTGAATTTTTTGACTTCACTTTCCAATGCTAACAACATATTTTCCTTTGCCAACAACTATTGGTTCAATGATTCTATCATCTGATCTTTCCTACCATGATGTTTTAGAATATCAATCACCCGATGATCTAGTGATTCCAACCTTTCTTCTAGTTCACTCATGTGTTCTATAGTGAAACCAACAAATTCTTGATAGAGCTCATTATCACGTACCCTAAGTTCATGGCCTTTGCCCATTACTAAATTATTAAATTTTGGTAACCTATTTATCTCTTGGAGACAAATTCAAGATGTTGAAGAAGTTCAATTTAATGAATTAGCATTTTGTGGCATTTTTCCTCCCTTACCCATTATAAAGTGCTAAAATTAGCATCAACCAAATTACTAGTATCACAAGAACTATCAAGCTTTTGAATCAAGTCAGTTGTGTAACAAATTGCAACACATTACTTTTTCTTGGTTCAATTTTTTTACATCACTTTCCACTGCTAACAACATATTTTCCTTTGCCAACAACTATTGGTTCAATGATTCTATTATTTGATCTTTCTTGTCATGATGTTTTAGAATAGCAATCACCAGTTGATCTAGTGATTCCAACCTTTCTTCTAGTTCTGATCTTTCTTGTCATGTTGATGTTTTAGAATATCAATCACCTGTATATCTAGTGATTCCAACATTTCTTCTAGTTCACTCGTGTGCTGTATAGTGAAACCAACAAATTCTTAATAGAGCTCATTATCACGTACTCTAAGTTCATTGCCTTTGCCCATTACTAAATTATTAAATTTTGGTAACTTGTTTATCTCTTGGAGACTTCTTCAAGATCTTGTTGAAGAAGTTCAGTTTCATGGATTAGCATTTTGTGGCCTTTGTGGCATAAAGTGCTAAATGATTCATGATTGCTTGTCAAAGAATCAACACAACAAATATAGGGTTTCAAGAACAACCAATCATCTACCCATCTTTCAAACGCAAGGATAGGGGTATTGGATACCCATCAAGCATGCACCCCGAGTGTTCTACCACCTCACACTTGAAATCT
Organism: Larix kaempferi; assembly: GCA_027924585.1. Classification (NCBI taxonomy): domain Eukaryota; kingdom Viridiplantae; phylum Streptophyta; class Pinopsida; order Pinales; family Pinaceae; genus Larix; species Larix kaempferi. The sequence goes on from BSBM01000258.1 coordinate 2,921,124, forward strand.
TGTCCTCATAGAAGAACAACCACCACCCAAAATATATATTTTTATTAATTTAAATACAAGGAAGAGAAGCTTACAATCCAAGCACAAATAGTTTTCCAAAAGGATGAAAGGCAATTTTGTAAACCTTTCTTACTCAACCTTCAACTTGATTTTGGCTACAAAACAACTTTTATTGAAAAACATAACTTTTCTATAACCCCCAAGGTTACACAAACCGTGGGTGCGATTGGAATCGGCTGAAGAATCCGATATGGGTGCAGCACTCACCCCAAAATTAGGAATCGGGGATTTGGAACCCTAACCCTAATTAACCCTAATTATCCTACATTTATCCTACATAAACAGCTTTAGATTTGTCAAAATGAGCTGGAAGAATCCGATGAAGAATCCGAGAATCCGATTCGGAAGAATCCGATTCGGAAGAATCCAATTCGGGTGCGGTTAGGCCTAGGGCCGAATCCGGTAACTATGATAACTCCTAGACTTCACATATGTTATACTTTTAGACTCCAACTATACTATACTTTCCCAATGCTACATCAAGTGCTACAACAACTTGATATTGATACTATTAAATAATGCACCAGGTTTAATACGCTTACTGGAAAGCTAATTCAAATTTAACATTATACCATCAAAGGCATCATTCTCTGATTCAAAAGATCTCACACTTTTCTTCACACGGCATTGTGTCTAGTTTTCACTATAAACAAATTATTTTGTTATGACTTGATGTATGTGAGGATTGTCTTATTGAAAAGATACCTCCAAATGTTTTTTTATTGTTATGCTACTCATTTTTTGCAGGTACATGGAGCACGTGGGGTCTTTTCCTTTGTTACGCACCACTTGAATCTTGATGGGAGGGTGAGGTGAGATTCTAATCTAACTTGCCTCCTTGATGTGCAATGGTGTTGTTGAACTTTTTCTCTCCCTGCAATTAATTATGAAACAAAGAAACAATTGTTTCTTCATAGAAGTCGCCGCGTGAAACAATTGTTTCTTCATAGAAGTCGCCGCGTTCTATCATTCTTTGTAATCTAGTATGTAGGATTGTATGAATGAGGTCACCTTTTAGACACAATTGAATCAGGTTTCGTAGATTTGACTAAACATGCACTTTTTTTGTTTTTATATATCGTCACAATGTTTTGACACAAACCACATTATCACAATCACATCCTTCAAGATTTGGTGTTGCTCTTTGTGTTCCTCATATTTTGACAAAATGGAAATTCCTTTGGCATCACCTTGCATTGACGAGCGAATCCTTTCTTCACATCTATGCAACCACAGATCACTATCGAGCTAATGCAACACATTCCCACGACCTTTCAAAACCTCTATTGGAATCACCTCAATGTTGTGCACATATTCTGGATAATTGATCTAATACTTAAATCGTGGAGTTAAGATTGCTTGGAATTGGACAGAAATTTAATAATGATAATTGCAGATCTATATTATCACAACCGCTTCACATTGCTCAAATTGTTGGCTATTGTAAAGTATTGATGCAGATTGGTGAGGCAAATCGCTTTGTTTTGATAGCAGTAATAGCATTTCCTGTTCTAGACAATGTCTCTGTAATTTCCTCCCACTGTGCACTTTTCTACAATCATTTATGCAATATCGATTTCTTCTCTTGGAAACGTTGTGCCTAAATGACTTCATTGACTTGAGCCACATCAAATCCAATAATGCACCATGCTTTCTTCAACAACACACACTTTGCTCCTAGTCCCTCTCACACACCCTTTATTCAAACCTTAATAAATAAATAAAAGATCATAACAAGTTCATACTCTCTCTATTACAAGCACACTAAAAAATACATCCCCTCATGTTTGCTTTGCTCTCCATGTTGTGGCTATGAAGGAGGGATCAAGAGAGGAACTCCTTATAGAAACCTTTCACACCCCAAAAAACTCCATAAGCTTGAACACCATTTCTTGGGAATATGTGCGCAGTTATTAACAACATTCACACAGAAATTGCTCCATAAGAACATGAATATACTTTGAACATTAGGTTGTGTTGATCTCTCACATATCATACATTTTTCTCATATTCAGTAGAGCATGTAAGGTCCCTTTATATAGCATTAAGTGACCATAACAAGATTTCCATTTTAGACATTTGATTTAACCATCTCCATAACTACCTTCCACAATATCCCTCGTTAACTTTCTCGATTGATTCTGTGAGATCTGCATCCCTATCTTCTCTACTTATCCTCACCTTTAATTCATAAGTAGTAGACTTTTGGTGCACAATTTACTTCATTAACATATTATAATGTTTCATTATATATCACAAGAGTTAATCCTTCAGATTGTCCCTCAACCTATTGTCTAGGTTGAGTTTGTAGGCCACCATCTATGTCTTGAGAACATCATAAAGCATTTCTTACTTTCATAAAACTTCAATCTCTAGATGATCTTCCTCTAGACATGATATGTATTGTTATTTAGCTCTTTACTTCTCTAGAGAGCTCACTTCTCACTCAAAAAATGTGATTAAGCAAAATGACCATGTTGGTAGCTTGGTGAAACATAAGCAATTTCATTATGTTGTTCACTGGTTATTTTTTATGCATCCTCATGTAATAAAAGTTATTCTAATCTATGTCCATAATAAGATTAAGATCTACTTTAGTCTTCAAGCTTTAATTTGGTGACAATCTTATAACTATATATATACACTTAGTGGCAATGCAAAGTTGCAATCAAAAAATTTTGGAGATAATTTTCTTGAGAGCAAATCCAACTCTCAGTAACTTCCACTATCTATTCATATCAATTTGGTATCAAAGCCAATTGTATCACTAGCTTCTTTAGTTTCCTTCACACAAGGAGTAATTTGATGTTGTCTAAGATAGTTGCATGGGCTTCTCTCAGTTCAAAACACCACACCAATGGCATTCTTGAACTCAATGTGGGTGACTATATGGTAGTTAACAGCATTGCAAATAAAGGTTTTGTTGTGTCTCTCCTTTGCTTATTAGATATTCTTTAATTCATAGTAGATAAGATAAGATAAGGTAATTTTATTAATGTCCGACAAATTACCACAAACAATAGGTCAATGGGGCTGCTAAGTACAATGATGTATTTAAAAAACAGGAGCACCTAAAGGTCTCCTCCTATAAGAGCAAGATGCAGAAAGTAAAGTAAAGCATGGAATCTGTGCTAGAACATAAAAAACCTCGACCTCAACCCCAGGAAGCCGAGCGAGAATGGAGATATCCAAGAGGAAGAGATCCAGAAACAAGAGCACCTGAAAGTAATAAAGTGGGCCTGACTTGGAATAGACCCATCTCTCCTAACATGCGAGGCCAAATGAAGGAAACTCAATAGATTTGTGTCCAGAGGATGAACTGATGGATGGTCTGGACCACCTACTGCACTGCTATCTAGAGGATGAAGCTCACTGCTAAGGCCTGGGGGATCTCATCTGCCTCTGATGAAGGGATCTGGTCTGGTCATGCAGCTGGGATCTCAAGGAACAAGGGAAAGTCCCACAAGTCTGCACTGATCTAGAGGCTGATGTTGTGTTATATCAATTTGTCTCTTAGTGCCCCACCTGAGGGTAACACCATGAAAAAAGAAGTGATCGGCTGGGTAGGATTTGGTCTGGTAGGAGGCTGAAGAAAATGGGCCCGAAACCTAAAAGCCTCCTGCATGTATAAGGCCAGGCATCTCTGATCGAGGTATCTGAACCCGTGTAGTTTGGCGATCTGTCTCGACCCGAAGTCTATGTGAACCAACTCGAAACTGGGCCAAAGGAATACAGAGAGATTGCAGCCAGTGGCAAGAAGTGTATGCGGATTGGATAATGAGCTCGTCCCTCACCTCCATAAAGTGCTCCACATAGATGGCCATCTTTGGACTTAACCCACCCTGCGGGTTGGTCCTAGTGACCTGCACAAACTGCCTATAGATGTCATCCTGGATGATCCTGTTCAGCTCTAGTCAAGTAGGTAAGAGGTGCCCAGGTGCATTATGAATCTCAAAAGGATCGTATTTTTACAGTTGGTGATAGGTGTCATATGATCCTCTAGGGTTTACCTTTTCTTGGTATACCTGAATTTTCATGATTTTTTTAGGGCAGGAGATGCTTTAGGCACTCCTTTTACTACTAGTAGTGTTGTTTGTAATTTTGAGTTCCACTGACTTATTTTGGCCATTCAAGGATATTAACACAACTTCTTTCTTCTTCTTTCTTCTTTCTTTCTTTCTGTAAGTGTTAATTTATGTTTGCAATAGTTGGAATTTATAAAATGAACACAATTTCTCAACTACTTCTAAAGAGATATAAATGTTTTCTAATCCAGATCAAAGAGGCCCTTAACGGTCAATACTAATGATCTTAAGAAATCCCACTAACATCCTCATATTCAATATTTCAGTTTCTTTCTCATATTGGCACCTCACAAGCAGATATGGAATCATATCTGATCTTATATATCATAATTCAATTTCAATTTCAGTATCACAATCATTCCTTCCTCTAGCAAGAGGCTGAATGAGCATATTCAATATCATATCTGATATTTCAATTTCAACCAATCATTCATTCCTCATCCATCATTTGCAAATTTATATTTTAATGTCATTACTTGTTTTCTTACCAATGTACACTTCAAAGCTATACCATGTTATTTAAATTCTATACCAGATAAAAAGGAAAAGAAAAATCAAGGACAACAGCATTCAGATTCATATCAAATTTTATAACTGGTTGCCCATGAAATGAAACCCAAGACATCAACAATATATTTGAATATAGCTCATTTATATAGAGAACAATACAGTGTGCTTACAACCATGGAAAACATTACCTTGCATCAGCCATGACCTGTACTTTTGCTCCATCACAATGTAAATCATAGAAGTTCAGCTTTGCCCCTGAACTTCTCTTACTCATGATTCTCCCTATATAATGTAGGATACAATTAACAATAATGGCAATATAACTGGTCTGAGATACCTACTATGACCAAACAAAGAATAACAAATGTGGGAATTGTGAATTCACTTACCAGCTAAAGAAACTTCTACATCTTTAAGGTGTTCCCCACTGTTTAAACCCGCATACTTATTTATGAACTCAGGGAGAGATAGAGAGACGTGAAACTTGTGGGGATAAGGATTTACCCCGGAGCTCTTCAATGCAGCCAAAACTTTCAACCTGTTTTCAAAGTATTGCTGCATACAAGCACATTTGAACATAGGATCCTCAGCCCTTAGTACTTAGCAATATGGTTGGCCATAAAAGAATGCAAAATATTAAAGAAAAAATGACTACAAAACCTGCCTTTAAGAGTGCCAAATCCATTTCAATTCATATAAAACATTGTCAACTAAGAACTCTAGAATGGTTGAGATGAAAGTCTGTTAATTTAAAAAACCAAAGAGGGGCAAAGAGATCTATCAACTAAGACACAAAAAGATTGAAACGTATTAGGACATTCAGATATTTTATTTAAAAAAGTATTCAGTATAAACTATCAAGAGAGCAAAGAAAAGAAGACAAATGAAACTATAATAACTAATGTTTTGTAGCCCACGTGGCGTAGAATAGACGGTGAATGGGTGTACTGTTAAGGAACTCCTTGCATTAGGTCACTGGTTTGAAACTCCATGGGTACTAGCTTACAAAAAAAAAACTATTGTTTTGTAGTGGATCAGATATATCTTCTAAGGAAATAGTTAAATTGGTTCTGGGTTTAAAAATATTAGGAAGTTAAATTTGTGTCATGTCATCAATAAAATCTTTTGTTAATAAAACTTTCTTAAAAGAGATTTAGCAATAAGGTGAGTTACATATATGGCATTTAAATAATGATAAGATAAGAACAAACCAAATAACAATAAGATAAGCTTCTTCAGGAAAATAGTGAATATAACTCATAATTGCCCTTATTATATTCAAACACTCTCATAGTGATAATAGATTACTGTTACAGGATCTCTGTCACACCATAATGCTCTACCATCCAGTACCAAAAAGCTAGATTACGATCAGGACCTATATGAAGGTGAAGTTTGACAGGGAGGTTCACCTTATAACATTGTATAAGGCCTCTAGAATGATCATTATAAGGTGAAGTTTGACAGGGTATTCAAAGAGAAATCCATGAAGAGATGGAGGAGGAGCAGAAGAGAAATATGAAGGACAGATCATTAATGTTTATAGTTTAGGGACAGGTCAAACTTCCAACAATGAAGCTGAGTTTATTGCTCTTATCCAAGACATGGATTATGTTTAGCGAGAAGCATAAAGCACTTGATAGTTGAGAGGATTTAGATGTTAGTCATTAATCTTGCCAGGGATATTGAAGGAATACAAGCACAAATATCAAAGAGTTGCTTAAAAGCATGGTCAAGTTGTTGAAAATCTCGATGTTGGGTAATGTCCCAGTGAGCAGGAATGGATAGCGAGAAGCATAAAGCACTTGATAGTTGAGAGGATTTAGATGTTAGTCATTAATCTTGTCAAGGGATATTGAAGGAATACAAGCACAAATATCAAAGAGTTGCTTAAAAGCATGGTCAAGTTGTTGAAAATCTCGATGTTAGGTAATGTCCCAATGAGCAGGAATGGATTGGCAGACAAAACAACAACTGAAGAGATTTATGCATGACCAAACAAGGTTAAAATTGACCTCTATAAGGAGGGAATCATATAACAAAATCTCATCGTAGGATAGTTAAATGTATTTGGATTTCACTGGAACTCATGTTGTGTCATTAGCCAGATGTCTCTATGTGGAGAGTTGAGACCTGGTCACCATTGCCAAGAAGGTAATAAATTGTGCATTTCTTCGTAACCTTCTCCTTTATACAATAACAATTGCCTTGGTTTTGCTTGCGTCCATTGAATGCCGGTCTAAATTATGACAGAAAAATGATCATGCATCGAGGAGGTCAAATCATGGCAGAAGGCTGGACTGTAGCAGCCAATTCTAGCTTGATGCTAGCTCTTATCAATCATATTAAGTGCTTGTGATTATTTGTTACTAACCAGCAGCTTCTGATCCATCAAAACTGCTATTTGATTAGTTACAGTTATATCATTTCAAAATATGCATTAGATGAGCTCCTTCAGTTTTATTTGCAGTATTAAAACGTGCTCCAGAGGCCACAAGAATGTGAATGTGTTTCCAAGAGAGTTAAGGGAGGATGTCGGGTATCACCTTGCAGGATCAGATGTCAGATGACATGGCTAAGTGAAACCATGATGTCTTTCTCAAAGAGTTCCTTCAAGGATCAAACAATTGCTAATTTGCAAGACTTAAAACAGAAAGTGAAGCACAAAATCAAACAGCTAGAAGGAAATTCCTTTGGAATTACAGCTTCAACTAATAAATTCAAGCCAGTGGCAACTGACGTAGCAACCATTTAGTGTCTTGAAAACCAGTAGTGCTAGACTAAGTCACCTGGTTCGAGTTCGTGTTCGAATTCGGCGACCTTGAAATTCGGCAAAAAATCGGCACTTGAAATTTTGGCGATAAAAATCGGCATAAAATTCGGCATTAAGTTTGAATGGCCAAAAAATATGGAAATTAAAAAATATATGAATTTTTTCAATAAAATTCATTATGCTCATTAAACTATGAACATTAAACACATCAGCAAATTAACAATGAACATGATAGTCATAGAATCATAGAAATAATGAACACATCAACATTAAATGAAGTATGTACTATGAACATGATAGTCATTGAATCATAGAAATAAAAATATGGCAACTGCGAATCAAGGGCGTCGGGGGTGATGGTGCTATGTTCACGAGCTGTCACGAGCTATCTCGGGCTCATGAGGTAATGTGCACGATAAATAAAGCTCAGGCTCATGAGGTAATGTGCACAATAAATAAAGCTCGGGCTCACGAGGTAATGTGCACACTGAATATCGCGGGAGAAATAAAGCCCAGGTCACAGAGGGAAAAAAACGCACGGCGGCTAGGTTTTTCATTAACCAGCCAAAAGCGATTACAACCGATTTTTTTGGCGTTTTTAAACGAAATTCGTCAATTCTCTGGCGAATTTAATCACCAAACACAAAAAAATCGAATTCGCGTTTACAATCGACGAACTTCATCGAACAAAATCGGCCCGCTCGAAAAAACAGCGATTTTCAAACTTCAAGGCGAAAATTCACCGAACACGGTGACTTAGGTGCTAGAAGAAGGAGAAGGTTGAATAGCTGCTTCTAAAGAGTAACTTGAATAACTTTGCTTGTCAGTTTGATTTTGATGACACAAGAATCTTTGCATCAAATTATCTTCCCCTCTTTGTTTGTGTTTCAGCCTATTTGTCTCATTATATGTCAAGTAAGAATTCAAAAGCTGGAGGGTTGATAGCTACATAACAAGAAAGCTAGCAGTCCCAGGTAGTTACACAGCAAAAACTAGAAGTTTCAATATAGAATGCACAGTAAACAGACATGGTTAGCAGTCTAATGAACTAAAGATGTAGGTCACTGCAATTTAGGGGCACCCACTGTTGATAGAAGATGCAACTTGTGATTTCTGTTGGCGATGCATAGTTTTATTTTATGTATTGTGCACTACATTTTTTTAAACCATGGGAACTTAGCAACCTCCCAAGAATATATGCAGCAACCCGCAAGCCACATATACCAATAACTCATAGGTCAGCCTGGGCCGAGACTTCACATCAAGGGGATGCCTACCCTTTCAGCTTCACTAAGACAGGTCAATATGTGCAGCCCTACCCCCGCCGGAATTAAACCTGTGCACTACATTGCCAAGGTACAAGTACCAAGCAGTGGGATACATGTCCCAGTACAGGGTACATGTACCCATGTACCCGAAATGGGGTTGGATTCTTCTGTTGCATCCCCCAAAGTACCCGATATGTGGCAGTTTTGGGGGGACGTTGTACCCTCAATTTCTTGTACGTGGCGCCGACTGGGGACATCATACCCTGACTTTGGGGACGCCTGAGGGTACTTCTGCACGGCCACTATCTTTGTTGGGCGGAAACCAAGGAGGGAGGAAAGGGGGGGGAGCAAGGACCTTTCCAAAGGCCCTATCCTCAATATTTACCAACCAAACCACTCACATTTAACTCATTTTTATCCTCTAGCAGTAAAGAAGGAGTGCAATCCAGCCAGCAGTTAAGGGAGATAGTCCATAACAGCTGTGAAGGGTTTGACAGTTTGAAGAGTGGAGCAATCCAGCAGTGAAGGAGAAACAGTCCAGCATTGGAGTGAGGTGTTTGTATTTCTCTTTACTATTTGAATTTCAATATTGGGCCTTGGCAGATTTTATAAATATTTTGCTTGAATTTTCAGATTTATCACTTCTCCATTCTCCTTATTTCTCCAACCAAGATACCATCATCAAATCCTTAATATACACTATGGACATATATGGAGAGGACAAAACAAACAAAGGGTGGAGGGTGGACAGCATTGATAAAATGCAACCTATGTCATTCTGAAAGGAAAGACTGCTTATTCAAGTTAAAGCCCATTTTAGGAATATTGCAAAGAAGTGTGTTGAGCTTTGTACTGGAGACTCTCTAGTGCACAAGGGTAGCAGCAAAGGGCTAATGGTAAGGCAAGCAAGTCAATCTCACGACCATGCCATGATGTCAATGACAATGATGAATCTACTGAGAAAGAAACTCCATTCAATGATAAGGTTCATTTTGGTGATGAGAATGTGCCATCAAAATCATCAAAAAGAAATACAACTCCATCACACAAGAGGCCTAAAATTGGTGGCATTTATGACATGTTTAATGTGAAGGGAAGTGAAGGTGTTGATCTTGCAATAGCAAGATTTTTTATTGCATGTAGCATCCCTTTCAATGTAGCCCCCGCTCACCCTATTTTGAGTAAATGGCCCATCCATTAATGATAGACCTGCAGGGTGTGAGGCACATGGTTATGAGAAGCTCCAAACTGTGTTGGTGGACAAGGAGAAAGCACGACTTGAGAAGGAAATGGAACCTTTGAAGGCATCTTGGAGTGTGGATGGATGCTCTATTGTCATGGATGGTTAGACAAATTGTCTGAATCATCCATTGATAAACATCATTGTCTCTTCCATATATCCAGTCCATATTTTCTAAAGGCCATTGATTGTTCGGATCAAGAAAAGAACACTATGTTCTTTAAAGACCAATTATGTGATGCCATTGTGGAGGTGAGGGCCATCCAATGTTGTTCAAGTTGTTACGGATGCAGCCCCAGTGTGCAAAGCAGCAGGGATGATGATCCAAAAAAAGTACAGGTTGGTGACATGTCTGATTTTCTTTAACAAAATTAAACTCAAAAGAATTACAATTCTAATTTTTAATTACAAGTCTGATTTTGTTTTCTAATTTATATATTTTAATATTTATTCAATGTTCATAAATCATAAATCCTTTTTTCATTTGTGAATTCTTGATGTAACGTAGACATAGTTTTTGGACGCCATGCACATGCATTCTTTATTAATGCATTGAAAGACATTGAGAAAATTGACTTGATTCATATGGTAACTGAAAATGGGCAAAAATTTAGATGTTCATATGCAACCACCACCATTCACAAGCCTTTTACCGCAAGCATGCCAAAATGAAGCTTCTTAAACTAGTTGATACCAGATTTGCAACTTACTACATTCTGCTAAAGCGACTTGTGGAGATGAAGGGGCTTCAGCGACCAAAGTTATCAGTGATATGTGGGACCAGTGGAAGCAATCTAGCTCAGAGGAATCAGTCCAGTTGCTGTGGAGGTGAAGCAATTGATTTTGGATGATCCATTTTGGGCAAAGGCAGGAAGGTGAAGGAAGGTGAAGCTGCACCTCCTTCAGAGAGCGAGGGAAGGCACTTGAAACTAGGTAAGGGACTTGTTATACTGAACCTGCCCGAACCTAGGGATATCATTCTATCAATCTAGCCCAAACCTAGGATATCAATCCATAAGCAAGCCCGAACCTGGGAGTTCCCTCCCATTATGAACAGCAATTGTATGACCCATCATTGCGGGTACAAACTACAATGATGGATGCCCAAGAAAAGAAGATAATAGTGACTTGGTCTCGGGCATCTATCATTGTACCCGCAATATATTTGTTGTGGAATTTGCAAAGCCAATGAGTGATATGTGTTGCTATGCAAACGCAGATAGGTCCATGTTTAGGTGAGATTTATGAGAACATGGAATCTGTGTGTGAGAGGAATAGATCCATCAGAGAGAGGAAAGATTCTCATTTATGGACACACTTGAAAACATTCACACATGGACAATGAGATAAATTGAACACCCCACTTCATATGGCAGCATGTGCAGTTAATCCAAAATGGTATGATACCTCGACAGAAAGGAAGCCTCCTTCCCAAGATAAAGAGGTGGTGAAAGGGTTCATGAATACTGTTTAAAAAAAGTATGGTTCTATAGAGGAGGCCTTTGAGATACGATCTCAATTTACCCAATTTAGTTCACATGCTTCTACGACTGATACGCAAAAGAAAAAGTATCTAATTGATTGGTGGTGGCTTCATAGTGTTGATGCTCCTAAGTTGCAACAGTTTGCTATACAATTACTTGGGAAGGTAGCTAGTTCCTCATATTGTGAGAGGAATTGGAGCACTTATGCTTTCATCCATTCAATGAAGAGAAACCAGTTGGGATCGAAGAAGGCAAAGAACTTAGTCTACATTCATAGCACACTTTGTCTCATATCTCATAAAGACTGAAGGTACAAGGAGGATCCTTTCAATAGATGGGATCAATACACAGATGATGCCATATTTGTGGATGAGGAGATAGAACCAAATGGCCTTGTTGAGATACTTCCAATTGCTGTGGATGAGGAGGAGCCTCCACTTGAGAGTGATTCTTACCTAGAGAGCTTGCTGACATAAGACCTTACTGATGCTGACAAGGATGATGCAATTGTAGCTAGCCTAATAGACATGGCTTGAGGAAGCCAAATCAGCGATGTTGCTCATTGTTCATTGTTCTAAAGTTTTTTGAATTTTCTATTTGACTGTTTCATATTCGAAAATGCCATTAGGCAAATTTTGGATGCAGTATACAATGGGTCATGACATGTATCATATGAATATCAATGACTATATGTTTGAAGTTTTAATCTTTATATTTTATAACTTTACATCAATGAAGCAATGTGATTATGTGCATGTTTTAGTTAGTATATTAGTGTGTTATTTGCTGAAAATTATTTGAATTTCATATGTATTGTAAGTTATTATTTATAAAATATATATAAATACGTGTGTCTATGCATTTATGGTACCCCCGACGTACCCAAGTCCTCCCCTGTTTCAAAAGGTGGTGTCCCCGTCCCCATCCCTGAACCCTATACCCTCGCAACTTATATTGTAAACAATTTAAAGAATTGATGGAACGAGCTTCAAAGATTACACTTTGTGCATAATCTCTGGCAGCAGATTTCTTTACGTATTGATCCTTAAAGTGGAAATATTTATAATGAGGAGCAAAAGAGACAATTTGATTGCAGAGTCCTGTTGATAATTGAGAATAAGCGAGGACCAAGGGCGCAAAAGAAAAGAAAAAAACACCAAAAGCCAATCATGAGATGATAGGATGTGTACTCAAATCCTCTAGTATTTCTAATTTATCCAGAATAAAAGATCAATGTCGATATCTTCATGAGTATGTGACCATTAAGAGTGTCTTTATGAAGTGATGAGCTCCTCTCCTGAAATAAGTAAGAAAACATATAATTGCTGCTGAAATAACAAACTGCAAGTATGTGATACCAACCGTGGGATCCATGTCCTCCTCGTCATCTTCCATGCTTTGGTGCTTCTGTGTCTGAGTGACCGATGCAGCTGCAGCCTGCATTCAGAATGAAATTAGTGCCAACTCTTAAACCCCTGCATTCAGAAAGAGACTATTACAACTCTTAAACCCCAATTAAGAAAATCTGCATCAGCCTTGCAGATTAATTAAGATAATATCGAGAGTGGTTCCTTAAAATTCCAGAAGCATTACAATTGGCCCGCATATATCAGGAATCACAAGCAGCCCGTTTAGATAGGCAAGACAGACCCTCAAGGACAAACAATTAATCACGGCACTTTGCTTTCGCTACGTTGTCGCAATAAGTGGCCTCAAAATCATCAAAATCATCCAGGATTTGCACCTGGCCCCGACCGCTTATTCGTGCCTATGGGATAATTGAACCTTCGTGCGTAGCCTGACATGCCACTGCCTTCGACGCTGAAACAGCAATATTATTTGCAACAAATAGCCGAAGATGAAGTTTACAGTAGTTCAAACCAATCAGCGTTAAAGTGCTGTGGATGTCATTTTCCAGTAAATGCCGAAGTGAACTTGAATAACAGATTATAGTTACTGATAAATTGCCATAACTTTCAGCTCAATAGATGTCAGCAATGGAGTTAAAAACAGAATAAATCAAACGCAGAGCATTTACCTTCTTCTTCTCCTCTTCTTTGAGACGCCTCTCCTCTTCCTTCTGGCGTAGCTTCGCTTCCCGCTTCAAAGCGCTGCGCACGAAACATGATACTAAATAAATAATCAAGCAGCGAAATGGCTTCAAACCTCCGCAATGCTGGTAAACTTAAAACTTGAACTAAAAGCAAGTTCGGGGCATGAACGGATGAATAAAAGAGTAATTATTATCATTACTGACTTTTTGCTAGGAGCAGCTACAGGCGTTGCAGGGGGCGAGGGTTCGCGCTGAGAAGCGGACACTGGCTGTTGGCCCTCTGCAGAATCTCCCATTTTGTTAGATTTTCCGCAAAACCGTTGCGCTTGCTGGGTTCTCAGGGAAACGACTGGCTCAACGGAGAAGATGTGGAACCAATTGGAATAGATTGCCGGCAAAACCTGGTTAAGTTTTGTAGGGACAGTGGGAAAGGGTGTAGAATTAGGGTTTCGGGCACGGACCCTTCCACACCAACGAGAGACGAAAATGACAAAGGTCATTGCCGCCACTACTATCTTTTCATTTTAAGTTTTATAAAAAGAAATGTGGCCCTCCACAATCACCACAAGCAAAGCAAGCACTATCTCAATTGTGAAGGGTGTCAATACTCTTTGATGGGAGAGAGGGATAAGAGATTTCAATGAAAAGATCATTCCCACTATTAAAAAGTCATTAAATATGAGTGTAAAAGACTCATAAAACATTTCAAAGTGAGATTGTTTATATATATATTTTTTAGTTAGGTAAAAAATTAGTTCTTTTTATGCTGGATTGTACTTTCCAAACTTGTTTGAATATGGATATGTATTATTTGAATTTTGTTATTTTAGGTAAAGAATCAAGGTATGGCTAGAAATATAATCATTACAATAGGGGTTTAAGGAGAGCATCATGTCACTTACAAAAACTAAACCTCGTTGGGGAGGACAACAATCATTCCTCCAACCACCCAAGCTACAACCAATAGACAATATATATATATATCTATATATCTTAGTTAGATAATAAATTAGTCCCTTTTATGCTCAAACTAGGTTATATATATATAGGGGAGGGTTGTTTATTCTTAAGCGTTTTTTTACCAGTAGTGGTGCAGCTTAATTCTCCATGTTCCCGAGCTTGTTTTTCCTCCAAATTTTTAGGACATATACTTTGTCGTGTTCTCTATCTAACCATATTAGTCTTGAGGTGTGACTAATCCAAAATGATGCCATGTCAGCCACAAAGTTCCAAGTTGTCTAGTCTTAGTGTGCCTTAGTGTATTTTTGATGGGACCAATGCTTGAACATTGATGTGACTAAAAATGATTTTCCAATTTCAAATATTCATTTTATTTCAAAATATAGTTCAATTTTTTTTATAAATAATTTTAAAAACATGAAAATATTAAGAATTACTTGTACATAAAGTGCTTTTATGAACCACTTATAGTAGATAGTTGTTTCAAAACTGAGGTCAACCAACACCATTACTATGTCCACTACTGATCACCCTATCTCAACTACTAGTCTTCCCGCTCAATAATAGACAACCCTCCCCTATATATATATATATATATATATATATATTTCTTAGTTAGGTAATAAATTAGTCCCTTTTATGCTCAAACTAGGCATGGACTGTACTTTCCACTTGTTTGGATATGAATATGTATTATTTCAACATAAAACCATTTTTATAATTATATATTTTGGTTATATCTTATTTCTAGTTGGTTTAGAAACTCTTGGAGGGGACATAAAATCTTTGAGGTGTGAATAGGTTTGTAATGATAAAAAAATAAAATTAAAACAAATTATTTTTCTTAAAAATGACCTATCGCATTATCTCCACATTTCAATGCAATGGACGAAGGCATATAGTTGTTCTAGATATGGTATCCATAAGCAAAGTATGGGCATTGGTATAGTCACAGCTAGTAGTGGTGGTTGGCACCCTTCAATGCAGTGGATGAAGGCATACGGCTATCCTTGATGTGGCATCCATAAGCAAAGTATGGGCATTGGTATGGCCATCATTGGCAGTGGTAGTTGGTGGTTGAGAATTTACCACCTAAGAAGTAATCATGGGTTGTTCAATGCAATGAACGAAGACATACAAATGTCTTAGATGTGGCATCCATAAGCAAAGTGTGGGCAATGGTATGACCATCACTTGCAGTGGTGGTTAGTGGTTGAGAATTTATCATCTAAGAAGTAATCATCTAGAGAAGCTATCGATGGTTATGAAGATTGTGGTTTCTTGCATTTGATTTTGTTGCACTACCATGATATCATCTATTAGCATTTGCAACGATTATCGTGTTATCACCCACTTGCAATATTGGGGTTTGTCAAATGCAAGGGTAGGTCAACTACATTCATACAAATGAAATAAGTTTTGTTACTTTCAAGAATTTCAAAGAGAAAATTGTAATTATGTAATCGCAAATTTAGGAAAATGTGTATACTTCCTATTAATGTATGTTACAATTTTGCATTTCCAGATGTTCAGCTCGATTTTGTAAAGAATGGCTTGGACGAAGGGTGAAACTTGGTTAATTCCAACATAAGGCCAACAACATTTTGTTCATCCTCATTGTTTGTTTCAGTTGTACGCAAATGTAAGAAATTTATCGTCTTTCTTGGAATCTTGTTATTTCTTGTTCTTTATTGTGTGAAGACTCGTTTCTCTACTGCATTTTCATTGTTGGTGTTTTTTGGTTCCATCTTCAATGGTAGTGATAGAGTTGGTCTATAGGGTTTTGGGTTTATGTTGGCGGTTGTGCATCTAACCTCTATTTTTTGTCTATGGTGATTGAAACATCCATAATTCATAGCCCGGCAGCCCATTCTATGCAAGCTAATGCCACTCACGTCTCTATAAAGAACAACCATATACAGGTATAGAAATAAAGGGACCTCCATTTTTGTCGTTCTCCGTGACCTGAGTACAATCCCAAAATCTACTCTAGACTACAAAAGTTATGAAATTTCATCGTTTGTAGCCATATTGGTTCAAGGTAGATGAGGCTAGAAATTGAGGCTAGTCGGCAACATTTCTAACGAATTTATACATACAATCCCTATCGTTTATGAGCATTTGTGTAGCCTAATTCTAATAAGACTTGTATTCCACATCTCAGCCATAGATTTGCCTAGTAGGCAGTTGAATTTGTGCCTTGAAAATAAACCTCCCCTTTGCCTTCTTTGATTCTAGTGGCTTCAAAATTAGAATCTTAGAAATCTTAAAATTTATTAATAATGTTTCACGATGGCCTGCAATATTTGGAAAAAATCAAACAATTATAAATTTTATTTATCTATCGACTATGTGTGTATTCCTCGGATGGGGTGACAACTCGAGAAAGAGGCAAGATTTTTGGCGACGTGACCGGTAGGAGGATTGGGGAGGCATTCGAGGAAATGGAGACTTTAATGCTCATCCCTTCCATGTAGAAGAGAGCGCAAGGGCCAGACGCACCATCCCCTCAAGTTTAACGGCGAAGTGATGAGCTGCAAACCAACTATCATTCTGAGGTTTAGGCGATTAATGACTCTGAAGTGGGGAATTAAACAATCTCCCAAGAAGCATTCCTTCATTCGCGGTGGTATGTCTTGTGCTGAGCATGAATGACCCTGGGTTACCATTCAGATGATAACTAGTGAAGCTACTTCAGTCATGGTGAGAAGGCGTCTGTAGGCTTCTAGTTGTTGGGGGGGGATACCAACATGGTTGCTCAACAGAGTCTGAGAGTGGTGCAATGGTTAGCTGCTTTTCTTCCATGACGGACATTCTTAATGATATCAGGAATGACATTTGAAGCCTCGGAGAAGAATCACAAGTGAAGTCTCGGGATCTGGCTCATTGGGTTTAAGGATCCATTGACTAGTGCGTTGATATTACTAAGGTGTTGCATCTACTCTCCCGCAATTCGTGGTGAACGCATCGACTAAGAATGTTTTTCCCACCCCAAAAGCTCCTCCTCTTGCAACGGCTTCCACAGTGTCAACGGTGATTCCTGGTGGTAGTGGCAAAGGTCCAAAGGTGGAGGTCATGGATGTGCCTTTAGTAATGGATATGAAGGTGAATCCTGAAGTAATTCTCCCCATGAGAAACATGGATAAGGAAGTGAGTGCCCTTTAGACCAATGAGGAGAAGCCAGGTGACAATGTGGATCTTCCTTTACAGCGATGATGTGTGGATTCCGGTTCGTTTGTGGAGACTCAACAGTGACGCATGCCCAAGCTATCTCAATGGGTTATGCAACACAACTCTTCTTTCCTTTTATGATTTCCTAGTCTGTTATCTTATGGCTCTGTACTATCGGTCTGACAATTTATGGGATATGTCAAGTTGTTTCAATGCTCATTTTTGTAGCTATGTAAAGGCAAAGAGTATTCAAGGTATGTGCAACCCGATAGAGGCTATTTTAAGTCATCTTTCTCGTGTAGAATGTTTCAGTCTAAATCTGTGTAGTCTGAGATGGGAAGATTGCATACTTTCTTTATTCTTTGGATTGGGTGATTTCTCTTTTTTGAATCCCCGGGGCCAAACCAGGGCTTGTACTTATAAATTTTGTACGGTGTAATATAAGTTATAGCTTACCAAAAAAAAGATCACATGTGTATGATTGCTTAGAAAAATAAAACAATCAAGTAAACGTGATCTTCTTCTTGTAACTTACAACTACCTCAGATGTTTGTTTCTTTATATGTGAGCTTGCTTAAAGAGGGTTTAATCAATCCATGAGCTTGCTTAAAAATTGTTTATTCAATTTGTTAGCTTGCACGTAAGTGTTACTATAATATAAATATTTCACTTAATACAATTATCAAACAAACAATAATATAAATATTTCACTTAATACAATTATCAAACAAACAATAATAGAATGCTTATCAAATAAACAATAACATAATGCTTAATTATCAAAATGGTTTTGTTTTTTATTTATAAAAATTGAATATCTAACTATTAATTTGTATTGTAATAAATATTTGTTTGTACTATAATGATAGTTGGTACATTTATCATGATGATGATGTAAGTTCAAAATTTAATAGAGAAGTTGTTCTTGTCCTAGTTTTTCCAATACATTAATTGTTATTTGTAGTATTTTCAATAGGAAAAAAGTCTTTTGTATTCATATAGCTGAAACAAAATAGTACAATATTCATATCCCAAAGGACTTCTAAACAACCATTATCATATACTCTGACATTCAAATAACATAAAGGTCGCCAGTGAGGTAAACCCCAAAAAACCCATAGTCCCCAACTCCCATTATAGGGATTCATACAAGTTTACACTACCTTGCGCAGTGCAGTGATTATCTATATATTCCTTCCAAAAGACAACCCCTTCAGCCGCAACATGAGCCTCCTTGGAAAGCTTGTCCGCCAATCCATTGTGTTCCCGAAAGATATGTTCAAAACAGATGTCATGGAACCCATTGATCCTGTCCCGTGTTCTAATACACCAATGTTGTAGCTCCAAAACCTGTAGTTGGAATTCCTGAAGTGCCCACTTAATGGTCACTCTAGAGTCCCCAAAGATTTCCAGCTCCCACAACCCCATATCCCTTGCCACTGTCAAAATACACCACAAGCCAAGGAGTTCCGCCTTAGTATTAGTGTCGATCCCCACATCCATCCTCAGTGTAATGTAGTGCCCATGTTGATGTAGATTACCCCTCCAATGGCACAATATCCATCGATAGATGATCCATCAAAGAAGCCCACAGGCTTCTGACAATCAAATGTGAAGGTACCTATATCCCTGTCTTTCCTCCCCACGGGCTCATGCATATAATCTTTGATAACCGCCATAGCCATATGAAAAGAAGCCCGCAGACAAGGGCGTTCCTCCTCAAATATGGCTCTGTTTCGTACCCCCCAAATCAGCCAAGAAATAAACGCTGGCAGGTAAGGGAAACTACAGCACTCCTTCTGCCATGTGTAAACATTTTCCACAAAAGTGCCAGTCTCCCAATGCAGATTTAAATGCAGATTGGAAATAATCCAATCCAGAGTGTTCTAGTGAACCCACAATCGACGAGGATGTGTTGTGTCGTCTCCACATTGTTCCGGCAAAGATAGCACCACCCAGGTCCCGTCCACCCCTTCATCATCAGGTTCTCCCACGTCTTCAATCTCCCCATCAAGGCCTGCCACAAGAAACATTGAACTTTAATCGGCATCTTCCATTTCCAGATAGCCGAGTACCACCAATGTGCCGGAAACATACCCCGATGCCTAATCAATGATTGATAGGCCGTCTTAGCAGTCACCATGCCCGTCTCCTGATTTCTAGTCCAGATAATGCGATCCCCCTCTGGATGCAGTCTGCAACCGCAAGCATTAAGCCTGTCAATATATTGTGTCCATAGAGTTGCCAACGCGCCACCCAAGCCAAGCTCCTCCGCCGTTATCCAATAGGTAAACTGGGTACCAAAATCAATCCTCCGAATCTTGTTGAGAGTAGCATGGTCTGTCCTGTGAAGTACCACAAGAATGTCATCAGGAAGAAGATACTCCTCCCCCAGGCCCAAGATCGGATCAATGCCAACATATATCATGGTGCCTTGTCCCACCTTCCAGGCCAAGTCACTTGCCAAAAGATCATAAACCTTCAGAAATCCAGCCCAAATTGGTGACATTCCCCTCTGTTTCTTAAACGAGCTCCGCATCCAGTCTTAAATATCAGTCTTGATATATTTTGCTCGGAGGACAGTAGTCCACAAGGTAGAGCCAAACAACCCCCGCCACAGACATTTCAGCCTCAATGCACAATTGAATAAAGTGAGGTTTTTAATGCCCCACCCTCCTCTATCCCGAGGTCGAGCAATCCGCTCCCAACCAACCATCACCAAACTTCTTCTTGCGGTTCCCCTAGACCAATGGAAGCGAGAAAATAACTTCCTTATGCAATTTACAATGGAGCTCGGAATCTACATAAGTGAAAACCAGTACACTGTGATCCCAGTTAGAACCGAATTAACCAGTGTAAGTCTACCTCCCACCGATAAAAAACGATGTGTCCAGTGATTTATCCTCCTTTCCACCTTCTCCACCAGCCACATCCAATCGTTCTTCCGATAAGAACAAGGTTTAAGAAAGTAACCTAAATACTCAAAACCAGTTTCCAATTCAACAAACTGATAAGGCAGGACACCCTTAAAAAAGTCCAGAGTTTGCTGCTTAATACCACAGTGATAAATATTAGACTTGCGATAATTAACAGACATACCCGAGACCAGGCAGAAAGCATTAATATTGTGTTGATAGCATTGCCATTCATCTGCAGTAGCCAATCCAGCAAGTAATACATCATCCACGAAAAGAGAATGGGTATGGGATAATCTATTAGCAACAGTAATACCAGTAATAAGACCATTCTCTCTCGCATTCCTTATCAATCGGCTAAACCCTTCAATCACTGGCAGGAAGATGAGAGGTGACAGAGGACAACCCTGTCTGACTCCCCACGAAACCTTGAAAAACTCAGAAGGTGTGCCGTTTATCAACACTGAGATGTTAACCGTAGTAATACAAGCCATGATCCACCTCTGAGCCAAAGGAGGAACCCCAATTTGAATTAAGATCAGCCGAAGAAAGTCCCAGTTAATCCTGTCAAATGCCTTCTCTAAATCTATTTTTAGTAACAGTGCCGTCAACTTCCAGCACTATTACTATTTTGTAGTATACCATGAGCTGTTTTACAATATCTCATCGTTGGATGAATAAACAATAGATGTAAAATAAATTCATATAAATATCTTTTATTATAATATATAGATTCAACAAAAAGCAATTTATTATCAAAGTCAAGTTTAAAAACTTGAATAAAATTGTTAAAAACTTTCTTTAAAACTTCCCATAAAATCTATTTTTATTCCAGCCACAAAATTGAACCAAGAAGGAGAACAAACCCAAAACACACAAAAAGAGAGGTACATGTTGCATTAGAAATTGATGTAACAAAGCAAACAATAAAAAAATGGTACTTTTTAGAAATGGCAACCACAAATAGAACACACAAATAGAACAATGGAGTAAATAAATCTTAGTATAAGGCATAACAGATCTATTTTTATGTGAATATACGAACACAATGTGTCAAGTAAATTGGAAAATTTCGAAATTTGATGTTTATCGAAAAAAAAAGCCAATGCAAAAAATAAAATAGTCTAGGGGAGAGTTGTCTATTGTTGAACAGGGACCAGTAGTTGACATAGTACTGGTCCCACATAACCACCATATATTGACACAAATAAACCCATAAATTAAACATACACATTCCATATTAAGTGCAGAAAATATTTAAATTATGTCCAAAAATTGCCCATTAACTGACTGGGCCAATAGCTGTCAATAAATAGTCTTTATATGACAAACTGTACAAAACATCTTGTCCCAACAAAGTACAGATATGCTCAAATATCCAGAATTACATAAACAGCTAAATAACCCAACTCGTTTTTGCCACCTACTGCAAGGTACCTATCAAAGGAGGACCCACGAATATCTAATGGAGCCTAAATATCCCAGCATTCATTGAAATCTGTTCAGACATTCATTGATACCTGTTCAAGCATCAGAAAAGATAGTGTCAGCCATAACTGCAAGATTGTTCAACATTCCAACCCACTGTATTCAATAAATGACACCTACCCATTAAATGCACCCATTAAACAGATGGAAGCACACAGGTCACGAAACAGATGAAGGCACAGGGATCCACAATGACAAGCTCCCAACCATTGGATCACTTTCAAATCAATCCACAACACACATTGAAATTTGAGAGATTGCAATCCATGTGCAACCTTCTTACCAACCCAATTCAATAGCAAACAACTATAAATGAACCACAACCCTTATGAAGATGCATTTCATAAATTCGACCTGCAGAGTGTGTGCACAGTTGCATTTCAAAAATTTGAACAACAGAGTGTGTGCACAGTGGAGGCATACCATCAGAAGTGTGTGCACAGTGGAGGCATACCAGCAGAACTGTGTGCACAGTAGATTCAGGTTACTGTTACTGTGATTTATGTTTCTGTTTATGTTATTTCCAGTTATGTTATTCATGTTATTTATGTTATTTATGTTTCTGTTATTCATATTATTTACGTTATTTATGTTTCCAGTTATGTTATTTATGTTATTTATGTTTCTGTTTCTGTTATTTACATTTCTGTTATAATCAACTTCCAGTTTCTTCTACATCACCAGCCTCCCTTCTAAATGTGCAGGTTGTTGTAGGCATGGCAAGAGTCAGCAATGTAAGGAGAACAAGTCGTTGACTGAGTAGGGGTGCCCAGCTACGCTGCACCTCATCGGATGAGGAGAGGCCCAATCCAAATGCCAACAATGCTCCCAGCAATGTTGTTGAGAATGACAATGTGGTGGAAGAGGAAATTGTTGTCCCACCACCAACCACACAGTCACTTCCAACCACAGTTCAAGGAACAAGTTCAGTCACCAAAATCAGTGCAATAAGAGGTTGGACAAAAGAAGACATGCTAGCTGCTATTGATGATATAGAGTTCAATGGATATTCCATTCGTGCTGCTGCTAAAAAACATGGAGTTGCTACCTCTTCAGTACATTATTGGATAAATGGACTCACACATACAAAGCGCAGAGGGCCTGTTACAGTTATGAGTGAAGAGGAGGAGGCCGAGGTGGTTCAGTGGTGTAAGGAGATGGCTGAAATGGGACATGGGCTTGAGCTGATACAACTAAAATCCACAGTAGCTCAAATCTGTCAAGGGAGGCCAAACCCCTTCAAAGATGGGTTTCCTGGTAAGTCATGGTGGTTTGGGTTTAAAAAAAGGCATCCAGACCTTGTGTTGCGTACAGCTGAGGGCCTAGATAGAGACAGGGCTCTAAATCTACGGCCTGCAATTCTGACTAAGTTCTATGCCACCCTTTCTAGTGCATATGAGAACCATGGGTATGCTCCCGACCATATATGGAACTGTGATGAAACAAGTTTACAGGCAGGAAGGAACTGTGGCATGCGTGTAATTGCCAAGAGAGGGAGTTGTAATGTGCCAAAGATTTTGCCTAGGAGCAGGGAGTGGATCATTATTCTATGTTGTGTCAATGCAATTGGTGCTTCAATCCCAGGATTTTATCTATTTAAAGGTAAAACTCAACTCAAAAACTATATACAGAATTGTGAACCAGGTGCATGCATGGCTGCACATCCCCATGCTTGGATGACCAAAGAACTCTTTTTGAATTGGCTTACTCACTTTGCTGCATCTATACCAGGCGGTGTCTCACCTGTAAATAGACACCTGCTGGTTTTAGATGGTCATGGAAGCCACATTGCTATGCAAACAATCGAGGAGGCTAACAATTTGGGCATCGACCTGTTGACACTGGCTGCTCATACCACTCACAGATTGCAACCCCTAGATGTCAGTGTGTTCGGGCCTTTCAAGAACTATTTCAGGGGTGAGCGAGCTTCGTGGATGGCACAAAATCCAGGGGTGGAGGTAAAAAGGTTTGAGCTAGCCGAGCTTGCAAGTAAAGCCTTTAAAAGGGCTCTCACACCTTCGAATATCAAGGCTGGGTTTAGGAGGACTGGAATATGGCCACTAAATTCTGAGGCTCTCATGCATGATACTAGTTGTAGCCTGGGATTTGATCTGAATGGTCAGGAAGAAGGGGATGTCCAAGCACATGTTGCTGGCCAAGAAGATGTGGAGGTAGAGGAAGACGTTGTTGCTGCTGATCATATGATATCCCTCTCTCAAGGAGGACCATACTGTGGTGATGAAGAAGAACAGGTAAGTGAAACACAGTATAACAATGAACCAATTGACAGTAACATGGAGGTACATACACCAACTGAGACAGCTGCAAATTCTGCTTCTAATCTTTTTAATGTCCCTATGCAAGAAACAGTTGCAACTTCTGCTTCTGTTCATGTCAATGAAAACGTTGACCATGCACCAGGAAGCAGCAATGGAGAATTGACTTTGCCAAGCCAGGTTACCCCACCATCATGGCTGGTAGAAGCCATGATGAATTTGGACAAAAATATTGTGTCAAGGACAAATGAAGAAAGCATGAACATGCCTTCACAGCCCAGAGAATTGGAAGAAGAAATTGTTCATTATTTTGTGGACAATGGAAACCTGGAAGAAGATAGTGTCCACAACGAGGTTCTAGCTGAAGAGGACAATATGGTTCAGATAGAGCAGGAGAACATTGACCCAAATATTGAGAGGCAAGTGTCAAGTAAGGAGCAGCAAGTGTCAAAGAAGAGCCAGTTGCTTGGCCGGTTTCTAAAGCTACCGGTAGAGAGAGTGTCAGCAAAAAGAAGGCAATTTACAGTAGACAATCTTCGTCTATGCCGAAGTTCACAGTTACTCACCTCAGAGGACTATATAAAACTATTGGTTGAGTCTGAGCATAGGAAACTTGAACTCCAGGATTTAAAGCAGAAAAAGAGGGACTTAGCTAAAGAAAAGAAGGCTGCAAGGATTGCTCCAGTAGAAATTCGAGCACAGGAGAGGCTTGATAGAGAGAAAGAAAGACAAGAAAAGGCTCATCAAAAACAAATGGCAAGGCATGAAAAGGAATTGAGAAAGGCTCAACAATTGCTTCAAAAAGAACAAGGGGTGGCAAAAAGTTCTGCCATTGATGCAAACATAGTGGAGGGGAGTAGGATGATGCCAAACACATTGGAACATCTTGCAGATAATACTCCATGTTTCCAAGACCTCCTAAACATCCAAGTCCCCCGCTATCAACAAGTGCGCATGCCCACTTTATTCCCTCCTACCAGTGCAGGTGTCAGACATATGTATGATTATCGGGGGGCTCAACCCAATGCAGGGGTTAGTAGCACAAGTGTGCACTGTGGCTACTCAATTCCTCCATGGCTACAAGAAGCAAATTGGATATCATATGGAGGCAACCAGCCACCACCTAATCAGCCATTGTTAGGTATGCCAACCAACCTGGCTCAAGCAGGAAACTCAACAATATTGGGAAGTGAAGATCTTGGACGACATCAAGCATAGGAGTGTCATATAGGGATGCCAAAGTTTTTGGTGTGACCACATTGCATTGTGGATTTTGTAATCACTGGGTCTAACTACTGCAACATGGCCATTTTGTATACAATCCTATACATTTTTGGGTACAATCCTAGGTCATATCGTTCCCTGATGTTTGCGGCATTGTAATCAGGGGTTTATCATAAGGTTTAATATACAATTTCATCATTGCAAGAGCAAGCTATAATGTACTCTGATTAAACATTTCATTAACATTTTTTAGGGATTATGAATTTAGTTTGTTGTTGGTTTATGTTGCAATTTATGTTTGGGCTGAATTATTGAAGGTTCTAGGGTTTATGCACCTACAACCCAAAAAACTTATTGTCATCACTACCATTATGAAAGACCAAAACATACACACCAAAATGATTAATCATCATTATTGATGGAATCAAAATATCTTCTACAACCAAACAAACATTGTTGTATTTCTATATAAGGGAGGGATGCCAGTTGTTGGACACCCCACGTGGCTCCCTCCCCCATGCCACGCTGTCGAGTCGACACGAACGCAGCCCGGGCCCAGATGGCACCGCCACCTGTCGTGGTGGGTGGTATAATTAAAGCGGCCTCTATGGCACGCTTTTTCCCGCTTTTTCGGCGCTTTTCCCGCGACCTCTCCTTTCTCCCGTGTATTGTTGCTCGGGCCCTGTCTGTGAACGCTCCGCCACCCAGAGGGTATATGGCTTATGTTGCAGTAGTATGGGCTGAATTATTGAAGGTTCTAGGGTTTATGCTGCAGTAGGGTCCATGGCTTATGTTGCAGTAGTATGGGATTACAACCATATGCCCAACCATTGCAATCATAGTTTGTTGCTGGTTTATGTTGCAATCATAGTTTGGCTTGAATTATCTATCTTCTATGGTGTATGTTGCAGCCGGGTTTGTAATTTTTTTAGGGTTTATGAATTTAGTTTGTTGTTTGTTAATGTTGCAATCATAGTTTCGGCCGAATTCTTGAAGGCTCTATGGTTAATGTTGCAGCAGTGTTTATAATTTTATTGGGGTTTCTGAATTTATGAATTCTATGAATTATTGAAGGCTCTATGGTTAATGTTTATGAATTCTAGGGTTTATGCTGCAGCAGGGTCCATGGTTTATGTTGCAGTCATTTCGGCTGAATTACAACCACATGGGATTACAACCATATGCCCAAAATTCAAAGGGAGATAGAAGAATCCCAAGACCACTATAATAGCTTCATCCTAGATGATATCGTGGGCTATGGTTTATGTTGCAGCAAGGTCTAAGGTTTATTGAAGTTTCATAGTTTGGGCTGAATTATTGAAGGTTCTATGGTTTATGGTGCAGTTGGTTCTATGGTTTACAACTCTTGACCCCTATATTTTCCTTAAACTAGTAGTTAGGAATGGGGTTGAACCATTGCATGGGTGTGATACCCATCCATTCGATGCTAACTGTACTGCAACATGGTCCATATTTCTCTCCTATTTTTAATAATGCTTCTATAAGGAATGTTCCATGGAGGGCTCTCATGCATGACTTATTACAACTTAATACAGTATCATACTAATCAACATAACAGGCCTAAATTAGATCCAGTGTATGTACATTCCTATAAACAAATTCAATATCCTTTTGAAGGCTAGAACAACATACAACAATAATCAAGCACACAAACTGTTTAATAAAACTATGTCTATATAAATGCCCATAATGCAACAACTAATTTACCTTCTTCTATTTTGCTCATAATGCAACAACTAATTTAACTTCTTCTATTTTGCCCAATATTTCAAGTTAATAGGTAAAAGTAAAAACTGCATCATACAACAGCAGATCACTTCATGTTAATAGGTAAAAGTAAAACTGCATCATACACTTATAATTTAACAATAACATGCAACTTGTAAACTGCATTAACAACAGCAGATCATAAGGTGGAGCAAATCGCTTGTAAAATGCATCAACAATAGCCAATTTGGCAAACTTGCTGATATCAACAACTGAATTATGGGTATTCTTCCAATTAGATGAGACAATGGAGAAGTCATTGTTGTCAACTGCCATCCATCCCCTGTATGGTGCAGTTTTGCCTTTTAACTATTACCATTCCACTGCGACAAAAACCAACAACAAACTAAATTCATAAACCAGATAAAATTCAGGGACACTGCTGCAACATAAACCAGCAACAAACTAAAATCATAAACCATAGAACCTTCAATAATTCAGCCCAAACTATGATGGAAACATAAACCAGCAACAAACGAAATTCACAAACCCCAATAAAATTATAAACACTGCTGCAACATTAACCATAGAGCCTTCAATAATTCGGCCGAAACTATGATTGCAACATTAACAGACAACAAACTAAATTCATAAACACTAAAAAAATTACAAACCCGGCTGCAACATAAACCATAGAAGATAGATAATTCAGGCCAAACTATGATTGCAACATAAACCAGCAACAAACTAAAATCATAAACCCCCAAAAAATTACAAACCCTGCTACAACATAAGGCAACATAGACCATAGAACCTTCAATATTTCAGCCCAAACTATGATTGCAACATAAACCAGCAACAAACGAAATTCAGAAACCCCAATAAAATTATAAACACTGCTGCAACATTCACCATAGAGCCTTCAATAATTCGGCTGAAACTATGATTGCAACATTAACAACACAACAAACTAAATTCATAAACCCTAAAACAATTACAAACCCGGCTGCAACATAAACCATAGAAGATAGAAAATTCAGGCCAAACTATGATTGCAACATAAACCAGCAACAAACTAAAATCATAAACCCCCAAAAAATTACAAACCCTGCTACAACATAAGGCAACATAAACCAGCAACAAACGAAATTCATAAACCCAAATAAAATTTTAAACACTGCTGCAACATTAACCATAGAGCCTTCAATAATTCAGCCGAAACAAATACATAAACCCTAAAAAAATTGCAAACCCTGCTGCAACACAGACCATAGAACCTGTTGCAACACAAACCATAGAACCTGCAATAATTCTGCCCAAACTATGATTGCAACATAAACCCTAGAAAAAATTTAAATGCAGCTGCAACAAAACCCTAATTCATACACCCTAAAAAAAATTTAAACGCAGCTTCAACATTAACCACAGAACCTTAATTACAAAACCCTAATTCATACACCCTAAAAAAAATTTAAACGCAGCTTCAACATTAACCACAGGACCTTAATTACAAAACCCTTATTCATACACCCTAAAAAAAATTTAAACGCAGCTTCAACATTAACCATAGAACCTTAATTACAAAACCCTAATTCATACACCCTAAAAAAAATTTAAACGCAGCTTCAACATTAACCACAGAACCTTAATTACAAAACCCTAATTTATACACCCTAAAAAAAATTTAAGCGCAGCTTCAACATTAACCACAGAACCTTAATTACGAGTGCAACGTAAACCATAGAACCTTTAGTAATTCAGCCGAAACAAGTTCACCTCCAACCCTAATAAATGAATAAACACTAAAACATTCATAAACCCTACTGCATTCATAAACCCTACTGCATTATAAACCATTCCTAAACCCTGCTGCAGCATAAACGAAATGCATTTCACCATTGCCACAAACGCAACGTAAACCCACCATACACAATTCAAAGTGCGAGCAGGAGGGCACCAAACCAATTCACCAACAGAAATGCACAAATTCACAACCCAGAAATGCACAAATTCATAACCCAGAAAACCAGAATTTAACCTTTAAAAGCAGCAGAAATGGTCCACGAAATCTCCAGAAGGTTGAGAGTGTTGACAAACACTGATGCAGGGAATGGCTGGTAGGAAACCTACCACTGAAACCGACGAAGCGTGAAGGGACGAGCCACCGCCGTGAGCAGGAACAGCCAACGCCACCGCCGTGAGCAGGAGGAACAGCCAATGCCACCGCCGTGAGCAGGAACAACCAACACAGGAATAGCCAACGCCACCGCCGTGAGCAGGAACAACCAACGCCACCGCCGTGAGTAGGAACAGCCTGATGGAAGCCACCATCGCCACCAGCGAAACCAGCCGAGCGGCAACCCAACAACACTACCACCGAACCGATGAAAACCTCCAACGGGGTCCGCCGCAGACAACTTCGAGGGCCTGTGGTGCGCTATGGGCATGGAGCGAGTGTCAACGTCGGGAGAGCTAGCGGACAGAACACACAGCAGCGGCGAACGCCATCCGTCGGGGGGTAAGGCAACAAACGTCCGCCATATAACAGTAGCACAGCAGGATATCGGCAGAACGAGAGCGCCCATGGTGCAGAACCAGAGCGGGGGTGGTGCAGAACCAGAGCGGGCGTGAACATGAAGTGGGGTGGCGGAGCGTTCACAGACAGGGCCCGAGCAACAATACACGGGAGGAAGGAGAGGTCGCGGGAAAAGCGCCGGAAAAGCGGGAAAAAGCATGCCATAAAGGCCGCTTTAATTATACCACCCACCACGACAGGTGGCGGTGCCATCTGGGCCCGGGTTGCGTTCGTGTCGACTCGACAGCGTGGCATGGGGGAGGGAGCCACGTGGGGTGTCCAACAACTGGCATCCCTCCCCTATATTCATCTATAAAAAAAAAAGTAGTATATATGCAAATTTATTCATGTGAATATTGCTGGAGTGGTAATTAGGTGGACAGTTTGTCCATAGAGTAGCAATTTCTTACAAAGAACAATAATCTTATTCTATTGCATTGCATCTGGCGCAGACAAATATATCCTTTTCTTGATTTTCTTCACAATTGGAGAACATAGATCTCCTCTTCATTGCACATGAAATCCATTTAATAATGCTAATTAGAGCTTTGTTTTCCATCGTATTTGAAGCATTTATATGAAGCAGTTATGTGACATATCACACCCGGACATGCAATAAGATTATAAGAAGACGAGGGTTTGGTTGAATTTTCTGTAGAGGGGAGGTATTTAAAGTCTGTCGAATCTGCAGTTTTGGAAGACGATTCTTCTAAATACGATGTATGGGAGAAAAGCTGTTGAACTTCTCCAAGAACTTGCCTCTGGCGAAAAGGAACAATTTGCTCGGTTTAATGTAAGTTTTAACTAACTCTTGTGAATGTTGAATTGTTGAAAATTTCATCCGTCCGTATTACTGCTGTTCAACATGATGTCTTCTGAAAATTTGTAACTTTTTCCTGTCTGTATTTTGTTACTGACACACATGCTCTAAAGGTAAGTGGCTTCCAATGGACATCTGGGTTATCTCTGGAAAATATTTATTTGCTAGCATATTGTTATTAGAAAAATGGTCCATGATTAATATGCAGAATACATGTATGCACACATTTCCTAAAATATACTTAAAATCTCAGATAAGAGATAGATTAGCCAAAATTTGAAACAATCCAGATTCCACCCTAATAGTCAGAATGGAAACAGGGTACAGCAGTTTTAAGTAGATAATCCAAATAGTATGGGGATAAATCCTTGGGCATCATTGGCTGCATATGATTTTAAAGCCTTTGAATATTTTGAAATTTGAATAATTGTGTATACCTTTTGGCATTTGCACTGGTTGTGTAATGTATTGTCCCTATGCTAGACCATTGCTTGTAACCATAGTTTGTTCTGTACCTTCAGAATGATTTAGTTGAACAAGTGCTGGAGGAATGTAATGAACACCATTTTCAACTCGAAACTCGTTTGAGGTAAGTCATGGATCTCTTACTATGCCAGTATTGTGTGGAATACTACTTCCAAAGTGCTTTTGATTATCATTGTGATGTTCTCATTGCATCTTATTGTGTCAGCTTCGTTTCTGTTTAATATTTCAATTATTATAGCAGCAAATCAAAGATACTTTCTACACATTGTGTATGCAACAAACTGTGTACTTTATAGAGTACCAAGAAACCAGACTAACGATGATTTTATTTGTAGAGGAAGTATGAAATTGCAATTCTTTTGTTTGAGAAATGCATCTTATATTCACAGAAAAAATATTTACAAACAACAAATCAAAAGGTGGAAGGGTATAATGGGAGCTTATATTCTCCTTTTTAAAACTCCCAATGCAGAAATAAAGTCTAAATAGGCTACTGGATTTAAAACTTGAGCCTCCTTTATCAATAAGGCACCCTTAGTCAACCATTAGTGATGTACCTCATCATGCCATAAGGAACAAAAAAGTTAAAAATAGACAAGAACTACGTTCTTGCTCCAAAACAAACCTACACATAATCTTCTAGAGGTCAACTAAAGCAAAGACTCTCAAGCACTGGAAAATCCTAATGAAGCCCCGGGGAGTGAGCTAGATAGCTACAATCACCAAAGTGTCATGTAAGTGAATCCTGCCCAAAAGGAGAATTGAATATTGGTCCTAAATATGCTTCCGACAATTCTTAGCAAAATGACAATCTCAAAAGATGTGCTTCATAATATTGGAATGTTGGCAAACAAGGCAAAGACCACTATAAAGTTTGCTCTTTGCCAATTGAGCATTAGAGGGGGTCCCTTGGTAAATGACAAACTATGTAAAGACCCTCAACTTATAGGAAAGTCAAATGGACTAGACACTGTGTAAGCTAATAGGGACCTATGTCACATTGAGAATCGAGACTAATGAATGTTGTTGACACAAAAAAGAATAAAGCCTTTGTTCACCATACTGCTACAAAGGTTGATCGATACTCCACTTCCAATCTCCCTAAAACAATCTGGACATCATAATGGTCTTTTAACACATTTGGCTGGGGGATGAGCCCTACCAATTCCATGATCGATGATCATTAGGGAGAAGCAAACCATACTCATGAGCCAAGGTACGCCAGTCTTTCCAGCAACGAGTGATTGCATGGCAACTCTATAATACGAGTATCATGCGACCTCTGATTCCATATAGGGCATCTCACTAGATCCCAACTTGCCTTGTCACCCTACAAATTCCACTTGCCCAAATATGATAGGGAGAAGCAAACCATACTCATGAGCCAAGGTACGCCAGTCTTTCCAGCAACGAGTGATTGCATGGCAACTCTATAATACAAGTATCATGCGACCTCTGATTCCATATAGGGCATCTCATTAGATCCCAACTTGCCTTGTCACCCTACAAATTCCACTTGCCCAAACATGCAATTGATTGGGATGAGCCCTACCAATTCCTTGATCGATGATCATTAGGGAGAAGCAAACCATACTCATGAGCCAAGGTACGCCAGTCTTTCCAGCAACGAGTGATTGCATGGCAACTCTATAATACGAGTATCATGCGACCTCTGATTCCATATAGGGCATCTCACTAGATCCCAACTTGCCTTGTCACCCTACAAATTCCACTTGCCCAAACATGATAGGGAGAAGCAAACCATACTCATGAGCCAAGGTACGCCAGTCTTTCCAGCAACGAGTGATTGCATGGCAACTCTATAATACAAGTATCATGCGACCTCTGATTCCATATAGGGCATCTCATTAGATCCCAACTTGCCTTGTCACCC
Organism: Larix kaempferi; assembly: GCA_027924585.1. Classification (NCBI taxonomy): domain Eukaryota; kingdom Viridiplantae; phylum Streptophyta; class Pinopsida; order Pinales; family Pinaceae; genus Larix; species Larix kaempferi. Next base: position 2,954,134 of record BSBM01000258.1, read on the forward strand.
TACAAATTCCACTTGCCCAAACATGCAATTGATTGAATGTCGACCAGATACTCATGAAAATAGTCGAGCTTGAGCCTTAAAACAAGTTGGGGGGGGAGAAAATTGAAATAATATCACACAAGTCATAAGCCCCTTCGACCTTGCCTAAATGCTACGATGTCATCATCCGGTGTCAAAACAAAGCTTGTTGAGGAGCATACTTCTTTATGGGAGGTTGAAGTTCCCCACAAGATGTGATCATTGTGAGTTGCATTGGTATATTTTACATGATTTGATCATGTTTTTGAACACCCTTGGGGAGATATCCATGGGGTTCAATTTTTAGGTAAATCTAAGAAATTGCTATTTTAGTAGTTTTTGGAGATTGTTCGTTTGACAATCTGATTTCATATTGGAGGACCTAGTTGAAAGATTTGCTTATGTTTTGAATTTCATCTACCTTCGAGGAAAGTGTCTTTTTAGCAGGTGATTGGATATATGAGGACCTAGTGTGGTGAATAGCACCAATGTCATTATGAACACTTCATATTTTCAAGGATTGGTTTTGTTTGGGCATGGTCTATATATGGCTTAGTAGGCCCACAAACTTGTTGAAAACACTATTCATGAGACACATGAATGTAGCTAGTGCATTTATGAGACCAAATGGCACCACCATGAACTCATAATGTCCATACCTTGTTCTAAAGGTTGTCTTGTGGACGTCCTCTTCCTTTGGAAATACCTTCGCCCCTTTCATTTGATCAAAGAGATCATCAATTCGAGGTAAAGGGTACTGATTCTTTACTGTAACTTTATTTAGCTTTTTGTAATCAATACTAACTTGAGTGTTCCATCTTTGTTTTTCACAAAGAGCACATGTGCTCTGGTGTACTCCTTCTATAAGGTGTCTTAAACACTAGTTCTTGATACTAGATCAATTGTAAATTCAATGTCCCTTTTCGGAGGAAGTCTTGACACTTTATTAGGAAAGTCTTCTTTGAATTCTTTTGCAACACATGATAGTCCTTCAACTCGGGAACTTCATTTTTTGTTCTATCCAATACGTGGGATGCATACAATTGACAACGTTTTCTAAACTACTTCTTCACCTGCAAGTTTGAATTTCACCAAATAGAAACCACCTTGGGAATGCCCTTTACTATCCTTGGGTTTCCTTCTTCATCAATGCATTTGAAGGTCTTGCTGTATCAATCAAGTTTAACTTTATGTGCTTCCAACCAATCCATTCCAATGAGAACATTATAAGGACCAGGTGGCAAAGCATTCAGATTTTCCCATGTGAAGAGTCCATCCATTTCTAATGGACATTTCTCCACCATTCACTAACTTTCCTCTTGGTTCTAGTGGCTAGTTGGACCAAGCATGGTTTGTGATGCTTTGTTTTTTTAAAAGCACAAATCTTAATGACTTTAGGAGTGATATAACAATGAGTAGATCCAAGGTCAATTAAACTAGAAATAGATTGCTTAGCAATCTTACCATCAACCTCAGCCACAATTGATTGATGGTCTACTTGGTGGTCCTCTAGTGCAACATAGATTCTATGGATAATCCTCGCTACATCACCTATAGTTTTAGCCTTTTGGATGTTGTGAACATGCTTGGCACTTCCATTTCGGTGTGGATAGTTTCTAAGCAAATGGTCCTCTCCACATCCCCAACATCGGTGTGGATCTCTTGGCTTGTCTCCCATCATCCTAGTTGGCTTAGTCACACCATTTGGTGATTGCCTTTGTTGATTTATGAAATGAGGAGGCATGAATGCCCTCTTTCTTTGGTCATTTTTTTTGTCCTTCCATGTCTTATGGAATTTTGGCCTACTTTTGTTTCGATCATAGCAATACTTGGCCTTATGGTTTCATCTAGAGTTTGAGGTTCATCAAACTCAATTTTGTCCTTGTATGACTGAGGTTATCCACTTAGAAAATGTTAAATTTTGACCTTATCATCCCTGATATACTTAACATATCTCAACAACTCCAAGTATATATTACCATATTCCTCCATGGTCATTTGTCCTAATTTCAATTCATGGAGCTCTTTAATTTTTCCGTTGAAGTGCTTCTTGAATTGCTTTCACACGATCTTCTTTTCATTGATCTTCTTCATTTGCCTAAGGTGATCCCACCATATAGATTCTCTTCCATTCAAATTAAATTTGCAGCACTCAATCACATCTATCTTCTATTAACTAGAAGAAGAAAAATAAAATGTAATAGCTCAAAAACACCTATCTGTCTTGACTCTACCTCATGTGTTGTGCCCTATCTCTCATATAATGAGAGAGATTAAATTTTCAAAAATAACATTGTCCATTCTTGAGGTGCACCTAGGATAGGAATAGAAACCCTAAACTTGCATAGAGAAAATCACCTAGCCCGCATGATATAGAACTTTATAGAAAACCTGCATTCAAGGAGATAAGTTGTCATGGTCTCGGTGAGCAGGTGCTTTGACCACACACCACCCATGACAAGCTTTGTAAGACTTGGCACAGTTGGACTTGGCAAGGAGTTGCGATGGGCTCACTTGGTCTAAGTACAACGATTTGGAAGCAACACGAGATGGCATGCAGAAGTAGCAAGGGGCGGGCGCCCACATCGGGTGGCACCACGTCTAGGTGCTTGAGCAGGCAAGCGATCTAACTGTCGCCAAGTGGGCTTCATCAGCTAGAGCAAGGGGCTTGGGAGGAACGCATTGGTGTGGAAGGAAGTAGGCACGTGCCCAAGAGATGCGGAACACCCAAGGCATGAAGGCACGCTGCACGGGTGCATGTGGGCAACACGAGTAAGTGGATCCACGGGCAAAGAAGTGGACACCATGAGTGATTGGAGGGGCATCGGCTTGGAGGTCAGGTTTGCAACCATGTGTTGGGTCACACTCGCATGGCGAGGGTGCGCCCATATAAGAACAAGTGCTGAGTCCAAGTAAGAAGTATCTAGGGCATTCAAGCAAGGAGCTTGGCAGGAAGTCAAGACGCAAGTCTGAACTCAAGCAAGGGCACACAGCGCAGGCATCATATTAAGTCCTGGGTGCAGTGCTAGATGATAGGAAGACTGAGGTGATTTTGGGTGTAGAGACAGGAGCTGTAGTAGGTGGTCTTACGGGAGCTTAGGGGGAAACCAAGGAGAGTCTAATAGACTTGTAAGAGTGGGCAGATTCTTGGGGTTTCCAGTGGGAGTCGCCAATTGGGTGCTCTCACGAGTTCCAGCCAGTTTGGGCACACTTGTTTTGATTGTACTCTTGTAATCTTTGTTATATATATTAAAAAGGTTTTAAGCACGCTCGTCTTGGGTGTTGCTTTCATATCTCTTGTGTCTCTTTGTGTGTATTGTGGCTAAATGCATAATTTGGTTAAGTGTTGAATGGTTAACATAACATCTAAATAATTGGCTAAGTAAGATAATTGCACAAGAGTAAAGTGTTAAGTGTTTGGGCCTGTTCCACAGGAAAGTAGGCGTAGTCTGTCAAGCTCCCAACTCGGGTTGGTCTCGCCACCGGCTGGGGGAGTTTCGGGAAGTGCCCCATGGCCCACTGGAGGGAACTGAGCTTAGGTTTACGGGTCAGGGCGGTGCAGGCCCATGACATAAGTCAACTCAGCATGCATGTATGGGCTAGCATCCTTGAGATCTGGCACCCTAGGTTAAATCTGAACCTTCTCGTTCAAGGCACCCAGTCTAAAAATAGAACAGCAGCTACATATACATTTAGTTCCATATAGCCCCCTTGGAGTCATCATATACATTTAATCCCATATATGACTCCCCTTGGGCCATATCAAGGGGACTCTACTGAATGAAATGATTTGACCTGCTTTTCTCTCATCGATCTGAAACCGTGGTAGAGCATCCAAGCTTTCAAGCAGGAATGGGGCTGAAAAACCCTGCCCAACAATGCATTAACAAGATAGGTGGATTCTGGAAATCCACTTCTAATAAGAAGTGGGATATGATGAACTATCTTTGAAAGAGGGGAGGTTGATATAAGATTCGGAGGTGATTTGTCGTGAGTCCGTGACAGAGGTACACTTGGAACAAACTCTCTAACTTTCTTTAGCAAGATGTTCTTCCTGGCTTACTAAAGTCACAATTTGTAGGTCAGAGGAGTCCATAATGGGGATTTCATACCCATCCTTTTCAGGTGGAAAAGCCTGCCACGGGCAACGGCAAGACACATGCTAAGATGAAATTTTGAAAGGGTCAAAAGTTAATGGTTCCAATCAGGTTGCTAGCTATCTCGGGACTCCAGTTAGAATTTTTAGCTCTGAAGTCACTAGCCTTTTTTGAATGCATATTGTAGTGTGTTAAATTTTCATAAAGCTTTCCATCAAGAGTTACTTGAGGATGCTACTCCCTGGTCCAACTTTAATCGTTAGCTTTTTATGGAATTTCTTTTATGTTTTCAAGATTCAATTGAAATCCAGGGAAAAGTTCATGGGTACATTATTTTTTTATGTTGTTTTATGACAGAAAAATTCAAGAGGAAGGTCTGGATGTGGAAACAACCAGGAACCAAGATCATTTTGGTGCTGTTGTTCATCACCTCTCTTTGATGCGCAATAAGCGTTGCCTCATGTCTTACATGTAAGTTATTGGTCCTAACATATTTTATTTATGCATTGTTGTACTTTACTATTTTCCGTACCAACACTTTGTGATTTGCTTTTATGATTGTAGAATTGTCTTTTGTTTCCGTTTAAAAATCCAGTTCATATTCTTTTAATGTCTAGCCTACTGAACTATGGCTTATCTTATTGTCTCTCCGATCTATCAGAACCTTTTGAGAATTCTTCTCCTTGACTTTCTAATTTATCAGAAGTCGGATGCCTTTAATATTCTTCTGAAAGTATGTGGGATTGAAATGTTAGGTACAACCGGGCACGAAAAATACAAAGCTTAAGATGGAAGCATGGAGCTGTACTTCCAGAGGAAATTCAAATGAAGCTCAGCTATTCTGAGAAGGAATACTTTTAAGAGTTACCCAGAAATATTGGGATCACACATGTCAGAGTTAGATCTTGACCTTACTGTGGTAGGTCATATTTAATTTCTCTGGTTCTGTTCTTGAATGTCAAAGATGCTTCACATGCACTTAGAGTAGCATTGTTGGATGGACACTGAACATTGAATTAATATGTGCCTGCTCCTGTCAGGATCTCATCTCTTGTTGCTGGTCAGATTTCAATAAGAAGTAGAATAAACTTGACTGAAAACATCAAACCAGAGAAATGATTTAGCTATTTATGATTTGTTGCAATTAATATGAGTGTCGGTGCTCTTTCTATTACATGATGAAGCTGAACATTTCGGCAGGATATGATTCCCCCAAAAGATCCATACATTAAGGTTCGTGTGGTTGATAATATTGGTGAAGTTTTGCTTGATGATCAATCAACATCACTGATACGTAACTCAATGCATTTGATGAAGCAAACTGAAGCAGAGGCTTTTGTTTCCCAGGTGTTTGTCTTTGCTGCTTTTGTAAAATGGTTCACTGTAACATTATTTGTTATTTCATCCTTCTAGCTGGGCTCAAAGCATTTTATTTCTTCTGAGACTGATGAGTTTATCCTATCTTCACATTTTAACTATATGGGTGTTTGTATGAATCCCAGGGTTTGATGGAGGAGTTCATAGAATGACATAATGGCTGTTGCTAGAAAGTAGCGGATACCATGCCATTTAATCTAAAGAGACAATGGGAACACATTTAAATCAAATTGCTTTTAATTTCTATGAAGAACTGTGCTTCCCACAGTGAAGCACAGGAGTGCTGAGAGCAGTTGAGAACTTGATTGGATGAAGAGTTCATGGAATGATAGAATGGTTGCGCTACAAATCAGCAGATATTATACTCTTTATTCTAGAGGTGATAGAATGGTTGTTGCTACGAATTAGCAGATATTATACTCTTTAATCTAGAGGTAATGGGAACAGATTTAAGTCACATTGCTTGTAACTACTATAAATAGCTTTTCCTTTGAAACATTGGAGTGCTGGAAGCAGTTGAGAACTTCTAAGTTTTAACTGATGGAGGAGTTCACGGAATGATAGAATGTTTGCGGATACCACACCCTTTAATGGAAGTAATGAGAACTTATTTAATTACATTGCTAGTAACTAATATAAAGATTTATACTTCCCAATGTGAAGCACAGGGATGCTGAGAGCAGTTGAGAACTTGATTGTATGGCAAAAACTAATTGGAAAGCGGTTTATTTTGTCAAATTTCTTAATCGAAGTGCTTTTTGTCATTTGATGTGTTGTATTTGAAGTTTCAAGAATTACAAACTACTTCAAAATCCTTTATATAAACTGCTTGAAACAGATATTCAAAAGATCTCTCGAGTTTTTCGAAGTGCTAGCAATAAAATTGAAAAAAAAATCAGTGAGACAACATATAAAATATCCTGACAAATTGTCCGCTTTCCCTCGGCTTAGGTTAGTTGAAGGCACGGGAAGGCCGGAGAAGGCCGACCACAAGAAAGAAGGCTTTTTCATGTCCCCAAACCCACCGTCGCGAGCTTTGTCTCGCAAACGCAGCCCCCCATTTCCTTTCGAGTCACAGCAACATTATGAGTTTTACCATCCGCTTCGTTAGTCCCCCGGTTTTTACAACCATTCATCTTTTCCCTTCATTTCCCCTTATCCAATGCCCCTCTCTCCCATTTCATCCTTTTTTGGATGTGTTACACATCAAATTTCCTTTCGTTATTGTCTTGTTATGTTTTGGCACTTGCATTGTCATTAGTTGAATTCTCAATTTTGTCGGTTGATTATATGGATTGAGTCTCATTCAATCCATTTGTTATTTGTTTTGGATCCATTTCAGAATACGGGGACTTGATCCAAGATCTAAAACAAATGCTATGGAATATTCTAGAATTTATATTCGTCAACTTGTCATTCATTAAAAGCTTGTCAGATATCTTATCCCATCGACTTAAGTTCAAAACCCTTGACTGGCACTGGGGGAGCGGAGCGGTGCTGTCCGTCTAGGGTTTCTTAGGGTTGCGATGCCTTAGGGTTTGGTTGTAGGTCACCTGGGATGCGATGCTTCGAAAACTCAACACATCCGGTCCCTTATGATCATGTTACTGTTGCTATCCACAACCGATGTGGTGGTTTAATACTATTTCCATGGGTTTTATCCACATTTTATGACCTCGTGCTCCGCTCGTTTTTGGAGCTTGCTGGTGGGTTGAGGTGTCAGGGCCCTCTCTTTTCGGAGTCATTTTCGTGGTATTCAGGGGCGATTCAGTGCGGTATTGTGGGTGTTTGTGGTGGATTTCGGGACGATTCTGACTTGCCTTTTATGGGGGGCAGGGTTCCATATTGTCACTTCTGGTAAGCGATTTTCCCCGGCGTTAGGCCCATATTGCGGGTGGTTTCATTGGTCGGTTTTAACTTTGGGGTAAGACCCTTGCCTCCATTTTTTCACTCTACCATTTGGTGTGGTCGCTATTGTCGGGTTTTGTGATTTATTGGTGCCCGGTGTAGACGTTATGTGTGGGGTTGTGGTTATCGGCCACTTGCTATGGGGGAACCTTCATCTGCCCCTCTTCTGGCTACTCACTCTCGGATGGCCACCGATTTCTGGTATTAGGAATCCGACATCATGAAACCGGATTCTTTCTATCGGGAACTACTCAATGGCAAAAGGGCTCATCTCTCAGGGAACCGTCCGTGTGCGTCGCGTGGTGGGCATGCTAGTCGTAAAGGGCATCTGTCACTTTCGGGGGCCTCGACCTTGCCATCTGGGTCTATTCCTTCTGTTGATAGTGGGATCGTCTCGTCGCGGCCGGTGCTGGATAACACTCTGCCGGGCTCATCTCGCTCTTCACGTCGTTTGCAGGAACGTTGGAGCTGTCGCCTTGGTGAGTCTTGGCTCACGATGGGCCGTGATATTGGGTTGGATGAGGTTGTTGAATACAACATGACGGTTCTGGTTGGTAAATTTTCTTATTATGCCATGAAACAATGTGATATTGTCAGCTGGGTTACTCAACAGTGGAGCCCTCTTGTGGGTTATGCGCTGAAGGTGTTTGCATTGGCTCGGGGTTGGTATGGTTTCAAATTTGAAACAGAGGCACAAGCCACTTGCATTCTTGAGAAGCTGTGGTTATATGGGGTGGGCAGTTTGATGCTGCAGCGCTAGCAATCCGATTTTGACCCTGACCATGCTTCCATTCGTCTTCGACACTTATGGGTTCTACTTCCTGGACTCCCTTTGGCACTTTGGAATAGGGGTGCATTTGAGGCTATTGGTAATAGCTTGGGCTGTTTTCTCCATGTTGCGGATGACCACCTCCAGGGCTTCGATAGATGCATGGGTCGGCTTCTTGTTGAGGTAGACACTTCGTTGGGGTTGGTGAATGTGCTACATATTGACTGGCGGGGGCGTAAACTTGCCCAGATCATTGACTATTGGGGTATTCCGTTTCGGTGCTCACATTGTAAGGAGGTCGGTCATTTATGGCGGTAGTGCAAAAAGGGTTCGTCTTACAAGCGGCCGGTGGATTTGGAACCTTTGTGGTCCTCGAATGAAGGTAACAATCATGAGCTTGATGCAAATGGCCCTTTGGATGGTTTCTCCAATAGGCTGCCCCCTCCTGGCGGTCTTGCGACGATTATGATGCGTAAGTTACATGCTAACGATCCCTCCTTTTTCCGTTCCTTGAATGATATGGAAGTTTCGTTTATTAATTCACTTGAACTTAATAATGGGAACTATGTGGGTAGACATACATCCTCTCTGCCCTCTATTAACTCAGACTCTGATGCTGACCGGGATCTTTCTCCTCATATGGTGGATTCGTTGGCGGGGTCAGTTCAGCCCAACTCTCCCCATTCCCTGGATTCTGGTAATGTCGACCGGGATTTATCTGCCCATATTGGAGATCCATTGGATGGGTCCACACGTCCACACCCTTCTCATTCCCCGGCCTCGACAATACTTTTATCTTCTGACTCTAATGCCCCGGTGGATGTCCCGTATTCTGTTGATTGTTGTGGGGGGTTGGATAATATGCCTATTGGGGACGTGCCGCCTGTTACTACATCTCTACCCACTTCATCCTCTACTATCCTCCATATTCCATCATTCTGTGAGGTGGTTAAGAAGGCTCCTATCCCGGTGTATTATAAGAATCGGGCCATTGAACAGTCCTCTGTTGTCCCTGTATGTGATGTGGATAAACCGGGGCCCTCGGGTCCGCCAGCTGATTCATTGCCGATCCCTCTGGTTGACCCTGTTCCCACCTTATCTATGGGTGCGCTCCAAATCGACAAAGGTGCACATTCGGGGGGATTGGCTACGGATTTTTCTCCGATCAAAACTCGTAGTGCTCGCAAATGTAAATCTGTTGCCCCTCCGGGAGGGATCAATGTACATGCTTCTGATATTCGACTTATGTCTCCTGAAACCAGGGCTCTTAGAGGTATCAAAGCCCTTGCCAGGGGTCGCTAATGATTTTTTTCTCCCTTAATATTCGTGGGGTTGGGGGCCTACCCAAACAATTGGCCCTCAAAAGAGCTCTGATTATAAATTGTCCTGATCTGGTATTGCTACAAGAAACTATGGTCTGTGGTGAGAAAGCACGTTCTTTTTTTTGTAAAATTCGTCCTGATTGGTTGGTTTGCACTGTGAATGCAGTGGGACTTTCTGGGGGGTTACTGGCCGCCTGGAATCCAAAGGTTTTGCACCTTAGCCCTTTCTTCACATCGTTGGGTATATTACTATCAGGTAATTCTATCGGTTGTGACAAAAAGATCAATGTGGTGAACTGTTATGCTCCTTATTGTGAGCGTGATGTCTTCTGGAAGCTGGCTGCCTCCGAAAAGCTTCTAGACCTTGAAAATTTGATATTGGCTGGCGATCTTAATTTCTCCTGGAGTGCGGAGGAAATTTGGGGTCCTACTGCCATATTGGACCCAATGGGGGTTTTCTTCCGGGATTTATTCAATACACACCATTTAGTGGATCCGGCTCCTCGCCCGTTGACACCTACCTGGACCAATGGGCACAAAAATGGGGCCTAGATTGCGAAAATAATTGATCGTTTTTTGGTCTCGGGAACACTTTTGGATGGGTTCCAGAAGTTCTGATCCTGGACTTGTAAGACACGTATTAGTGATCACCTGCCAATTATATTTCAGTTTGCCTTTACTGACACCAGTCAATCCTATCCGTTTAAATTCAATTCGGTTTGGTTAAAAGACCCGGACTTCATTCATATGGTTTCCAACCATTGGACTCATGTTGATGTTTCATTGGAGCGATCTGCTATGGATAAATTGGCTGTGAAACTGTGTTCCCTGAAGCATCTTACGATAGACTGGGATAAGCAAAAGAAGGCACAGTTGGTTGTGGATATGGAACTGGTGGAAAATGAACTTGATTCTTTAATAAATCGCTCTATTATTAATGACCTTAACCCCTGTGAGCGGACCCGTCTCTCTTTTCTGGAGGAATGTAAGTTAAATATCCTTCTTATACATTAGGAGTCTTGGCGATTGAAGAGCCGTGCCATCTGGCTAAAAGCGGGGGACCTGAATACAAAATTCTTTCATAAATTTGTTGATTCTCGCCGGATCCAGAATTCCATTTGGGACTTAAATGACCACTCGGGTAAGAGGATTTGTTCTGAACCCGATTTACATATGGAGGTGGTTCGACATTTTTCAGGATATTTACTGTGACCCTAAATCTACAACATTGCCAGAACAATTTAAGGTCATCAAGGAATATCCTCGAATGTTCTCGGCTGAGGAAGGTGATAAAATATATGAGGTTGTCACTATTAAGGAGATTGATAATATTCTGAGGGCCTTTGATAAGGACAAAAGTCTTGGTCCGGATGGATGGACGGTGGAACTTTTTATCACCTTTTTTGATATTATGGGGGAGGATCTGCTAGCTGCGGTGGAAGAATCTTGTCAGTTGGGATTGGTCTCCGGAGCTATTAACTCTACATATATTGCACTTATTCCTAAATCCTCACATCCGGATAATTTTAATGACTTCAGACCCATCGCCTTGTGCAATATGATTTATAAAATTATCTCTAAGGTTATTGCTCGGAGGATTAAACCTATCCTGTCTAAATTTATATCTGCTGAGCAATATGGTTTTTTGGAGGGCCGTCAGATACTGGATGCGGTGGGGGTTGCCCAGGAGGTGTTTCACAGTATTAATCAACGTCACTTGAATGCTTTGGTCCTCCAACTTGACTTGATGAAGGCATATGACCGTGTGGATTGGACCTTTCTGAGGCTGCTTCTCATTCAGATTGGGCTCCCTTGGCAGGTGATGAAATGGATTCTGGCTTGTGTTAGTTCTGTCAACTATGCTGTGCTTATAAATGGTAAACCTTTTGATTTCTTTAAGGCCTCTAGGGGGCTTCGTCAGGGCTGTCCACTCTCGCCCTTATTATTTCTGCTAGTTATTGAGGCACTGAGCCTATCTATTCACAAAGCTAGATTGGATGGACACATTTTGGGTATTAAGGTGGCCCGGGCCATTTCTGTTACACATTCTCTATTCGTGGATGATGTGATGCTTTTTGGTATGGGCTTGGTGGCAGAATGGTGGCAGTATAAAAAAATCCTGGATTTGTTCTGCAATGTTACTGGTATGCTGGTCAACTTTCACAAATCTCCCTTCATTCACTCGGGTTTGGTGGAGGATATTAAACTTGAGATCGCCTCTTTCCTTCCGTTTGATTTCAAGCTATTGAATCAAGGTACTAAATATCTGGGATTCTTTATCAAGCCGTGCGATTATCACTCCACGGACTGGACTTGGCTACTGAGGAGATTTGAAACACGTACTGGGCATTGGTGTCTGCGTTATTTGTCTTTGGGTGGCAGACTCACGTTGGCTAAATCGGTCCTGTAGAATCTTGGGGTGTACTGGTTTTCATTATGCAAGATCCCCAAATCAATCATTCATCGTTTAAGGCGATTGTTCTTCAATTTTCTTTGGTCAAGGGGATCGGAATCAGAGAAAATCCATTTGATTAGCTGGAGCACGCTGGCTACCCCCTGGGAATTGGGGGGGTGGGATGTAAAAAACTTGGAATTGTTTTTTGATGCGCTCCACACTAAAAGCCTTTGGCGTGCTCTCTTTGCTGACTCGATCTGGTGTCTGATCATTCGTGCTAAATATCTTAAAACCTGCTCTGTGGTTGACTGGTTTCGCAGGGGCCGCCCGGTTGTTTCAGGTGTCTCAAATGTTTGGAATGGACTGATGGGCTCATTTTCTATTATCTCGAATTGGCTTTCATGGTTTCCTGGCGATGGTAGGAATATTCGGCTTGGCATCGACCCTATCCTTGGAGGCTCGCCTGCTTTTCGTTTATCTCCATTTTTGTTGGCTATTCTACATGTGAAAGGTTTGTTCAGATTATTGCATGCGGCTATATGGCCGCGGGAGGGTGGTCGTCGTTCGACATGAATCACTGCTCAGCAGCTTGGACTTCAGGGAACTTGATTTTTGAATGGTCCGAATACACCCGGTTCCTAAATTGGGGGAATATACAATTGTCTGATGCCCCAGACAAATTAGTGTGGTCATGGGACCTAGCACATGGATCTGTATCTGCTAAACTTGCTTATAATTCATTATTTGCTGGTATGCATTTGCTCGGGAAGGGATGGCATAAGTCACTTTGGAAACTTGATATCCCGCTGAAAATTAAATGTTTCATCTGGCTGGCTATGAACAATCGGATCTTGACTTGGGACAATCTGTGCCACCGGGGTTTTGCTGGTCCTAACAGATGCTTTTTGTGCTTCTCTCAGGTTGAATCGGTTGATCACTTATTTTGCAATTGTAGATTTGTTCGGAACCTCTGGCTGTTGATTTGTACTTCGTTTGGTGGGAATTTGATTTGGCGGTCCAATTCTTTTCAGCACTGCATGGCTACTTGGTTGAATGGCTCGTCCGATTTTGTCTCCCTTCCATGTTTTATGGTCTAGGAGGTCTGGCTGTCGTGGAACCGCGAGGTGTTTGAGATTATCCCGCCTTGTTTGGAACGATTTGCTTGTAGAATTGTTGCGGCTTTTGATGGAATATCGGAGATTATTTGTTGTTCCGGCCCATGCTCAAATTCTTCCTTGTCGTCGCCGTTTCAACCCGCCAGTTTTGGTCTACCCATGTGGTTTTTTTGATGGTGCATCGGACTGGGGTTCGGGCTCTTGTGGCGTGGGTGTGATATTACACCTCTCTATCTGTTACTATTTTCGTATCTGGATGCATTTTGGGATTGGCACAAATACCCGTAGTGAGCTATGTGCTCTTTGGTTATTATTACTATTTGCCCGTCGCCTTGAGGTCTCGTCCCTGGTGGTGTTTGGGGACTCTCTCTCCATTATCTCTTGGGTTCTGAAATTTGCCCCATTGGATGTTATGATACTTTCCTTTTGGAAGGATGATATTCGCTCAGATATCGATGGTTTTGAGCATATACATTTTGCTCATGTATTCCGGGAATGCAATCAGGATGTGTATTTTCTCTCCAAGTTGGCATTGACATCTCCTGATGGTCTCATTTTTTGGGAGGTGTGGCGGGATGAATGTCTTATCACACATGGTTCTTTGGATGTTCCCTGAGTCCATTTGTTGGACTCTTCTATTTTTTGCTGACTTTTTTCTGTTTATGATCTTTTTTCTCTTGCAGGCACTTAGTTATTTGGGATATCCAACATCTTGTTGGATCCATTGGCTCCTGTGGGGGTTGTCATACTTTTTGATCGGCTTTATTATTATGTTATTTACTGGAGGGGTTGGTCCCTTCTTTTGTTGTTTTATTATGGACTTGATCGTCGACATATATGTTATTTCCCTCTGTTATTGGGGATGGTGGTACGGGGTACCTTTCCTTTGATATTTGGACTCTATGTATGTAACCTATGTTCTGGGGATTAGTCCTTTGGATGATTTGGATGGGACCACTTGACATTATGTGTATGGAACTATTTACTATTTCGATTATTAATAGTAAGTTATATTTTACTTGGAAAAAAAAAAGGTTCAAAACCCTAACTTATGATATTATAACATATATGTTATATTGCATCATATCTCTAAGTTCGTATGAACTTTAAAGTCACGCTCCATGTCGATTATGTTAACATTTATCATACAATAGTTATATATTTCCGAGTTGAATCGTATCCTAGAGTCATGGAATAACATAGGAAGACCTTTCATAGTTTACACATATTTCTTTTATCACCCCAAATGTTATGTCGTAACAATGGTTTATAATATTGTATAGAACAATATATCAAAGTGTATATAGTCTCGAGATATTTAATTCTGGACTTAAATATTAAGAGCTAGGACTTAAGTATAAGTCTTTTAACAAGGCTATAAGTATCACTACGGTTACGAAGGAGATAGCCCTTACCTAGCAGACTATGTTTGTGACCCTTGTAATCTTTGATCGTGATATTACAAACTCTGTTAGTGAAACTATAACATTAAATAGTTTTGGTATAGTATTCATTCGGAAGATTCAATGACTTTTAGATTAGCATGAAGACTGACCGATGCTATGAGTTTTTACTATACTCTCTCTTTTAAACATTTAGTGACTTGCGATACATATATTACATCAATGATAGAAAGATATTGATGACATTATAACTAGCTAGTACAGTAACAAAACCATCAGCATATTGACATTTTTAAACATTATGGAGTTGTCAGACATTAGCTCAAAATGGTAAGTGTAGTATTTAAACCCATACCTGCTCACTTCTGAAGAGTCACAACATAAATTATAAAATTCTATTTATTTATGACATTGAAATTGAATTTCACGTACTTCATTCTTACCTGTCATCTGCACATAGGACATTCAATAAGCTTTAGCGTTGCAGCTAAGTAAGCTCCAGGGTACCTCGTAGGACACCCTTATGCAACAGAGACAAACAATCAGTATCATTGCAAGAAGAAAATAGTGCCGCATCAAACTACCAATCATTTAGTACTTTTGTTATCATCATCAGGGTTATTAATTAGATGTCAAACTGTCATTATCATTATGCTGCTAAATCAGAAATTAAAGCATGTTTAGTATTAATAACTCCATAATTAATGCTACCGCAATCTCAATTTATTATTTCCGCAACTATTATATTCAAATTAATGCTGTTATCAAAAGTTTAAAATTTTTATGAAATTTCGAGATGTTACATCTGGTATGGGGTTCAAGAGCCTTGAATGAGTTCTCAAATCAACAAGTGAGTCCTTTGTAAGGATTCTTTGTAGGTATGTGAGTGGGATATGGTAATTGAGCCTTCTCATGCTCAAGTTCCATGACAACACCTAGAAACGAGGAGGTGTTTGGCCTAGGAGTTGGATATAGGTGCCATTAAAATATTTTTTGCATTGTAGATGGGTGTTAGGTCCTCTACCATGAATGTGGTAGGGAAAAAACAACCCCATGGCTTACACATAATGTATTAGGCTTAAGTTCCATTAACACATCCTCAAACCATCACATGAGATCTGGGATGGGATGGAGGGCCTTAACCATCTTGAAAGAATGAAAACAAATGTCACTTAAGACCTTATTAAAGATGATTGAGCTCAGACATTTAAAGTCATTGCATGAGAATAGGTTGTTGTTAATGATCTTACATTTTTCCATTGACTAGATTTTTTTTCGGCGAGTTTTGGCTCCAAGAAAGTTTGAATTGCTCCAAGAAACCGTTAAACCCCAAGCAGGAAGGATCTAAGACCTTCACGCATAGAGAATTCGACCCCGAGGGCAGGGACTATTCAGGAAAACGCATGGATCTGTGTAAATATTTTTTTGATTAGGGAAAGGTGAGCGATGGTGGATTGAGCGAGCTCCAAGAACTTCAAGAAACCTCTAAAAGAGGATCAGCGGGCTCTGAAAGGGAGAGACAGGTTTGTTCCCACTCAGTTAGGCTCTCCATGATTGAAGGCCATCCCAGGGATTCTGATCCAAGCAGAGATGGTGGATGGAGGGGGCCCCAAGGCCCTCCCTCCCTTGCCTGAAATTGCTGCTTTCCAGAAGCTAGTGGCAGCCTGTGGAAAACGAAATCCGAGTGAGCAACAGCAGAAATTCGTTAAAAGAATGGCTAGCATACCTACTGTCGACCTACCAACAGAAGAACCGTGCAGATCAGCTCTGAATCTGGCAAAAAGAGGGCGCATAGGGCAGTTCACTGGCCTTTGGCCATCCCCTAAAGCAGTGGATAACTGGGTGCAAAGAAACTGGAGAACATTGACCCAAGATGACATCAGCAGTCACCTAGTGGGTAAGGGTTTCTTCATTTTTGTTTTTGCCAATGTAGAAGACATAAACTTAATATTCAGGAATGGACCTTATTTTATGGGTCCCCAGGGTCTATACTTGAATAAATGGACACCGGATTTTGATCCGACGCAATACGTGCCCTCGGTTGTCCCAGTCTGGGTCCGCTTGCCTCATCTACCCCTGCACTGCTGGAATCCAAAATCGCTGGAAGCTATAGGGAATAAGCTGGGAAATTACATTGACAAGGCAAAGAGGAAGGATCAGTACACTTGTGCAAGAATCTGTGTGGAGGTGGATTTGGAAATAGGGCTGCCTGAAGCAATAAAACTCACAGTGGCGGAGTAGACGTACATTCAAGAGTTAGATTACGAGCAGTTACCATTCAAATGTCGATTTTGCCATGGGTATGGACATTTTTCCAGGCATGGCAAAAATAAGGGAGAGGAGGAGATAGAGAATGTAAAAGGCAATCAATGGACCCTAGCTCAGAAACCAATAGCAGCAAAACAAGTCAGCAGACCAAAAGGCAAAGGAAAGTCTACGGAAAATGAAGGCCAATCCTCTAGACAGTCACAAGGTGAAGGGAACTCAGGACCACCAAGGATTGAGGCATCCAAAAATCCATTCGAAAGCCTCAGAATTCCAGAGGAATCACTAGTATCAATAGCAAAAGAGGTTGAACAACCCACCTCAATTGCTGAAGACGAATCCCACGAAGAAAGCGCAGCTCTTCAGGATGGATCTCCTATTGGAGTTACGAGCCCTCTCTCATATGCTGAAATGATAAGAAAGAAGTCTCTGGAGACTTTAGGCTCTTCGGAAGATGAGACCTTTGAGAGACCATCGAAAAGAGTAGGGAGAAAATCTCACCGGGAGACAAGGGCAGAAGAAACGGAGAGGCAAAAAATGAAAGGCAGCCAATCAACAATTGAGGTGTCAATTGGTAGAAATACCAGAAATAGACCTCCCAAGGGAGGAGCTGCACCCTCATCAGCCAGTAAGTAATGCGTTTCGTCTCTTGGAACTGTCGAGGACTGGGGAACCCATTAAAAGTAGAAGCAGTAAAAAAATTGGTGAAATCCGAGTCTCCTGAAATCCTCATGCTCCAAGAGACAAAAATTGAAGGGGAATCTCTCCTCCTCCTTAGTAAGATGAATTGGAAAAAGAATGCTGGGAAAGCAGTCAGTGCTAGGGGTTCCTCCGGGGGCTGGCTACCTTGTGGAAGGAGGATATTTTCCATCTTGAAAGTTCCCATGAGACTCAGCATTGGATATACAACGACCTCAGACACAAGGTGAATAAATTGTCCTTTGCACTTGTCAATTTATATGTCCCTGTTCATTATGCTGAAAAGAGAGAATGTTGGCACTCTATGTCTGCCTTCCTAGATCAAGATCCCCACGGAACATAATACTTGCTGGTGACCTCAATCTTGTTTTTGAATCAAAGGAAAAACGTGGTGGCAACAACAGTAGAGATCAGAACCTTCCGCTGGTCGAAGATATCCTTCAACACTGGGATTTATTAGATATTAAACTGAAAAAAGGTCTATATACTTGGACCAATAATCGCGTTGGGGATCATCATATATCTGCTCGACTGGACAGATTCATAATTCAGAGCTCCTTTTTGCTGGAAAAAAGGATTATTTCCTCAAAAATTTTACCAAAATTGACATTGGATCAAAAGCCTATCTTGTTGCAGTTTGAGGAGGAAAAAAACCTGGGACCTATCCCCTTCCGGTATAATCCCTTATGGGATGATAGAGATGGGTTCAAGGAAACTGTCCACACTGCCTGGAAAGCTCCTGTTCAAGGTTCTCCCAGCTTTGTTTGGGAGCAGAAAATTAAAGCTACCAAAATGGCTTTAAAATCTTGGATAAAAAATCCTACTGTCACTCCCACGAGCTGTAGAAAACAGACTTTAAATCAGCTTGTAGAATTGCAACATGAAATGGAGTCCAAAGAAGTAACTCATTCTGCCCTGCATAAGGAACAAGTGGCCCAAAGTCTTTCTCTTCAATCTTTTAGGCAGGAGGAAGAACATTGGAGACTAAAATTGAGAAGCCTTTGGATGAAGTCGGGAGATAAAAACACACCTTTCTTTCATAAACAATACAAAGCAAGACTCTCTCGTAATCACTTAGATGAAATCACTGCTTCGGATGGGACGCTCCACAAAGAAATAGCTCAGTTAAAAGAGGTAGCAACTTCTCATTTTCAGGAACTCTTTACTAAAAAAGGAAATGACACGGAGGATGAATTTCTTGAATTCCTCAATAATATCCCGAAATTGGTAGGGCAGAGTGATAATGTTGGCCTCTTGAAGCCCTTCACAGAAGTTGAAATTAGCAATGTTATTTGGGCAATGGAGCCGGACAAAGCCCTGGGTCTTGATGGCTTTTCCATACATTTTTACCGAATTTGCTGGAATTTAATCAAGGTGGATCTACTCCGTATGATTAGGGGCTTCCACCAAAAAGCCAAGGTTGGAGGCAGCATCAAACCTACGTTTTTGGCTTTAATCCCTAAAGAATCAAATCCTGGAACCTTCGACAGGTTTAGGCCTATCTCGTTGTGCAATGCATCCTATAAAATTCTCTCTAAGCTCATTGCAAATAGAATCAAGCCATTGCTGGGTAACCTCATCTCCTCCAGTCAGGGTGGGTTCGTGAAAGGTCAGAACATTTTGGATAATGTGACCATAGTGTAGGAAACCATCCACTCCAGCAATCAACGGAAAGAACAACAGATGATTATCAAGCTTGACATGGCTAATGCCTTTGATCGGGTAAGGCATTCCTTCTTGTTTCAAGTTCTTCTAGCATTTGGTTTTAGTCCTGATTTTGTAAGGTTGATCAAAGCTTGTATAGGTAGGCCTTGGATAGCGCCATTAGTGAATGGTAGACCTGCCAATTACTTCCAATGTACTCGGGGAATAAGGCAGGGTTGCCCTCTGTCCCCATTCTTATACATTCTGATGGTAGATTCCCTCAGTAGAAAGTTGAATGCAGAAAAGGTTGCAGGAACCATTCCATGTATAAGAGTTACGAAAGATCTAGATCCCATTAATCACTCCTTATTCGCAGATGACTCACTACTCCTGGGAGGAGCTTTTGTCAAAATTGCAAGGGTCTTCAATGATGTAATTCAAAGTTTCTGCAGCGTGTCTGGAGCTCTTCTCAATAAGCGAAAATGTGCAGTGTATGGTTGGAATGCGAATCATGCTACCATTCAACGTATAGCTCATTACTTAGGCTTTACAGGCCATGCAGATTGGGATTCTCTTAAATATCTGGGCCTGCCATTAACCCTGGGCACTACCAAGGCGAGTCATAGGCTTGAAGTAATAAGCAAAATAAAAACCAAAATTATAGCCTGGGGAGGACAGTGGCTTACTAAAGCTGGGAAATTAATTCTCATAAAATTCGTTATCTCTTCTCTGCCTCTCTATCAATCTGCATCCTATTGGCTCCGAAATTGATTGCTCTGCAGGTTGCAAAGCTCATAAGAACCTTCTTGTGGCAAGGTGGTAATGGGAATCATAAAAAATTCCATTTAGTCGGCTGGGACGTAGTGAAAAAACCTTTTGCTGAAGGAGGTCTGCATGTCGGAGATCCAGGGCTTGCGAATCTGGCTCTAGGGGGAAAGATACTGTGGAAGATTTTTTCCACTCCCAATCACCCGATCAGCCAAGTGCTAATTAAAAAATACCTGCACAATGTGTCTGAATCCAGCATGGATAAAGCGGTAGCCATTAAAGGCACAACGATGTGGAGATTATGCAGCCATGGATGGGAATTTTTTAAAAATGATCTCTATCGCATACCAGGAAATGGGAATCAGACTTCTCTTTGGAATGATAAAATTATGGGTCACCCTCCTCTCAGCCAGAATTCGGATTTCCACGAGCTACGTGTGTGGCTTAAACAACGTGGCGGCATTAAGCTATCAGATATCTCAATTTGGGATCAATTTGGCAATTGGCAAGAATGGAACATCCCCAAGCCACCGGATGGGATGTTAGAGCAAGTAAATTCGCTTCTGATAGCTCTCAACGGCTTATCTTTGGTTCATATTAGCAACAGGGATAAATGGGGTTGGGGCAGGACAGGAGAATACACAACCGACCTTGGTTATGAAGCTCTCCAAACGCAGCATCCTCAGCCACAATCAAACGCTATTTGGCAGCATGTATGGACTTCATTTGGTATCCCCAAAATTAATTTTTTTAACTAGATTCTTTTGCACAACAGAATCTTGACAGGTGAGAACTTGGTAAAACATGGAATATTAGGACCCCACATATGTGCACTTTGCCATACAGCTGAGGAAACAATCGACAATGTGTTTATCGACTGTCCATTTATGCAGGAAGTGTGGCAGCTTGCATTGCATGGACTCTTGGTTCATACTCCAGCTCATTACACTGTTGTTTTCTTATTTTCCACATGGTCAGAACGTTATCCCCGGAAGATTAAAAGTAAATCCTTATGGTCCAAGATATGGCAGGAAGTCCCAAAATACCTCTATTGGGAAGTCTGGTTAGCCAGAAATGAAGCCACTTCCAAAACAAAGTGAGTACCCCAGCAATTGTTGTGGCAAAAGCTAAGGCTTTTCTATTGGAAACAGTAGAGAATTATCCCTTTAAGCAAAATCATAAGCTTCTTCCTGCAGAGATCAGTTGGATCGGAGACCCAAAGAAGTGTCCTAGGAACAAGATTTATGTTTGGCCTATTAGAAATCCTGAGTGGAGGCTACGACACAACGCTTCTGAATTCTGTCAATGGTGGAAGAATCAAAGGAAAGACACTATCTTTTTTGACGGAGCTTCTAAAGGAAATCCAGGGAGAGCTGGCGCAGGAGGGGTATTCTATGTTGCCGATGGTCTTTTAAAAGGCAGTTTCAGTTGGGGGATAGGTCAGGGTACTAACAATTAGGCTGAACTATTAGGCCTCCTCAAAGCATGTCAGATAGCACATGGAAGTGAAGAGCAGGATATTCAAATATTCGGAGATTCAGAAATTCTAATTAAACTCTTAAACACTGATGGACATTTCAATAATGCGGTGTTAAACAAGACTCTGCAACGAGTTCGACAATTGCTGCAACAATTTAACTCTGCCTCTTACTACCACATTCTCCGCAGTCTAAATCAGGAAGCTGATTATAGGGCCAATGTAGGCTGCCTTTTAGCACCTGCAGATTTGATTTAGAATGATGGTAATCCTATTCGGTCTCCCATTCTGTAAGATGGCAGCCCCTTGTATCTTGGCATTGGTAGGAATTGGACCATCTCTGAAAATTGAGTTTATTGATATTGTTTGATGGGTTGTTTAGGTGCAAGCCCAACCAAGTATCCTTTTAATAAAAAATTTAACCGTTCTTGTGAAAAAAAAAAAAAGATGATTGAGCTCAAGATCCTTGAACCATCACACATGAACTTTGTAGGGGGTCTTTGGACTTCGAGTGGGATACATGCACCATGAATAAGTTTTGTGTACTAGAAATGTGTGTCAAGGCATATAGACATGGTAAGGAGTGAAACAATGGCTGTAATCCCTAATTGAACCTTATTGATCACAACCACCATGAATAACACCTATAAACCATGACATGAGCACTCTCTAGGGAGTTTTTGGCATCCGAGTTAACTATGGGTGCCATTACAAGGTCTTGTGAAACATGGATGGGTCTTGGTTACTCAACTGAAGTCAAGGGAGGGAAATAAGAGCATCTATCCCTACATCTTGCTTCTCAAGCTCATAACCACCACATTTGACCTTTGTTGGTTGTCAATCGCCTCCGAGGGTTTTGTGTGCACCATGACTACGTTAATTGTGACCCAATAATGGGTCTTGAGGTCTAATCAAAGTAATGGGAGGACAACAAGGGCCTTGTTCCCTAAATGATGCTTCTCGGGATCAATCATTAGAAAAAACACATAAAATCCACAAAACATTCCCTCTCCTAGGGATCTTTTGACTAAGAGTGGTTTACTAGGGGGAAATATGATGTTTTTAGCAAGACTCATGGGTCATTTGTCTTAACAATGGTCAAGCAAGGATAACAAGGGCCTTGGGAATTTAACAAATCTTCTTAAGCTTCATTGTTGAGAAATGAATTGAAACACCACATAGGACCTATAGGATATTTTGCCTCTAAGTGGGATATGGATACCATTAATTGACTTTGGGAAATAGTAATGGGACTAGGGGCCTAGATCATGGCCAGAAAAGAAAACAATGGTATAACTTAGGAAAATGATCCTTCTAGGCCTTAAGTGCTATAAATAAGGCTTGCGACCACAACACATACTCTCTTTGTGGGGCCATTCACCTATGAGTGGTATTCTAGGTGGAAGTAGGTGATTTTGCACAAAGGGGATGGTCTAGGGACATTGACTATGCTTGAGAGGGGAAAATAGGTCCTCTGCCCATAAAATAAGGTGTAAGTGCTAAATATTTCCTTTTGAAACATGTCAAGGTGAAGGATTTTTACATGGTTCTTACTTTATGTAACAATAACACACATGCATTATTAAACCATGCATGTTCTCGTGAATTAAAAAAATTAGGCATGGTTATCTTTTTTTTTGTATGTGTTAGCTGAGTTGGATGCTTTGGTTTTAGTTTCAAATTAACAAACTCAGTGGTTTAGGTTGCATAATAAAAAACATACTCATACTCATTTTTCCAACTCCTAATTATTATCTCCGATTTCGACAATATTTTTAAATATGGTCCACACACACATATAATTTTTTATTTTTTACTATCATAATTCTAAAATAGATAGGTCTTTTGTTTATGGTGTAACTTTTTGTTGCCTCACCCATTTGGAAACAAGTTGATGCACAAGTACAAGCCAAGACCTACACACTAAACCAAATTAATGGATTATGGTAAGGCTTCACCCAATTTTAATGCTTGACCTCTTAATTTTAGGGCTTCACTTATTTATTAATTTTAAAAATATATAAATTTGACATAACAAATATGCAAAAATACTAGTGCACAAGCATTAATGTCTTAACATGAATGCATGCACTATATTTTAGAGGAAAGGTAACATACCAATCTTAGAAAAACATGACTGCTAACGTTGGCTTGTATTGGCCACTAAATTCCAAGCAAACTTATTGGGAGATCCTACATCAAACTCATGACTACTCGAGCTAATCCTTGGGCTAATGTTTTTCATGCTTTATAAACAATTGTGATACTCAATAATTGTGGTCATTATATAAACAATTGTAAAACATTTGTTTATAGAGTATGACTCTCATTATGATGACAATTTTAGTAATTAAACCAATCATTTTTAGGAATTATGTATAGACAATGAGGTATTTGTGGATTCCTTACAATGCATTTGTAGATTCTGTATGTACAGTTAATGTATCTTTGTAGCTACAATTTATTGTGTGGAATTTATGCAAAAGAGTTTCAGAAGTATAACTGTCATTGATTTGGATGGATAGAATATTTAGAATGGGAGAATGAGAAGCTTGGTTAATTATTTTATATATGTAGTTATATTTATTAATTTTCAATGTTGTGTTGGAGTGTATATGGTATAAATATTTCTAGTCATTTTTCATAAATCATTTGATTAAATCATGGTATTTCCACACAGGTTGAACAACTTAAGAAACTGCTCATACAAACAGATCATAGATCAAAACATTGATGTTTTACAACTAAAACCTTATGAGAGGGAAACAATCCACGACCCCATCCATGCTCTTTAAATAGAGATCATGGACCAATCGAGTGTTAATCCACAGATCAATAGATATTAAGATTGAGGTGAAGATGAACTGTGAGATATAGAACACATCGTGGCCATTGGATTACACAAGTACAAATGCATACAAAAGAAACACTCTTTACCTAAAGACACATTAAACCAAGTTGATCTTAACTCACTCCTAAGTCTTTAAATATCCTAACGTGATCTATCTTAGGATGAGATGTTAATTCGTATTTAATCAATGATGAGAAAAATCATATTATTATGTTTATTTTTTTTCCCAATATGGAATGCTTATGGTATTTGATATTTTTGATCATTTTCACATGAACAATGATGAGATTACACAGAAAGTGTGAATAATACTCAAACTTTGACAATCCTTGTCCCCTTTTTTCATATTTCCCTACCATGAATCTGCAAGGCTTGTTGCAAGCATTAATGATCTACCCAATTATGAATTAGGATGGTTTCTACTCAAGAAAATTATGAATTAAAAGACATTGTATTCCAGAAAAAGAAGTTTGAAGACTACACATTATGTCTCCACCCAAATCCAAGAGACTTTCCATAATCAAAGGAATATATGAAGCTGCCCCCCTCATATGAGGGTTGGTGGAGATAGATTATGTGGAATAAAAAATATTTTCTTACAAGTGCAAGAGTTTTAAACTTAGGTTGGGTAATCCCTAAAGATCTGCCTTAACCATCCAATATAACTCATTGATACTTGAGTTTCAAACTATTCTGATTTAAAATATTAAAATATTAAAATAGAATAGCTTTTATAATGTTGTTAAACATTATAAAAAATATAATTTAAATTAAAAAAAATCAAGATGTTATATTATCACTTATCTTATAAGTATTTTAATTAAAATTAAAATGTTTTGGTTTCAAAGTTCTCATTTGATGCATAAAAAAGTTTTTTCAAATTGAAATGTTCACTCCATAAAGCAAAATTAATTCATAATTTTCATATGAAAAGATTACACATCCACATATAATGGATCAAAGCTTATCCCATGTCCTTCAAAAATAATGGTGCATTATTGTTTTATTCTTTAATTATAAATGAGATTAGGAGGTTGGAGTTGAAAAAATTGTTGCACCTTGCCCTTGACATGGAAAAATTGTTGGCCATTATGTGGGACATCAAAGCCTACCCTATTTTGGGTGGAGTGCCTTCAAAAAATGTCTTTGAAACCATCAAAAACTCATTATAGATTCCTAGCATAATGAAGGGAGTTATTATTTCCATCTCAGCCTATAAAGACTTTAGTCCGATGTCCAATGCTATTAGAGAGGGACACTAGAATATCTTGATCAATCTCATTGATGCCCCCAATGGGAATATAGATATGGCTTATAATGCCATACTGATTGACATGTTTTTGTTGTTTTGAACAATTGATCTATTGCTCTGATTCTCTTGATTTCTAGTAATGTGGATTTTTATCTTGTTTTACATGAATTGGGACATTAGGGTTATGTTATTGTGATTGTGTTGTCTGGGGAAACAATGCACTCCTTGCTCTCAAACTTTAGGATATTTGTGTGTGATTGGCATAATGTTGCCAAATTTTAAGGTTTTGGAATGATTTCGAATTCAATTAAGAGATCTTGACAATGCATTTCACCAAGCACTCTTTGATTGGCGAAGCAAATCAATATAAT
This sequence comes from Larix kaempferi, assembly GCA_027924585.1. Lineage (NCBI taxonomy): Eukaryota > Viridiplantae > Streptophyta > Pinopsida > Pinales > Pinaceae > Larix > Larix kaempferi. The sequence continues at coordinate 2,979,865 of BSBM01000258.1, forward strand.
CAACCCAATCCAAGGAACAACAATGGTCAAGTTTTTGATGAAATGATTGCATGCCAAATGTTTGACGAAATGATTTGATTTCAAGTGTCTGTAGATAATCCTACTCAACAAGTGTTTGGTGAAACCTAGGTTATAAGCGCTAGTTTTTAGATTATGGTTAAATATTTCCTTGATAAAACCATACTATTGTGGATTAATTATATTGATTATGTGGTAGATATAAAAAAGAAATTAACATTCATGAAAGGGATCCATCTTGGTGGTTGCATAATGCCTTTTTTAAGGCAAATAAATTGTTGATAATGAATAGTTGTCGAGATATGAAAATGCCAAAGATTCAACTCTGACTTTGGTTCTTTGCATACATGATGGAGTAGTGGGTAATGGTGGACTGTCATCCTCAAAAATTATTTTTTTAAGAATATGGCTCGGAATAAACCATGTATTTCAAGAACTTTGAACCCTCATACGTCTAATGTGTATATTGTGGAGAAATTGGTTGGGGTGCCTAAAATGAGTCTTTGAGTTGGTTGTTATAAACTTGCTTTCATTCTACCATTCCTCTTTAGTAACATGCAGGTTCAATGGTTTATGGCATTCTACTTAAGATTCACATCAATGAAATTTTTCAACATGGACAAAGCATTGTGAGGTTTATCTATGCTCTAAGGGTTTCTTTATTGTTTAGTTTGAAAACCTTCTTGATTATTAAAGAGTTTTAGAGGAGGGCCCCTAGTTTTGTGGCATAGTAGGTATTTTTTGTTACCCCTCGATTCCTCACTTTTGATCCTTCAACTATGTCTTTAACAAAAATCCCTGATTAGGTTAAGCTCCGAAATCTACCCCTTCATTTGTGGAATTTATTAGTTCTTTCAAATATTGGCAATACTTTGGGTAGTTGCATCCAAACAAATCTAGAGTGGATTGAACTAGGTCTTTCCACATATGTTAGAACATGTGTGAAGATTGACATAATCTAGTGTCTACCAGAAAAAATGTTCCTACAAAGGACACATTTTATATGGGTTTAGGTTCTGGATTATGAAAATACATATTTTCGGTGTTGGCTTTGCCAACAACCAAGGCATCTTGAAGATTCTTGTTCTCATGCACACTTCTTCTCGAAAAGGAACAAAGGACATAAACCTAAACCAAAAACATGACAAACATGTGAGCAACTATGTTTGAAGGATGAAGTAGGTTAGAACGATGTCAATCCACATTCTACTATTCCAGAGAACAAGGAGAACATTGTTTGTCAAAAAGTGTTGAATGATGATAGAGGAGAAGAAATGAATATTGACCTTTCTTCCTCAAGGGTGCTAGTTGTAAATGAAGTTGCTTCAGGGGGGATGAAAAGGAATTCATGAATTTGACACCTATGATTTAGATAAGGAATTGATTCCCTTCCTGCATCCTAACTTAATGATTTTGAATTATAGTTAGTCATCGTGGACCCTTCTTTTTGGGGGTGGGATGTGGTTAAAACGAAAAAAAATGTATGATAGAGGATTATTTATCATAGGTATACAAATGACATGTACATTATTTATGTAATATTATTTTTGTCTATGTAGTACAGCCTTGAAAATTGTAATTTCTATTCAATTTTTAAATAAAAATAACTTTTTTTTCTTTGAACCCCCAATTCGGGTGCATGAGCGAGGATAATGGGTGTCAAGAGGGCCCCAACCTAATGACACGTAAGCCACTTTCGTCACCACCAATTAACATAAATAGTATGATATAACAATTGGGAGATCATACAGACAACATGCCCATGCCCTCCCACAATGTGATGGCGACATAGCACATGTAAGCGGATTTGGATAGAGATTTGGGTAGGGTTATGGTGTGGAGTTATTATTGATGGTGGCCAAGGTTATAGAGGGAAAGAGTAGCCGTGCTTTGCTCCTTATGAGGAAATTGACAAACCAAAGCTCTGGTACGACCATAATAGAAGTCAAAGGTGCATTTGGGAGAGGTTATCCAAGATTGCAATACAAGGAAAAGACCTTTTAGTAGAGGTTTTTGTGGATGCTCCTCTAAAAAGAGCCCAAATATCCGTTTATAGAGGAGGTTGCTAGTGGAGGCAAGCAGGTGGATGTTTTTTTATAGTGCTTTTGATAGCTACAACTGCATTGGTGTGCACTTAACAAAGAAGCACCGGTGCATCAAAGAACACAGTGCACCGCTATCCAAAACCTTTGTTCAGTGCAGCATAAATTGTTTTTTTTGAATTTCCTCCTAAAACACGCATCGGGGCGTTTCAAATACCATAACACACTGGTGCGTCAACATACATAATGTACCAATTCCAAACACAAATACACACCCATGGTTGGAAAAACATGTTTTTAAAATCATAACTGGTGTGTTTCAAATACCCTAATGCATTGGGGTGTCCACATAAATAACGCATCAATTACAACCACAAAAGAAATGCCTCCTTGGTTGGAAAAAATATCTTTTTTTAAAAATATATATGGTTCGTTCTAAATAGAATAATGTACCGGTGCGCTAATTTCCTCCATGCGCCGAATTCAACATTCCTTGTTAATTAGTGCTTGAAAAAATGTTTCCCCTGTCATTCCCTAATGGTATGCTCGTAGCTAATGAATGCACCGAGGCATGCCAACTTAGGGTGCACCGTTGTGGGGTAAAATTAAACTGCTAGGACGGAAACTATTTTATTTTTATAATGATTAATGGTGCATTTATGTCTCTAAAACACACCGAGGAGTCGTTAACTTGAGAGCACCGGAGTAGGGTAAAATAATAAAAAATACATATGACACACTATTTTTATATTTTGATTACCGGTGAGTTATAATATATGGACTACACAAGTGCTTCTTTTAATGAAGAGCACCAAAGTAGGGTAAAATTCAAAAAAATCAGAGGAAATACTATTTTTATTTTTTTAATCCATTAACAGTGTGTTTTCCTCTTACAAATGCACTAGTGCATCCTGTACTGGGGCGCGCCGTAATAGGGTAAAATAAAAAAAAATTACCACACCGAAAAATCATTTTTACCACTCTTTAGTGCTGCAGACCACCTAAGCACTAGTGCTACTCTTGACTCATTGAAGCGTCCTACCATTGGTGCTCTCTTATGGTTGGATTTCTCCCGTCCTTTGCTTCCTACGTGGGTTTTGAATTTTTCCAAATGGTGGGAAAATTTCGTTCTTTTGTGTTTGTGGAAACCATGCCTCCCCAACACATAATTGTCTAGATAATATCTTTGTTACCTTCTAATTAAATTTTTTAGTGGATTGAAATTTGAAATTCACTTAGAATTTGCCGTTTTTAATAAAATTATTTAAAATTTATGCACGGTGCATTTGAACTATTCGGCTCGCACTAGACTGTTCGATGCCCCTTGTATATTTATAGGGTGCACTGCTAGTGGTGCATGTTTTTTTTATTACCACATAACACACCATCTTACTGCTGCTTTCCATATTAATGGATGCATGCGTCTCACTAAAAAAAAATTGTACTATATTTTGTGGTGCATGTCATTTAGAATGTCGCACCTTATATGGTGCGTAGTCGTAATTAACACTCACCGGTTCTAATATGTAATAAGCACACTGTTCCGCTAGTGCGCTCATTGTTCATCGATCCACGGTCCTGTATTTAAAAAAAATTGTTTTTAATCCACATTCCGTGATGCTTTCACACATAGACATTCCCATACCGATGCGTCTTATAAAAAACGTGCACACTGGATATGTTGCGGACATGTATTGTTAAAGCATAGGTGCTATGTAGTTCACAAAGCACACTCACTTTGTTAATTGTTAAAATATTTTGTCGACTAGACAGTGTGTTATGATCACCTAAGCGCACCGAGATTATTTTATTTTTATTATATTTGATTTGCGTCTTTGGTGCATTATAGTTAGTTTAGAGCACAGTGGTCGGTGTTCTATAGATACCAGAGCACTACGTACAGTTCTTTAATGTTATTATAGTGCACTGTGTTTATTTTATTGTAATGATATTTATTCGTGCCTTCGGTGTAGTGTAATTAGTTAAGCACACCGTTGTTGAGTGTGTTGTAGATACTAATGCACCGCTTATGATCCATTAATGTTATTTCGGTGCATTGCCTATGAAAATCATGTATTTTGAGAAATTTTTTTATCTTAATATATAAAACGGTAATTTACTGAATTTTTTTAATGTTTTATATATATATGTGTGTGTGTGTATGAGACTGATGGAATTTATATGCGAATAAAATATGTTAGCAATGAGAGCAGCAACAGTAACAACATGTGCGGGTAGACTTGTACAATGTTGTACATGAGTGGGAGGCCCAAGAGAGGGAGAGGGATTGCCCGATTGCAGCATAGACCCGACTTCTCTTGAGGGATGTTGGCCTCCTCAAGCTCTATGAGGAGAGGTTACATACCTAAAGGGGAACTCAGCATTATTGATGCAGTTGATCCATTGCTGGGATTAGCGTAGACAGGCATTTTGGTTCAATTCTGATCTGTGGTTCCAACCCACAAAGGAGGACATATATTTCATCACTGGGATATCCAAGAGAGGGGAGGATTTTCCCCAGTTCCTTGATGTCCTACATGGTTTTGCAGCAGAGTTTCAACTCTCTTACTCTCATAGATATATCAGTGACCAAGTCATTGACCCTGCTCATTTTTAGGTTTCTGGTGGATAGCTTCATTCGGTGCAAAGGAGGTTAGGTGCCTCTCACTTTTGGTGACAATAGTGTCCCACTTCACCACTGATGGGAAGTGCATTAGATTACCTCTATTATATTATGTAGATTCTTTACTGTGGAGACCAGTAGATGCATTAGGTGGTCTGTCGTTTTTTGCAGCAGTTTTGTTTTGCTCTTAATCGATGTTGTGCACAATTTGAAGGGAGGGTCAAATTCCCTTTTGCTTCATAGTTATTTTGCTTACTTTTTGAGATGTTTTCGATCACTAGGACATCATTTGACCTCCACCGTCTTAGGTCGATGACCAAGGTGCGTATTTACATGTGGGGAGAGATGATGCCCAAGAGGGGCCAGTCAGATTTCCCAAATATGATCACCTTGAGGACATTGTAGTTACTTGCTAGCGAGGATGATCACACATTGGATCTTGTGATGTGTCCATACGTAGGGTTGGACTAGTGAGGATGATGAACATCCTTCTCACCCTTGATGATCCACTGGAGGTAATATTAATGTTATGTTTTAATTAATCTAGTTTCATTTTATTATCTTAATGCAAATGTAATTTGTAGTAGCATTTTCTCTAATTTGTTTAATGAAATTGTCTAATTATTGTTGTGTACTATATATTTTGCAAAAATTGGCGCTTATGTTGGGGAGGGGCCTCCCTAGGAACTAGACGAGGAGATGATCGAACTTGAGGAATTGCCTCAGTTGTCGAGACTTGGCATGCAACGCAGGCCAAATGTTAGATTCTGCCAGGATTTGGAAGATCAGTTATTTGCATTGTTGGCTCAATAAGGAGTCAATCCATGCATGTTCGGGAGATCATGCGAGGCTATCAACTTGTAGAAATCTAGAGGATTCTTCCACATGATATGATGAATTTGATGTGTCATATTGTCATTGCGACCAACCTTCTATTTGTGAGGAGGTCATATAGTGATCATAGTCAGTATGATGAGGGTGGTGATCCTCCTCCTTATCCTCACCGAGTCGACTGACCACCATCTCCTCCACTTCCTCCTTCTCCTCACCAAGCCGACCGACCATCATATCCTCCACCTCCTCCTCCTCACCATGAGGACCAACCACCATCTCCTCCATAGGTTGATCGACCACCCTATCCTCCTCACCTAATCGACCGACCACCATATCTGGCTCATCCATAGGTCGATCAACCACTCTCTCCTCCTCTCTGAGCCGACCATCTACCATCTTCTACTCCAGTCCTCTCAGTTGTAGACATGATGGTCGCATTGGGTGAGATTGATTCTCATGGAGATATATATGATTTTATAGTTCGGTCTATATCGATTCCTGGTAGAGGTACTGATGCCTCTGGATCTGCTGGTGGAGGTACTGATGCCTCTAGCTATGTTGGCAAAGATATTGATGCCTCTGGTTCTAGAGGTGGAACAACTATATCATAGAAATTATTGGACTTGAGATGTATATTTGACATGTATCATGAGTTTGATATTATTGTTCACACACACACACACACACACACACACACACACTACATTTTTCATGTTGATGTTGACCTGTATGTTAGGTCATGTTAGATATGTTTTCTAGATGTGCTTGATAGATGTGTATGCTAAATGTGTGTGATGATGATGTTAGATAATGCTTGTGTTTTGTTAGATGTGATTATTAGATTTATGTCTTATATGATGTTTATATCCGTTAGATGTATATGTTAGACGATGCTAGATAATGTTTAGATGTGTATGCTAGGTGATGTTTGATGGGTATGCTACATGATGTTGTTACAAAATGATTTGCTTTTTAGATGTGTATGTTAAACGTGATTGATGTGTTATATGTTGGATGATGTTAGCTAATTTTAGATGTGTATGATAATAGATTATGTTTATGTTTATTATGTGTTGACGATGCAAGATAATGCCTGTGTTTTGTTAGATGTGATTATTAGATGTGTATGTTAGAAATGATTATTAGATATGTATGTTAGATAATGCCTTTGTTTTGTTAGAGGTGTGTTTATTATATATCTTTGGTAGATTTGTGTAGTGAACAATGTTTATCTTTGTCAGATGTGTTTGATGATGATGTTAGTTAATTTTTTTTTTAGATGCGATTATTATATTTGTATCTTAGAGGATATTGGGTATTGTTTGGATGTATAGGTTAGATGGTGTTAGGTGATTTTAGATGTTTAGCTCAGATGATGTTAGCTAATATTAGATGTGATTGTTTGTGTTTTTTAGATGTGTACGTTAGGTGTGCTTGTTAGATGTGTATAAAATAATTATTCCTCGAATTTTAAATTGTGTATAAACATCATGCATATTAAATTGTGAAAACATCATGCATATTTATTTTGAAAAATTGTGAGACATTTATTAAAAAACATCAATAATAATTTCTTCCTAACAATGCAATTAATGCCATATTTTTACAATTAATGCATAAACAAATTTTTAAAAATTTATTGTTTAGATTTAGATTAAATATGAAAATGTTTAGTAATTGTAAACATTTTTATTTTTAATGAGGAATTACAAATTAATTATAAAGAAAAATGACAATATTTCCTTGAAATATGTCATTAAGATCTCCAAAAACACCTAAACACTCTATACTAAATATGTCTAACTTATTTGGAATTATAGTAAGCATATAAGATCTTCAATCATGACGTAGTAACTCTAAAACATAACTCACATTATCTAATTAATGTTACGTGTATAACCCTTAAAACCCCTTTATCCCATTACCCCTAGCCCCTACAAACTAACAAAATTTGTATTCTCCAACTTTATATAGCGTTAACATAATGCATATTAAATCATGAAAACAATTATAAATAAATTTCATTAATTTTTTATATCCATTTTTTAATTATATTAAATAATATATTAAATCATGCAAATAATTCTAAAATTAACATATTCTAAAGTTATATTAAATCATGTCGATAATTCTAAATTTATGCAAATATTACATTATATATAAACCAATATAATGTGCTTTGTTGATATAATAAGTTTTATTTCTTCTTACATCACTTTTTTTTTCAAGTCAATGATTTTTTAAACTAGTCAATCTACATAATTAGTATAAAATGGCTATTTCCATAGCGTTAGAAATTAATGAGTTGTAACTTATCAAGTCTTACAATAATGGGGGAATATGCACATTCATGATGTGTTCAAGCAAAAGCCAAATGGTCTCCATTTGTATTCTACATCGTATTTTATGGAATTTAATATATTAGGATATTGTACATTTAGTTTATATTGTATATAGAGTTTGCAAAGAGAGCTTATGAAGGTAGGACTAACCCACACAATTATTTTATCATGAGGATAATTTTAAAATTTTATATTAAATATGCAATGAGATAAAAATACCTTCAACTAAAATAAAATTATTTTCAATCAATCCTTCCATACAATCACAAATTACTAGATAAATGAACACCTTATGCATCAAATTGATTTTTGACCAAGTAAAATTGTTTAAATATTGGTTGTAATTAAATTTCTATTTCCACCATCATAAAATGAAAATATAATTATCAAATTAAAGATAACAATAATAAAATGATACATCAACACCACAAATGATGAAATACAACTTGTACATGTCACTCTTCGTTGCTATCACCATGATTATCTTCCTTGCTTGGCATGATAGCACTGTTTTTCTCAAAAATATGTTTTGATCTAGGGTTGTGTCTTAATACGAACCACTAATCCCTATCCAACACGACCGGGTAAAGAAATAATTGGTTGCCATCTTTTAGGAAAACATAAGGCTCCTTACTTTCGTTCGACATCTTTCTAGAGTTGATGTACATATCAACCCACTATTGTGATCTTCCTTTACATTACTCCCATCGAATGTGTCCCACCACTTGCACCTAAAAATAACAAATTGGAAATATGAGAAGTCTACTTGAATGATCTCTTGTATCCTTTCGACGTAACCTAACTTCCACCTTATTATGTTCTGACGTAACCTAACTTCCCCCTATTATGTTTTGACCGCGGTGGCTAACACGACTAGATTGGTCGAATTCAACTTCCACTCCACATCCTTGTGTGACACATCCATCATTGGCACCTTAGTGCGAAAATGATGTCCATATGCCCACATAGATGGGAACAAATGAGTATATATTCAACAATCAGAAGCATATTCAATGATGAGAAGCATATATTTGAAATGACCATGGAATGTATTTGGTATTGAATCAGGGGAGCTGTCAAACAATGAGCTTTAAAAAACTATTGTGTCGCATGGGCTCATCTACACACAACCAGTCACAACAACTTCATGAGAAACAAGTGTTTTATCCCTTAAGCGGAGTCGCCATGTGAGATAAAAATATGAATTTTAAACCCCTTTAGTGTGTTTTGTTTAAATGGTGATATATTTATTCCCTTCCCTAAGACCTCATCAATCCACGGTCGATTATACTAACCCAACTCTATCTCTTGAGAGTGATTAGGCACACCTTATACTAAGCTTTTTAAAAAGGAGAGGTTAGAGCAAGCACCAATGAACACTCTTGATTGATCAACTTAGATGTTCAACTCACTAAAGCAAGCATTTTTTAAAGGTCAAGAGGTGATTGATCAAGAGCACCAACCGGGGAGGGGTTGAAAACCGCTCTCTTTTTGCAAAACCAACCTGAGCAAGAACACTTTAAAAAAAAGGCTCTAGCCTACACAAAAATTCTAGTTTTTGCTTTGAATTTTTTATAAGAAGAAAAAGGTTAGTGGAGTCGCCAGATGAAAAAAAGGATTAGATCTAAAGATTCATCAAAGAAATAAAAAAAAAGGGTAAAAAATCAAAAGTCGTACCTCAGGAATAAAAATATTTATCCCCAACAACAATGACAAAAATGTTGCTACCAGATGCGCACCTCGGGAAAATCTTAGCGTGGCATAAATATTCAAGCCACTGGGTGCGTCCTTGGGGGAAAGTATCGAGTTGATATACTGCCACTCAACACTCAAATCCTCCATCTAGGTCAACTGCTAGAGAATCCAAGGGGGTAGTCCCTATTAAAATAACTAAGGATGTTAAGGGGGATTTAGTTATTAAGATGAAGTTAAATTATCTAGGAGTTTTAGAATCAAATTACTGAATAAGAGATTCTAAATATGAATTAAATCGACAACATAAAGCAAATTAATCCATCTAACACATTGATTCACTTAATTGAAAAAAATATGATTGTTGCAGATTATACCAGTGCCAAATGGAGTTTTAAAAATATTAGAGTGCTGCTATGTTGTGAAAGTGTTTCAGTTATCTCGTTGGTCAATTTTAATTGATCATTAGATGCGTGAACTAGGGAGTGGGTTAATTCTTGGTTTGGCCCAAAGGTAGTTTAGTTATTCGAACTGGGCATTTATTGCAACAATATTAAGTGTCCAACGGGGCGAAGCATAACCCGCTTAAAGCAACACCCTCACTTTATGATATGTTAGGAACCCGTGTCAACGCTTCTCTTTACTTTGTTAGTATATTGTTGTTGGACGCATATGTTTTGGAAGTCGTCCCATGAGTATATTGTATTATCCCACATTGTTAGTATATTGTTGTTGGACACATATGCTTTGTAAGTCGTCCTGTGAGTATATTGTATTATTCCACATTCATGGGGAGTAATAGTTGTTTGAGAAATTAAATCATCCCTTCCTCAAGCGTTAAGGGTTGTTTATAGTTTGAACAAATAACATCGTTTTCTAAATATTCTTCATGATAGTAATGATTTGAAAGACTAATCAAAGGCTACTCAAGTCATCATGGTTTACAATGTTCCATCCACGGTTTCTCATTATTAAAAATATGGTCTAAATTTACTTGTAATAATATATATGATTTGAATGAATTGAATTTGCTTCGCTCGCCTGATATTTTCGCTCTACTAGGGTTCTCGTGCGCCCTGCCTGGGATTCTCGTGTAGCCCGTCCCAGATTGGGATGGATCCCCCATCAGAGGCTAGCCCTACCTCTTGCCGCCGACTCTTGGACGAAGCCTTCAGGGCCCTGGTGGCCGCCTCTCCTCCATCGTCTGCTGCTACTGTTGCTGGAGATGGATTTGTTAAACTAAATGAGGCCCCCAAAATTCAGATCAAGTCGGCAGCTTCAAGGTTAAAAGCTCTCGCCCTCAGCGAGAGAGGTCTCATTGGTCAATTTACAGGTATTTGGCCATCGCCAAAGACCATGGAACTTTGGATCAAGAAGAATTGGATGCCCCTAATCTCTGGGGGAATCCAACACTGTTTTTGCGGCAAGTGATTTTTTACCTTTCTATTTGAAGACATGGAGGACAGGGATCTGATCTTCTGAAATGGGTCGTACTTCATGGGCTCCCGAGGGCTGTATCTCAATAGATGGAGCCTGTCCTTTGACCCAGAGAAGGACGTGCCTTCAGCTGTTCCAGTTTGGGTCCGGCCCTCGCATCTTTCTCTCCATTGTTGGAACGATGAGTCTCTTTAGGCAATAGGAAAATCTCTCGAAAAATATATTGACAAAGCGGAGCCTAAGGGCCCATTATTTTCTTGCGCAAGAATATGCGTGGAAGTAGATCTAGAGAAGGGGCTCCCAGAGGTAGTCAATCTTTGCATGGATGGGTGGGAATATGCTTAGAAAGTGGATTATGAGCAGCTGCCCTTCAAATGCAAAAAATGCCATGAATACGGACATTTCATGAAAAATTGCCCAAAAATTCGTCAAAGAAACCATGGAGAACATGTAGGAGCAAGAATGGAAATCGGTAAAGAAAGGGAAGAAAGCCCAAGCCCCAAATAATGAATCTAGGAAGCTACAGCAAGGGAAAGGTAAAGAAATAGAGCAGGAAGAGAGGGTCGATCCAGGGAAGAAACATCAAGGAAATGATCATACTGAAACTGCACTTCCAGCCAGTAATCAGTTCGAATTCCTTATCGTTGAAGAAGGAGAGATTGCTGAACATGAAGATCTAGAAGCAGAAGCTGAGCCCACCGGAGAAGCGCTCATTAGCCCTCAAATCCCATCCTCCGACCCCAGCAAAAAAACCCCAACTCGAGAAGGATCACCTCCCCCCATCAACTCCTAGGTTGAAATGGTCAAACAGAGAAAAGTACCACCCTCCACAGGAACGCCGGAATCTTCCTCAGAAGGGACTCAAGAATACTCAGAAACAGGACCTACGCAAAACACACGGGGAAGTAAATCTCACCGATACTATAGAGAACAGGAGGCAGAAAGGGAGATTGAGTTAGGGAGACAAAGAAGCATTGAAGAGATGAAAATACTCCAAAATGCTAAAACCAAGCAAGATGCGCGGGCTCGGGCAGGCCAACAAACGGGGAAGAAGTAATGAAGCCTGTCTCTTGGAACTGTATGGGTCTAGGTGGATCTAGCAAAATCAAGGCCCTAAAGGAAATAATCAGATCAGAAAAACCAGACATACTATTGATCCAAGAGACTAAGATGAGTGATGTGGAGGTCTTGGCACTCCCTCAGCACTTCTAGAAAGACTGCCTTGGAAACGCTATCAGCTCTAGGGGAGCCTCTGGAGGCATCGCTTCCCTCTTCTCAAGTAAGTATAGTATTCAATTGGTGAAAGAAAACCAGTATTGGGCATTAATTGAAATTAAAAATAAGGAAGACAATAGTATTTTCTATGTCTGCAATGTTTATGGTCCTACTCACTATAGAGACAAACATGCATTCTGGAAAAGCCTGGCCTCCTTAAAGGATTGGATAAACAACAAAGAAGTAATCATAGCCCGAGATTTTAATGCCACCATCAATCAGTCGGAAAAGCATGGCGGATCCAAAGTCAGGGACCCCTTCGGGGAGCTCTTAGAAGACCTGATTGTAGATCTGGATCTGCTCGATCCTCCACTTAAGAATGGTAGCTTCACTGGGAGTAATCGCCGTGTGGGGAATGGACATATCGCTGCTAGACTTGATCGTTTCCTTATTAGCTCCTCTTTTCTTAACCAAAATCTCATCGTGTCTTCCTTTGTCATCCCTTCTGCGACCTCAGACCACAAGCCAATCTCCCTTACCCTTAGTCTCTCGGCTAACTTAGGTCCTATCCCCTTCCGGTTCAATCCATTATGGTTAAATGATGATTTGGTTTTGCCCGTTATCGACAAGGCCTGGAGATATCCCTGCATTGGCTCTCCAAGCTATGTATGGGAAAGTAAGCTTAGGAATGTAAGATATGAACTTAAAAAATGGGTGAAAAGGGATTTCAAAAGCCCGAGTTACATCAAAGTGCAGATACAAGCTGAGCTCGCAGCTACCTAGACTGAAATGGAAAAGAATGAGATCACTTCAGCACTTATCTTCCAAGAGCAAAACCTTAATAACAAATTATTAATAACAGCTTGACATGAAGAGGAGGCTTGGCGTCTTAAGTCCAGACAACTTTGGCTAAGAGTAGGAGACAGTAACACGGGATACTTCCACAAACAGTCCAAAGCCCGGCTGAGCTGCAACATGATAAAGGAACTCAATGACAGAGACAGAAGCAAAATTCAAAATTAGGAGGAGATAAAACTTCATGTCTTCCAGCATTTTCAAGAGTTGTTTCAGGATAAAGATGAGACTGATCCAAGAGCACAGGCTGTTCTCCTTGCTGATATTCCCACTCTAATATCTGATGAAGAGAATGGGGAGTTATATAAAGGAATTCAAGAATACGAGATTAGAGAGGCCATCTGGTCTCTGAGTGCTGAAAAAGCCCCGGGACCTGATGGATTCACAATCAATTTCTATAGAGCAGCCTGGGAAACTATAAAATATGACTTAAAAAAATGCTGAATTGGACCAGGAAAAAGGACAAGATTGGTGGAGCCACCAATTCTTCATTTCTGGCCCTAATGCCCAAAGATAAGAAGCCAATATCCATTGATAGATTCAGGCCAATCTCATTGTTGTAACACGTCCTACAAAATTTTGGCAACAAGAATGAAGAAGGTCATGGGGAATATTATCTTAGAAACTGAAGGTGGTTTCATCCCTGGCAGACAGATATTGGACAACATTATAATAGTGCAGGAAGCAATCCATTCTAGCATCGAGCGCAAGCAACAAGGTATGGAAATTAAGCTTGATATGGCCAATGCTTTTGATAGAGTTAACCATTTCTTTCTGTTTGAAATCATGTCGAAAATTGGTTTCTCTAAAGAATTTGTCAGGTGGATAAAAGCTTGTGTTGGATGCCCATGGATAGCTCCATTAGTCAATGGACGTCCAACAATTTTTTTCCAAGCTTCTCGGGGTATTCGCCAGGGATGTCCCTTATCCCCCTTTCTTTATATTATGGTTGCTGACTCTCTGAGCAGAAGACTCAAGCGCCTCCAACTCTCGGGAGAACTGAAAGGTATTAGAATAGCTCGTGGAGTCTGAGCTGCAAACAATGCGCAATTTGCAGATGATACTATAATGTTGGGAGGTGTGTCTAATGTCATTGATGAAAGATTCAAACTCGTGCTGAATACCTTCCTTAGCGCCTCAGAAGGAAAAATCAGTGATATTAAATTGAAAGTTTACAGCTGGAACTGCCCCGCAGCTACCATGGCTAGAATATCTAGAACACTTGGCATTGAAGGAATCACAGAATGGAATTCTTCAATTATCTTGGAATTCCATTATTGAAGGAAGATTGGCAAGTCTTGATTGATAAAATAAAGAAAAAGATATCAGCATGGGGTTTCAGATGGCTTAATCTAGCATGCAAGATCATCTTAATTAAATCAATCCTATCAGCCTATCCTATTTATACCTGTTCATTCTCCCTAGCTCCCAACTTCATTATACAGGAAATCAATAAAGAGATTCAGAATTTTCTATGGCATGGGGTGATCCAGGTGGATATCGGTGGCATCCCACCTCTTCCAACTGGCTCAAAACAGTGTTCTGGCAACTTTGGTAATTTACTATTTTTAGCAGTTTTTCGGGTCCTGAACTTCCGGAGCCATTTTGAGGCCCTAAACGACATTTTTTTGGCGATTCGGGGGACCAAATGGTTGCCTCCAGCATACATTTGGGCCCAGTTGAAAGTTGTAAATCATGGTTAGACCTTTCCAACGGGCTACCGAGCGCCCCAAACGGAGATCGTATGCAAAAGTTATGACCCCCGGAAGTTGACTGTTCAACTAACCACCTTGGGGCCGCAAACTTTACGACGGTTCATCTTCTAGGGTTAGGTTTTTGGATGTTTGGGATTCTTTCCCTCATGCTTATGATAAATAGGCCCTTTCGGCCTCTCTTTGTATTCATCTTGGCACGAATGAGCATAGCGGCCACATCTCTTCTCAGAGATAGCTACCACCATTCCAGCTATTGTATTTTACAGTCTGTTCTATTTCCGCTATTTAATAGAATATGTGTTTACTGTATCACTGTGTTATTTGCAATGTATCTCTGTGTATGATTCTGTATATGCTATCTTTTGTTTCGTTCCCACATAAATCCGGATCAGTGGTATCAGAGCGGTCTGCTCTTTGATTGTTTCTCGGTGCATGTCCCCGACGAGGTCAGGATACAGAGAGTTGGGTCTCGAACTAGTTTCACTTGGGGAAGACCACTCTCGCCGCCCCAAACGGCCTCCCATGGCGGAAGAAAAGAGAGACGACGGAGCAGTAGATCCTATCAAGTTGTTGCTCGAGGAAGCCCTCGCGCGACAAAGGAACGAGATGATGGATAATTTCGCCCAGATCCTTCAACGCATGCCAACAGCGGCAAATGCACCCTCAACGAGCAGCCATTTCGGTGATACGACTCCCTTCAAGGTACAAGTTAATTTTGATATCCCTTTATTTGAAGGCCAAATCGATGCCGATGCCCTAGATAAATGGTTGAATCTACTAGAAGGGTATTTCTCTGTCCACCAATTTTCCGACAGGGAAAAGATCATCTTTGCGCTCCTTAAGGCCGTCCCCCATGTCAAAAATTGGTGGGAAACTTATTGTGAGCAAAACTCATCCGACGAATCTGGATTGTTTGAATATTCCAATCCCACTTGGGCCTCTTTTATAGATGCCGTCAAGGAACAATATTACCCTGTTGGAAACTATGATGACCAGTACACAAAATGGACCATTCTGCATCAAGAGAGGGACCAAACGGTGTCGGAGTACACCAACAAATTTCATACCTTGCGCACAAAGCTAGGTATCAAGGACTTCGAGCGACACCTAGTACTGAAATATCGCAGTGGCCTACACCAGTACATCCGAACAGAGATGGATTTCCTGGAAATATCTTCACTCGGATCCGCCTATCGATATGCTGTCAAAATTGAGCAGAAATTTCAGCAAAAGAACAAGCGTGACTTCGGACCTGCACAGAAGCAGGGCAAGGGAAACTCTGGCTCGCAGAGCACGGGGCAAGAAAAGGACAACCAGTCCCAACCACAGGAAAAGAAGGGTAAAGAAAAGACAAAGAAGGACACCGGGAAGTGGTGCGAGTTCCACAAAAGCCCCTGGCACAACACTGATGATTGTCGCTCAAAACAGTCATTGGTGGCTGAGATCAAAGCTTCAGAATCAGATCCCAGTTCCGATTCTGACTCGGAACCTAATTTCACAGCCGCGCAAAAAGGGAAGCAGATCATTGATGCAGAACCCAGTGCCGTTGTTGCCACCACACAGATTCAACCAGAGGAACTCGAAGAGTCCGAGGCAGAGGAGCGCCTTTTCCACTCACAGATGTGGGTGAAGGGAATTCCCCTACACTTTGTTGTGGACAGCGGCAGCCAGAAGAACCTGATCTCAGAAGGAGTCATCAAGAGATTGGAGATACCAATAACGCCACACCCACAACCATACACCATTGGATGGCTAAGCCAAGGACGAAGGATCCGTGTCAGTCACCAATGTCGCCTACCATATGGCATCAAGCCCTTCAAAGATGAGGTATTGTGTGATGTGGCCCCACTTGAAGTATGCGATGTTCTTTTAGGACAATCATATATGTGGAAGCGTCATGCTGTATATGAATCACGACCTCGCAGTGTCATTGTCACTTTGGGAGGACAACTCTATCGGATACCAGAGATAGTTGCACCTACCCCAAACGAGCAGGGAAGGAAGATAATCTCCCACACTGGGAAATTTTCCCTATTTGCAATTACCACTAAAGGTGAACATCAGATCGCGGAGACATCCACAACCTCCGCAGATTATCCTTCTACTCAGCAGCAACAAGAAAAACACAAAGTTAGTGCAGCATCGCCTATTCGGGTACCTCTACAGTGCAAGGCCACGCATTCAAGGTGTTCCTCCAAAAATAAACCATCCACACCGGTGCATACCAAGGATGCCACAACAACCAAAACTGTTGAACATCTCCAACGCATCCATCAACAACAATTACAACCCTCTGAAGATGTCAAAGTAAGGCAACCTTTCCACTCCAGCAAATGTCGCACCAAGAGCTCAATTCGACACACAGCTCGACATATGATAAGGGATTTAACGCAATGGAGACCATTGCTTCCTAAGGAGGGAGGATTGATCTAGGTGGATATCGGTGGCAGCCCACCTCTTCCAACTGGCTCAAAACAGTGTTCTGGCAACTTTGGTAATTTACTATTTTTAGCAGTTTTTCGGGTCCTGAACTTCCGGAGCCATTTTGAGGCCCTAAACGACATTTTTTGGCGATTCGGGGGACCAAATGGTTGCCTCTGGCATACATTTGGGCCCAGTCGAAAGTTGTAAATCATGGTTAGACCTTTCCAACGGGCTACCGAGCGCCCCAAACGGAGATCGTATGCAAAAGTTATGACCCCGGGAAGTTGACTGTTCAACTAACCACCTTGGGGCCGCAAACTTTACGACGGTTCATCTTCTAGGGTTAGGTTTTTGGATGTTTGGGATTCTTTCCCTCATGCTTATGATAAATAGGCCCTTTCGGCCTCTCTTTGTATTCATCTTGGCACGAATGAGCATAGCGGCCACATCTCTTCTCAGAGATAGCTACCACCATTCCAGCTATTGTATTTTACAGTCTGTTCTATTTCCGCTATTTAATAGAATATGTGTTTACTGTATCACTGTGTTATTTGCAATGTATCTCTGTGTATGATTCTGTATATGCTATCTTTTGTTTCGTTCCCACATAAATCCGGATCATGGGGGTAGATCAAATAATACCAAAAAGTTCCATCTCATTAACTGGAATACGGTGTGCTCTCTCAAATCCAAAGGAGGGGTAGGGGTTAAGGATCCAAATATTATGAACTTGGCACTCGGAGCTAAAATACTGTGGAGAATTATATCTGATAAAGACGCTGGTGGAAGAAGGCGATTCAAAAAAAGTATATGAGGGGATCCAGGCTCAGAAGTATCGACAATATAAATATGGAAAAGAAGGGTTCTTCGGTGTGGGAACTATGTAAAAAAGCAACATATATAATAAAAGAAAATGTTCACTGGATCGCCGGAAATGGGAGAAGCATAAAAATTTGGTTCGATCAGCTAGGGAGATCTTCGCTTGCCAACTTTAGACAAGAGATAAGAGATTTGGAAATTTGGTTCAACAATAATAATCTCTACACATTATTTGATATCTCAAATTGGACAAGCAACGGTAGGTGGGATGGATGGAAGGAGCTAGATCTTCCTATTGACCTGAAAATGGATTATAAAGCTATGCTTACTCTTCTACAGGAACAATGTCCAATCATCCTCTCTCTCAAAGACACAAGAGGATGGGGAAGCTCGGGGTCTTACTCGGTGAAAGAAGGTTACAATTATGTCCTTAACTGCAGAAATGGAGCCCAAAAAGACACCAAATGGGAAAAGGTCTGATGTAATGACGGACTCCCAAAGGTAAATGTCTTCTTCTGGATCCTAGGCCACAGGAAAACGCTTACTGCCGAAAATATCAGAAAATGTGGAATCATTGGTCCCATTCGATGTGTCTTATGTAAGGAAGCTGAAGAGACGCTAGATCATCTCGTTCTAAAATGTAGGTTCACTCTCGAGGTCTAGAAATACGCCACAATCAGCTTAAATATCAATGTGATAATGCCAACCTCTTGGAATGATCTATTCAATGATTGGAAGGAATTCTATTCCGACACTCTGTCAAGAAAAAAGGACTTCACTCGAGCCTGGGAAGCTCTCCCAAGGTATGTATGCTGGAAAGTGTGGGCTGCCAGAAATAAGGAGATTTTCGAAGGATTAACTTCATGCCCTCGCAAAACCGCTGTAGCTGCAAAGGCTCTTTGGTATGAGGCGTTAACCATGCGTGGAATGGCCAGTATCCATCAGGAACCTTTGACGGTGGAAGAAAGAAACTGGATGGCGGTTTTTCTCCTTCCCCTATCCAAAACTCTTTGGAAAAATCAGAACAAGAAACCCGACCCCTTGAGTTGGCAGTTGAGATTGAGCAATGCGGAATTTCAGATGTGGAGAGCCCAAGAGAGAAGCAGTATGTTATTTTTTGATAGTGCCTCGAAAGGCAATCCCAGGATGGTAGGAGTGGGGGGAGTAATCTTTGACTCCAAGGGGAACAGGCTGAAGGACTTTGCATGGGGACTCGGAAGGAAAACCAATAACTGGGCGGAATGGCTAGGCCTCATCAAAGGACTGGAGCTCGCCAACACTCTGGGGATATCAAGGCTAATGGTTCTTGGGGACTCTTTAATCATAATAAGTGAATCTAGAAGAGTCCTTGACAAAAAAAGGATCCCCACCTCAAAAATTCATCATCTTCTCCTTAGCATTAGCAGGGAATTTCATAAGATTAATCTAAATCACATTCTCAGGGGTAAGAATGGACAGGTAGATGAAATGGCGAATAAGGGAGTTAGGCTCCCTTATGGCATGTTAAGTTGCAATGGTGAATGCCTGGATTCCGTAGAAATTGGCATGTTTATAAGGCCTTGGTGAGGGGTATTAAATTGGGTCTCCATCAATCTCCTTACTCTCAAATTGAAGGGTCTACGGCTGCAAATTCTTTGAACCAGCAAATGGGTGTCTCGATGGCTTCATCCACCCTAAAAATCGACGGCTTAAAAAAATGTTGCCCCTTCACGCTTGAAGTAAATGGATATATGAACTATGACAGATGGTGGCTAAATGAAGTGACAGGAAGCGTTCATCTTGGAGTTGAGAATCAACCTAAAACTCATTGCATTAGATCCTGGGGTGTGTCTGTATCGTAGGTGAGAAGCGAGAGGATTTTCATGGATTCCCATGGTGGCGGTAGCTCACAGCAGGGGGGAAACGTTCATTTAGATCAGGGTATTTAGAACTCTTACTTCAACTTTAGGGTATTGGCACTCTGGAAAAGCATTTTAATACCAGTTTTTGTATATTGTTGAAGCAATATGCCCTTCGTTTGCAGTTTATTATAGTACTCAGAGGATAGGAAGAACAGTGACAATTTGCAGTAAGTAGTTGATGAATTATGGGTGATGGACGTTCTCTTGCATGGGAGCTGTTCGATCATTCTTTTTGTATTACCTCCCTTTTTTTATATATAAATTAAAAATAGCCGCTACTGTTAAAAAAAAGGGTTGTTTATAGTATGGAATAATTGCTTTGCTAGGGTTTGCGTTATGTGACCCCTCGTCTTAGGTCTGGTTTCCTCTGTTTTCATGGCCGCGCCTCCGGCATCTGAGCTGGGGGCTCCTCCCTCCCTGGATTAGCGCCATCGTTTGGAAATTGGGAAGGCCTCTTCAGTTCTCCCCAAGGTTGCCGCTTCCTCGGACTCTTGTTTTGTTAAAAGAGCTTGTGCTCCGGAGGTTAAGCTTTCCTCCGCTGCTTCTAATCAAAAAGTTGTAGCTCTCTCGGAAAGGGGCTTGATCGGGCACTTCACTGGTTTGTGGCCGTCCCCAAAATCCATCGAATTCTGGATCAATGAGAACTGGAGACCCTCATCAAAGGAGAAGTTATACAAAAATTCTGCGGCAAAGGTTTCTTTGTCTTCCTATTCGAGTTGAAGGAAGACAGGGATTTGATTTTTCGAAGCGGTCCCTATTTCTTGGGGCCGAGAGGAATGTATCTAAATCAATGGAACGCTTCCTTCGAACCAGAGAAGGAAATCCCGTCGACTGTTACAGTGTGGGTCAAACTCCCTCATCTTCCTCTCCGCTGCTGGGGGGATGAGGATTTGAGGGCGATTGGAAACTCTCTGGGAAAATTTATTGATAAAGTTGAACCTCACCCTCCCCTATTTTCTTGTGCACGAATTTGTGTGGAGGTGGACTTGGAAAAAGGACTACCAGAGAAAATCAATCTATCTATGGATGGATGAAATCATCTTCAGAAGGTAGATTATGAGCATATTCCCTTCAAGTGCAAAGTATGTCATGAGTACGGTCACTTCGCCAAGTGCTGCCCAAAAAGGAAGGACCCGGAAGGTGTATAAGAAGAGGAAGGGGAATGGAATAAGGTTCCTAAAAAAAGTCCCAGTTGGAGACCCCCCAACAACTAGTCCTAAATCTCAACCCCCTCCTTCGATGGGAACAAATAGCTTCTCGGTATTGGAAACTCTCGAGGTCGATGAAGCTGAAGATGGCGAGATTAGAGAGACTCTGGAAGAGCAAGTAGGGGAAGAGCATCCAGTTCTGGAAGACATAACCTAGAGAGAAACTTATGTCCCAAGCCTTCCGGAGAAACCGTTTGTTGAATTTAGACCAGAGTGCCCTAGATCTGTGGCTTCGGGATTGGTTACCAAATCTAGATCCAAAACCTCCATGGAATATTCCTCATAATACCTTGAAGAAGATAAGGAACCAGCTGGAAAGAAGGGCAGAAAGCCAAACAGAGCTCATAGAGACGAACGAGTTGAAAAGGATAAGACGGAAGGGAAGTAAACCTGCATCGATCAACATCTAAGGCCCTTAGGCAGGATCCTAGAAGTAAAAGAGCATGCGAAGGCAAGGTATGCCCCCCCCACCAGGAAATAATGCAAATAGTCTCCTAGAATTGCAGAGGTATTGGAGGTATGTCAAAATCGGAAGCAATAAAACTTTTAATTGTGAATGAAAAACTCTCCATCCTTTTGCTCCAGGAAACTAAGATGTCAGAAGAATATTCTCGGTTGTGCATGAAAAAGATTTGGATTAATGGAGAAGGAGCCTCTATAAGATCCATAGGGTCCTCAGGGGGCATATCCACTTAGTGGGACACGAAAAATTACAGGCTAGTTGCGGAAAGGAGATCCAACAATTGGCTTTGGACCGAACTAGAAGACAAGGAGGATAACAAGAGGTTTGGCATCCCCAACGTATATGGGACCACTCTTTACAATAAGAAGTAGGAAATTTGACTCTCCTTTGAGGAGATAAGAAGGCTGAATCCCCACCTCAATTCCATTGTGCCCGGAGATTTCAACACCACGATTGTTGGAGCTGAAAGATGAGGGGGATCAAAGGTCAAAGACCCCTTTGGGAAACACCTTGAGGATATTATGGCCTCCTGGGATCTCACTGATGTTAAACCAAGGAAAGGCATCTTCACTTGGAACAACCGAAGAATTGGCCCCAGGCATATAGTGGCCAGACTTGATAAATTTTTATTAAATAGCTCCCTCCTCCTTTCTCCACTCATTCCTTTAGCTAAAATTCTGCCATCTGTTGTTTCTGATCACAAACCAATCTTGCTCACTTTTCAACTCCCTCTTATTGGTCCCCTCCCTTTCAAATTTCTTCCCACCTGGACCTCAGAGGATGAGGTTCTTTCCCTGGTTCAGAATGCTTGGAATGGATTCGTTCATGGGAATCCAATATTTATTTGGGAATCTAAGTTGCATGATGTCAAATATGCTCTTAAAAAATGGGCCATAAACAAGCCTTCGACGAGCTCTTTGACGGCAGAGGCAGCGTAACACCTTAAAGATCTCCAAGAGAACATGGAGACGGGAGAAATATCAGATCTTCATATCAAAAGAGAACAGGAGTTGCAGGAAAAATTTCTTCAACTGGAGAGGAAAAATGAAGAGGAATGGAGGATAAAATCCAGATGCCTCTGGCTCAAGGACGGGCATCAAAACACCAAATACTTCCATAATCAACATAGGGAAAGAACATGGAGGAATACTATCTTGGAGCTAGACACTGAAGAAGCAGGAGCAATCTCCTCTAGGCCCCATATTCAATAAGCCATCTTCTCCCATTTTCAAGCATTGTACCGGGAAGATCAAGAATTTCTTGAGCCGTTGTCGGACTTCTTTTGCTCAGATATTCCTAAAATGGTTGACGATAATGTAAATGCCAACCTGACCAAAAATATTATAGAAGAAGAAGTTAAAAAAGAAATCTGCTCTTTGCATCCTGACAAATCCCCCAGGCCGGATGGGTTCCCTATTTGATTTTATCGAAGGTACTAGCACATCATCAAAAGAGACCTCCGCAGAATGCTGAACTGTTCCATCAACAGAGACAACTTGGGAGGAGCCACTAACTCTTCCTTCATCGCTCTCATCCCTAAACAAAGAAAACCCTCTTCTCTGGACAGGTATCGCCCCATTTCCTTGTGCAATGCTTCTTATAAAATTCTAACCAAAATCATTTCAGGAAGGCTAAAGCAAATTTTTTCTAAGCTTATCATGAGCAATCAAGGAGGTTTCGTGGCAGGAATAAAAATCACGGACAACATCGTAGTCGTGCAAGAGGCCATCCACTCCAGCTTCAATCGGAAAGAAAAAGGAATGGAAATCAAGCTGGATTTGGAAAACACCTTTGATAGGGTAAGGCATTTATTTCTCTTTAAGGTTCTTAATGTAAAATTAGTCACAGCAGATCTAATGAACAAGTAAATCAATCACAACAGATGAACATAGAAAATATGGTGCAAAACTGTGCAAAACATGCAACAGTGCTCAATATCCCAATAAGGGTGAATGAATTACAATACAAACTGTCACAATGACTGAGCAATTCGAATTTCCTAAGGAGGTCATTCGAATCACTGAATGGAGTAGCTTGACTCCAACTAGGAGTCCTCATCATCAATCAGTAGTGGTCATCAATGCACAAGAACCAGTCATCCAGGTGTCAATCTGAGTCTAATTGAGTGTAACAAGTGTAACTGAAGTGTGTAGCACTGATTAAGGGAAGGAGGCTCAGTGGGGGGCGTATGGGAGGCTAACTGAAGTCAGAACAAGTCATCTAGTCAATCTGGAGGTCCAACGGAAGTGAAATAGTCATTCAGGAGTGAAACTAGCCTCAAATCAGGGAGAATCGGAGCTAACCGAGTGTAACTGAAGTGGAACTGCAGTGGTAGGTGAACAAGTGCGCCCTTCTCTGGCAGTAGGTGAGAAGTGGGCGCCTTTTAGGCTAGGAGGGCTGAAACTCTGAAATAAGTGGCTCCCTGGTGCTAGAAAAAGGTGGCTAAGGTGCTGGAGGCATCAACCTGGTGACTGGGATGCATGCAAAGTGCATGCAAACCCTAGAATTTGCATGCAAACCCTAATTGCATGCAAGATCCTGAAAAATATGATGTGGATATCCGAACACCCCCCCTCAAGCTAGACTATGATGTGCAAAAAATAATGTGGGGCCTTGGTAACTAAGACCAAAGGTCACCCCAATACAATAATCCAAAAATGCTGAAAATAAACTAAGTGAGGAAAAACCCAGTGGGAAGAAAGCCCCCCCTCAAGCTAAAGCATAATAATGAATCAATCTGTCTCCACCATGATGGAACTCACCCCCAACAGTGAACGGAGGTAGCAGAACTTCTTCTCAGTGAAGCTCTTGGTGAAGATGTCTGCAATTTGCTCATCAGTAGGGCAATATTGCAGAATGATGGTGCGGTCATGCACCAACTGTCGAATGTAATGCATATGAATCTCAATGTGTTTGGTCCTCTGCCGCTGAACTGGATATGTGGAGATCTTGATAGCAATTTGATTGTCACAAAATAGGATAGTCGAAGTAGTGCCACCAAAACCAAACTCGGAAAGAATACCTTGCAACCAAACTGCCTGAATGCAGGCATTGACTGCCCCTCGATACTCTGCCTCTGCTGAAGAAAGTGCAATGGCTTCTTGCTTTTTGCTGGACCAGCAAATAGCACCATGACCAATCATGAAAACATAACCGGAAGTGGACTTCCGATCAATGCTATCACCTGCCCAATCTGAATCAGTAAAACCAATGAAATCAAGCTCAGAATCTGCAGCATAATGTATGCCAAACTGTCTCGTACCTTGCACATACTGCAAGATCCGCTTGGCTGCTCGCCAATGAAGCTCATGTGGCTGCTGCATATATCTTGACATGGCACTCACGGCATATGAGATATCAGGCCGTGAGTGTGTCAAATAAAGTAGTGAACCAATCAACTGTCGATACATACTGCAATCTGCAAGCGGTGTAGAATCTCCCTCCTCAAGACTGATTCCTGAGAGGAATGGGAATGGGGCTGCCTTACATTCAGCCATATTAAACTTCAATAACAGGTCGGAAGCATATTTTTGCTGAGATATAGTGATCCCATCAAAATTTTGAGCTATCTCCAAGCCCAAAAAGTGACTCAGCAAGCCCAAATCGCTCATGTCAAAAGCTAGATTTAAGGCAGTTTTTAGCTTGTTTATTGAAGTAAGAGTGCTACCAGTAATGAGAAGATCATCAACATAAAGTACAATAACCAAAAAATTACCTTTAACTCGCTGAAGATACACATTCGGATCAGATTTGCATCTTTGGAAATTCTGAGAAAGAAGGAAGGAGTCCATCTTTGCGTACCAAGCTCTTGGGGCCTGTTTTAACCCGTACAAAGATTTCTTCAATCTGCAAACCAATTATGGATCTGATGTATAACCCTCTAGCTGCTGCATATATACCTCTTCAGCAAGGTCTCCATGTAAAAATTCACTCTTCACATCCATGTGGTGCACTTCCCACTATTTGGATGCGGCAATAGCTAAAACAAGGCGGATGGAATCCATCTTTGCAACCGGTGCAAAAGTCTCAGTATAGTCCACTCCTTGGACTTGGGAGAAACCTTTTTCCACCAACCTTGCTTTGTATTTGCTGATAGTGCCATCAGCAACAACTTTAGTATGGTAGACCCATTTACACTTCACTAATTTTCTTCCAGGTGGAAGAGAAATTAGCTCCTATGTGTTGTTCTTTTGAAGAGAATTGTACTCTTCATCCATGGCACTTTTCCATCTTGGATCTCGATGATCAGAATAGTATGATGTAGGATCTGAACCAGCCATCAAATAAAAAATCTCAGGAAGAAATGGATCAGCAATAGAAAGAGCCATACCTGCTCTTTGAAAGTCTCCTCTTGTTCGTCTCAGATCAGCAGGATTTCCAAGATTCGAACCAACAGATTGTAGAGTGTTTTGGGCCCACTTTGGTAACTGAGGAGGATCATAATGGTCGGATTCCGAACCTGATATGTCATGATCATCATATGCTGCTACAATATTAGAAATATCAAAACTCATACCTTCATTATCGCTGCACGGATCTTCTTCTGGTGAAGGCGGTGAATCGACAGTCTTCTCCTCGACTAGTTGCAATTCTTGAAGCGGTTCTTCAAATTGCACACTGCGCTCTATGAATATCTTTTTAGATCTTATATCCATGAGTTTATATGCTTTTGATTCTTCCCCATATCCTATCAGTATGCACTCGGTACTTTGTGGATCCAAAGCTCGTCTCTTCTTAGAAGGAATTCTAGCCCATGCAGTAGAGCCAAAAACTCTCAAATTTGACACATCCGGTTTGTGACCAAAGAATGCTTCGAAAGGAGTCATACCTTTCACGGATGAATGTGGAACACGGTTCTGTATATATGCAGCAACATTGATTGCTTCAGCCCAAATATTTGCAGCCAAACCTTTTGATTCAATCATGCATGTAGCCATCTCTTTCAGTGACTGATTTTTCCTTTCCGCTACACCGTTCTGCTGGGGTGTGTAGGGAACTGTATGTTGGATCTGAATTCCGCTTTGGGCACAAAGTTGCAGCAACTCGGATTTAATATATTCTCCACCATTATCAGATCTAAGAGCTTTGATCTTTCTCTCAGTGGCGGTCTCAACAGAAGCCTTAAAATCCTTGAATTTTCCAAGCACTTCTGACTTGTTTTTGAGAAAGAATACCCATGTAAAGTGGGAAAAATCGTCAATAAATGTCAAAACATACCTTGAACCATTTAATGACATATGGGGCAGCGGACCACTGATATCAGAATGGATCAATCCCAATATTGTAGAAGGTCTGCTAGCTTTCCCGTGGTCGAATCTGTGCTCGGGGTGCTTCCCAATGATGCAACCGGTGCATATTCCCTTCGAGGAACGGAGTTGTGGAAGCCCATCTACCATGGATTTATTTGATAGCAGCAACAAATATTTATAATTTAGATGTCCAAATATTTCATGCCAAAGCCTACTAACCTCATTACCATGTGTGCGAAGAGCAGTGGGCTTTGCAAGCGGAATAAAGTGCGAAAACTCATAGCATTTTGCAGTGTGGTTTGCCTTTCCAACTGCAACGAGTCTTCCACTTTTGATATCATAAATTTCAACTATATTAGGGCTGAATGTAACTTGCTTCGGTTCACCAGTGTGTGTCATTTGATACACAGAAAGAAGATTTGAAGCCAAGGAAGGCACATAGAGAACATTCTGAAAGCTTCCATGATCTACATGAATCGTACCTTTGCCCTTTGAAGAAATTTTTGAGTCATCTCCCAAATGGATGGGGATGGAGCTGTTTGGATCGAATGAAGAAAAAGAATCAATATTTGCAGCCATATGATTCGATGCACCCGAATCTATCAAGAGAGTAGTGGGCTTCGAAACAGTTGCCATGAGTGCTTGTCCTCTTTCATGATCATCATTCCTATCCTTCTTCCTTGCACCGTCAGGAAGGGTTATGTTGTTCTTTTCCAAAAGGAGGGCCATTTTATCTATAGTCTTCTTCATACATGAACTTTCGGGATGAAAGCCACGGTTACAATAAGTACATTTAGATTTTTGGTTACCTTCTTTGCCCTTTTGCTTGGATTTCGAACTGGATGGTGCATCCGTTTGTTTGCCTTTCTCCTTTTGCTTGTTAGGCTCGAATTTGGGCTTCTCCTTCTTCTGCTTTCCTTTACCATTCGTGATCTTGGGTCCTTGAACATATAGGGCTGAATATTTGGAGCTTATGGACCCCATTTGAGCCAACTTGTCATGCTCTTTTGTGACGGACTCAATGAAGGCATTCAAGGTAGGCATCTTCCAATTCGGGGTAGTTAGCCGACCGGAATTGAAAGTAGAGACAAATACCGAATAATATTTACTAAGCTTGCTAAGAATGGAGAGGATCAATTGTTTATCCTCTTTGATAACTCCACTGTTCTTCAACTGCATGTTCAAGTTCTTGAATTTTGTGAAGAATTCATTAATGGTCTCGAAATTCTCAGGACTAAGGCCAATCAAATCATTCTCTAATTGAAAAGCCCTAAGCTCGTCCTGCTTGCCAAATAGTGTTTCAAGTTGCTCCCATATAGCTTTTGGGGTCTTCAATCCGCTGAGATGGAAGTGAAGATCTTTGGAGATGGAGAGACAAAGAAGACCATAAGCTTCATCAAGCTTGTTGTAGTGTTTGGTTCGATCTGACACATTGTTTGGCTCCAATTCAAGACCAAGAGTGACTCGGTAGTAACCTTTTGAACGTAATATGATCTCCATATCATCTTTCCAATCAAAATAATTGAATGGGGTGAGGATAGGCTTTGAAGAAGAATATTCCATTGATAGGAGCGAGTCAAACTGATGTAGAAGGAGCTTGCATGCACAGTGTAGCGAATGCAATTGCTGTAGAGGAGCTTGCATGCACAATGTAGCGAATGCAATTGATGGAGACAATAAACCCGCAAATCACAATAAACCAAGAACAATAAGGTCGAACAATCCACCCTTTTAGAGTTGCATCACACCTGGGATTGGAGATCAAACAATGTTGAATGGGTCCAATGTATCAGATCCAGGAATTATGTGGTAACTCAAGCTTCTGGAGTGGTATTGGAATTATTTTCAAGCTTTGCATGCACAGGAGCGAATGCCCTTGAGATATCTCATGCCAAAACTTTTTGCAATTTGAGCAATTCAGTCAAATCTTCTTGTAAAAACACCTGTAGAAAAGAGATCTTGTCCCTGCAATGGCTCTGATACCATGTAAAATTAGTCAGCAGATCTAATGAACAAGTAAATCAATCACAACAGATGAACATAGAAAATATGGTGCAAAACTGTGCAAAACATGCAGCAGTGCTCAATATCCCAATAAGGGTGAATGAATTACAATACAAACTGTCACAATGACTGAGCAATTCGAATTGCCTAAGGAGGTCATTCGAATCACTGAATGGAGTAGCTTGAATCCAACTAGGAGTCCTCATCATCAATCAGTAGTGGTCATCAATGCACAAGAACCAGTCATCCAGGTGTCAATCTGAGTCTGAGTGTAACAAGTGTAACTGAAGTGTGTAGCACTGATCAAGGGAAGGAGGCTCAGTGGGGGGCACATGGGAGGCTAACTGAAGTTAGAACAAGTCATCTAGTCAATCTGGAGGTCCAACGGAAGTGAAACAGTCAGTCAGGAGTGAAACTAGCCTCAAATCAGGGAGAATCGGAGCTAACTGAGTGTAACTGAAGTGGAACTGCAGTGGTAGGTGAACAAGTGCGCCCTTCTCTGGCAGTAGGTGAGAAGTGGGCGCCTTTTAGGCTAGGAGGGCTGAAACTCTGAAATAAGTGGCTCCTGGGTGCTAGAAAAAGGTGGCTAAGGTGCTGGAGGCATCAACCTGGTGACTGGGATGCATGCAAAGTGCATGCAAACCCTAGAATTTGCATGCAAACCCTAATTGCATGCAAGATCCTGAAAAAGATGATGTGGATATCCGAACACTTAATTCCTTTGGATTCTCACATCTTTTCATAAACTGGATCAAATCCTACATCGGAGAACCTTGGATCTCCCCCCTCTGCAATGGAAAGCCAACTCGTTTTTTTAAGGCTTCTAGAGGTCTCCGCCAGGGGTGCCCTCTTTCCCCCTTCCTTTATATTATTGGTGCTGAAGCCTTTAGCAAGAAATTAAATAGCCTTGTCATTTCTGGAGAGTTGTCGGGAATCAATATTGTAAGATGAGTGAGACCCGTGAATCACACTCAGTTTGCTGATGACACCATTATTTTGGGGAAATCAACTCTTGTTGCAGCTACTCTCTTTTCCTCCACTCTTTCTGATTTTCTATCTATCATTGGGGGGGAAATCAACA
This sequence comes from Larix kaempferi, assembly GCA_027924585.1. Classification (NCBI taxonomy): domain Eukaryota; kingdom Viridiplantae; phylum Streptophyta; class Pinopsida; order Pinales; family Pinaceae; genus Larix; species Larix kaempferi. The sequence goes on from BSBM01000258.1 coordinate 3,009,787, forward strand.
AGAGAAAGAGTTTCATTTTCACCTTTAATTGCCCCATTCACATAAATTCGCTTTTTGCCAGAGTTTTTGGCTTCAAAGTGGTGGGGAAATGGATTTCCTTTAAGTATCTGGGCATTCCGATCTCCCTTCAAGGTAGGACTGAAGGATGGCGCGACATTGTTTCCAAAATAAAGAACAAAATCCACTCTTGGGGGGGAAATGGATAAACTTGGCAGGAAGGGAAATCCTCATCAAGTCAGTCCTCAATTCCATTCCTATATACCTTTGCTCCACTGCCCTTGCTCCAGTGGGCATTATGGGGGAAATAAGTAAAGAAATAAGGAAGTTTCTTTGGCAGATAGGATTAAATGGAGAGAAGAAATTCCATTTAATAAAGTGGGAAACTATTAGAGCTGAAAAAATGCGAGGCGGGCTTTCCTTAAGAGAGCCTAGATTGAACAACACTGCCATGGGAGCCAAACTTCTGTGGAGATTGGTCTCGGGGGAAAAAGACTGGTGGAAGGAAATCCTGGTACAAAAATACATTCGCAAAAGCAGATTAAGAAGTACCGAAATAATATTCTCTGGTGAGGGATCGAGGATCTGGAGTCTATGCAGGTTCTCGGTTCATATCATAAGGGATCATTTGTACTGGATCCCTGGGAGTGGGAAAATAATCGATATTTGGCAGGATAGTATCCTTGGCACTCCTCCTCTAAAGTCCATGGAGTCTCTTATCGGGTTGCGACATTGGCTTAAGGAGAAGAGCATCATAAAATTACATGATTTATCCACGTGGGACGAGAATGTGAATTGGTCTGGCTGGGTTTCCCTCCCCCCCCTGCTGATCTGAGTGATAATTTGTGAGACCTCTTCACTCTTCTAAATGGGAAGGACCCCCTGAATCTAAGGGAAAGAGATACTAGAGGCTAGGGGGACAAAGGTCTCTACAGAGTATAGGATGGATATAATCTCTTGCTAGCCAACCTCCCTGGGACTATAAAGGATCAGAAGTGGAAGATGGTTTGGAGTCGCGATTTCCCTCCAAAGATATGCTCCTTCTCTTGGATCCTAACTCATCAAAAAATTTTAACCTCTGAGAATCTAATGAAAAGAGAAATTGCAGGTCCTAGAAGGTGTATTCTTTTCCAAAATCGGGAAGAAACTGTGCCGCATCTCTTTCTTCATTGTAGCTTCACCCTTCATGTTTGGAATGAGTTGGTCAAAGATCTCAACCGGGGCTTCTCTCTTCCTACCAACGTTAGTGGTTTCTTCATAGGTTGGATCCGCATGTGCCCTGGAAATAGAAAATCCTTGGAAAAGCTCTGGAATGCTCTTTCTAAGTTCATTAATTGGCAGATCTGGCTAACAAGGAATAAGGCTATTTTTGAAGATAAGAAGCCGGTGGTGAGCAGGACCGCAAAGACCGTTTCGTCCCAAATAAAAGAGTTCACGTCCAGTAAGGGATGGTACCCCTCTTGGGACTCTTTGTATCCTTCTGAATCTCTATGGGCTTCCAACTTGATGGCCTCGAGCTCTCTTCAGTCCAAACTTTCCAGATGCCCTTCATGGACTCTTGAAGCCTCTCCTGCAGATTTCTCAGCCTGGAGTAATTCGCATGATAGACATCTTCTCTTCTTCGATGGAGCATCCAAAGGAAATCCTGGGGTGGTGTGTGCGGGAGGGGTCATTTTTGACCCCGGTGGACAAAAGGTATCTCAATTCGCTTGGGGCTTAGGCAACCAAACCAATAATCAAGCTGAATGGGAGATTCTTCTACAAGGGATGGATATTATGAAGTCGTTAAACATCGACGAATTCAGTGTTTTGAGGGATTCCAAAATAGTCATCCAAAAAATGATTAACATCCAAAGAGGTATCCACAAGGATCTTAGCAGAATAGAGAAGAGAATAGCTCTCACAAACGACATTTATAGGATTCAATTCTTCCATATCCGTAGGTACAACAATATGGACGCTAATAAGATGGAAAACTAAGGAACGAGACTCCTTGAAGGGTTTAGGGTGATGAACCATGGCCCTAGTTTTATTTGTTGGACCCCATGCTTCTAATTCCTATAGTTTTGTGGGGGGCGATCATGCATACTCCCCCTTCTCTTGCTTGGACAAGTGGCCCTCACTCCACCCTTGTATTAATGACGAGCCTCGTCCTCTCTCGGGCATTAAGAGGAGCAGGCATAGCTGGATTTTGGCAGTATGTGAAGTTATGGTGAAGCCTTGAGGTAGCATCCCGCACGTATTTTCCCGGTCGATGATCATGTCTTGCAGCAGGTTAGTATGGGCTTTAAAGCGCTCACTTGTAACGCTCCTCTCGCCGGTGTCTTCTGCTTTGTTCCTGGGGTAATCTCTGCGTGTTTCATGATGGATTCTGAGCGTATGGATTCTAAACTTAAGGACATGAGAGGGGAGCACCAGGATATTAAAAAGCATGCTCGCTATGCCTTCAAAGCCGCTCGGGCTGCTTTGGAGGAAGGCAAGCACATCGGACATGATTTAATTCGGTTCGACATGCGCATGGAGGATGTTGAGTCGAATGCCTGAGTGTATGCGGGCGAGATCGAGGAGATCCAAAAGGATTTCAAGGGTTTGAAGGAGTCTCAGGCTTCAAATTTCGAGGGACTTAAACAACTTCTCTTTTCTTTGAAACATCAGCTGTTTGAATTTATGAAGGACAACAGTGAAAGGACTCCCAACGCTCGGCTCAATCAGCTGGAACTCTCAATGCAGGATATAAACGATGAATTAGGGAAGCTCACTGACCCAACCACCCCTGGGAACCAACGCGAGGACATCTCTCTCATGGAGGATGACTCGCAGACCCTCGAAAGGATTCCACCTGCATAGTAACAGGAATGTTGTTTAGTCTCTCTTTTTTGATGTTAAATGTTTTTTTGCCTCCTTATATGTAATCATTTTGTTTGAGTATATTCGAAAAATAGTTACAGTCATGGACACAATGAGAATACCACTCTCAGGACATAAGGTTTAATTTTGATTATCTTAGAACTGACATTTAAATCTGTTTGTTTCCCCTCTTGGCATGGATTTTTGTAACTATTCTTCTCCTCCCGTTTAATATAAATTTTACTTCTCGTTCTTGGTAAAAAAATTAAAAAAAATAGTTGTTTGACTTAGACTTAGTATATAAGTACGTGTTGAGGACAATGAAGGCATCCATGAGTTATTTGTATTGAGCTTTCTCAAAGGAGGTTTCCCCCTCGAAGTGTCCTGCGATCAATAAATTCCTTTTGTGTTCTGCTATTTCTGATATATCGTGCATTTTCATCATTTAATTACTGTAGGTTCCTCACATTTGGTGTTAGAGCACTTTCTTGGACTCGTTGGGTGGAATTTCTGCCAAATTTATTTTTTCGCAGTGGCTTCCAGGCGCTGTGATTATTGTAGTAGTTCTTTTTCTTTGCATCTGTATTGTTCCTTTCAATTGCAAGTTCAGATCTGGGAATAATCCCTATCCACTTAACTGTGGTAAGAACTTGGGAATATCCCTAAAACACATTTTGAGGAGTACCACAGGAACCCCGAAGTAGCTGGCCCATTGAGAGGACCTTCCAGCGAAAAGGGAAATGGCCCCTACCTGATTGATTAGTTCCCACCCATGATGTAAAACAAGAGCTGTCATTTGTGGCAAATAGGTTATCAGTTTTACCTGAGCCGTGGATTGAGGGGTACTGCCCCAATACGTAAGCCGTTAGACAACATTGGTAGCCGAGTGAACCCTCGTGAACCTTTAGGAAGCCGAGCATACCTGGGGTCCATATCTATTTCCAGCTGATCAATAGAAGATTACATCTGTCCAAAGCCATTACAAATCAATTCCAATCCGTTGGAGATCAATTCCAAGCAGTTGCAAATATATTCCGAAAAAAATAAATAAATACAAAATGTAAATGTAGTGTGTAAATCCAACTAGCCATCAACAACCTGGAAGCTAGAAGGAGTAGCGATGTCTCGACTGACATATCTCTGAACATATGCCAGTTGATTCTCCCCCGCAATGCTATGTGGGATATTTGAGAACTGGGGAAAATCATCCCCTCTCTTGGACAACCTAGTAATGAAATGCATGTTCTCCTCTATGGACATGAACCACAGATCGAGACCGACTCTAAGTGCTTTGCTGGCATGATCCCATCGAAAGATTAATTGTCTTAGTAATGTAGTGTCCCCCATGAGTGATGTCTCCTCCTCATAAAACTTGAGGAAACCAACAATATATAAGAGTTTTCGAGTTTTATTTGTAATAGGGTAAGGGTACGAATCCCTCTCCCTCTCCCTAGCCTCCCACTCTCATACAACATTATACTGGTCAGCTTGGCCCTACTGCTGGTGCTATCATTGATGTTGTCTCTCATTAACATACATCATTAATGTATTACACACACACATGTATAAATCAGAAAAAAAAGTTTTAAGTAACAATTTTTTTATTTATCTATCATAATACAAATTAATTTCTTTTGCAAAAAAATTGGAAAACATTAACCGGTGCTCCTACAAAACAATAGCGCACCGTTACCAATGTGGATAAATAACTGACACACTGTTCATAGTGCATTGCAGTTTCATAGGTATACCATAAATTTTAAATAAATCAAATTCTAATTATTGGTGTGGACAAATAAAAACACATTAATTATGGCATGAGTAGTTATCCAATGCACATCGTTTGAGTTGCTTAATCATTGAAACTAATCGTACCATTTACAGTGCATTGATAGTATAACACACTAGTAATATTAAAAAAAACACAATTTGTGGTGCGGTGTATTCTCCATCTCACACCACTTACGATGACTTATTTTACCATACACACTGTCAACAATGCGCCAATGTTACAATGGCACACCGAATCTCACAAAAGTATATTGAAAATCCTCAAATGAGTTATTAATAAAGTGCATTGTCTTCATCGGTGCGCACCCTAACACAACTAGTGCGTTTGTCTTAATAACATGCACCATTCGGATCTTGTTATTACCCAGAAATGTTGGTGCGCTGGTAAAACATTGGTGCACCGTTGACAGTATGTATCATTATCTAATGGATGGTATACAATGTGGAAAGAATATTACATTGCACTGATGATGTTTCAATATTTTAAATTTAATAACAAGTGAATTCTCTCATCATTACATTGATAATGGTGTGATTCATTTACAATTTTAAGCATCACTAACGACGCACTCTGTGTATTTACAGAATGCACCGTAACAATTTCTAGTGAGGCCGAACGAACGACTGCACCGCATAATTTTTTTTTTAAATTGAAAGAAAAAAGAAATTAAAGATGAATTGTGAAATTTAATCCATTAAAAATAAAAACGAGGAGGTAATATAAAGTTTACTTGGTCTCTTGTGTGCCAATGAAGCATGGTGGCCATGTACTCAACAAATGATTTTTTTTACCATTTTTAAAAATTTGGAAAAAATGATCATAATCAATCTACAGGAGGAATGCGATATGTGAACAATACTGACAATGGAACAATCAAACTAAGAGTATATGCACCAGTGCGTAGGTGGTCTAGAGCACTGTGTAGCTTGTAAAAATTAAATTCCAATTTGTAAGTTTGTATTATTATTTTACCCTACCGCGATACGCTTCTCAGAGGGATGCACCGGTGCGTGTTCTTTTCTATGGCGCATCGCCATGTTGGTAAATTGGAATAACGAGTTGTCATGTCTAGTGATCCATCGACTTATGTACGCATTGATGTTGTGTGTATAACAAAACACATCGAACTCTATTTTAATTTTTAAATAAAAACTAATTTATATTACTGTAAATTTAATCGTTGATTGATGCTTTTTGTTTATGTATGCGCATTGGGGTGGCTATGTGACAAAGGCGCACAAAAAATATAGCTATTTTTTTTGTGTGCCACGACCTTGTTAGGACTGGAGGTGCTCCATATTCTTGTAAGCATTGAGGCATTTTGCTAACAAAATCACACCGGGGTGTTTCGTTAACAAAAATGCACCAGAGTGTTTCGTTGACAAGCACTAGACCATATTTTAAAGAAAATTACTTTTCAATTTTTTTAATCTAGTTCTTCTTATTGAGATTCAGGACGTATTTGAAATAATAATGCATCGGTGTCCTTTTTAATTCTTTTTTAAAAATGTCAACTTTTTATCAGTAAATATTTTATCGCTCAATAGTACATTATGTTATCTAACGCTTCGAGGCACTGGTTGCACCAGGGAAATTTATTCTTGTGGTGCACCAGTTAGTTTTTATGCAAAATAAATAAATAAATATTTTTCCAACAAAGGGAGGTATTTTTTGAAATCAATGCTTTGTATTATTTAAAGCACCAGTGCGTATTGGAAGGAAGCACATCGATGCGGTTTAGTAATTTTAAAAGCATCGATAAAAACATCTACTAAAACCTTCGACTGCTCCCCTTCGCTAGCAACCTCCACTATAAATGGATGAAAGAGACTTTTTTTGTACAGTTTCCACAAAAAACTTCTCTAGAAGGTGTTTTCCTAATAGTGCATTGGGTTCATAAATGGACGAGGTAGGCCCACTATAATAAGTTCTAGTGGTGAAATTGCACACCTAGATCGAGGTCCACTACAAAGGCTTGTTCTTCTTGTTTGTGGCAACTTATGTCCATTCCTCTTGTTGATATTGGAAGGGTGTTATAGGTTCTTGAAACTCACCTTGTTTTGCATAATTGTCTATTTCTTCCACGAGGACATGGAAGGATGCCATAAATCACTTAGTCTCATATTCTACCTTCATGTCTGTTGTTAATCTTCTCATTCCCTTTACTAGGTCAGGTTAGGGGGTGAAGGTGTGGGTGCAACAAGAAGGGATTTCAAGGAGAATTTAGCGAATTCAACTCAGACTCTGGATGGTGTTGATTGTTCCCCTTACCATTGTGATTTAGTAGGCATCTACGATGAGTAGGCCTGTAATTTTCCACCTAGGGATTTTCCACTTCTATATTGCCTCGAGAAAGGGGTTAGCGTCTGTAAATTAGTGTAGCTTTGATTTGATCCAGTGCACTAACAAGATGTTCATATGTTTGAGGTACTAGATTTGAGGGAGATGCCTCTAGAATGTATTGGATGATAATATGATGCTTCTTTCCACCACATGGGATTCTTGTGAGGATGCCTCGAAGCACAACCTTATTTTATGCTTTTGGAATAAAGGGCCAAAATGTGTCCAATCCAAAAACATACCCTACATTTGAAAGCAATCTACTCATAGTTGAGAGGCTGTGTCCAAGTGTAATATTTTGCAATTAGGTCGATTTCAAATGGGAATCCTTTTTTCAAGTCCATATCCATGTAGATCCAAGCATATGCAGTATTGTGACTTCTTTTTGTTTCTACAATTTCGAAGAGGAAATTGTCTAAGTTATTCCTATAACTTGCAAGAAATCAATTTCCCATATTTCCAAGGGAATTTTGGACATGCTTTCCCATATTGGGGTTGTAGAGAGGACATTTGTGTATGGATTAAATGTTGGAAACCATGGCTCCATGCATGGTCTTACTTTTCCCCAAAACGATGGACCTAAATTGAGAACGGGGTCTCTACCTTCTTCTAGGACAGATTTGATACCCTCTCACACATGGATAAGTATACGCCTCTTCCCTGATTTCGACTTTCTAGGTCAAGGAGATCCATTTATGTGGATCCGTGAGCTTTGGCCATAGGTCAATGAATATACAAATCAATGCATTCTTCTTGAAGAATTTTGATCACTCTGTGATGTTGACGATCACTTGAATGGAGGGGGATTGGGATTCTAGGACCACGTTGACATGCATGGAGGGTGCATGCATTATCACTGACACCCCAAATTGGTCACCCATAATCAGGTCATACTTGAATGGTAATCTAGGTCCCACGTAACATACATAGATTTATTGTGACTCAACCAAAGCGTATTCCTTTAATCAAATATTGGAGGGTGGTGGTGTGGACATAGAATCTCAATGCACTGGATGAGTCATTGGATTTGAAGAGGGATCCCTCCCTAGTAAGGTTAGGGGAAAACATGCTTAGAGTAGCGTGAACTCCTTGAATTTGATTAAATCACGAGCAATGAACAATTCAAAGGCAATTTTTCAAAGGGGAGACCTGAGCATGAGAAGATAAAGGCAACATGATTTGGCGTTGCAAAGGGGACAACCATAGGGAATATAGTAATAACGGAGGAAACTAGGGTGAGCACCATAACTAGTGCACACATGAAATCTTAGGTTCTCCATGGGGCCATCTATGTTGGAATGTAACCAAAAAAATATAGGTGTAGTAATTATGTACCACAATGTAGTGTGACATAACATAATTCAACCAAAATGAAATCCCAAAGGGGTTGGATCCATTGGTGAAGAGCGAGTGGTTTTTCACCAGTGGGAAAGGTTCAATTCCAATGAGGGTTGAACTTGGAGCCATGGGGGCACCTTGAGGTAGTGGTCGAACGTGTGGTTCCACCCCAAGAGATTGTATTAAATGATCTCGTGACCCGTGGACACATAAGTGGATCAAATCCCACCCCCATTTCCTCCTAACATTTAACCAAACTGGTGGTGGAAAAGCATTTGGAAGTCCAAAATCCCACACAAATCGAAAATTTTCATGTGGTGTACATTGGACAATAAGATCCCAATATGGGAAAGACTGAAACACGAGAACGTTGAAGGCCCTGGTTGGTGCGTGTTATGTAAACAAGCTTATGAATCAGCTTCTCACTTGTTTATCACCTATCCTTTTTCCATCCATACCTGGACAAATATTAAACAAAAGCTAAATTTCACTACTATCTGGGACGAGGCGACTATTGAAGGTGCTTGGAAAACTTGGCTCTCCTCGGTAGAAACGTTATCAATTTGAGATCTGCCCCTCCTCATTGTATGGGGACTATGGCTATCTAGAAACAAGGCCATCTTCCACGACATCCCATATGTCCCTGAGCTTATTTCCTCCCACAACATTGATATACTTTCCTACTTCCCACAACAAAAGGACGACCCTACCCCTAGAGTCATAACTAAGGAACATATAAACAAAAACAACCCTTGGGATTTCTTTGATTGGGCCTCACAAAACCAAACCTACGGTGGGGGATCCCTTTTCCATCTGTCTGATTCCCACTTCTTTCACATTCAAATGGAACTTGGAAGCGGAACTAATAACTTTTATGAACTCTCTGCATTAAACCTCCTCCTATGCTTCACCATTGAAAAGAATTGCAAAACTCTACAGATCTATGGTGACTCAATGAATGTCATCAACTGGATAAATAAATTTAAAAAATGTCACAATGTTTATATTAACACCTTGTTAGAGGAAATCTTGCGACATCTGGAAGGTCTTGACTCCTTCTCATGTCGTCATGTATACAGGGAAACGAACTTGGTAGCAGGTCAACTTTCAAAAGTGGGACTGCACATTTCACATGGACACTGGAAGATCTCAGAATACCAAAATGGAACATCTTTTGAATTTTATCACAAACCGTTTATAGATGGTTTGGCCCCTCTTGCCAACCAAACCTAAGCAACAACTACACAAAATTTTGGAAACAGTAAACTAATTGTTGGAATTCTCTCGCCATATCAGCATATAAATAGCTCGGGAACATAGCTCTTTTTTGGACTTTTGAGGATCACAGATCTTGATCCTAACATCTCTACGGAAATATATCTGTAAATCTCGGTATAAGAGTCTCTTTTTGAGAAATAAACACACACACACACACACACACACATATATGGGATGAAAAGCAGTACTCAGAAAAGGCGTATACATATGCCTTTTGCAATATGTAATTTTGTTAATTATTAATAAAATTACATTTTTTTCCTTAGAAAAAAAAATTAACCAAAATGAATAAATAAAAATAATAACATTTAAGTTGGCTTAATGCCTTTATAAAACATGCACACACACATAAATTACTAATGATATGAACAAGTTATAAAATAACACCAATATAGGTTTATCTTAACCTGAGATTTATCAAGCATCAAGAGCGATCAATCCTTGGAATTGTGAACCTTTCCTCAATTTTTTGCACTTTAAAAAGGGTTTCCACTTATAGATATTTTATCCACCTCAACACTTGATAGATCCGGATTTGAGACAGATCACTACTTTTAGCATTACAATAGTCTAAATGCTCATTTTTTCCTCTAGTAAATAAAAATTCTACCCGACGCATCTTGAAGCAATTGCACGTGACCATGGGATTATGATAATAAAAACTCAATTTTAACACCTTAGTTATCTTGGTTATTCGGAATAGTTGTGAAGTTTGGGCTTGTGACATCTCTCACGAGACTTGGAATAAAATTCAACAAATCCAAAAATGTTTTATAACAAAAGTTTTTTTTTGTAAGAAAGATGGAGGAATTTCTATTACTAATAAGACTACATAAAATACACATTAAAATAATGGTTGACCTGCAGCAAGGGAAACTAGGTCAATCATTGTAGGAGTATCAGTTAGGTTAATCACTGTAAGCCAAAATAACACAAAATTGAACATAGGGGGAGTTTTCCCTTCGAGGGGAAACTAGAACTGCCCCCTCTTATTAAATTGCCTTATACACAAAATTGATATCATATAGAAGATAATTAAAGATTTTTTTGTCTTAACAATATCTACTATGTGAATTTAAAAGCAAGACAACTAGGAAGTAGAACCATATTAAACCTGTAAGACATCTTCTTTATTTGTCATGAGTACTGTTGCCTACCAACAATGGAGTATTTGCAACATCAACTTATAAGAGATGGATTGTATGCTTTTCATATCATCGTAGAGGGTAGCTATACCAGGTGGATGCTTGTCTGCACTTGATATTTCTCCATGAACAACATACCCAATAACAATAAGGATCCATTACGACTCCAAACCAGAGGCCTCCTTTGCACTGGTTTCACTCTCTTCCGCCAAGGCCACCTGGAGGTTGTCCAAGAGACTAGCTTCGACCAAGTCAATTTTTTCACAAATGTGCCATGTTGTTTCCCTATTGGATTTTCTTTCCAAGTGATGCTACCGATTCCCCCCACCACATCTACAACAGGATATTTGGAGGAGCATAGCTCCTTTCCTCGAGCTGTCACATGGCCCATTCTTTGGTGGATTGAAGGGAATCCAGGCCCAACCAAACTCTTAAATAATGCCTTCCTCATCCCAATCCAACACATAAATCACCATTAGATTGGAGTTAAAGCACCTACACTTCGAAGGGGATACTAGGTACCCACTAGAGCATGCTAACATACCCAATTTTCCACCTTCCATGAATGAGCGTTATGTAGGAGAATGAATCGAGGTCTTGTAGTTGATCCTTCATTAAACCTACCTTGCGTGATCTCCACCATACCCCCTCTCCCACACTTTTCCCCGTCATCGCGACTGACACCCATCCTATCCAAATTCTCACTTGCTCCTCCCTCATGCTAGGTGGAGGGGGTGGATCCTAGCCCCTTTCTCACCCCATCTGAGGAACAAAAACATAAAATTAGATGCAATACTCCTTACCCAATTCTCCTAATCGAAACTAGTTTTATTTCCATGGAGTCTAAAACCATTATTAGATATCTAAAATATAAACATTAATTGCTCAAATTGAGCAAGGACAAACTACATGTTACTTCTTCCATATTAGTAATAGTCACCACATGCTTGAAAGAGGGTGGGCTAGATACTACGAGGCTTGATTTTACTATTGGAGCATAAATAAAGATATCAAATTAATGACATCAATAAGAATAAACCTTATATACATATGATGTTTAAAAATAAGATCGCCTAGAACGATAATGATATCATTAACAAGATGACATTTAAATATTATAAAGATCTTATCAATCATGATTTGACCAATATAACTTATTTTTCCAACACATGAACTTAAAAAACAAAATTATTATTATTAAAATCAATGTCAATTCTCACAACCTCCATAGGAAATTGATGATGGACTAACTTGAAAACATCTTAGAGTGAGAAAATTTGTAAAATTTGTGGCACAATCGAGGTTGAGGATGAACAACATTTCCTTTTCACTTGCCCCACCCTTATTAGTATGAGATATAACTTTACCCAATTTCACGGCTTTACTACTCCTCAAGATTAAATATTGCTAAAATCAAGTCCAATGTTCATGATCTCTATTAGGAAATTAGTGGTGGACTAACCCAAAAACACCTTAGAGTGAGCAAATATGTAAAATTTGTGAAACAAAGGAGGTTGAGGATGAACACCATTTCTTTTTAACTTTCCCCACACTTAATAATATGAAATGTAACTTTGCCCAATTTCATAATTCACTATACTTCAATGACTTATAGAAACCATAATGAATTAGTTACTTTCATTTTCACATTGTAAAAATATATAGATGATATCTTGAAGAATATTTGATTTGACTTGCCTTTATTTGTGGGATATACCTTCTTAGATTATAATATGTTAAATATCATTATCATTACTTTGTTAAAGAATACCTCTTGGTCTTGGGTTGTTACTTTGTTTCCTCACATACAAGGAAAATGAGTTCTTATCAAATTAGAAGTAATTTTAAATATTTATGCAAAACCAAAAGGTGATTTCAATCGAGATAGTATTTGTAAGAAGGTTACTATCCCATACCATCGTTGTTGAGGCTATAACATTGGGGTCATGTGCTTTTGAGTAACATCTAGCCTTAGCCCCATACATGAGAGGAGATACTATCCTTGTCGTAATTTAATTTCTTATCGAAGAGGTGATACTTCAAAATTTAATTAAATCTTACTCCCATACATGAGAGGAGATACCACCCCTTTCCAAACCGATGTTATACCCATATCAAGAGATACTACCCCTTTCCAAATCCATTTTATACCCATCTCAAGATCTTATATATGCAATTCCAACAACTCCAACCCAACAAAAAAATTAATCAAAATAATTGATCATTTAATCTATTCTTTAATTAAATTGTATCTAGGGAGAATGACCCTAATAGTGAAGAAGTAAATTTCACTCTTAGTAATGGTCCTGGCCAATCACGAATTCTCGAATATATATATATATATACACACCCGTTCAACATTGTGTATATATATAATTGTAAGAGGATTATAATGTAAAGTGATCCACATCCAAATCACCCATTCACTGAGGTGCACACTTTGACCAAGAGCGGGAAGGTTTGTATATCGACTACTTCCAGAAAATCTTCGGCCCACATTTGTCATGACATTTGCTGGACGACTTCAATAACGGTAAGTTTAAGTACTCCTGCAAATTCTGTTTACTCGCTTAATCTGTGAATTTTTTCAATCTTTAGCTCGCTACTGTCATTTTTGAGCATGTTGTAATGCAATGTTTTGTTGTGAACCATTTGAATGCTTATGGAGTAAAATGAGTACTTGGTTGGGTTTTTATGACTTTAAATTATATGCAGTTTCTCTATTTCTCAAATTTCGACTATATATTATGCATCCACACAAATTTTGTTTGACGTCCCTCGGTGGTTGTGAATGGTCGATGCAGTCGATTGAGATCCTTGTAGGTCAAATCTGAAAATCATTTAAGGGGTTTTGCATTTGCTAGATGGGTGTATAAAATTGGTTTTTGAGCTTGATAGAGGGCTTGTTTTCATGTGGGTTCACGTTTTTATTTCCAAGCACGTCTATTCTATAATGTTTTCATCCATTAAAAAGAAATTATCACTCATTCCTGCAAGGGTTTTCAACATCAGGGAGTATACAACATACAATTTTTATTTTATTTGATCTTTGAAATTAAGTGTATACAACATACAATTTTTATTTTATTTATATTTGAAATTAAGTGTTACTTCTAAACTTGAGAAGCATCGCAATTTTCTCGAGTACATTAAGTGCCACAAGCAACCGTCCAATTTTCACGGGCAAGTATCCACCTAATGCACCCTGCAAGCATGAGTTTAGGACCACTATAGGCAGTTCCCTACTTTTTAGGAGCCAACTCAGTGTTCTAGTTCAGTCCACTTGAGTTAGGTGACTCTTGTGGGGGGTTTATGCTATGAATGCCATTGATTGTGGCCTCATGCACCCTTTTCTGATTGATTTGCATGTCAAACTCATTGATGCACCCTCCTTTATAGGATTGCAAAACATCAAAATATCTTAACTGATTCTAAACAAACTCGGACTGGTAATGATGAGGCTACTCGAGTTGGGCCGCTTGAATCAGGACCCCCTGATTCTGCCATGTGTGGAGGAGAAGAATCGCTTGTGCTAGCAGTGCATCATTAGGCCATGGAAGCCACCTGTTCATTCTGCGGATCAGGCCGTTTTAGATTGATAAGGACAGGTAACTGAAACAGGCCCCCTTCGTCATTCTCAAACGCGCCATTTCTCTGTGAAAATCTCCATTCCTCGCGACTGTAATTTGCTCTGCAAAACTTTTCTCGATCTGCAATTGCCCTTCCGCAATAGTCTTTCCGCAACTACCCTTCCATAATGACCTTTCCACAATCCGCAATCCGCCATGTGGAATGCAAGATTCAAAACTTCGGCTTCGGTTTCTGGAAAATTACCTTTCCGCAATCCGCAATCCGCAATGCAGAATGCAGAAACTTACTTTTTCGCCCTTTTGGAGAATTGTCGTTCTGTAATCCTCAATCGCGGAATGCGGAACTTGGAAAAATACTTCTGCGCTCTTTGGAAAATCGCCTTTCCACAATTCGCAATCTGCAATGCGGAATGCAGGATGCAGAAACTATATTTTTCGCCCCTTGGGAGATTGCTTTTCCGCAATCTGCAATGCGGATTGCGGGAACGAGAAAACGAACTTTCGGAATGCCATTTTAACCGTTGATTTGATCCGCTCCTCGATCTTAGCTGTCCGATCTTATTTGGTTGCGGAAGAAGCTCTTATTTCCTTGTATTTTCTCATTTTCTCATTGCGGCTCGGTCATTTGGCTTGGATTTGCTTGACACTTAGCCATTTTTGGGTTTCATGATTCTTTACTTGATGCAACCGGCCAATGGATGACCTTGGGGCTTTGGGTAGGGGCTTTCCTTCACCTTCCCTGGTGGAAACCATAATAAGTGTTAACATCGGCTCCAACCGGGGATGCTATCCTCCCTGTGAGGTAGCAAGAACATGTAGACTAGTGGCCCTCATTCCCTTCCTCTTTTTCCTTCTTCATATCACCAAACTGGAACATGACTAACTGAAAATAAGAAATGACAATGTACAATGGGGGTGGGCCGACGGACTTGCTTTTCACTTGAAATAATGCTTCAAGAACCGTCCATTTACGGATCCCTTGCCAACTGGTTCATTATCTTCATCCTCCAGGAAGAAAGCATTATTCCCATGGTAGGCGGTGATTGTATAGGGCCCCTGCCAAAGGTTATCAAACTTTTGGGCCCGGTCTTCTCTTCTAGCATCCCATTTTAATACCAGATCTCCCAATTGGAAATCATCCGCCTTGGTCTTTCTGTCAAACGTCTTCTTGATCAGGTTCTGAGCTTTCGTGGCTTCAACTAGCACCCCTTCTCTAATTTCTTGCACTTCCACCAGCTGGTTAGTTTTCCTCAATTCGGGGTTTGGATCTTCTTCTTGCTCCTATAGCAATCTCATGGAGGGCCCTCTGAGGGAGTCAAGGAATATTACCTCTATCCCATATACTAATTTGAAAGGAGAAGTTCCAATGGACCTTTTAGAGGTGATCCTATCATCCCATAGGGCAAGGGTCAGCTTGGTGTGCCAATCCCTTTTATTTTATTGCAACAACCTCTTGATTATCCGCACCATACTTTTGTTGGAGGATTCTGCCAATCCATTTCCCCGGGGGTAGTAAACAGTAGAATGGCCCAATTTGATGTGGAACTTGTCACAAAATTTGACCATCGTCTTGGATTTGAAAGCCTGTCCATTATCAATGATTATCTTAACATGACACCCAAGCCTAGACATGATATTCTCCTCCATAAAATTGATGATGACTGTATCTATGGCTTGTCTGGTAGGTACTGCTTCGATCCATTTGGTGAAATAATCAGTGGCAGTCAGTATCCACCTGTGCAGTCCAGAGGAGATGGGGAAAATTTCACCAATGAAGTCGAGCCCCCACTGCTAGAAAGGGGCTTCCACCGATATTGGTTTTAGAGGCAATGACAAGAGTTTCCTCTTTCCTTCAAAGAACTGGCATTCATGGCAACTAGCTATTTCCCTATAATCATCCTTTAACATAGTAGGGCAATAAAACCCTTCCCTGAGAATTTTGTTAACCATGGCCTTCCAGTAGTGATGTCCTCCACAGACTCCTTTGTGAAACTCTTTCAATGTTTCTTTGGCCTCATCTTCCACTATGCAATTCAAGAGGACACCCCCAGGGTCTTTCCAATAAAGACAACCACCCATTATGCAAAACTTCGCAACCTTCATTTTGGTGGATCTAGCTTTGCTTTTTCCCATCTCAGGGGGTGCTTGCAAGTTCTGCAAAACATATACAACTTTAGAATACCAAGGAGAGGACATGAATTTGTTTGATACTTGAGGTAGCGGATCTTGGGAAGTTTCTCCCCGGATGTGTGACAACATGTTCATACTCATTGAATCCCAATTTGACTCAGCCATGAGCCTGGCCAACCCTTGCCCTTTAATAAGCTTAGTAGGTTTAATCTCCAGATCGTATTCCAGTAGCGTAGCTATCCACTTGGACCTTCTCCCTTCCGGATTTGGTTGGGTCAGTATATCTTTCACAACAACGTTAGGAACATAAGTTACAACATGGGAATGTAGAAAATAAACCCTGAAATCCTTTAGAGTTTTGATCATGGCATAGGCTTGGTTTTCCATAATGTTGTACTTGAGTTCAGTGTCTTTGAGAGCCCTACTAAAGAAAGCTATGGGCTGCTCATCTCCTTCCTGATTTTTCTGTAAAAGAACACCTGCTATGGAATGCTTAGAGGCGAAAGAAAACATAAGAAACTCCTTGTCAAAATCTGGGATGATCAGTATAGGGGCTTCCACAATTGCTCTCTTTATATCCTCAAATGTTTTCGTAGCCTCGACAGTCCATCTGACCTGAGTATCCTTCTTAAGCATGCAGGTTATGGACCTCATGATCTCTGCAAAATTGGGAATAAACCTCCTTATGAAATTCACCGTGCCTAGAAAAGATTGAATTTCCTTTTTACTCTTGGGGAGTTCAACTTTCTGTATTGCATCTATTCTATCTGGGTCAATTTTGATCCCATCTTTAGATATTATGTGGCCCAACAACTTTCCCTCTTGCATGGTAAAATTTGATTTTTTGGGGTTCAAAGAGATTCCAAATTTTATGCACTTGGTAAACACTTGGTGCAAATGTTTCAAATGTTTTGCATTAGATTTAGAATATCCTGTGATGTCATCCATGTAGACCACTACAAATTTGTCTTTCTCTCCTGCAAAAGCTATGTCTATAGCTCTTTGGAAGGTGGCCCTTGCATTCAATAGAACAAAGGGCATCTTTGCATACATGAAAGTTCCCCAAGGTGTGGTAAAGGCCGTCTTGCTCTGGTCTTTGTTTGGTCGCAAAAATACGACATTTTATTCATCTTTCATATACCATTTGTCACCTTTATTCCTATTTTATCCTTCCATAAAACCATTAATCTCCACCACTTTCATAATACATATGGGTTTATATTACCATGTTCCAAATTATTTGTTTTGAGTATTTTTAAGAGAATTCTTGATTAAATATTAGAAATTAATATATTTTCATATATATCTCAAAGATTTGTGTGAGCTTTGTAATGTAGGGATATTTGAAGTTTTCAACCAAGGAGTATTCAAAAGCTTCCCGAATGTTTTCTCCATCTTTTCAAGATTTGAAGGAGATAATCCAAGCTAATTTCAAGGAGAGGATTATGGAAATATGGAGAGAATATCTCATCCCATATTTGTTGAGATAATTTGAAGGGATAAGTTAAGAGAAAAGTGGATATGTTGGAGAATTTGAAGGGATAATATGAGAGGAAAGTGGATTGTAATTATGAGTTGTTTATCTTGTTATTCAAAGAATTCATGTATAAATAAGAGGGTTCTCTCCTCATTTGGGTAGAGGCCTCTCTAGTGGTGTGGAAATAGAGAAATAGTTTATGTCTTTTAAGAGTTAGTCATGGAGTGGATTTTGATTATTATGTAATGGAGATGATGCTTTAATGCAAATCCTTTTACTCTCTCTCATGTTAATTTGGATTTCTTTCTTATGAATTGTTAATAAAGATTTTCCGTGAGCTCACATCTATTTGTCATTTGTATTTTATTACATGCTTACATGATATCATAGATTAGTTTGTTCATCTTCTTGCTATCTTGATTAAATTTACTTTCAATATGATTTCATGTGCTTTGGTAAACAGGTTTTTCTTTCATGCTTTCTTGAATTTACTTTATGCCATTTTTGTTATTTCCTAGATTTAGATTCAACAATAGTAGTATAATTGTTTCTTTTAAAGCATTAACATAAGTTAGATGTACTCTAATCCTGCATATATTTTGCGTACACCTCTAAGTTTACGAACTTCCGGATTGATAATTTATGTCGAAATTATTATCATATATTTCGCTCGACAGTCTTCTGGCTGCACCTTAATCTGATTGTATCTTGAAAATCCATCCATCATGGACATTCTTGCTTCCCCTACAACCTTCTGTAAAATGTGGTCCATTTTTGGTAAGGGGTAGTTGTCTTTAGGGACACCTTGTTGAGATTTCTGAAGTCGATACATAGTCTGATCTCACCATTATTTTTTCTCCCTAGGACTATGTTGGCCACCCACTGTGAAAACCTCAAAGAGACTATGATTTTGGATTCATACAACATTTTTACCTCTTTTTCTATTAGCAGGAGCAACATGGGATTCATCCTTCTCAGCATTTGCCTAAATGGCTTCTCCCTTGTCTTGACTGGTATGGTAGGATGGATAACAGCTGTGTCATATTCTTTTAGATCTTCATAGCACCATGCGAACACATCAAAAAACTTTCTCATTAAATCCATATAGTCCTTTTTGATACTTGGGGCCAAATACTTTGATAGTTTGACAATTTTGGGTTCTTCATTGCTCCTAATGTTACAGTCTTCTACTTCCTTTGGGTTTGGAGCCACCTTATGATCTATGGATACATCATTTTCATCAAACAGTCTTTCCAGCGAGACCAACCATTTGGGTATGTAGTTTCTCTTTAGCTGCAAAATCTCTTTGCCTCCCAAAGTGGTTCTGAGATCTGGTGGGACAGGCTCCCATTCCTCCCCTTCACAGTCCTCTTGATCAATCTGAATATTGGAAAATTCCCCAGTCATCTCCAGAAACTTCTTTATCTGCTGGTCATCTTCAAATATTTTCCAATGCTTAGTGTTGTTTGGGACAGAAGGCCTATGCCTCATATTAATCATGTGAGTTATGGCAGGATAAGAAGGGAGCTGAAATCTGCTAGCAGAATTGGCTAGAGTGTCTGCCACTGTAGTTTGTTCTCTGGGAATGAAAAAGATATCGTGCTCTGTGAAGAAATTGTCAAACATGTCGCACACAACATTCCTGTAAGCTTTTAGCATGGGATGCTTAGCCTCATAGTTTCCTTTCACTTGTTGGATTATTAGCTCTGCATCTCCATAGACCTTGATCTTCTTAGCCTAATAGTAGAGCTTCATATTCCACCACATTATTTGAACAGTCAAACATTAGTTTGAAAGTATGAAACCCGGCACATACATTTTTCTCATCTGGAGGGATGATCCATATCCCAACTCCATCTCCTTCTTTGTTCATAGCTCCATCGAACCTTATGACCCAATGGTCCTCCTTTGGGAGGGTGACTGTGGCCTCTGCTTCCAACCTTGATTTCTCATTACCACCTTCTTCCATATGTTTCCCATCATTCTCTATGTTAGATGAGTTGTCAAGGAATTGCACCCCATTCCTATAATTAGCTTCACCATTTGGTTCAGGTAACTTGGCAGCCCCCATTCCTTCTTCCTCCAGACCTAGATCATAGCAGAGAATTGAGGAACCTACATCCGTGTCTATGGAAAATATGGGGTGGTTATTAGGCTTGTCCTTGTCGCTCACCACATATGACAGCCTGTGTTCCCTGTACAACCTTCTGCTTTCCCCAAAGATGAGGATGGTAGCATAAGACATGTCCATTTGCATGGTTCCCTTTAACTTTGCAGTCCATGACCTGAACAACAACATCCAAAAATTAGGTGGAATATCAACCACTACCACATCCATGATCATGTTCTTATGAGGTATCTAGGTTAGTGAGACTACCATGTCTTTAATCATCCCTACACATGGAACTCTTTTAGAATCAAAGGAGAAAAGGTCTTTATAGGGTTTGGTTATTTCTAATCGAAGATTCTCCACCACTGAACTTTGCATAAGGTTATGAGAGGTTCTTGAATCAAACATGGCATTATGTAGGATATGGTCATGTATGTTGAGACTGATATAGAAAGGAGGGACATCAATTTATGAGGCATTTTCCACATGGGGGCCAAACAGAAGAGTGGGCTTGTCATCTTGCAGATTGAGATTATCAGGCTTCTTTCCTTCTCCACCACTTACTACCTTCAGGATCTGGTCTTTGTACTCTGAGTTTTTGACCAATTCATTCAAGGGGATGGATATCTTAATCTTAGATATTTCATTCTCCAAACTGAAAGCAATATGAACCTTCTCTGCTATCTTCGTGTCACCTTCATATCTCCCTTCTGAACTCTTCTTAGGAGGTTCTGCCCCCTTCCCAAGAGTTTCCTTAGAGATTGTAGCCTTTGGGTCTTTTCTCCCAGGGTTTTCCTTTCTTGGTGGCTGAGAAGAGGATGGATCAGCAACAGCCTTTCCTTGGTCTACTGTTACTTTTCTACTCCTTAAATTATGTTTCCTCGCGAACTCACATATGGCGTTGTGGAGCCCTCTTTGGTATTGGTCAGATTCTGATTCTCGAGGGACATCATTTGATTGTAGGGAAGATTGGTCATGTTAATATTTAGTCAAATAGAACTGGGGTTGGATCTAATCAAAGAGATGGATTTGGTCTTCAACATGTCTATCTTCCTCTTCTTCATCTATGAAATTCTCAGCAAAAGGTGGTTTGATTGGCTGATTCTCAGAGTTTCTTGGCTCTCTAGATATTCCTTGTGGGGCAGGGGGTCTTCTGAGATTGTTATTTATAGCTTGAGGCTCTAGGTTTCTTTGGCAGGAGGCCTGCTATCAAGGGACATCCCATCCACCATTCTTTCCATAGTTCTCATCATCTGCTCAAATTTGGCATCCATGGATTGGGATGTGGAAGGTTTCATTGCTTCATTGCATCTCTTTTTCTCAGCTTTAGTTATGTGCTTCATTTTTCCTGAGGCCATCAAGTTGGATTCCACTTCTAATGCATCTTGCAGCATATCAGGGAGAGTGGCAAATCTCCTTTCTCTCAGCATGAGAGCAAATTCATTGTCAAAGCAGTTGGAAAAATGAAGCTTGGTTTCCCCCTACAGGGGGTTTTATGTCCACATGGATAGAATTGTACATTCTCATGAACCTGGATGAGAATTCCTTGATGGTCTCAACATTGGTTTTCTTTTTATTTTCATACTGAGTGAGAATCTAGAGAGGGTTTTGCTTATCCTTCCATCTGGCTAGGAAAGCTTCTTCAAATCTTTCATAGGTAGCTATTCCTCTATTTGGAAGGGCCTTAAACCATTTCTTCACTTCCCCTGCTAGGATTTGGGAAAACAACCTCATTTTAACATCATCTTCATCCACCTCTTCTAGGTTTGTGATGTCATTGATCTGGTCTATATGCTATTGTGCAAAGACTCTTCCCTCCCCATAAAATCTCATGAGGCGTTGGGAATAGCCCACAGGTAGGTCATCGAGATTTGTTGGTAGGGCCAAAGGAGCATATCTGACAGCCATGGCTCTTAGGTTTTTCTTGGGAGCAGAGGGAGTTTTAGGAGCAGCAGGAGTGATACTCAGGACTTGGGTACTTTGTCCAACAACTTTAGCGAAGGGAGACAAGCCACTAGTTTCTTCCCAAGATTGTAAATTTTCCCACAAAGCACTCAAGCAATGAGTCTGGAATTTTCTTTGGTCAAACAGGGTTTCCCTTAAATCAGTCTCAGACCTAGATATGAATGGGGAAGACTTAGTCCTTAAACTTGGAGGGATGCTTTCTATAATATATGCCTCTTTCTTAGGTAAAGAAAAGGACCTAGCTAATAGAGAAATACCTGCTTGGCTTCTCATTGCTTTCTTGATGAACTTCTCTGGGTCTGAAGTAACTTTTGGCAGCTCAGGATTTGGATGAATTCTGGTAGGTATTCTCTTGGGAGCCAGACTTTCTCCTAGGGGTTCTCCGATTCGAAATATGGACTCACCACAAGAATAATGTAGGATCCTCTTAGCGTCTGACTACTGTTCACCCTCAGTAATCAGCTATGATCTGATACAAATATTTTGAAGTAAGCTCGATCTCCAGTGGAATCACCAGAATGTAATTTGGAGTCGCTAGGGAAAATGATACAACCTTGGAACGTTCGCCCTCAGAGGTATGATTTTATATCGTGAAAACTAGAGATTCTAGGTTCGATCCCCAGTGGAGTCGCCATAATGTTATCACACAAGGTTTTCCTGGGTTGTGGTAGGAAATACCATGGGGTAACTGTTGCAAACCAATCTTTAGTGGATGGAAACTAGCCTTTCCAACCATAGGGAGGGATATCCCTTTGGGGCATCTAGCAACAGGATGCAGCTTAAAAGGGAAAGGATATTGGTAGAAGTGGTGGCTATACCTTCAAAACAATGAATTAAAAGGGGTTTTGGTTGGTTGGTGTTAAGAACAGGAGGACAGTTGGGCATGGATTCAACTTCGGTGGGTTACTGTCATCAATAGCAGATTTGGACCGTGATTGCAGGGACAGGAGGCAATGTAGATATGGTTCTTTCATGTCAAAGTAATCAACAGGTGAAGGTAGAGGAAGGAGACAATTTTGGCCACAAGGCTAGAGCATTTAAGAATGAATTCTAACCTGCAACTTCAAGAGGAAAGGGTGGAATACCTAGTCATATGCATCTGGAGCATGGGCGCATGAATTCCAGGCCATGTAATCTTGATCTTTAGGTACTGCAGAAGTAAAAAATTAATGGAAATACAAAGCAAGAACACATACACAGGAAATAACAGACATCAGAACACACATTATAGGAATCTCATCCTCCAAAATTGGGTCTGCTAATTGAATTAAGAGGCCGAGTTTAATATAAGCGTAGAGCAGTAATCTCTCTGAAACAAAAACGTCCAACCTGTTGGTCTACTTCGGGCCTTTCCTTTATAGGCTTACAAAGCATCAAAATATCTTAACTGATTCTAAACAAACTCAGACTGGTAATGATGAGGCTGCTCGAGCTGCGCCGCCCGAATCAACACCCCCTGATTCTTCCAT
Source organism: Larix kaempferi (assembly GCA_027924585.1). Taxonomy (NCBI): domain Eukaryota; kingdom Viridiplantae; phylum Streptophyta; class Pinopsida; order Pinales; family Pinaceae; genus Larix; species Larix kaempferi. The sequence continues at coordinate 3,033,265 of BSBM01000258.1, forward strand.
GTGCGGAGGAGAAGAATCGCTTGTGCTGGTAGTGCATCATTGGGCCATGGAAGCCACCTGTTCATCCTGCGGATCAAGCCGTTTTAAATTGATTAGGACAGGTAACCGAAACAGGCCCCCTTCGTCGTTCTCAAATGCGCCATTTCTCTGTGAAAATCACCATTCCCCATGACTGTATTTTGCTCTGCAAAAATTTTCTCGATCTGCAATTGCCCTTCCACAATTTCCCTTCCACAACAATCTTTCCACAACTGCCCTTCCGCAATTTCCCTTCCACAACAATCTTTCCACAACTGCCCTTCCGCAATGACCTTTTCGCAATCCGAAATTTGCCATGTGGAATGCGAGATTCAGAACTTCGGCTTCGCTTTCTGGAAAATTACCTTTCCACAATCCGCAATCCGCAATGCGGAATGCGGAATGCGGAAACTTACTTTTTCGCCCTTTTGGAGAATTGCCGTTCCACAATCCGCAATCCGCAATTGCAGAATGGGGAACTTGGAAACATACTTCTGCGCTCTTTGGAAAATTGTCTTTCCGCAATCCGCAATGCGGAATGCGAGATGCGGAAACTATATTTTTCACCCCTTGGGAGATTGATTTTCCGCAATCCGCAATGCGGATTGCGGGGAACGGGAAAACGAACTTGCAGAACTCCATTTTAACCGTTGATTTGATTCGCTCCTCGATCTTAGCCGTCCGATCTTCTTTGGTTGCGGAAGAAGCTCCTATTTCCTTGCATTTTCTCATTTTCTCACAGTGGCTTGGTCATTTGGCTTGGAATTGCTTGACACTTAGCCATTTTTGGGTTTCCTAATTCTTTACTTGATGTAAGCGGCCAATGGATGACCTTGGGGCTTTGGGTAGGGTCTTTCCTTCACCTTCCCAGGTGGAAACCATAATAAGTGTTAACAAAGACATCCTCTTGTCCTCAACTATAACTATAGTTGAAGTTTGGCACACACAAACATAGAGAGGTCATAATTTGATTCCAAGTTGGCACACATTTTGGATGTTAATACACCTTTTTTCTATGCACTTGTCATGTCCTAAAAATTTGCATTAGGTCACAATGGCCTAAGCCCTTGGCCATAGTCATGATAGTTTTTCAAATTGATGCTAAGGGTCAAATAATTGCCAAGCATGATGTCCAAGTTGTTAATAATGAAAAATTAGATCCAAATGGACAAGGTGGGTCACATCAAGAGAAAATTCCCAATTCAAAGTTTGTAATATTCCCGTTCAAATGAACTATCATGGAGGAAAATTACTAGTTCCCTGGGTTGGGGGTGGAAGCATTAAAAGTTGGAGTAAAGGAGATACAAGACCCAAAATGACCTTAGACTTACAAATTAACATTAAATGGGTCAATTAAATAATAATACAAAGAAAATAAGGTGGCATTGGATCATGAGGGCACATAAGAGGTTGTGGGACCCACATGTGGCAAGATTCCTCACTACACTTGGCATGATTCTCTCACCAATTTGAGTTCAAGATGAAGGGTAAAATACTTGGGGGAGTTTAAGAGGTATTATTCATGGCATGAGTAATGTACGGTCGAATTGGAGTGGAAGAATAAATCCCACGGAAGAGGAAGAGGCATCTTAGAAGAATTGTGACACTTGGAGCTAGATTCCCTAACTCCTATGACAACAATGATGAAGATTCTATGACACCTATGAAAAAGTTCAGACCTGATTGCTGACATATGACATATATGACATGTCAGGGCTAAAAATAGCCTCCAAGAGGGCTCACAAGGGAGTTATGGAAGCCAAGAAGCTTCCCCATTCGAATTGAGGGAAGATGGAGACTAGGAATTGTTGGACAAGTGGCACACATTGGAATCTCTTCCCAACTTGAGTTGGCATGAGGATTTTGGAAGGAATTCGACCCATGGATGACTTGAGAAGTTTATAAATGACAAGAACACAGACGAAAAGGATATTTTGATAATTTTTTATTTGCATCTTTGCAATTTGGAGAGCTTCTAGCTTGTCCATGCTAGTGGAGTGTTTACTCTACTTGCCTTAGTACCAATTTCGAGGGTGAAAGATTCCCATCCTAATTGAAAATTGGAGAGGCCATTTAGACCTTTCATTTTGAGATACAATGGATTTTTTTGTTGTAGGTTGAATCTATAGGGAATATCATGATTCTTTCTTCTTCAACTTGTTCCCATCTCTATCTCACATTTCTCTGCATATTTTGGCTCTTGGAGGAAGGGCGCACTTGGTGAGATGCTAATCTATTTGTGAGAGTCCAAGATACTCCATTTATTGGTAATCTGATATATATAATATTTATTTAATTCTCATAATACTCTCAGGTTTAAATACCTAGTGGAACTATGTAGAAATACCAAACAATGCATAAATGGTGCCATTTTCCCTATATCTTGTTGTGAGAGCTTGAAGTTGCTTTATTTCGATTTGTACCAGTTCATATCTGTGATTTTTATGATGTATGGAGAGTCATTAATTTCCTGAATAATTTTCATATACATTACAGAAGCCTTTGGAACATAAATCTCAAATTTCATAGCAAGTGGTGAAGTTTCCTATCATTTCCCCCTATGTGAAGACATGTCCACAAACCTCTGATTTATGGGAGTTGCAGCAGCCCTTAGAAACTGATTAATGATGTATTTGGGTGCCCATTGAAGTCCTTTAACTAATACATGTCTATTTTCTGAAATTTGGGAATTTCGTACTGCATTTGGGAAGCCATTAGTGACCTCTACCCTTGGGGGTTTGAACCTCGAATTCACTAGTAAATTTCCCTATTTTCTCCTGAAGTTAAATGAATGTTGCAGAAGTATTTTTAGAGTGTACAAACACCTATCAGCCTAATTTTTATGTATCAATACCTTTCCAACACTCTCAGTCCCAAGTCTAAATCCTTAGGAGTCTTTTGGAGCCATCTACCCTTGGGGGTTTCAACATCGATTTTCCTAGTAATTCTGCCTTTTATTTTCTAATTGTAAATGAAAGTTGCAGAAGTATTTAGAAATTTTCCAAGCATATAATAGCTACTTTAATGTGTCCAAATACATATCAATCCACTCCATACACCATTCAAAAATATTTGGGATCATTTGAGACATTTTGGGGCTTTACTAGTCCAAGTTTCGAAAATTGACTAAATTGGGAAAACATTCAAATTGGAGACATTACAGTGGTATAAGAGAATGGTCCTTGCACCTGTGCATTAGGGTCATCCTTTGAAGAATAAATTGCAGCCATGTCTTACTATTATGATGACTCCTTTGAGTACAATTCCATGAATGAACTACAAAGATTGAGAGCAACATGTAAAACCTTGCCCCAACAATATCAAGCATATCTTGATCTGTATAAGGGAGGTACACAAAAGGCCATTCCTTTTGAAGACTTTTCTGATTGGGTGTTTTAAAATAGGCCCAATATTGAATATGTGGATTTAGTGAAGAAAGGTTTATGCCATCCTTGCAAAAGACCATGGAGAGCAAATTATATCTGTTTGAGTGAAAAGAGCAGTGAAATATCCAAAGCTTCATTGGGTGCAAGTGTTTCCTACTTGAAGAGAATTTTTGGATTTTATTCAAAAAGAGGCTCCCAATATCTTGACCCTAAGACAACTAAAGGGCAAGATGATTCATCTTGCTTGGAGGAGCACAAACAAAGTACCAATCAAAGGAAAGGAGAAGAAAGGAGGACCAAATGTGAAGCTTCCTTAAACGTAGAAGAAGCCTTACATGAAGAGAATCGAAAGTCACTCCCAAGTGACTCTGAAAAATATGAAGAGACATCAAATGAGCATGAAGAAGACTCTATTGAAAATATTGAATATCATTTTGAGACACATTTTACCTTGGACATGAATCAAAGAGAATCTACTGATGGATGCTTGAACTATGAAGGAGTACCTACTGATGGGTGCTCACACCTCTATGCTGGTGAAATAGAGATCACTTTTGAAAGTGTTTCTGCAAGCCAAAATTCCATTGAGAATGAAAATGAAGGCCTTTTAGCAGTTGAAGAAGAACCAAGATCAACTTCCCCATCACCACTTGAGCTTCATGAAGTTGGTCCAAGTAAGAAGGAAGAAGATGAGGAAGTTCATTTGCAAGAGCCTCATTTTCTTGAAGGGTCATTAAAGATGAATGAAAAGAAGATCCAAGAGACCATTAGAATAATCCATGACACTCAAGCATTGGTGTCAAATTCTTGTTGGAGAGTTTCTTCATTGAATGATTCATCCTTCCTTGGAGCAGATTTGATAGGGTCACTTGAATCTTGTATGCACTTGGAAAATGGTGGTCTACTTACTTGGAGGTATAAGCACTTTCAGGATTCTTTGATGAGGCACCTCCTCGGTGTACATTTTTATTATGTTGTTATGTACTTTGATGATATATATTTGGTACTCATGATGTTTGGAATAATGCATACAAGAAAATGGGATCCAGGAATTCTCTTGCCTAATGGTATGGTTTGGAGAGCACTCCTAATTGTTGGAGTGCAATACAAGAAATGCGACCTTGGGATAAATTTTAATCTCATTGGTTTCAATTTTTTGGGGACACAAGTAGTATGGGAGATTGAGCCCCACTTAATAAAGTGATTTTAATGAGAGTAGTGCAGCAGCAAGCATGGTGGTTCATCTCTAAAATTTTCATAGAATCTTGAAGACTCAAAGTTGGGCAACTCAATGGAAACTTCAAAGAATTATACAGAAAGGGGTTTCCAAAATATGAAAGAGGTAAAAGAGTAATTGTGCAAACTTTGTTTTGATGTATTTAATTAATATTTTGGTGTTTAGTGGTGATGTCACAGGGGATATCAATACGAAAAATAAAATCCACATCTCCTTGCTTTTGGAAACACACAATTGTAGTGCATGAGTGCCACTACTCAGAGTTTTAGAAGCAAAGTTTTGGAAAGAAAGCAGGTTCTTCAACATCCATGTGTGAAATTGATTGAGGACAAGCAATATTGGGAATGGAGGATTTTTCATGTCCCAAAATTTTGCATTAGGTCACAATGGCCAAAGCCCTTGGCCATAGTAATGATAGTTTGTCAAATTGATGCTAAGGGTCAAATAGTTTCCAAGCATGATGTACAAGTTGGTAATAATGCAAAATTAGATCCAAATGGACAAGGTGGGTCACATCAAGAGAAAATTCCCAATTCAAAGTTTGTAATATTCCCAGTCAAATGAACTATCATGGAGGAGAATTACTAGTTCCCTAGGTTGGGGGTGGAAGCATTAAAAGTTGGATTAAAGGAGCTACAAGATCCAAAATGACCTTAGAATTAAAAATTCACATTAAATGGTTCAATTAAATAATAATACAAATAAAATAAGGTGGCATTGGATCATGAGGGCACATAAGAGGTTGTGGGATCCACATGTGGCAAGATTCCTCACTACACTTGGCATGATTCTCTCACCAATTCGAGTTCAATATGAAGGGTAACATACTTGGGGGAGTTTAAGATGTATTATTTATGGCATGAGTCATGTAAGGTCGAATTGGAGTGGAAGAATAACTCCCATGGAAGAGGAAGAGGCATCTTAGAAGAATTGTGACACTTGGAGCTAGATTCCCTAACTCCTATGACAACAACGATGAAGATTCTATGACACCTATGACAAAGTTCAGACCTGATTGCTGACATATGACATATATGACATGTTAGGGATAAAAATATCCTCCAAGAGGGTGCACTAGGGAGTTATGGAAGACAAGAAGCTTCCCCATTCGAATTGAGGGAAGATGGAGACTAGGAATTGTTGGACAAGTGGCACACATCAGAATCTCTTCCCAACTTGAGTTGGCATGAGGATTTTGGAAGGAATTAGACCCATGGAGGACTTGAGAAGTTTATAAAAGACAAGAAAAAAGAAGGAAATGAGATTTTGATAATTTTTTATTTGCATCTTTGCAATTTGGAGAGCTTCTAGCTTGTCCATGCTAGTGGAGTGTTTACTCTACTTGCCTTAGTACCAATTTCGAGGGTGAAAGATTCCCATCCTAATTGGAAATTGGAGAGGCCATTCAGACCTTTCATTTGGAGCTAAAATGGGGTTATTTGTTGCAGGTTGAAGCTATAGGGTAGCTCGTTATTATTTCTTCTTCAACTTGTTCCCATCTCTATCTCACATTTCTCTACATATTTTGTCTCTTGGAGGAAGGGCACACTTGGTGAGATGATGATCTCTTTGTGAGAGTCCAATATAATCCATTCATTTATAATATGATATATATACTCTGTATTTAATGCTCAGAAGACTCTCAGGTCTAAATACCAAGTGAAACTATGTAAAAATACCAAACAATGCATAAATGGTGCCATTTTCCCTATATCTTGTTGCGAGAGCTTGAAGTTGCTTTATTTCGATTTGTACCAGTTCATATCTGTGATTTTTATGATGTATGGAGATTCATTAATGTCTAGAAGAATTTTCATATACATTACATAAGCCTTTGGAACATAAATCTCGAATTTCATAGCAAATGGTGAAGTTTCCTATCATTTCCCCTATGTGAAGACATGTCCACAAACCTTTGATTTATGGGAGTTGCAGAAGCCCTTAGAAACTGATTAATGATGTATTTGGGTGCCCATTGAATTCATTTAACTAATACATGTCTATGTTCTGAAATTTGGGAGGTTCGCATTGCATTTGGGAAGCCATTAGTGACCTCTCCCCTTGGGGGTTTGAACCTCGAATTCACTAGTAAATTTCCTTATTTTCTCCTGAAGTTAAATGAATGTTGCAGAAGTATTTTGAGAGTGTCCAGAAACCTATCAGCCTCATTTTTATGTCTCAATACCTTTCCAACACTCTCATTCCCAATTCAAAATCCTTAGGATTCTTTTGGAGCCATCCACCCTTGGGGGTTTCAACATCGTTTTTCCTTGTAATTATGCCTTTCATTCTCTAATTGTAAATGCAAGTTGCTGAAGTATTTGGAAAGTGTCCAAGCATATAATATCTTCTTTAATGTGTCCAAATCCACTCCATACACCATTCTAAAATATTTGGGATCATTTGGGACAGTTTGGGGCTTTACTAGTCCAAGTTTCAAAAATTGACTAAATTGGGAAAAATTTCAAATTGGGGACATTACAACACTCTTGATGAAGGCATCCTATTTTCCTTAAACTATAATTATAGTTGAATCTTGGAACACAAAAATGTCGAGAGGTCATACTTTGATTCCACATTCCTAGAGAATGTAGCTGTTGGAGAATGGATTGTTCACATTCATGCCTGGGAAGACTCCCATGAAGAGAACATTGAGATTGATTTGACCACCTACCAAACATGTGGACTCTCTAAAGGAGAACAACACTAGTGTCAAGGGATTATATGCATATTTTATTATACTTCTAGGAGGGTGCTACAATGGGAGGAGTTTTATTATTGTTTAATGATCACCTTGTTATGGTTCACATTCATTAGTCATCAAGGGCATTGGAGTTTTGACTGGTTTTCCTCACTTCATTGGGGGGGCGTGTTCCTTGATTCTCTTCGAGTTTTTTACATGTGGGTTATATTAGTTGTTGAACTTGTCTCTCAAGTAGGATAGACAAATAGTAGTTGTTTATGTATTCCTAGACTAGATGTAAGGTTTTAGTATGCATATTGTTATTTTATTTATGGAGGTTTGAGCCTAGACCTCTATTTAAGTAAGGCTTTTCTATTTGTGCTATTGGATATAATTTTGGAGCAAATACTCATGGATTTTTGCTGCTGGAAATTGTTTTATGGTTTGAATTGTTAGAGATCAACTTGTTTAGTGGCATCTAAATTGGTAACATTGTTGAAAGTTGGATTTGTTGATTTATAGAAGATAATGTTGGGACTGTATGTTGATGAAATTCCATGAAAGTAGATCCATGTGTAGAGAATGTTGTTCTATACCACCTGTTAAATCTGAATTAAGTTTCAGTAAGGAAATTGGATGGTAGATCATGTAAATGGTTACACATCCCTTTCTTTTTGCAAGATAACCTTATTGTAGCTTGCTCCTTTATGATCCCATGTGCCCAATGGTATCCAAGGCACTTGTCCATCCTTCAACAAACAAAAAACAATTTTAAGTAGATGTTGATTCTTGAAAGAAGTTAAAAAACTTTGATATGTTGAATCGCCAAGATGTAGAGGAGGTGAGTTTAGTGAACAAGCCATGTTTTATGTCAATAGTGGAAGATTGATTATTCACCAACATTTGCTCTCATCTTGTTGGTGAGTCAATGGTCAACAAAAACATGGTGATGTGACTAGATCTTCATTAACTTTGTTGATTATAGCTCACCTCTAGGGTTTGGATCTTGCTTGTCCAAAGATTTGTTTTTGTATTTGTAGTTTTGAAAAAGCAAGTTTCATGTAATATGACCATTATGGGAGGGTGTTAGATATAATGATCATTATAATGAATTAGGCATACTTTACACATTTAATAAAGGCTTAGTTAGAGACTTTATAATAAAATGATGTAATCATTAGTTAAAAAATGTAGTCATTAAAAGATTAGGTACTCGATAGAGAACTTGGAGAAACAAGAAGGAAATAACTGAATTTATTATGTTTTATTTGTTGATTGTAATGAAGGTCAAGTCAAGTCTCTAGGAGTGTTATTGAGTGGACACAACATCATCCCCCTTGCCTAACCATTTGTTTGACTATTTGAGGTGGGTTTCCATGCACACGTATTCACCTTTTGGAGGTTGTTGGCATGTATTGCGGGCTTCACATGTGGAGCCATGGCCTATTGAGGTCGTTCCACCTTTGGAGGCATGATGCACTTGTTTGTTGAGGTTTTTCACTTTGGAGGTTATTCCACATCATTTGTCGATCCATTTCCTTGGGGTGCCTTCTTCTTGGAGAGCCTTTGGAGGTTAGTATGTGGATTTATTCCTTGCATCTTCTCTCTCATGATGAATGTGCCCTCCATCATGAGGCCTTGTGTATCTCTAACATTGTACATGTAACATTGACCATTTCTTTTTGGAGAGTTTGTTAGAGTTGGTTAGATGGTAGTGGGGAAATATTCATTGTTTACTCCACCCTAGGATAAATCTAGGATTTATTCATATTTTATTGTTAAGATGAGATAGGGCTACAACCTATATAAGAGTTGGCTCCCTCTTTCTTTTGTATGGTTGAATTTTGGGAGTTATTTCTCATATTGGAGCCTAATAGACACATCTTTCATGGAGAAAATTGAATTGCAAGGTTTCCTGTTCCATTGTAAGTTTGGTTTTCCTTGTTCTCATTTTTAATGTTGCAAGTGATTTATAGAATAACTAGACTTGTAATTAGGGCCAATTGAAAGGTAAAATCTACTTCATTGGAAGGGTTGTGAGAGAAAATATCCAATATTTTATTGATTCTATGCCTGATTGTATTAGTATTGCTTTTGTCATCTTTACAAGTGTTTCTTTTTTAATACTTCATTGCATTTGTCGCATCCTAGTTGCAATGTTTTGAGTTTGCCCTTTATGGGATCTCCTAGTGATTTGTATTTATCATTTTTTGGCATGTTGGGGTTTGCTAGTGGATTGTGAAAACAACACTAGTATTCATGATCTTTCCATCATCTCCCTTTACTACAAAAGACCCTTTTTGCTAGGCATCCTCTTCACCTTGTTGTTCACTCAAAGCATTAGCAATCCTATCATTAGGGAAGCCCCCATTGGTTGGAGAAGAGTCAACCTAAAGTGTAGGGTGGTAGTTATTGAGGTGATAGTGGGTAACACCTCTAGGTTATAGTTGGGCTAGCATTGTTTTTTGGGGCTTTAATAATACATGCTAGTTAATGTTGTAATAGAGACCATCAAATTCAAAGAGGGGAAGTGTTATGCAGAGGGTGTTGATTGATAAGGATTGGTGGAACAAGATAGATTTCTTGCTCAAGTTCACAATACCTGCATTTGATCCTCTTCGAGAAGAAGACATAGACAAAATTTTCTTGGGAGATATTTATGATGGCATGGATACCACGGTTGAGTAAAACATGGAAATCATTACATAGGAGGCTCCCACTCTTCTTTTTGTTGATGTTGGTTTTGCAAAGTGTGTCAGATCATTGTTGTGAGGTGGAATTGTTTTAACACTACATTGCACACTTTAGCACATGCTTTGAATCCAAAATTTTATGATGAACTCATTGCTCAAAGCATTGGAAAGATGAAGGCCCATAAAGACAAGGTGGTGGCCAATGGAGTGAAGAAAGTCTTCTAGTGGCTGTTTCCAACTTCTATACAAACTGAAGTGAGGGAAGAATTTGCTTGTTTTTCTGCTGGATTGGAGTATTTGTAGACATATCATCTTTGTATAAGAGGACCATGGAATTGGTTAAATGGTGGACTTGTCATAGGGAAAATGGTGTATATTTGCAAAACCTTGCCACTTGTAATATGTCACAATTGGCAACCTCTTCATCAAAGGAAAGGTATTGGAGCACCTATGGTTCCGAAATTCCCATTCTTGGTACTCTCTCTTGTTTCTCTTGATATTGGTGGTGATGCAAGTGGAAGTAGAGTTACCTTTTCTTCCAATCCGTGCTTCTGGTTCTGCTGAATAGGCATCTTGTTCAATTATTGTGGATGAGGATGAAGATGAGATGGATATGTAATTGTATTTGTCTTTAGTTCATGCTTTATTTCATTTTTAGCACATATAGCCTCATATATAAAGGCTGATTTTGGATGTATAGCTCATCTATAAAGGATAATTTTGGATTTGGCATCATATAATCATCAATGAGAGTTAATATAGACATGGTTTTAAGTTTTTTTTGTCATTAATGTGTATCGTTCTTATTTTCTTCCAAGATAATGTGTTATTTAAAAAAAAGATTATATATATAATTTTTTATATACTGCATTTCTTCCAAAGTATACTTTTATTTTGTGGGGATGGTGGGGTTCACATTTCCAGGCATATTCCCATTTTAGAAACAAGTACAGGTTTCCATGTTTTTTGCAACTTAGGATCTAGTGTATTGTGTTTTTTCACATGGTATGAATTACTTCTGTCGTGGTTCTAGATAGTAAAAAACAAATAAATCCACACACATTGAACATAGAAAACAAAAAAAAGGACAACGTACTCAAACTCATATTGTATTTATGTCACCAAAGTTAACTGAGAAAGCCTACACAAACTAGGAAACTAAAAACCAATAAAAAACAAGCAAACTAACCCAAATGAGGAAGAATTCAAGAAATTCTTCCCCAGTGGAGTTGCCAATTTTGATAGAGGTACATTAAATATAATAGTGGTGGAACTTTGGGAATCTCTCTGTAAGACAACTAAATAGAGTACAATCTAGCTTTCCCTGGGGTGAATGCAAGATGAATAGAAATGTGGGAGAATGGAGAAAGAGCAGTACATGGTAGCTATGGTTGAGGTTTGATCGTAGTGAGAAAAATTGGCCAAGGGGAAGTATTCAACACCAACATTCCTTCATTACCTACACACATGCACACAAATAATAGATTCCATGATAAGCATTTCAATCAAATAAAGTAAATTGCATAATTATAAACCCTAGCTAAATTTTAGCTTAATTAGTATCCACAGTTTCAAACTATAATTAAATTAAAATAAACAATAATAATGCAAAGGAATTAGCACCGAGGGGTTGCTTAGTTGGTTGGATCTTTCATGACCAAGACAATACAAGGTCGAGGTCGGGGGTTCAATTCTCTGGGTTCTTTTGAGTTAGGAATCGAAGTAATGTCGACAGGGGTGAGGTAGGTGATCCCCCCTAGCTTGGATCCGTGGACGTTGTGAAATTTCCCACATAAGATCCAAAGAGATGATGTAAACCTCACAGTGAAAGAATTAAGGAATTAAGGAAGAAGAGAGAAGCAATAGAACATAGATCCAATAGAGGCAGAATAATTACACACATTATATTAATCAGAATAGTAACCGGGTAAATATACAATGCTGAGTATGAGGATTCGAATTCACTAGGTGTAATTCGAATTATCCTTCATGCACAGATCCATAATCAGTGGAGAGTCATCAGTGCAAAACTAGGAGTCTATCTCATCATCAGTGAAGTCATCAATGCACAAGTAGTGATCAACCGGGAGTCAAACTGAGTCTAACTGAGTGTGGTTGGTGTAACTGGCACATGGAAGCACTGATATAGTGAAGGAGACTCAGTGGGGGGTGCTCATGGAGCTAACTGGAGTCAAAACAGTCTATCTAGTCACACTGGAGGTCCAAAAAAGTGATAAGGTCAGTTAGGAGTCAGTTAATCCTTAAATCAAGGAAGAACTGAAGATAACTGAACTAAACTGGACTGGCAGATGAAGAAAGGTGCCCTTCTCATGCAATAACTGAAAGGAGGGTGCACTAAGCTCTAAGAGAGCTAAGACTGATTCGAGAGAAGCTCCTGGGGCTAGTTTGCCGAGGGCTAGGTGCTGGTGCTGCAAACCCTAATTTTGCATGCAGGACTGAAAATGACATAAATGTTAGAAGGACTAGGATGGAGTATAGGAATATCCTAACAGACGTAGCAAGCTCTAGGGTTGTGAGCCACATTGAAAAAATAATAATGCAAAGGAATTGTGGTTTGTTAGGGGGTAGGCAGAAGAGAGATCTATATTATTTATTCAACAACGATTACAACAAAATATGATACATGAATCTATTTTGATACTTTCATCACCCAAGTCTAGGTTCCTCATCTTCAAACTCTTGGAGATTGTATGACTAACATGTTCTAATGATGAGGGTATCATGCGATACTTGAAATGCTCCTAAATATGATGGTGTAATTTTATAGGATCACAAGAAATAAATACCAAGTAGGTGTTCTAAACTCAACCAAGTTTAAGTATGGTTGATAGTAGCATCATGTCTTTGTTTTTCAATATACTCGTGGCCAAATTTATCATGTTCATAGGATAAATTGAATTGTATGTCCCAAAGGACTCTCTAAGTAAATTAGATATTTGAAATTGGGTTGAAAATCTGGCTCCTTGTTAACTACAACCATTTAAGGGAAAAACCCCTCCTTCTATTGCCAAACTATTGATATGGGAAAATGTCTCTAGTCAACTTTCACATTGAATTTATCACATAAAAACATCAAAATCAAAGTATTTGTTGTGAAGATCGTTCCTCCAACTTGTAGGGATAGCTTATCGTTTTGGGTTTTTTTTTTAATGGTTATTGCATGAAGGATTCGTATAATGAAGCAATACTTTATGGAGATGGAGAGAGGGGATATGATCATTAAAAAGTCCCCCCCATATGTGCATATGGGCATGTTGCAGGGTCAATAAATACATATAATCACTTTGAGGAAAAAATGGGCATTTTTTCATACTCACATTCATTCAATATTTCCATCATATATAGGAAATGTTGGCATATAAGAACTTGAAGAGTGTACAAAAAAAATATGGATTTGATGTATTGAATTGAACTCATTTCATTTTTGTTGCATTTGTCTTTGTGAATTACATTTAACATGAATTCACCCTTTGATATCTAGCTATCGTACTAATGGAATGTCTTCTCTATAGAAATTTTGAGAATTGGGCAATAATTTATATAAATTATGAAATTTCACCTCAACTTTTGAGGTTTCCTATGAACTTTCTGCCTTAGGAATGAATATGAAATATGACAGAAAGAAAATTTCACTTCTCTTCATCCCAATTTCACAAGGTATCCCAATAAAATAAATACCATTTAAGTGTACTTCAATATGATAAAGCTACTACCATTAGGGAACATTTTCCAAGCATATAATCTATCTAAAATGTAGGCATCCAAAGAAAATAAATATGATTCAAGTGTACTTCAATACCACAAAGCTACAACCCTTATGGAACACTTTCCAAGTATATAACAAATTTGAAATGTATTATAACAACAAATTATAACAATGGTAAATATGCTTTCTTATCTTCCAAATATGTGTTAAATCACCTGGCCAATTCAACTCCATGTTATGTCAAATCAACATGCATAATTAGGACAAGAATATACTTAATCATAAAGATAACATAAGCTAGAAATCAAATATGCAAGCACACAAAATTTGGACCGCTAGAAAACTTCATATAGATATAAAATATGAAGTATATGTACAGACCACAAAGTTATCACAAAGTTGGTACAAGTCAATCTCTCTAAACCCTAGCCAAAGAAATCATAAGAAACCTTGGCCACCAACTCCTCCTATCTAGGAATCATTACCAACCAAAGCTGATCACTCCATCAAATATCCTCAACAAGCTAGCATACACACCGACAAGTCCTTGTCCCGTATCCAAGCTTGTATAGAAAAAACAATCTACACTAGCGCTCTTGTCTTCCTTAGGGTTTACAAACCCTAGCCATGTTACATCACAAGCATACACGACAAGACAACTCTAGTTTTAAATCGAAGTCTACATGTCCATCTTACGGTTTGAGTCCTCAAACACCATGTATTCAACTCTTGCATCAACACAAGCACTAAGACCTCCATGGACCATTAAGAGTATAATGAACAAGTCTTCTTCCAAGTAAGGCATCACACGAAGTTCAATACCACAAACCCTAACATCTTAAAAAAAAAAACCTAGCATGTCACAAGATAAACCTTTGAACATTCAATATGCCTATCTCTTCTTCATGTCTTCTCCTGAGATATACATTAAAAAACCTGGAATTTCGCTCCCTACAAAAGTATTCCAAGATAATTACAAAGATATAATATAATACAATAATGATGTGTGATAACAAAAGCTAGGATCCTTCTTTTATATATACAATAGGTGAGGGAGGCTAACATACAACAAGGACTTATGTCCATATAAGTAATTGATAAGGCAATCCCACGTGGATCACTCTACAATACAAGAATGTACAAGCATCATAATAGGATTTATCTGACCCCCAAGATGTACAACCCTCCAGGCATGATTTTTCTAGGGGTTAATATAATCCCTTATTTAGGATGGTGCACTCTTCAGATCAGTTATTTGTCCAATTCTACCTCTTCCATGGTGGCTTTGAAGTGTCCTCATGCAAGCCATTCCTCCTCTAAATGTGTGCCACATGTAATCTCGTGTGTTGAATACTTTTCCATGTGTTCCAATGCGATTACCATTATCTAATGCATCCCCTCAACATATGTATGTGGATCCACAACCAACCTCCATGAAGTATGCTCCTTGACCCTAGCATTCTTAAGTCAAGTGTATAAACTCCAAGATGTATGTCACATGGTCACATGCGCTTAGGGATAAGTTCCCTCCGTTGATACTCCTCCTCCTAGGTAGGTACCTCTCCTATTCAAGCAACCAAATCCCCCATTGAGTGCACCACGTATGTTAGTCATCATCCCAATTAGAGTAAGAACCTCCTAGGTAAGGGTTCCATGCTATCACTCTAACCAAGGTGAAGCATCCACCCAAACTAATCCAACCACGTGTTCTTGAAACATCACCAAGGGTCTAGGAGACCTATCATTGTCCCTACATGGTGAAAACACTTTTAGAGTAACCCCAAAATATAACATCATCGTAGAGTTATTCACTAAAGGTCAGGGCATTGTTCAATTTAGTACAAGGCTTAATAAAGTACTTTTTTGAACAATGTGGGGAAAAATCAAAGGTTTGGGTTAGTGTCTTTGACATATCTAGTTGTGAGTCTCCAATATTGTCATGTCAGGACATGAAATTGATCAAAATATTACTATGATTAAGGGACAACTTATGCTTAGTTGTTTGGGAAAATTGATTTTTTTTGGCTTAGTACAGTCACTAAATTGCACCCTCCATTCTTATTATCCTTAAAAATAACATTATATATATTTTTACATTAAAGAAATATTGTTTATTTCCATAATTTTGTAGGGCAAAGTTAGAAGGTCTAAGTTCTTTCATTTCGTTTGAGTTCAACATCTAGGATCATTCTTTCGTTTGAGTTCAACATCTAGGATCATTCTTTCATGTATTTTAGAACTTACCCCTATCTAATCTTACTTTTGGCTTCCTAATTTCGTTACCTTACTTCAATTTATGAGAGAAGGGTTCCTTACAAGTAAAAGTTGTTGATACTCAAATCGTAAACCGTAAACCTTGAACCCTAAGCTCTCATGGACTTCCGAGAAAAAACACTAAAATGCTCTTGAGAGACTAACTCAAGAGGAAGGTGGGGATGTTACCCAGGTATTTTAATCCCCTTTTTGACCCTCCTTCACCCTTTTTCTTTCCTTATGAAAAGCACGAGTGTTGGAAAGAGTAGGTAGAAGGTTAATGCCGTGCATATTAAGGGTGCCTTCTAGATTTTTTAATTTTATTTTTTGTATTCTAAGTTTACTTGCTTTTGTACTTATGTGAGTTTTTATTTTTTAATTTAAAGAATTGAAAAAATAAAAATAGAGAAATAACTTTTGGTGTGTGATTTTTTTAATTAAAAACACAAAATTGAAAGTATCGAAACTTTTAAAGATTAGAAAATGCCAAATAGTAAGACCAAATCTCATAAAGTTTATTTCATAAATGATGTTCCTCAAAGTCATTGTTGGAAAACTTAATAAATATAGACAAAGATATTCATGAATGGCCATTTTTTTATTGAGAATATACACATATAAATACAATGATGTTGTGATCTCTGGTTTTATATTCCAAGAGGGTTTTTGAACTCACGATGACTCTTCATGTTGATAGTGTTGAATTCACCAGAATCACATAGCATTCAAGAAAAGCAGTTAACATACACAAATAACCAACTACACAAGATATGGGAAAGGGACGTCCGATTCAATGTTATTCATGTGATTGATAAGTATTTATACAAACTTGAGAGACAGTTGGAGTGGTTACATCCACTCCAACTTCTCTTCATTAGAGTTCCTTAACATAACTAATGATGATAACTAAGGGCCCGAAGGTTCCTCTTCAACAAATAATAAAAATAACACAATACAATTTAGCATAATCACAAGGATTAGGTTTCCAACATTCCCCCCTTAATCAGAAAAGGTCATGTTTGTGAGCCCAATAATTTTTCTGAACGAGAACTCAAATATGCAAGTGGACAACTGCCAATGGCCGAATCCATCACCAAAGTGCTCTTTGAATTGGTGGTTTAGGATGACCACAAACCAAGTGGTGGTTTTAGGATGACCACAAACTAAGTGTTAGCAGAAGCTGATTTCTTTTACTAAATGGTGGTTTTTGGATGACCACAAACCTGGTAGATGGTGGTTTAGGATGACCACAAACCAATGGTTAGTAGAAGCTTATTTATTTTACTAAATGGTGGTTTTTAGATGACCACAAACTTTGTAGATGGTGGTTTATGATGACCACAAACCAATGGTTAGCATAAACTTATGTATTCTACTAAATGGGTGTTTTAGGATGACCACAAACCAATGGTAGATTGTGTTTTAGCATGACCACAAACCTGGTTAGTAGAAGTTGATGTATTCCACTACATGGGTGGTTTTGGATGACCACAAACTAATTGGTGGTTTTAGGATGACCACAAACCAATGGAAGATGGTGGTTTAGGATGACCACAAACCTTAGAAAAAGATGATGTCTTCTACTAAATGGGTGGTTTTAGATTACCAAAAACCAATGGATGCTTTGGAACATGGCTCTATCTCTATCTCTTGGCTACAACTTCGAATCTCTCTCTAGTCAGGGTTGTGAATCAGGCTCACCTATTTCCGCAATGTAGATGTGAGAAATCTATTTGATTAATAGGGATTTGAAACACTAGGCTTGATTGTCAATCCATGACATGCATGATAATTTGCAAAACCATTTTCTGTATCTAATATCCTTAATGAGTACATTAATGCTACAAATGAAGTACTTACTATAGATGAATTACTTACCTTACCAATGTTGAAGAATGTAACTTCATAAGATATTCTTATTGTATTTTTATTGTACCTCCTTTGGGAAATATTCATATTGTATTGGATTTTATGTAAAAACCCTAAAAGAAATATTGTAAAATAGATAAGTCGGCCTAGTGGGTTAACTGCCCCAAACAATGGGTAGAACTGCCCCAATCAGGTCGGCCCAGTTAGGGAAAGTCAGGTCGTCCCAGTTAAGTAAAATGGCTAGTTTTGTGACGAGTATAAATAGGGTGGTTCCTAACTCATTTGTGTATCATATCACTCAAGCAAGTTCACCTGAGTAGTAGCAGAAGGGAAAGTTTGATTGGGATAAAGAGTAGTTGCGTTGAAGACATATTTTCTTGGGGTTTCTATTGTATCTTGTTCTCGGGTTATTGTACAAGATTGACATTGTACTTTCTGACAAATCTATACTGAAGAAGTTTTGTTGGGTTTTTTTTTCATGAGAAGGTTATCCCAGGGTAAATCTTTGTATTCTCTTGTTATGATGTGCTTGTCTATCTTTCAATGATCATATTATATGTGGTTATTGTGATAATAATATAAATTGTTTGAAGTTATAACATAACCATCTTGGAAGTATCAACATTCTAACATGGTATCAGAGCTAGCCTGAAAAAAGACATTGTGTAGTTGCAACTGTCAGAAGTGAAAACTAGGGTTTCTCTTTCTGGAGGCTTTTCAACACAGTTTGGATGAAAAAGAAGGTCAAGGCAACTCTCCCTAGGAGGGTGCATTTTCCCGTGGAGGTAGAATTCCAATAAGAGAAATTTCATTTTGGGCATACCACTGTTGCTTGGGAAAACTAGGGCATCAGGTTTTTGGCATATCTATCCATAGTTTCAAAAGAATAGTACCTTTGCTCAACTCGCCTTAGGGAGGCACATATTTTCCTCCATTCAGTTTTTCAAGATCCATAAGTTGAAAATTAGGGTTTCCCTGACAAACCCTAGGTCATCCTGAAGTCAGATCTCAGAAGACATTGAAGTAAGCACTTGATTGGAGCATCTCAATTTGTAAGTCCTACTATCTCTATTTTCATTTACGGTTCTCATTTTATCAAGATGACAAACCATACCAAGCTTGAGGATAAGCTTGAAGGAGTAGATAACTTTCGTGCCTCGAAGTATAGAGTGATGCTCATTCTAGAAGAGAATGAGCTAGAAAATTATATCATAGAAGAAGTTGCAGAGCCATAGGCATATGAAGACAAATCCAAGCACAAGAAGAACTTGATTAAGGCCAAGAGGGTCATTGTTGATTCCATCAAGGATCACTTGATTCCTCCACATCTCATCTCTGCAAATTCCGAAAGAGATGTTTGATGCACTGAAGAGATTGTTTGAAGGAAATAACATTAATAGAAAGATGACCTTGAGAACTCAACTCAAGGGTGTGAAGATCCAAAGCTGTGAAAGCATTCAATCTTACTTCACAAGGGTCTCCCATATCAGAGATCAACTGGAAGCTATTAGAGATCATGTTGAGAATGCAGAACTTGTAATGACAACCTTGAATGGTCTTCCAAGATCATGGGAGTCATTTACTCGAGGAATATGTTCTAGAAAGAAACTTATCAGATTCAGTGCACTTTGGGAAACTTGCACTCAAGAATAAATGAGGATTGAAGCCAAAGAAGAGAAGTTAGGTGAAGAAGATAATCAAGCTTTGGTAGCTCATGCTAAGAGAAGCAAGAAAGAATATCATCGTCACAAGTATAAAAGATTCCACAAGGGTCAAAGACCTCCCAAAGACTACTCAAACTTCAAATGCTACAATTGTGATGAAATGGGACAGATTGAAAGAAATTGTCCCAAGAAGAAAGGGAACAAGAAAGGAAGTAAGAAGAGGCATCATGTACATGGTGCAGAATATGATGAACTAGTTAAGAAGAAAGCAAGGGAAGACTGTTCAAGTGATGAAGATTATGTCTTGAAATTTTAATGATGCAATAGTAATTGGAGAGTAAGAGGGAGGCTTGTACAAATTAAAAGGATAACCAGATCAAGCATTGGTTCATGACACTATGGAACCAAGTGAACTATGGCACAAAAGGCTTGCACATATACACCACAAGGATTTACCGACAAGTCTACCCTAGATCCAGAATAAACATGTAGGATGTGCACGAGGCAAGAATGTGAAGAATCCATTTCTAAGCAAAAGGAGATCTTGAATCCAATACATGGTTTAAAGGATGAAGTCATTAGAAGAGATCAAGGAGCAGAGTACGCTTCCAAAAACTCCAGTAACTTCTGCAAGGAGGAAAAAACCAAGAGGGAGCCTACAAAACACATTGAAGATAAGTATTTACTATTATTTAAATTTTTTGAGTATTTTGAAATATATTGCTCAAAACAATTACATGTAGATCTGTGATGCAGTTTTCTTTTTATGCACTTATATATGACTAAGATTGACTAGCAGTAGGCTCATGTAGTGCATGTTATGGGTAAGTGGACTATATGTTGAGATATGGTAACTTCTAAGAATATTATATTTGTACTTTATTATTCCGGAGATGTTTCATTCCTTTGTGGAGACCCTATTGTATATCCGGAGATGTTCATTCCTCCGAGAGAATGTGGTAACTAGGGTTATTAGATCTCCCATGTGGGGTCAGCCCTGAGTTAGCTATTTAGGGGTTATTAGACTCTCTTAGGAGAGGTCGGCCCAGTTAGGGTGAAAAGTCAGTTAGAAGATGAGTATAAGTAGAGGAGGCGTGTTCCTCACTTATCACTCATTCACTCACTTGTGTATTGCGCACAGGAGAGAGAGATCTGCATAGGAGGAGAAGGAGTTCTTGTTTGGAGACTACATCTTTGTATTGGTTGATTATCTATATTGAGGAAAGCGCTGGGTTTTCTACCCCATGAGGGTTTCCCAGGGTAAATCTTTGTCTATCTTGTGATTGTGTTTCTTTCAGTGATCTTTCTTGTGAATTTAGGCTAAACTTAACATGGTATCAGAGCTAGCCTGAATAGGACATCTTTCACAAGGTGAAAATACCTCTCTCTCCTCCTTCGGTGAAAGTTAGGGTTTCTGCAAAAGTTGAAATTTTTGGATTCTGAGAGCATGGCTGGATGCTCCTCCTAAAAATCAAAATTCTAAGCCCTAGATCGAACTTTTTGAGTGGGTAGAACCACGGGCTTTGTCAAACCCTAGTTTGACTTCTGGACTAGAAAACCAGAAAACCAGTAAACCAGAAAAACTGTGCACCTGTGCACCAGTAAACCAGAAAAACTGTGCACCTGTGCACTAGTAAACTAGAAAACCAGAAATTCTGTTGCAGATCCGAAAGTTGCTGATCAGATTTGAAGGGTGAAAAGTTGAAGTTTCCAGAAGCAGAGTACACCAGTCATCTCAATTCAATCAAGCACATCTCCTGGTAAGTTTTATTCTATCTTTTGAGAAACTTCAATTTCTTTGACCTCCTGAATAAGATGGCTCCAAGCACTAAGCTTGAAGACAAGCTAGAGGGTATAGAGAATTTCTGGGCATGGAAATATAGGATTGGTCTCATTCTTAAAGAGAATGATCTTGCCCAATATATCAATGATGAGGTTGCAGGACTTGCGGAAGATGAAGCCAAAGAGAAGTATAAGAAGGAATTGATTAGGGCAAAGAGAATCATTGTTGATTCTATCAAGGACCACTTGATTCCCCAAGTGGCATCCAAGAAGACCCCAAAGGAAATCTATGATTCCCTAGGCAGAATGTATGAAGGGAGGAACATCAACAGAAAGATGAATTTGAGAACTCAATTGAATAATACCAAAATGAATAAAGGAGAATCTATTCAATATTATTTCACAAGGGTCTCCCAGTTCAAGGAACAACTAGAAGCCATTGGAGACACCCTTGATGAAGATGAACTAGTCATGACTGCACTCAATGGTCTCACTAGACCTTGGGAGTCATTCATCCAAACCATGTGTGAAAGAAAAGAAAGTATGAAGTTTGATGTGGTATGGGAGGATTGCATTCAAGAAGAGGCTAGGGTAGCCAATACAAAAGCCTTGCTCAAAGAAGATGACCAAGCTTTGGCCACTCACACCAGAAGAAGAAGGAGTCATTTCAACTCCATGAGGAATGGCCATAAGAAGTCTCATCCTCCACATAGATTTCAAAATAAAGAAGGAGTAAGTTCAGAAAGAGACCTCTCCTCAGTTAAATGTTACAGTTGTCACAAACCAGGACACTTTGCTAGAAATTGTCATTCAAGGAAGAAGAAGAATCTTCACAAAATACATCATGCACATCTAGCAGAAGATGATAGTGAAAAAGAAGAAGAGGAAAGGCCTAAAAGGAAGAGAGATAAAGTAGAAGAAGAAGATGCAGAAGAGTATGTTCTATTCTATGCACTCTCTAGGTTAGTAACACCTGGAGAAGATACATGGCTCATTGATAGTGGTGCTTCAAAGCACATGACAGGACAAAAGAAGACTCTCTCAAGTCTGGAAGAAAAGACCTCTCTCAAAAGGTATCCTTGGGAGATGACTATCAATATACCATCAAGGGAATTGGTAAAGCAAGCTACAAGCTTGATTCTGGAACTCCACTGAAGATGAAGGAAATCCTATATGTACCAGGCTTGAAGAAGAAATTACTTTCTATCTCAACATTAGATAAGAAAGGTTATAGGGTTGCATTCATAGATGGACAAGTACTCATGTGGTCCAAAGGAAAATCAATTGAGGATGCAATTGTTATTGGTGAAGAGGAAGGAGGGCTATATAAACTCAAGGGTCATCCAGAAGCTGCCCTTGTTCATGAGGTCACTAGCCCTAGTGAGCTATGGCATAGGAGGCTTGCTCACATTAACTACAAAGCATTACCTCATGTGAGCAAGGTAGTTATAGGACTACCATATTTGAAGATTGATCATAAAGTCACATGCAAAGGATGTGCAAAAGGAAAGAATATCAAGAACCCATTTCCAAAGATTGAGACAAAGACTAAAAGTACTTTGGAGTTGATCCATTCAGATGTATGTGGACCAATGCCCTTCACATCCTTAAGTGGATTTGAATATTACCTTACATTCATTGATGACTACTCAAGGAAGACTTGGATATATTTCCAGAAAGGAAAAGATGAATTCTTTGGGAAGTTCAAGGAATTCAAAGCCTTGATAGAAAATCTTTATGAAAAGAAGATCAAAATACTCAGGACAAATAATGGTGGAGAATATACTTCAAAGGATTTTGAAGTCTTTTGTAAAGAAGCTGGAATCAAGAGAGAACTAACCACTCCCTACAATCCTCAACAAAATGGTGTTGCAGAAAGAAAGAATATAACCATTATGGAAGCAGTAAAGACAATGATACATGATCAAGACCTACCTATGTATTTATGGGTTGAAGCAGCCAGGACAACACTCTATGTGCATAATAGACTATATCATAGTGCTCTTGATTTCAAGACCCCAGAAGAAGTGTTCACAGGGAAGAAGCCTGAGGTAAGTCATCTCAAGATATTTGGATGCCCAGTATACATTCACATTCCAAAAGAAAAGAGAACCAAGCTGGATCCTTCTGGGAAGAAGGGAATATTTGTTGGATATTGTGAAGCATCCAAAGCATTCAGAATATACATCCCAGGATTCCATCATATGGAGATAACTAGGGATGTGACATTTGATGAAGAGGCAACTTTCAAGAGATCTAGGAAATGCCAGTATGAAGAAGTATATGAGGAAGTTGCACGTCCTAGAATTACAGAAGTTGCACCCACACCTGAAGATATAACACCTGAAGAACATGTCATGATGGAACCACAAGAACCCCCTACCATAAACATATCAAGAAATAGAAAGCTAGCATGGGCAAGAGACATTATACAAGGAGCATAAAAGTATGGAGCTCCTGAAGGCTCCACTAGAGTGAGCAAGAAACCAAAGACATTCTCCAACTATATGGCTTTGATGTGTGATATTGTATATCAAGAACCCACTGGTTATGAAGAAGCATCTCATAAGAAAGAGTGGGTGGAGGCAATGACAGAGGAGTACCAGTCAATAATGAAGAATGATGTTTGGGATATAGTTCCCAAACCAAAGGACAAGAGTGTGGTATCCTCCAAATGGATATACAAGATAAAGCATGCTGCAGATGGTAGCATTGAAAAGTATAAGGCAAGGTTTGTGGCCAGAGGATTCTCTTAGAAAGAGGGAATTGAATATGAAGAAACATTTGCACCAGTTGCAAGGTACACTTCCATTAGAACCATCATGGCACTTGCATCCATGATGAAGTGGGAATTACACAAGATGGATGTGAAGACAACTTTTTTGAATGGTGTGATTGAGGAGGAAGTGTACATAGAACAACCACAAGGATTTTAGGTTGAAGATAGAAGAACCCACGTATGCAAACTAAAGAAGGCTTTGTATGGGTTGAAACAAGCTCCCAAAGCTTGGTATGGAAGAATTGACAGTTTTTTGACAAGCTTGGGCTTTACCAAAAGTAAGGCTGATCCTAATCTTTATCTCAAAGTTATGGATGATGAACCTGTCATATTATTGCTATATGTGGATGATCTATTTCTGACTGGAAATGAGAAACAGATTATCGAGTGCAAGAAGAAGCTCTCCGCAGAATTGAAATGAAAGATCTCGGATTGATGCACTACTTCCTAGGTATGGAAGTATGGAAAGGCCCAGAAGGAATATTTCTCAACCAGGGAAAGTATGCGGTAGAAATCTTGAAAAGATTTGATATGTTGGAATGCAAATCCATGGCCACACCCATGGATTCCAAATTGAAGTTGTTAGCTGATGACTCATCAGAGTTAGTGGATATGACTCTGTACAGACATATTATTGGGTCATTGATGTATCTGACAAATACCAGGCCAGATATATGCTTTGTTGTGAACACCTTGAGTCAGTATCTAGTGGAACCTAGACATGTTCACCTGATTGCTGCAAAGCATGTGATGAGGTACCGAAAAGGTACGATAGACTTTGGTCTATGTTATCTTGGAGATCATGACTTCATATTGTATGGCTACACAGATGCTGATTGGACAGGAAGTGTATCAGACAGGAAGAGCACATCGGGAGGATGTTATTGTCTGGGATCTGCCATGATCTCGTGGTTTAGTAGGAAGCAGTCTAGTGTGGCTCTCAGCACAGCTGAAGCGGAATATATTGCTGCTTGCTCTGCTAGTTATGAAGCGATATGGCTTCGAAAGTTGTTATCAAGATTATTTGACTTAGAGATGGACCCCACTGTGATCCTGTGTGACAACCATAGTTGTATCAAGATGATAGAGAATCCAGTGTTCCATGATAAGTCAAAGCACATAGAGATCCGATATTTTTGTATACGGGATATGGTGCAGAAAGGAGCTATTAAGCTCGAGTATGTGAGCACTGACGAACAAGTTGCTGATATATTAACCAAACCTCTGTCTCGAGTAAAGTTTGAGTATTTTCGAGACAAGCTCGATGTAGTTCAGAAGGACCCCCTTGAAAGGGGGAGTGATATGGTCACTAATGATGAGATTGCCTACATCGACGGTAAGGTCAATGATGTGGATACCTATATTTATAAGAATACTGATGAGGTTACTTGTTCCAACGATTAAGTCGATGTCTGGTCCTTAGACTTTGTCTAAGTGGACGAGAGCACTGCATCGTCCTTAGACATGAGAGATGTCTTAAAAGGATCAGGACCGCATCGTCCCTGAACAGTTAGTTCAAAATGTATGTGGTGGGATTGCATCGTCCCTAGACATGTTGAGGTGTCTTAAATTGATAGGGATTGATCATCTCGTAATTGGATCAGGATTGATCATCGTTAGACAATGATCCCGTAATTCCGAAAGGAAGGATAGCCTTAAATGTTGATCCTTGGATTGTGGTGGGATTGATCATCCCTAGACAGTGATCCCGTAATTCCAAAAGGAAGGATAGTCTTAAATATTGATCCTTAGACCAGAATTCTGTAATTCCTAAAGGAAGGACTGTCTAAGATGTGAGTAGTGGATAAGGATCCCGTAATTTCGAAAGGAAGGATCGTCCAAGTGTGGTAGCTCCATAAAGATTGGGTCCCGTAATTCCGAAAGGAAGGATTGTCTGAGCACCACCAATGTTGATGGACTAGAGTCCCGTAATTCCGAAAGGAAGGATCACCAGAGTTGATGGACTAGAGTCCCGTAATTCCGAAAGGAAGGACTGTCCATGATCTTGTAATTCCGAAAGGAAGGACTGTCCATGATCCTGTAATTCCGAAAGGAAGGATCACTAGAGTTGATGGACTAGAGTCCCGTAATTCCGAAAGGAAGGACTGTCCATGATCCCGTAATTCCGAAAGGAAGGATCACCAGAGTTGATGGACTAGAGTCCCGTAATTCCGAAAGGAAGCACTGCCCATGATCCCGTAATTCCGAAAGGAAGGATCACCAGAGTTGATGGACTAGAATCCCGTAATTTCGAAAGGAAGGATTGTCCATGATCCCGTAATTCCGAAAGGAAGGATCATGTGTATTGTAGAGTATGCTGCGATGATGATACTGTTGATCGAGATGATGTTGTTGATCAAGATGATCTAGATGATGATACTGTTGATCGAGATGATCCAGATGATGATGTTGATTGAGATGATAGAGATGATGTTGTTGATCAAGATGATCCAGATGATGATACTGTTGATCGAGATGATCCAGATGATGCTGTTGATCGAGATGATCGAGATGATGTTGTTGATCAAGATGATCCAGATGATGATACTGTTGATCGAGATGATCGAGATGATCTAGATAATGATGTTGATCGAGATGATCCAGAGGATGATGTTGTCGATCGAGAAGATCCAGATGATGATATTGCTGTAGCTGTTCAGATGTTGTAGAAGATGAAGACTCAATACTGAAGATGTTCCAGTATTGAAGATTTGAAGATGTTCCAGTAACTGGTTGAGTTACTGTTGATGTTAAAGAAAGCTTCCAATGATTTATAGATGTATCATGTATCATGTAGTTGATGACTCCTTTCTCCTGCAAATGTTGTTATAATATCCTTCTCGTTAAGGGGGAGTGTTGAGATATGGTAACTTCTAAGAATATTATATTTGTACTTTATTATTATGGAGATGTTTCATTCCTCCGTGGAGACCCTATTGTATATCCGGAGATGTTTATTCCTCCGAGAGAATGTGGTAACTAGGGTTATTAGATCTCCCATGTGGGGTCAGCCCTGAGTTAGCTGTTTAGGGGTTATTAGACTCTCTTAGGAGAGGTCAACCCAGTTAGGGTGAAAAGTCAGTTAGAAGATGAGTATAAGTAGAGGAGGTGTGTTCCTCACTTATCACTCATTCACTCACTTGTGTATTGCGCATAGGAGAGAGAGAGATCTGCATAGGAGGAGAAGGAGTTCTTGTTTGGAGACTACATCTTTGTATTGGTTGATTATCTATATTGAGGAAAGCTTTGCTGGGTTTTCTACCCCATGAGGGTTTCCTAGGGTAAATCTTTGTCTATCTTGTGATTGTGTTTTTTTCAGTGATCTTGCTTGTGAATTTAGGCTAAACTTAACACTATAGTGTTGCACAACATCTCATGATCCCTTGATGGAGCTAGTCTAGGATGAAACCTCTTTGCTAACATGTTAAGACTGCTAACATGTTAAGAGCAGTGAATGCTCTTAATAGTATGTTCTGGTAGAGATGGAAGGCATCTAGATAGTTACCGTGTGTATACAAGATATGGATGAGTGTTGTGCTGAAGCATTGGCTAAGATGCATTGGTTATTGGCTAAGATGCATTGGTTATGAGACTGTGTGCATTATGGATAAGAAGTTGTCATTACATGGAATGATACTAATCATATGACTAAATTGGACTTGTAGGAAATATTGTGTGCTATGACCTACAAGAGAAGGATGATAAGACTTGTTCCAAAGAACAAGTGATGAAAGTTCAAGCAAATTTACAAAATCAAGCATACTATAGAAGTACAAGGCAAGGTTCATGGTTTATCTCAGAAAGAGGGAATTGGTTGTGACGAGATGTTGTTGATCTTGTAGCAAGGTACACTTCAATTAGAGCTATACTTGCGATAGCTGCAACGATGAAGTGGAAGGTACACCAAATGGACATGAAGACCGCCTTCATGAAAGGAATAATAGAAGAGGAAGTGTACGTGGAGCAACCACTAAGATTTGAGACACATGATGGGCAGACTTATGTGTGCAAGTTGAATAAGGCCTTGTACGGTTTGAGACAAGCATCCAGAACGTGGTGTGGCAGAATCCAGATGAGATACAATAGAGATCTTGAAGAAATCCGGGATGATGGATTGCGAGAACATGGCCACACCAATGCCATCGAATTTGAAGTTGTTGTATGATACTTCTTCAGAGATGATGGATGCCACGGTATACAGGTAGATGATTGGTTCATTGATGTACTTAACAAACACGAGGTCGGATTTTATGCTTTGCAATGAACACACTGAGTTAGTACATGGTAGAGTCGAGACGTGTTCACCTGGTTGCGGAAAAGCATGTGTTGAGGTACTTGAGGGGTACAATTGATTATGGCCTCACATATGCATCAAATCAAAGGATTAACTTGCAGGATTATGTTGATGCGGATTGGGGTGGTAGTGTCACGGATAGAAAGAGCACATCAGGGCGCTGCTTCAGTTTGGGATCTGGTATGATCTCATGGTTCAATAGGAAGCATACGAGTGTGGCAGTCAATACAGCCGAAGTAGAGTATATGGCAGCTTGTTCGACAAGCTACGAGGCAATATGGATTTGTAAGTTTCTTACAGGTTTGTTCGATCTCGAGTTAGAGGAGATTTGTATTCTCTGTGACAACCATAGTTGTGTGAAGTTGTTTGAGAACCCGGTGTTTCATGACAAGTCGAATCACATTGAGATCAGGTATCACCATATCAGAGATATGGCGCAGAGAGTAGCAGTGAGGCTACAATATATAGCAACAAAGGAGTAGATAGCCAATGTGTTGACCAAGCCTCTATCAAGAGTGAAGTTTGAGTACTTCAGGGACAAGCTTGGGGCGGTTCAGATCAAGAGGGAGTGATGAGTAATACAACACAGATGAGACGCAGGTAGTCACGGTTCATGTGACATAATTGAGTTTCATGGGCATCTCCACTTGAGATGTGATGAGGTAGTAGGTAGTCACGAGTTATGCGACGTAATTGAGTCTCCTAGGCTACGAGATGATCTGGATATGTGGTGAGGTAACACATGTGGTTGTGGTGTGCAACATAATGTACGATCCTGGGATGGACCCACCGGATGGCTTGCTCGGTTCATAAGAAAGGGTTGATAGCTACATCCAATATGAAAAAGGACTGGCACTATAGAGATGCTTCCAGTATGAAAAAGGACTGGCATTGCGGAGATAGCTCCATCCATTATGAAAAAGGACTACCATTGTAGAGATGCATCCAGTATGAAAAAAGACTGGCACTGTGGAGATAGCTACATCTGGTATGAAAAAGGATTGGCACTATGGAGATAGCGACATCTGGTATGAAAAAGGATTGGCACTGTAAAAATGCATCCAGCATGAAAAAGGACTGGAACTGCGAAGATAGCTACATCAAGTATGAAAAAGGACTGGAATTGTAGAGATGCATCTAGTATGAAAAAGGACTGGCACTGCAGAGATAGCTACATCCAGTGTGAAAAAGGATTGGCAATGTAGAGATACATCCAGTATCAAAAAAGGACTGGCACTGTAGAGATGCATCAATTATGAAAAAGGACTGGCACTGCGGAGATAGCTACATCCAGTATGAAAAAAGGGTTGGCTCCGTAGAAAGTTGAATCCAACATGAAAGAGGGTTGGCACTGCAAGGATGGTTACATCTAGCATGAAAAAGGGTTGGCTCTATAGAAAGTTGCATCCAACATGAAATATGGTTGTCATTGCAAGGATGGTTACATCTAGCATGAAAAAGGGTTGGCTCTGTATATAGTTGCATCCAACATGAAAGAGGGCCGACACTACAAGGATGGTTATATCCAGCATGAAAAAGGGTTGGCTCTATAGAAATTTGCATCTAGCACGAAAGAGGGATGGAATTGCAAAGTTAGGTACATCCAACATGAAAAAGGGTTGGCTCTGTGGAACTTCTTATGATGTATAGATTTGAGAGAGATGTCAAAAGTCAATGGTCAGAGTACAAAGTTGTAGTAGCGAAATGATGATGATGACATTGATACAAGAATACCTTCCTTGTTAAGAGGGAGTGTTGAATAATGTAACTTCATAAGATATTCTTATTGTACTTCGGGAAATATTCATATTGTATTTGATTATGTAAAAACCC
The DNA here is from genome assembly GCA_027924585.1 of Larix kaempferi. NCBI lineage: Eukaryota > Viridiplantae > Streptophyta > Pinopsida > Pinales > Pinaceae > Larix > Larix kaempferi. Next base: position 3,063,483 of record BSBM01000258.1, read on the forward strand.
TAAAAGAAATAATGTAAAATAAACAAATTGGCCCAGTGGGTCAACTGCCCCAAACAATGGGAAGAACTGCCCTAGTCAGTTCGGCACAGTTAGGGAAAGTCAAGTCAGCCCAGTTAAGAAAATGGCCAGTTTTGTGACCAATATAAATAGGGTGGCGCATAGCTCATTTTTATATCATATCACTCAAGCAAGTTCACATGAGTAGTAGCAGAAGGGCAAGTTCACTTGGGAGAAATAGTAGCTGCATTGAAGACATCTTTTCTTGGGGTTTCTATTGGATCTTGTTCTCGGGTTATTGTACGAGATTGACATTGTACTTTCTGACGAATCTATACTGAATAAGTTTTGAAGAAGTTAGGGCTGAAAAGTAATAGACCTGTAAAGTATTGTTTGCAAACTGTAACATGTATACATTAGTGCGAGGTTGATTCCAAGAATTTTTTTTGACTGCCATTTAATTTTATGAGTTACATATAAACCTTGAAATGAATAGTGAACAATGATTAGCAACTATATGATATAATATGTTTTCTCTTTCTTCTTCATGAGAAAAACAACAACCTACTATGGAATTCTAGACATACATAAATACCATAAGACAACTTCTTTGCAATTTGTTGTGCTTTGCTATCTATATGGAGAGAATGAAATTTTCTATACATTGCTATCTATATAGAGATGAAGGAAAACTCTAATGTCAATTTGCAACCTTCCAAGTCCGTACAAAACAAAGACTATCCCTTACTATCATCTTGTCACCACCTTGCTTGGAATGGAATCATTGTAATCTTGTAATTCATAAGCATTGTGCATATGCACACATAGGAAAGTGAAAAATGAATTTAATGTTTCTCACATTGCATCGAAAATCCATACACATTAATGTTTATTTAATATTTCTTAAATATTTGTTTATTTAATATTTCTTAAATATATTTTCAAAGCTCCTTGTATATAAAAGCTCCTCATATATAACCCCTTATTGATGGTTTGAATTTGCTACTTTTCATATATTTTTACTATATAACCCCTTATTATTGATTATTTGAATTTGCTACTTTTAAATATATTTTTACTAAATATATTTTTATTCTGACAAACACTAGGAAAAAATGAAATACACCAAGGGCATATGAGTCATATAAATCACATAAGTCACATTAGGAGGTTTGAACCAATAAAAAAAATTAATTAATAAAATTTAAAAATTTTAAAAAAATAATTATTAAAAAATTGAAAATATAAATCAATAAACAAATTAATTGATAAAATTACAAAATTAAAAAAATAAATTTGTTTTTATAAACAAATTAAATCCATACAAGTTTTGCAAAGAACACTATTGAATGCTTTCCAAAAAATAAAATAACATTGACTTCTTACTAAAAACTATAAAGACTAATAAAAGAGTTGATCTCAGTGCAAAAGTTAATCGTTTGCTAGAAATGATGAAAAAAAACTTGGAAATAATCATTTGCGTTTTTTCCCTTCAAGATGTAAGTGTACACTCTTAGAAATGATAATAACAAGAATCTTGGACATACTTATTTATAATAATATGCACTATTAGAAATTACAACAAAAATCTTGGAGATAGTCAATAAAAACACTTAAATTTTGTTTAAAAACATAACAAATAACAAGAATCTTGGACATGATTATTTATAATAGTGTGCACTATTAGAAATGACAATAATTGAGAGGCCAATAACAAACACTAGCTTCAAGACAATTCTAACAACATATGTGAGTGGTGCAACCCACTCCATGATATTGGTGTTGTGGTTATTATGGTGTTATAGAACAAAAACCCATAAAAAGTAACCACCTCAAGAACAAAGCATGCAACAACTTTACACAACCCAATAAAGAGCCAACACTAGGCTCACATGAAACAAGAATCTTGGAGATAGTCAATCAAGAAACTTAAATTTTGTTTAAAAACCTAATAAATAAAAAAATTACAATAATAAATTAAAACTTTCTATAACGTTGTAAATTTTAAATTGCCAATTATCTTATACGTCTCTGGACTATTTGGATTTTTCACAACCTCCTTCCAACATTTCCCAAAAGAGTTCCCTCTATGACTCAAATAAAAGAAGTCCACATTATCTTATGTTTAACAAAAATAAAACATATTGTGACCTTGTTTACATCCATATGCACCAATGTTATTCTTTTAAATGTCAACATGGTCATTATTTCCAAAGGACAAATAATAACAATATAGAGATGAAAACAAATCACTTACCACAATATGCTTTCAAATGAATGGAAATGATTTTTTAGAAATAAATAAATAAAAATTACAGGGAAAAAAGTTTACAAGGAACACCATGGCACTCATTACAATATGGAATTGAAACAAAATCTATGAAACAATTAGCTCTTTCAAGGCACTCATAACAATATAGAGATTGAAACAAATTACTAATGGAAATGCTTTTTTAGGAATAAATAAATAAAAATTATATAGAAAGAGTTAATAAAAGATAATAAAGATAAATATGTCTATTATTTTTTCATTTTTAAATTCAAATTCTTAAAATAGATATATTTATCTTTTTCAATAATTTGAATTTTAAAAAATGGTAAACTAAGAAAAACTAAATATATTTATATCTTTATAGAAAAAAAAATCTATATTTCAAAGATGTTCCAAAAAACACATAAAAATATATCTTAAGGAAAAAAAAATAATTAAGAAAAAAAAACAAAAATTGTAAAAATATTGTCTAATCCAAAAAAAGAATTCAAGTTAATAACTTTTTGAGATTATTAATAAAATTCCTCTTTTATATTCTCTATTTTTCTTAAAAAGTTCTATACTTTGGATTGTGTACATATCAACTGAAATCATAAACAAACATATATTTGGTTTTAAAACATTAAACTTCAAAAATAAAAATAAAAACAAGTTGGTTTGCTCAATGTAATCTAAATCTAAATATACATTTTTTTTTAAAGTAAGAATCCATGGAATTTGAATTTGTGACCTTCCATTTACAACTTCTCAACTCAATTAGTCATTATCAATTGCTCTACCCCTCACACAACTTCTCAACTCAATTAGTCATTATCAATTGCTCTACCCCTCACATGAAATCTAAATATACATTACTTTGCCAAAAAAAATGTTTAAAAAAAACTCCTAAATTACTTTGCCAAAAAAAATGTTTAAAAAAAACTCCTAAATTAAGATGAGTTGCTCATTATATTCTGAATCAAAGCACTTACAAAATGAGATATGACACTGACATACCATTAAAAGTAGCAATCCACAAACACCCATTGAAATTATACAAAAGATTTGACAATAACAATGGGACATTTAACACAAGGTCAATAACTAACCATTGTAAAATCTTATATACAATTTGAAAAGAACATATTGTCCAAATCTTATATACAATTTGAAAAGAACATATTGTCCAAATCTTATATACAATTTGAAAAGAACATATTGACCAGTGGACAATATGTCTACAAAGAGAGCCCCTAAATTCTTGATTTTTGGTATTAAACTACCCTAACCCAAATGCCGAGGCTTGCTTGAAATGAACAGATAGACTGTAACAACTCATTTTTCACCAAATTATCTTCAACACCTTGACCTGTACAGAGACCCAGTTAAAGCAACATTTCAACAATGTTAAGGTTTAGATAGACTGTAACAACTCATTTTTCACCAAATTATCTTCAACACCTTGACCTGTACAAGTAGAGACCCAGTTAAAGCAACATTTCAACAATGTTAAGGTTTAGAGTTCATTGCATCTTAAGAAATAATGTGTTTTAGAGTTTTAAATTTATTAAGAATCTTAAAAAAATAGTAAAACTATAGAATCTAAACAAGCAATCGCATACTACAAAACAACAAAGTTAATGTTCATCGATATCTTGATTCGGGGACCTTGATTTAGTAGCTACATAATATGATATCTATTATAAGGTGCGACAACATGAGTTCTCAATGTAGTCAGAAGGAAAATATGAGGTTAGGAGGTTATCTCCTCTTGATCATTATCAATGCACAACTAATCCTGTTTGATAAAATTTGTATAGATCTCAACCTGCATACTTGGATACTCCTTCGACTTTGCTTTTATTACTGTGACCTAGATTGAATTCATCTGCAATCTTGACTCTATTTGAGTTCGATAGGCTTTGATTACCTTCATTGAGGAGTCTATGACACATTATCGATCTTGTGGGCTTCTTTGATAGAGCCTCCCTTACTACTTAAATGTAAACAACTGCTGTTTGATCTCGAATTGAATCTGCTCCCCCGTTATTATTAAATTAAACTGCCCAGTACCATTCCAAGAGAGCTTTTTATCCGACACAATTAAATCAGTAAATGACGCACTACCAGTAACAAAATAAGCACATCTAGGACCACTGCCCCCTTTCGTTGGTGTTTCCCTCCTATTTTACTATTTGGGTGGCGGGTATTTTCCCAGCAGATGTTGAGCCTCCCAGATAGGAGTTACCTTCCACATTGCTCCTCACATGTTCTAGCGAGTTTTGTAAAATCATCCATGGGTTTAATTTACATTGGATTTGCAATGTTTGTAGAGGTAGACTAGATCGACATAAAGAGGTCTGGTTTTCTTGCTTGGCAGTTTAAGAGGCCCAATATGCTTGGAATTTGGTGTCTTTCCTCTGAAAACAATATGGGAATATGGCAAGCATTTATTGGCATGTCTCTAGGTCATTCTTAGGCGAGAGAACCGACTAATCCTCGTCAAGACACTTCCAGTGAAAAGCAACATGAAACCACTGTTGGAATCTATACAAAACACCATTAAAAATATGCTTTAGGCTAGGGGCTGTAATCCCCAGCCCTACCTCTTATTTGAGGTAGGAAATAAAAAAATTATGAGGATATGAAGGGGATTGTTAGCGTATGGATTGTTCATTTGAGAGTACCGAGCTTCGGCGAGGGGGTCTTTCCTTAATACGTGTCTCATCGGGTCCTTTTTGTGCCTCTCAATGGGAGGCTTCGAAAGGGTTGCATTAGTCAAAAGGGTTGAAAGCATTGTTTTTGTGACGACCCATACTATTTTAATTTTAGAGCGAAAGGCTGAGGTACGCCCTCCCACCCAATAAGTCACTTAGGGGAAAATCATGTTTCTGGGAAGCCCTTGTCCTCCTACGTCGAACAAGCCTTTTGAACTGCGATGGTTCTCGGGAAGGGCAAGGAGCTAACGGCCGAAAGAAGCTGAACTGCGAGTGTTGAAGATACTTACAAAGGAGAGCTTTAGCTATTAATCGGTGTTAGCAAGAAGCTCACCCCCCAAGGCACAGGCTATAGTGAGGTAGTTTTATGGGCAGAGCCATTGACCCTATTGGAACACCATGGAGATAAATCCCTAGGTTTTATGGATCTCTTTTGCATCTTCAATGAGATTTCGTCAAAATAATGAAGCATGACTTTTAGATTAATACTTTAATCATGCAAGTTTTGGTTTCACGTTCACTTCATCATACTTTTTTTTCTGGCTCAGGAGAGAACAAGACAAGGAACATGCCTTAGAAAAAAAATAACAAAGAAAAGGGACGATAACATGCTTTGCCTAGTCTCAAGTTCTCAACTACTAAAATATGAAATAGCTTGTCAACGGTTGAAGCAAGGCATTCACATGGAAAGCACCACTGCAACTCAAAAAATAAAACCCAAAACTACACCCGAAATGAACCGATTGCAAGGCCAAAGAAAATCCTCCTCCTCCAGCTTGCATAGTTGAAGAAGAGACATCTTGCGTAACCATGGTAAAGATTTGCAAGTGATAACAAAATTAAAATTATATGCCTTGCATAGTAGGAGCCGTTAAATAAACATTAAAAGAAAAATAAAATGGATGACTGACAATACAGTGATATTTCAAGGTAACTGGTAACCAATTGTACACTACGGAAAACCTATGTAATATATTTTTCTTGCGTAACCATGGTAAAGATTTGCCAGTGATAACAAAATTAAAATTACATACCTTGCATAGTAGGAGCTGTTAAATAAACATTAAAAGAAAAAATAAATTGGATGACTGACAATACAGTGATATTTCAAGGTAACTGGTAACCAATTGTACACTACGGAAAACCTATGTAATATATTTTACTTGCCCTTTTTTTCTGGATGACTGACAATACAGTGATATTTCAAGGTAACTGGTAACCAATTGTACACTACGGAAAACCTATGTAATATATTTTACTTGCCTTTTTTTCTTTCTTTAAATCTACTTATGGCTACGAGAAAATAAAAAAACATACCATTCGGGATGTGGGGTGAGACCAGGTCTTGTGATCGAAATTATAATCCTTATAAAAAGGTTTGAGAAAAAAGAGCTTTAAGAAGCCTTTGACCAGGCTGACAAGAGTTCAAACTTCAAACCTTAAAATGGTTATAAACTCTTTAATTTCGAGAAAAACATAACGTAAGGAGCTAATTCAAAACATAGTAGCATAATTCGGCCGTATTGGTACTTCCTGTACGGAAATTCGGAACAAATTCGAATTCGCCGAATATTCAATATAGGTGTAATACGGATATAGATTATTAGTGGACAATTAAATTTTGAAAACTAATTTAAAACAAAACAATTCTTTTTTAATTATTTAAACACTATAAGTAGAAATACCATTCAATTTCATACTTTCTTATTAAAATAACTATTAATAAGTACACTTCCATATCAGAAATTGTTGAGATTATATATATATATTTTTTAAATATAGATTAAATTTTATTATACAAATGTCTATGTATATTTATGGTATATTTGTAAATATTTGATTAAAAATACTATATATAAGCAAGCTACTTCCGTATTTTACTCGTACTAGATATTTTCATTACGTATTTTTTCCGTATCGAATCGTATTCGTATCCGTATTCGTACTCGAATTATGCTACTATGATTCAAAACACCGGGAAGACTCCTCTTACCTTTACCAAGGATATTTTAGGACATTTTATTGCAGGGAATCTTCCAAATGGGGCATATTATACCTATGCCTTAACTGTGAAGCTGAGTAGCGTCATCTTGATAAACTTCAAGAACCTCATAGGCACAACAAAGGTTTTCCAGTCAAAATCAAAAGAATACTATGAAAACACCAATGAAGGGGAATTATGGGAATCACTAAATTTTCTTCTTGGAATGGCCTACAGCTGTATCAGCAGCTCTGGGTACAGACAACAATCAACCAGGGGAAACATACCCTGAATCAATTTGTTCATAAAAGGGATCTAGGATGGGTACGTAGAATGAACACGTTTTTTTGTGAACCTCGTAATTTTGTGCATTATGATGCCTTTCGGTATCAGAAACCATCGTTATAAAGTCTAATACAAAAGTCAAAAAATTAATACCACTAAGCTGTAAACAAGAAGACAAATCCAATTTCAAAAAGAGCAATCAATTGGCTGAGCATTAAATAGTATGATAGCCATAACAATCTACTGAAAATTAATACCATTAAGCTGTAAACAAGAAGATAAATCCAATTTCCAAAAGAACAATAAGTTGGCTGAGCATTAAATCCTATGATAACCATAACAATCTACGGCTATTGGCATAGATAGAAGCCTCCATGCAAAGAAGAAAGAAGAAAGGTTACCAAGGTATTATATCTGAATACAATTATTGTAACTGTCCAGGAAAAGGATTGTTTTGAAAGAAAACATCAATATTTTTTAAGAACTAGCAAATACTCGCAAACATGCAATTAGCGTAAATGCCAGACAAAGTACATTTGTAAATTGGACATCGACTACCATACAAGAAAACCAGAAGCGCAACTCAGCCCTCAGCTCAAGTGCATCAAAAGATGGATGTGCAATGCTTAGGTCATTATTGTGCTCCTGAAATACTCAGATCAATAAAAAACAATAGAAACCAAAATACATTCGTGATTTGGACATCGACTACCATACAATATATTTTTATACAAAACCAGAAACACAACTCAGCTCTCAGCTTAAGTGCATCATGAAATGGATGGGCAATGTTTAGGTCATTATTGTGCTCAAATATACAGATCAATAAAAAAAAATAGAAACCAAAATTCAAGATGCTGATTATGATCCCCAAATCTAAAATGATGACACATTTGATGCATTGCAAGACGGATCTTATAAACACTAAAATGACAAAAGAACTTAAAAGCAGAAGGAAGAAACCAAAATTCAAGATGCTGATTATGATCCCCAAATCTAAAATGATGGCAAATTTGATGCATTGCAAGACGGATCTTTTAAACACTAAAATGACAACAGAACTTAAAAGCAGAAGGAAGAAACAAGGGAGAACCTAGGAAACAATCCTGGAGCTGGTTTGGCAACAATAGATAGAGGCTGCAGGTCCCAATCCTTCTCCATAGAAGGATGATATACTTGACAACGCAGGTATGTTTCACACGTCGCAATCCCAATCAGCCATAGTCGACCGGTTCCTCCATATCGAGCTAACAATTGGGACAATTTCATAACTACTTGTTGCATAGAAGATGTGACTGACAACCTTATCGGTGCTCCTCCTGCTTTGGGCTGCTTTACAAGCCACTTTAAATCACCCACGTTAAGAATTATACCCTTATTCAAACGCCTTGGTCCAATTCCCTGAACTTCATAGCAATGTGGTCTTTATCTTTGTTTCCGGAACACAAAGCGGATATCTCTGTTTCAATAGGAAGGATATGCACACCCTGAAGCTGCGCTGGGGTTTGGGTTTCACCTTTTTCTATTCTCTGCACAAGTTCTTTTATTACAGCTTCGGGCTCTTGCTCCCCTACGAGAACCGGATTCTTCTTCTTAACCTTTAATAGGATTTCTATGAGTCTACCAATCTCATGATTTCTATTGCCGGTGGCTTCAGCGCCAACCCCTGAATTTTGAAGTCGAGGGTTCAAATAGGGATTTCTCTGTGAAATTGGGCGAGAGCTCGCATCATCCCGTTCTAAGTTTCTATTGCTGCAATCAAAATGCTGCTGACTTCTTCCCCAGCTTCCCAAAATTGAAGGCGAACTACCTAATCTGAATCCCACCCGATCAATGGCACTTGAAGATAGGGAAGTGGATGAATGGGGGTTTGCCATATTGATCGATTGCTCGATAGTTGCTTTGACAGCAGCGCTCGAAAAGCTGGCTTCCCTCATCACCCTCCTCACACTAGATCATCAAGAATTGAAACTATGAACCGTTCCAATTCTACCTTCACAGCCAACAAAGCCGCTGTTGCAGTTCAGGGCACCCTTCTCTTCGAAATCGGTGGTTCAGTGCCAGGGACAACACCCTGCGTTGCCAGTAGTCGATCTAGAAAAGAGGATGGGAAGAGTTGGGATGAGCACTAATGCAGGCCTGGCACAGATGGCTAGCAGGGGCTGCCCTGCATAATACAGGTGACCAACACTTAATTCGATAGTCAAGAAAAACATTAAAAAAAACTGCACAGTGTAGACTTGTGTAAATGCATAAACAATTAAATGAGGATGACGTCATTCTAACCAATAAAATTGAACCAAACCTATTTTTAAAAATGCTATTTAATACAATATATATTAAACTAGAGTCATAATTCAAATTATAGTCATTCGAACAATTTATAGCATGTAAGTTCAAATTAGTAAGGATTCATGATATATAAATATCCTGGGGAACATAAAAATTGAGTTGTGCCTTTTTGTAATTAGTTATCTCGTCATTGAATTATAACTTGTTATCTATAGTGCACTTTTTGTTGAGAAACAAACTTTTTTAGTGAATAAGAAGATGTCTATTATAATGGCGTGTTATTTTTTTTTGTTCATTTATGAGTTAAACTCCCTTGAAAGCTCCTTGAAAATCATGTAATTTTGGTTTAGCTTGCACCCCTCTATCATGGGTGTATGAATGAGAATGGAATAGCAAGGGAAAGGGGGAGGCTACATTTTACACACATAAATCAAAATAAAGGTAAAATGTAACACATAAAGGAATGAGCAAATAAAGGAAAATCAAATACATGGATCTTATAGGAAAAGAGAGGAAAAATAAAAACACTATGATTTACATTCACGAGGACATGGATCTTATAGAAAAAGAGAGGAAAAATAAAAAGATTATGATTCACATTCTCATTTATCATTTGTTTAGGTTAATTCTTTACTACATTTTAGAAAAGACTGCATTATTTTGTTCAAAGGTTCTTAGTACTAAGCATTGGAGATTTGTTGCTCTCTATAAATGAGGAGTGATTTCTAAACAGAAAGTAATCATTGTTCCTCTGCTATTGAAGTTTGAAAAGTTGTTGAAGACTTTAATTGTCATTTTAGGAGTGTATATTTGATTCCCAACATTGGTCATTTGTGTTCAATATTGTGTTGTTGGTCTATAAAGCTTGGAAACGAGACTTGTTATACCTTTTTCCTAAGTGTGATGTTTGATAAGGTATTACTTTTTGTACTTGGCAATCCATGAATAGTGGGAGAGATGAAGTGCTTCTTACTTAATTTTTTGTTATTTTCTTTTAATGTTTCTTGCAAAGAAGTCAAGGTATTGCATATTGAGACTTTGGTCAAGAATCTAAGTGCTTCATATGGAGATTTGGAAGAATTGTAGTACTGAATGAGAGATTGAATAAGAGCGCTAGTTACAAGGAATTAAGGCACTCCTTGAGAGCACTTCCAAGAGGGATTAGGCTTGCGGTGGCAAGGAATTACACAAGCCAAACATTAAATTCACAACCAAGAAGGACCAAGCTTATTGTTGCAAGGACTTAATTGCATCAAGCATTGGAGGCAAAGATGGGAGCTAGACTTATAATAGACAAAAGGACTCAATTTAGTAGATGCATTTGATGGGATAATGGTGGTATAGAAAGAAGTGCATAGGATGCATGGTTACAATTATGAACTAGTAGGAAATGCAAGGGTTCAAGTTTGAATGGGATTGTATTAGGGTTGTTACAAGTCAATTTCAAAGTTTGTCTTTGAGCCAAACTAAATAGGTGTTGGACTACATTTGTCCATGAGCTAACTGAGTAGATTTGTTTGTTATAGTTCAATACTCAACATGAAGGTGGCGTTTCCATTTGATTTCCTAAGAATGGGAGGATAACGTGTCCCACATTAATGTTATTCGTTTCATTAGTCATGATAAGTACATTCTATTAGTATTTCCTTATATCCACTTCTTTGAATATAGCCACTTAGGAAAACCACTTCAAAATAAAAATTAAAAGGAAGTTAATGAAGACCATTTATTTATTTATTTAAATGGTCTACCTACCTTCCAAAAATATTATATGCATACCTTAGAGTTGAAGAGCACTGGTGAGGGAGGAGAACTTGCTAAGGTAAGAAACCTTATCGTTTTATTACTTTATCAAACTATTATCAAAAGAATATTGCTTTATAGTATAATTGTTTTTGGAGTTTTCAAGCATGTCATGATCAAGTAATATTTCTTCATAGAGACTTGGGTTCAACCCCCCTTCAAAGAACAAGATCCCATGTTAACAACCAATTGGTGTGATACCTTATAGTTATATGAGCCTAGGTGGTTCGTCCTAGGAAGTGTATCTAAGTTAGATGTAGAGCTCACTTAACAAATAGCCATCTATCTACCAAAAAGAGGAAAACAAAACTATATTTCTTTATAAAGAGAATGTTTGCTACTCTCTTAAAATAATTATTATGACATAACCCCTTCAAGGATATCAACCTAAAAGTCCCTTACGAGGCTTGTTCCCAAAATGATATTGTAACAATTACACACACAGACATGATTTTTAAGTGCAAAGTACCTTTGTCAATGGCACCCCTCGAAATTTGATAAACACATCTTTCGTTAAGTAGTTTGGGCTTCTCACAAGGTCCCATCCAAATCCTTATTTGATTTGATGGCACAAAGGAGGTGAAATCAATGTAAAAGAAGCATGCAAATTTATGTTTGTTTTTTGTCTACATTGTATTTATACAATTGATTGTGACGTGTCAAACTTCTAAGTTAAAATTGTACTTGAAAGATCTTCTCCATGAGAGGATATAAATTTATTGTCCAAGGAGGGAGCTATTGTCAATCATTGGCCTCTATGGTAGTCAATTGGAGACACTTGAGGGACAATAATTTACCTTGTGGTGGATGTCTAAGTTTTAAGTCAACTTATCTCAAGCATGAAATCCCAGCCAATATGATGGTGGGATAGCATAAAATTCTTCAAATCCAATAATTTGATCTATGATTTCTCATTCATAGAGATTGATAAGATCTTTGCATTAGTGTGACCTTGGGATGGCATTGAGGGACCAATGCATCTCCTTCGGAGGACTCATGATTCTCAAAACTAGTCAAATAAAACATTTTGTTATAGTAGGTCATTTTATAAAGTTAGTGTTATAAAGTTTTGTAATTAAAATTCATTAATATAAAACTTGTTATAATGTCAGGCCCAAGTAGTTTAGATTATGTGAGAATATTTATTGATATTGGACATTCCTTGAACCTATAAATAAGCAAGTAGTGTACACATGGAGCTTGAATATTGTTTCATTTCTACATATATCATAGCTTTGGTATGCTTTGTTTGTGGTGGTATTTTGTCCATCATATGCTTCATTTTTTTTTTTTGATAATTGCCCCATATCATTTGCTAGGTATTTTCCCTAAACCATTTCATATTGTGGAATTGAATTGTTGTTTATGCATGTATTCTATCTATGTCATTCTTCCATTGTGGTGGTATATGTGTGTTGTATGTTTCATTTGATTTTTTGGTAAATGTATTCTATTTTTTAACATTTTGGGGTTCAGGTATTTCCCATGAATCCTTATTTGCCTAAGGCATAATTTCTTGTCATCTATCACTAGTAGCAATTATTGATTCAACACATTCAATTTTAGTTTGATTTATTTAAGGGATTAGTTGACTGTGCTTTTACCTTTATGTTTCCTTTTACATGCATGTTTAGTTTTATAGGACAATGGAAGGAAACTTGATACTAGCAATTTATGTTACACCATTTATGTCGATTGAATTATAGTTTTCATAGAAATTGTTATCTACTTGAATAGTTTTTCATGGTTATCCCTTATATAATGAGTTCTAACAACTAGATAATTTTCATGCATTTTCTAGTTACAATGAATGACAACCTATACTATATTCCTCCAACATTTTATGTCAAGGCATATTCAATGATTCTGATATCTTTCATGGTTGTTGGTGCTAACTCAAAGTTAATTACTAAGATTGTATGCGAGTTTAAGGAGACATCAATGGTTTATGTTGCATGATTAAGACTTTTGGGTCTCTAATCCATTTAACAAGCTATATTTTGTTGATTGAATATGACAATGTATCATTTTCCTCCAACTCAGTCAAGTTAGACTGAGGACTTACTAATTTCAATTGATTTTGATTTTATTGCTTCTTGACATATTCAACTAATGGCTTATTCTTTGTACCCAACCTTAGTTTGATGGCCATGTCAGTGCTTCATTAGATTAAGATTGGTGAATTGCCCTTCTAGACAACCTTTCACTTAGGGAATAGCTCAACACTGGTGACCTAATGTGCCTTCATATTCCCCACTAGTGCACTAATTGATCATATTAATGTCGTATTATGTCAACAACAATGGTGACCAACCACTTTGCAAGGGATGAACTTGCTTAAGGTAACTTGTTCAACATTTTGGGTTGTCATGAATGTTATTTGTTAGAATATGTATCATGAAACATTGTCAAAATTTTATGGAAAAAGTAGCAACGGAGAGGTTAAAATCTAGTTTCACTTAATATATCTAATGTGATGCTTGGTCTAGTTGGGCTATATCCCTTGATTTTCAAGAAATCATAGAACAAAATATAAAACATTTTGGGGTTCACTTAGTGGCTTTTAAAACTATCAATTGCGATCTCAAGAAGGGTGAAATTCTCCCTTCTATCTCTAGCATTTTCCATCCAACTGTACTCAATTTCTTATTAAAATGCCATAATTGAATATGTAATGGATCAAACTAAACGATATTAGGGCAAATCAAACTCTCACATATCTTAAAAAAATAGTGGTTCATTCTTTAGAGGGATCTTTTGCGACCCAACACTTTATTGTCAATATTAAGAGTAATGTTCAAAGGAGTCATAGGGTGGTAATCAATTAATGTCCTAGAAAGATTAAGATAGAACATATATACCCTATCAACAAACCTATTGTAGTTTATCGTGGAGGCTTACCATTTACGTGAGCCTATTATTACTCACAAAAATAGTTGGTCTAGAAATAACATTATTCTCATTTAGTAGCTTCTAGCTCATAATGAATCATACTTTCATATTGTATTTATTATTTGACTCTATTTTTGGAAGAGAACTAACAACCATGTTTGCAAATAATAAGATGTTTGTGGAAAGAAGGAGCTATGATGATTTAGTGTTTACAACCATTTATGGTAAGTTTTCTTTTATAGTTATATTTTTTCCATGTATAATGGGATTGTTTACCAGTAATGACCATTTGCTTAATTATGAAACTATTGCTTGTGAATGGTTGGAAATTGATGTTCTTTGCTATAAAACCAAAGAAATTGTTCTCCTTGTTGGCCAAAATTATTTCAATATTATACTCATTTCTAAAATTTGGAATAGACAACAAACTTGAATTGTATTAGTTAATGGCAATTTTAATTTCAAATGAGTTATCCTAAATATAATTATTGGTTTACAACCCTATTGCGTCATATAAAAATAGCTTTTCACTCTTTCACAATGCCTCGAGGTGTCACACTCCACAATAAAAGTTTTTGTGAAGTCAATGGTGGTCAAGAGAGGGGATTGCTCCTTAAGTTTCTCAAAAGCTTCAGTTGCTTCTTAAGTTCAAAAGGGGATCATTTTTTTATAATGATGTTAGAGGTGCTACTATTTGACCATAGTTTTGACAAACACATGGTAATAGCATTCCAATCTTAAGAATAACCTAAAATTCTTCAATGTTGTACATCCTCTTCCCAATATTTATTATAAACACGGGGATGCATCTCAAGCTACTACTACAAGTTTGTCAAGAACTACAAGCTATTATTGCAATATTGAATATGTTGTATTCATTTCTAAAATTTGGAATAGATATCAAACTTGAAAGTTATCAATCAATGACAATTTTAATTTCAAATGAATTGTCTTTAGTTGTAATGATTGTGGTGCAACCCTATTGTGTCATATAAAATTAACTTTTAGCTTCGATGAGTTTCATCTCCACTTTTATTGGATGAAGTTATGGATAATTGCTTATCTCTAAGCTACTTAGATTAAATTTTCATAGTTAAGAGTAGAAGTTTTATACATAAAGTAAACTTTAGAAATGTTTATTCTCAATGGCGCTACTTACCTTGCGACTACTAAGTTTTTATCAAGTCGACTAACCATGCTTTAGAATAACACTAGCTTAATTAATCAATAGTCAATTGTCCAATCCCTACTGCAAACTAATTGAGTTTAATGTCTATATGGGGCATTTTTCAAGATGAGCCAAGTAGATGTTTAATAATGTTTTATGTTGCGGAAAATGAACAAATTGTAAAGGCACAATATCTACTTCCCAATTAATTCAAGTGAGAATATTGATCAATAAACAAAGTAGATCATTACTTTAATCATGTTGTATGTTGTGGGAAATGTACAAGTTGTGATGACACAATATCCACTTCCCAATTAATTCAAGTGATAACATTGATCTATAAACCCATGCTTTATTGTTCTAATTTCATTTTCTTCTTCCATGTAATACATATCCTGAGAAGCCCACCGAGTACTTTCCCTCATTTCGAGGATGGTACCCAAGGTAAACTGGATTTTGCAGAAACTCGAGGCTTTTTCAACATACTACTCACAACCATTACAACAATATGCTCATTAATAGTTTAGTATGTCACTTACAAGATATGAACCTAGGCGGGGAGGATAATAATCATTCCTCCCAAACACTTGATCTAGACTGAATTGGCTAATTTCATTTCTTATGCTTTGACGTTGAAATATATTCATGTAATGGTTAATTTTAAGTTTTTAATGATTTTTATTTTAATTTGAATGTTAAACTTCTATCCAAATAAAATGTTATGACAAACTACTAAGAACAATCATTTTCCCCTTCAAGTTTACGTATGGATTAATGCTCATGTTCCAAAATTCCATGGGAAAGCATTCCCAAGGATGCTCACCAAGTTCATGAGCATCCTTAGGGACATTCCCTATCATTCTTGGTAGGGAAAGGGGCATCAATGGAAACATCTCAGGCAAAAGCAATACATCCTTGGTAATTGGGATTGGTATTCCCAAGTACCATGGCTCCCCAAAGAGTATCCCATGGTATTGGGGTACTTTTGGACACCTTGCCTTCCAAAAATGGCTCACACAATTAAAACCATATAAAAAATTTAAAAAATTTAAAATTGTTTTCTCTTATATGTATGGAAAGGTGGTGGGTCCCTCCCAACCAATGTTAGAATGTAATGGGCAAAATGTTCGTCATGGGCCATTTCGCTTGTCAAATATGGCCAATATTTATTGTCAACCATCAATAAAAACAAGTAGTTTCTCAACACATTTGGATATATGGTTAAAACAATCATTTTTGGAGGGTGGAATGTTTTTCACATTTCAACCCTAATCCCAACCCTAAATTTCACATATTCAAGTCAACCCAAACTCTCATGTGACTCACTTGTAACAACATATGGAGGAGTTCAAACACTAATGTTTGTAGACAAAAGGCATTTATAGGTAGAAAATAGTGGATATGATCTATTTCCTACCATATTCCAAGTGCATTTATGTTCCAACATGACACAAAATTAATAAAGAAAATTGTTATTGTCTAATCTTGTTCCATTTCTTTTAATTTTGATTTTTTGGGGGGGCTTAGGTCCTTGAAATCCCCTGTGACATTCCCTAGAATTCTAGGGGTGTCTCTCCACATCCTTGAGATGCATCCCCACATCTTGGAAATTTGATTTAACATTACCATGTATGGGTTACAACAAGGAGGGGATTTTTGTCACCCTGATATCTTTCTAGCTACAATAGTACATTGTTGGCATTGTACACTAGTACAAAAACCAATCTCAACATCCATAGTTGGGTATAGTAGGAATTCCTACATGTATAATACTCTAGTGCACAAGAAAACCTATGCTTTGGTCTTACAAGTAATACTTCCACCAATGGTTCAAAGAACAATATCTCAAAAGAATTTTAAGTAGCAATGATAACAACAAAAATACCTAATTCAAGCAATTGATACAGATTGGTCAATAATACTAAACAATTATAATACAATCTTGTCATGGATAGAATGTGCTCTCTACTTAAGGCCAATGCACCTTTTCTTGAAGAATTTACCTTAAACCTTATTTCAAACTTTAGATGTATCATGTAATCCTTTCCAAAGGGAAAAAACTCTCAAACCAACAGATTAGATATCAATTTCCATGCTTCTCGAATCTTTTAAAGGAAATTATAACAATTTTTGTTGATAGTTAGTGATTCATGCCAATAAATAACTGATCAACTACTCAAGCAACAAGCAAAACAATCATATAACCAATCAACTACTCAAGCAACTAGTAAAACAATCATAAAACCAAAATCTACAACAATATGAATTAAAAACCATTGTATAAAAAATGTTATTATATTTATTATTAAATTAAAAAACATATATAAAGGCCATCTCTCCCTCCCCATGCTAGTTAGTCATTAATGTGACTCGTATTTCTATATCCTTTCTTTCATTTCTTCCTTTCACCTTACATTTTTTGTGCTCATAGCTTTACTAATGTCTTAATATGACTCATATTTCTATGTCCTTTCTTTCATTTCTTCCTTTTACCTTACATTTTTTGTGCTTGTAGATTTACTAATGTCTTAATATGACTCATATTTCTATGTCCTTTCTTTCCTTTCTTCCATTTCTTCCTTTCACTTTACATTTTTTGTGCTCATAGATTTACTAATGTCTTAATAGGGTGCACTCCAAGTTGGTTCAGGTCAATGGAAAATTTAATGATATCGCTAGAGTAATGACATGATTTGTCCGTAATTAGTTTGAATTATTTATGTCAATATCAAGCATGTTAATGGCCTTTCTTCCATTTCTTCCTTTCACCTTACATTTTTTGTGCCCATAGATTTACTAATGTCTTAATAGGGTGCACTCCAAGTTGGTTCAGGTCAATGGAAAATTTAATGATATCGTTAGAGTAATGACATGATTTGTCCGTAATTAGTTTGAATTATTTATGTCGATATTAAGAATGTTAATGGGGGTACACATATTGCAAATATATTTAGTTTGTAAAATGACAAAAAGTTTATATCATTTTTCATCATAATTACATTGGAAGTAATTTATGTTTGTATTGCAAAAGTTGGTTATATTATTTTTTTGTATACCATGTGTTGGAAGTAATTTCTGTTTGTATTGCAATGTTGAAGTTGGTTATATTAATTTTTTGTATACCATGTGTTGAAATTTAATAGTTAATGTTGAAGTTGGTGATATTAATTTTTTGTATATCATATGTTGAAATCTAACCGTTAAATGGTTTGTTATAATTTTCAAAGTTAATTTCTGTGAACCCATTTTATTTTGTCCCATTTTGTCTTTTCTCTTTCAGAAAACACAGTTGGATAAGTGGGTCTGTGCACAAAAGTTTTTTACAAACAAGAAAAACCCACCAAATATTCTACTAGTGTATTAACCAAAAGATGACATCGTGTAAAGCTAAAAAGCATGTGCAGATGTGGGTAGGCCAATTGTTGTCACTGCTGTCCATTGAATAAAGTGAACACTGTTCAACTAAATCAATAATTGTGAGTTATTTTACTGCATATATATGTATAAACAATGTTCAACTAAATCAATTAATAATTATTAGTTATTTTACTTTTTATATATGTATGGACTAGAGTAGTTAGATAAGTGGGTGCTCATGCAGAGATTTTGTGCATAAAGGTTTTTAAAAACAAGAGAAACCACCAGATATTCTATTACTGTAACAAGGAAAAGATGATGTTCTGTAAAGCTAAAAAGCATGTGTTATTTGTTCCACAGCAGGATTCAGAGATCATTGACCCCAAGGTCACTGAATATATGCAAAGGGCAACTTCACTTAAGGATAGTTTAAAGTTGGGAAATTTTCTCGTGTGCTGTTACACATAAGGCATAAAACATCATTGACCCAAGGGTCATTGAATATATGCAAAGGGCAACCTCGCTGAAGAATAGTTTGAAGTTTGGCAAGGTTCTCATGTTCATGACTATGTTCCATATTCTAACGATTCATCATATATTAAGAAGGTTCAAAGCTATAGCACTTGCAGTGCAAACTCTAAAATATGCAAATAAGCACATGCTTGCGTAGCCATTGAGATCAATTTGTAAAATGAAGGAATATTTTTGTGCTGGAATGGAGAAGAAAACAATTGCAAAATTTACTGAAAGAAAGGATCTTCATGTTCAACCACTTCCAACCATGCCAAAATCACTTTTTCCTTGCTTAAACCCTTTAGAGCAGCTAAAAATTGCATGTCTTACATTCACTTGTTCTCTTAACATTATCTCATATCTCGTTCAATAAACTTGAGATAATAGCCATGAATTTAGTAACCAATGTCACATAGTGAATGTAGATTGAAATAACTAGTCTTCCTTTCCACGTGTCCATCTAGATCTTAAAACACCAGCGATACCAGATGTCATCAAGCCCAAGAAGTACCCACCTATTGAGCCATAAGTTACACAAATAGGCCACTCCTACAAACAAGAATCCAAGTTGAATAGTAAATATTTTTTGCATGGTCTAAATGCTATAAAAATGATCTCCATCCATTCTTTTCTACATCTGAAACTTGCATTGAATAGACAAAGTTAATCTGAGCATACCAACTACTATTATGTTGAAATTTTCAAATATCTCAAAATGATTTTTATAGCAACCAAACTTCCACAGAAATCCCTGTTCAAATATAAAGGGCTCCAATGCACATTTCTAAACAATAGCATTAGGTCTTTAGTTCCAAAGAATCATTCGGAACCCAAATACCACATTATTTCTGAGATTATAAATAAATTTTTTTTTTTATGGATGCAAAATATTTTGTACGTTTTAAAACAAAGATGAAGAAATACATAAGAGCTCTCTCTCACCACCTCGAAGCATCTACTTGGGGAAAGAAGAAAACACATTAAAAGAACATATTTTCCCAAAAGAACCCTCATTTGATTCTCACTTCTATTTGATGAGTGGATAGTTGTTATGGAATAATATGTTTTGCTTGCCTTTTTCTAGTATTATTTCTCAATGGGGCAAATTGAAAATAGCAAATATTTTTGCCTACATTCTAGAACAACCAATTATCTACTCATCATCAAAGAAGTAGGGTGTGGCTTATTTCATTCATGTGTTTGCGAGCTTGAAAAACTTGTATAACCACTGTTGTGCCTATTCTTCACTGTATTCTTAATGGAAAAAAAATTATAGGCTTAGTAATTAACAAAGCCTTATCTGCAATTTAATATGCATAGTTGAAGGATTCAATAGTTTGACATCATTTTGATTGGGTTGTTGCCAAATGTTATCTTTTAGGAAACCAATGAGCTATTTGTACCTCTTATAATTAGCATGAAGACTAGAGTGATGGCACCTGAAGAAAATCAGGATGACGTCTCACAACAACACTTGGCTAACCTTTTTACACTGCACCTATGGTTGTGTTTATCCATAAATTCTGGCTATAAAGTTTAAAGTTATTTACTTTAATAAGAAAAGGTACAAATTGAGGGAAGTTGCAGAAGGGAACTGCATGAGGGGTATGTGAGTTAGAATTTGTGTATGCTTTAGCTTTGAATCCTGATTTGATCTGTAATTTTAGAAATTACTAGTAGTTTCCTCTCTTGAATTCTAGTAAGTCTGCTTCCTACCCCTGAGACAGTTAACTTTTAATAGATCACATTCCTACAATGGCAATGATTACTGCATGTGACAAGTAAGATCATGGCAACGATGTGGGGTACAAAATTCATCCGAAATTATACAAGGTAATGAGTTTGGTATTGAACCCATTTTCATTGACCTCAAAGATGTTTCGGTAACATTCAATAAACTGTTATAAAGATATTAATATTTATATCATTTCATATGTGATCAATATATTGTTTATAGTTATGGTTACGGGCTATGTAGTTAACCAACTAGGGGTGTTATAAATATGTCACCTATAGTGGTTTGTGGTGTAACAGAGGTATTGATATAGCATCACGAATAATATATATCATTTATTTTCTCTCTCCACTACTTCGTATGAATGTGCATACCCAAATTCCAATATGGTAGAGCATGGCATAAGTTTAGAAGAAGTGAAGATTAGAGACTGGTTTTGGAGGATGTCCTTATAATCGTAAGACTGGACATGTAGACTTGGTTCAATAGCCCTTGTTGAAATAATGAAAGGCGAGTTATAAATAATAATAATAATAATAGTTGTTATCTAAAAAAGGGTAAATAGGTATTTTTAAATTTTTAATGTTGAAACTTCGAGAAAAGGAGTTTAATAATTAATTTAAAAGGGCAAAGTATAACGAAATTGTATGAGAAGATATTGACACTGCTTCTGAAAGGTAGCAACAACATATAGAAGAATCCTGACAATGCTAATTGAGAGAAGAATCCTGACAATGCTAATTGAGAGAAGAATCCATCACAACATAGTAGCGCACAGAAGTGGGACTAGAAGACAAAACACTTAGCACAAAAACCTGTGACTAGAAGATATAAAACATGCAACATGTAGACCCATGACAAAAGGACACTGAACGCACAACACAGAAACCAATAACCATTCGCAAAGAGCGATTTTTGACATTGTTGAGGGAAAATGTGACAAGTGAAAAGAAGTGATGAGAGATGATTAGAAACAGTTAAAGGGGCTTGAGAAAGCCAATCCTATTAACACTACCTTCGCAGTTGCTTACAACAGTTGAAAGAAAAACACTTGATGTCTAAGAGGGTTTATAGCAGCAAGAGACAATGAAAAGATATCTAGCACACACATATAGTTCAATGAAAAATATGCCTAGTATGAGAAAAGTCGTTCATCTATCAAATATCCCAAACGACAATAATCTAGACATATGACTCACATAAATCAAACAAGAAGATTAGAACATTATCATTGAATAATCAATAACATATATGTATGCAAAGATACATGACGACACACTGGTTAATCGTTTAGTTATTTAACAATGATTGGATTAGAAAACGGTGACACACATTGAATAAAATCAGTCATATCTTAAGACAAAAACAAATGTGCCATGCGTGCACATTCGCAAGGCAAAAGCATTCTTCAGTCTTTGAATCTTTAATGCAAAAGTGATAGCATGAATGGCATAACCAGAGAATATATTTTTTGCATGTGTAAACATCAAACTCAATACTAGAAGAAATTTTGCCAAAATTACTAAAACACAATATTTCTCCTAAAACTGAAACACACTCTTCCAGAAGACTTGCAATAAACATTTATATTTATCCTAAAACTTAAACACTCTTCCAAAGACCTGCAATAAAAAATTATATTTATCCTAAAACCTTGAACACACTCTTCCAGATCACTTGTAATAAACATTTTTAATTTACTATCCAAGGAAGTAAGACAATGGTAAAAGGAAAAGAGTGATAATGATAAAAATCAATTTGAACTGCCTATTTTTTTAGTAGCTTCTAAGAGTCCCCAAGAAAAGTTGCACATTAATTGAAATGTTGCACTTGCCAAGAAAGATCCAACATAATTCCTACCTTTAATGTAAGGAGATGGCAAACTATTGAGTTGGAAAATTGCTTAGGTGGATTTGGTGTAACTCTGCCTCCAAAAAATAAGGGTTTGACAGTGTGATGAAGCATCAAATGAAATATTGAGATCTGGAGGAGAAGCAGGTCTTGTTGCATTGTAGACAAGTCATTTACCTAACTGCCCCTTATAAAAACCAATGGACAAGCATCTAATTACCATGTGAATGGATGGGTGTTGACCCATATGTGGTGTTAGTATCAGTGGATTTTGTAATATTTATAATCTTTTGTATTGAGGGAGGGAAAAACTTGGGTTAAAACTCAAAATTAAAAGTGTTATTATTTTGTGTTCCAAGGAAGCATAGAATGGTAATTGTTATCACCAAACTTGTAGGTGCCCCTAGAGATGGATCCAAGATGGATGGCTGAAGGGATGGGCAACCAAAGAGGTGCAACCAAGATAGCCTCGACTCCCAATGGATGGTTGTCATGCCAATCGAGGCAATCTTCACTTTATGTTATCTAGCCCAAGACAACAAAGGGGGAGACCCAGATTTGCTCCCGACAGGAGAGATCAGACCAAGACACCAGATCAAATCAAATGATGATGAAGTACGTAAGGTGTATGGTAAACTCTAGATCTATGAATGAAGTCACAAGGTGAGTAATAGGTTGGATCAAGGGGTTTAGACAATGTAGATTTGGTCCAACATGTTTATGCAAGTGACTTACGAGGTTTAGAATAAGATCCAGAATCAGGGTACTAGTCAATTGTGAGAAAATCCACTGCATTGGGAACTGTGTCCAATGCAGGGTAGTTAAGGACTGAATTGGGGCTAACTAGTACCAAAAGTAAGCTTGATTGATTGATATGACAATGTCAAGGGGTTCAAGCAACCAAAACAAGGATCAAACCACATGCAAACTCAACAGTCCAAGAAAGTCGAATTAGCTTGGAGAATGATCAGTGCCTTGGGAAGTGGGCCAAATGGAGTTGGATGTCCACCAAATTGTAGATTAGGAATGTTGAGATGTTGAAGTAGGTGGATCTTGAAAATTAGGCTCATCCAATGGCTAGATCTCAGTAGATCTGAGATTGAAATGTGCCACAAAGTGACCCAAGTGGGGCTCAACCCTCAAAATGAGGAATGGGGCGCACAAGGTGAAAATCACTGAAGTGACACACTGGGGGTAGGTTATTGAATGTGTAGATGAAGGATCAAGTGGGATCTCACCTACCCAGGTGCTAGGTCGTAGCAAACTCACCTCTCCCAGGAAGTGCGACCTCCCTTGGAGAAGCTTCTTTGCCTTGGGAAATGGGTCAAATGATGGCCAATCCACACCAAACTATAGATCTAAATCGTCGTGAATGCTATCGAGGTGGGTTTTAAATTTTACACCCAAAAGCCAAGTGGATCTTTCTAGATCTGAGAAAATGTAGAATGAGGGTTTTGAAATTATGAGGGTTTGAAGCATTTAGACAAATGGATAGATCATGGAAAGAGAAATTACCTTGAGATCATACCTGAGTGATGAAATGAGCTGCCTTGTTGTTGAGGAAGATTCTCGTAGAGATCAAATGAGAAATTGTTGAATTTGCTTGCCGAAATGATGCCCTAGCCCACAAGTGCGACCTCCTCTACCTGTCAAACCAAGGAAAATCGATTCAATCAGTCAGATCAAGTATGGAGGAAATACAAGCGAAATGCAATGATAACATGAAATAGAAGGTCCTGGGACAGTAATACTCCCTGTTACCAACAAACAAACCCAAGGAAGAAGTAGGGAGGGTCCTCCCCTGCCAACACGTCCTCCTCAAATGAATTCAGCCTCCACCTGTAGATGCAAAAACGTGGTACAAGAATATAGCAAGACAAAATCTCCAAGAACCCAGTGCAAAGGAAGAATCAACGAACGAACTCTAAAAGCATTCACCACAACACAACGGATAGATGCAATAATAATTCTCTATTCCAATAATCCAGAGCCAAGAGTCTCATTTACAATGAGAAGCTCTTTCGTTTAAATAGAATGGAGAGAAGCCACAATCCTAACCACTTTTTGAATGGGTGGCTAAGATTAAAAGATCAAAAGATCTAATCAATGGTTGAGGTGAGCTCAACAATACAATACATGGATCAATAATAAAATATAACAATAAGTGGACAAACTCACCCTAGGAGAGGGGATCCCACCAAATCATAATGATAAAACATAAGAAATAGCTCATGGTGGGTCCAAGGGGTAATTTCTAACACCCTTGGTCAATCCCCATGGCACAATATCCACCAGCATAGATCCATCTTAAAGCCGTATCTATCAAGCACCGAGAGGGATCCAATTTCTTGAGGTGTATTTCTTTTTTTAAATTTAAACTCAAGAAATTTGATCTCTCTTGATTGATAGATCCGGGTTTAAGTTTTAAGTTTTTATTTTATAAACGAACATCTATTTTTTAATTACTTTTCATAATATTTTATTTTATGAACCAACATGGATTTTTTTTAAATACTTTCCAAATACTTTTTACGTTTTATTAGATGGTTATAGGATTTTTTTTAAATACTTTTTACGTTTTATTAGATGTAACGCTACATCACACACGTTAGAAGATCTCCCCCATACTGGGCTGTAGAGCACCTCGTTTCATTCGGTGCAAAGAATAAAAGATCAAGACACCAAATTGTGCCTCTCTGGGAAAGTCGTGAGCCTTAGGAGGCTCCATAAATCATCAAAAAGTGCCATAAGTGATGGATGTGGGTCCCGATGAAGCTGAAACTGCTGGAGAAGGTGTGGAAGACATCCCACTCATCATCACTGATCATCCCATGCCATAACCTTGCCTCAGTAGCCCAAATCGAATTCCTTTGTAGCCATTTTTACCATTTCTGGACTGCCTCGGGAAGTGTGAAACTGCCCAAACTGCCTCCTGGAGTGCCTGCGCTATCAAGGTGAGCTCACCAATGAGTCTGGGAGGGGGGTAATATGGTAATAACAAGTGGCTGGACCACCCCCTCCATGCACAGCGCCTTAGGTGAACCAAATAAATCTCATCACTGCTCTGACAAGCCAAAACTGCACTAGGATAGCCAACTGAGGCTCAAACATCACTGTAACTGCCCGGAACTGAAAACAGACTGTTGCATTGGACTCAGAAGGTCCAAATCCATCTAAAGTGTGTACTCATACACCACATAGTCCTCTGCATGGTCCAAAATAAATACTCATCATATCCGACAGACCAAATAATAATAATCTGTAAAAGTGCTAAAAAGCACAAATCATCATCATAAGCCTAAAACCATTGCATAAGCCCACCATGGTGACCTGTACCAGACCATATATCATCTATCTGTAACATCTGAGGTCTGCCACCTCATGTCCTGTGGTTGACTTTTGGTCAAACTGGGTTTGACCAAGTCAACATGACCAAAATATAACTCAAACTATCATCGAGCTGCTGCAAGGTGTCCAAGGTTAAAACATGCTTTACAATCCATTCAATTAGCAATTATAACAAGAAGTTATCATTACTGGCGATCTAAATCCAAATATAATAAGTCATAATTATTATTTATTACTCAAACAAGACTTTCAAGGTCATACTCACTTCATAGTTGTGATCAATTTGCTAGTGAAGGGTGAAGGCTAAGAAATAAGTGGCTAGGTCAAAGGATGACTTATTGACTTAACACTGTGACACTTTGGAAATGGAAAAGGGAATACACACCATAGCATATAGTGGACAAGCAATAACACAGGGAATGGCGGTGTCTCACAAATGGATAAGTTGTTCAAAGAGTGTTTATTCACCTTTCACAGATGCGCACAATCCATAATACAAATGAGGCCAGCAATCTTTTTGATATAGAGTTTAAGTTCCATTGCTTTTAAGGCCTATAGTTTCCATTGCCTTTGATCTATGTGTGTTTATAAACAAATTGCATAGATTTACATTTATTTAGGGTTCTTGCTGCAGGTGTGTTTTTAAGGCACTTGTTTACCTGAGCACTTCTAGGTGTGTCATAGACAGTTTGTTTACCTAGGTATTTACATTTCACAATAGATATAACATTTGATATTTCATAGCCATTTTCATTTGGCTTGCCTTTCATTCATGTGTGTTGAGAAACACATTGCATGAATGGGCTTTTCATACAAGATACAACATTTCATTTCCATATTTTGCATTAATGGCAACATTAAAAGTTTTAGGTTTAGCCAACAACATCTTTAGTGACTAAGGGGATTTCTCAAGGAAATCCAACTCACCAAAGGTAAGTTTTGTCACCAACTCAGAGCCGAGACACAATAAACAAGGAATCTCATCCAATATAGAGGCTACAGCGGGGAAAAGGTCCTCCATGCCACTAGTCAAGTAGTAAGTCAAGGTAATGAACAAATTGGGTAAGTCATGGATGGATGAAGACAGTGAATAATGAAACCAACACTAGCAAGCCAAAGTATGGTGGGAATGACCACCTCTATTCTCCCCAGGGAGGGTAAAACCAATGAGTATAGGCCAAGAACTTCTAAGTCTAAGTAGGGACAAATATGATATATATATAGTGCAACCAAGTCCACACATCTATATGATCGCCAGATCATGACACTAAATGCTAAGACATGCTAAGAAAATGGAAATAAAAGCAATATAACCACAACACCATAATATACCTGCTGAGTCATATACTCAGATGCTCATCATCTGAACCATCATCTGTCCTCTGAAACTGCTGCTGTAACTCTGGGCACTACTGACTGCTCTGTATAAATGGTTAAATAGCTACATCGGTCATCTCTCTGAGTGTCCTGAGACTCAGTCATGGCATAGGGAATAGAACTGCTGTCCAAAATCTGATAATGATCCATAGTAGATGCTCATCTCAGCATCTCAATGCAAGGGAACTGGCTGAATAGTGTACTGGAATCAGAAAAATAATGTATGGTAGCCCGGCTACTGTATTTGTGATAACAGTAACCCTCAATTAAGTGTTGCTAAGAGACTTTAATATTTATGTTACTACATATGTGACCAATGTATTGTTGGATGTTATAGCTAGGGTTTAGCTAGTTAGCCACCAAACCAACTAGGGGTGCTATAAATATGATATGGTGGTTTATACTATGTGTGAGGGATGTATCGATGTAGGATCTATGATAGAATATATAATTTATTTTCCCTCTCTCCATTAGTGTGTGCTAATCTGTATACCATAAATTCATACAAAAGCATATATTATTGCGCGTGAAACCCTAAGTCGATATTCTACGCTTGGTTACTTCGTTGGTAGAGACCCATTTCAAAATACATCAAAGACTAGGTTTGGAATAAATGGAAGTCCCATGGTTGGCATGTTCATGCCATGAAAAACCTACAAAAGGTTTCTGTCTTTCACTTCCAAGACCCTACTCACTGCACCCAGGTTATCAATCATGAGGCATGGCTGTGTAAAAACCAATGTTACAAACATTGTTTCGGGGAATATATCGTTGAGGGTTTGCAAAGAAATTTATTGGGAATATTGGGGAAAATATCAGATATTATCGAAAAATGTCAGCAAGAAGGAACTTAGACTTGAAGAATTATGAAAATATCGAAAAAAATCAACAACCTGAAAAACTCAAGAGAAATTGGAAATATCCTGAGAAATCAGAGATATTTGTAACACTACAACTAAAAACATTCCTTCTTGTATTCTCAAGTTGATTGAACATTTTTCAACCAAAAAAACAACTTAGTTGCATTGTTTTGTCTGGTTTGAATTCCTTGGTCTTCCACCACAATTCATGTCTTTTCTTGAACACCTCACTGAATCTATTGGAAGCTTTATATACCATACACCTCCTTGACTTTTAAAACCAAAACAAAACTAGCACATGTGTACAAGTAGATTTGTAACTGTAATTCAAGTGGCAGATTAAAAAGTTCACCCCACCAATGCAATACACCAATTTCTTATATGTTTACCTCTGTTGTCAAATCTCGAAGCACAAAATGAAAGATTAACAGAAGCACTGATGTGAAATGCTTTGGTCCATCCTAGCCCGTTTCAAAGTTAATGATGTGTACTAATGTCTGTGACCATCCAATATGTCAATGGGTCCTCATTAAAAAAAAGTCCTATTTTTTTTTCCTGGGAAGTGGAAACGAACCATTGTGATGGCTCAGCTTCCAAGGCCAACCCAATAAAAATTGAAGGCTGTGGGAGAGGACACTTAGTTGATGGGGGCAAAAGAGGAAAAAGGAAGACAAAGCAGAAGACTCGAAGAGAAGCAATTGCTTGAAGGATAAATGGGTTGAGATCCCGTCCACGAAGAAGAAGGTTGTCTTGAGCCATGGCAGTCTGCAAATGCTTTCTATGAGTGACAATACACAGTTTCTTGTGTATCGCTCATTATTGTAATAGATTTCCGAGCAATTAAAAATCCCCATGAATGTTGGTTTTCCCAATTGGGTTTCCAGGGTAAAAGATATATGTGTTTATTGTGCATATGAATTTTTTGTGGTTGTTTTAATCACTATTTTGGTTATTAAATTGCTGGTCTTTCGAGCTACATGTTACAAATTTTCCTCCATTTGGATAGATAAACCAGAGACAACATTTAATTCTTTTTCTGTAGAGAGCTGTGTTAATGAGAGTCTCAGGCTATGAGCCTACAATTTACCGATCATATGGTATCAGAGTCAAGTTCTTGAGATAGTTTGAGAATAACTGTATGGTAAGCACCCGTCGCGGGTATTGAAACAATGAAGAAACTTTGCTACAAGGCCTACAAAGGAGCAGGAAACCAAACATGGCTGCAAGTTCTCATGAGGAAATGGAGGACCCTGAAGTCAGGTTGGCTCGGTTGGAGCAAAGCATTAACACACTCACAGTGTTGGTCATGCAACTGGTGCAAAAGGATGGGGAAGCAACCTCAGCAGAGATTGAGCATGAAGAGTACAAGGTGGATCGAGAAAGAGATGAAGGCAAGCAGCCCAAAGACTCAAGCAAAATCCACAGCTTTTCTTCATCTTCTAATGTCCCTTTTAAAGTTGAAGCGAAACTTGAAATACCCAAGTATGATGGACAAGTTAATGTTGAAGTCTTGAGTAGCTGGTTGAAGCAAATAGAAGTTTACTTTGACCTTCATCAAATCTAAGAAGCACAACATATTTCTTTTGCCTGTTTGAAGATGACTGGGCATGCTCTGTTGTGGTGGGAGAGCTATGTGGATGCACTGAGGATAGACAAGAAGCCCATGGTTACGAAATGGGAAGATTTCAAGTTATTGTTGAAATCACAATTCTATCGCATCGGCTACGAAGAAGAGCATCTCATGAAATGTCAATACATTCTACTACCACCAAGGTGCACTTGAGTGGACTTGCAGTTGAGCCACCAGAGATTGAACAAGTTACTTGTTCATTATCAGAGTTCAGAAGTCCAACAAGCCATTTTTGGCCCATTTTTCTCTTTTTCGCATGTTCATACCCCATATTATAATAAAATGATGTAGCATGATGGTTTTTTGTAAAAGGCTTGGCTTTCCTAGGACTTCGTTATCAATCCAATTACTCTAGAGTGTTCTTTCCTTGTTAATTATATATCGCTTTTCAGCGACTTATAATTTTTTATATTTTCATTCAATTCTCCAAAGCTGGAGTAATTGTCTTGGTGGTTAGGCCTTAGGGGGTTATTAAAGCCTAGTGTAAATGTATATTACCATGTTAGTCATTATTTTTTAGTCTTATGAACATGTGCTAAGTTCCCCCTAGGATTTTTTAATTTTTCATTAAATAAAAAATTTCCCGTAAAAGAAGGGATATTTTAATTGTAAAAATTCAGTGAGTCATTAAAGTGGTGCTAGGAGGTCAAATTTGCCATGGGGGTGCTCGTTTTCTAACTTAGAGCACCCACTTTACCTATGTACCCACTTTGAGAGTGAAATTAGTGATTATTAATCATTTAATTTAATTTTCTCTCGAAAAGTGAATTAAAAAAGCCAAAAAAGACAAAATAATGGGAAAATCAGCATCCCAAAATTAAAGGAAGTTTGTCTTGGACATGTTTCAGTCCTCTACAGTGGTGGCAGCATGATTGTCAGTTGATGGCAAGTTAACTTATGATTAAGAGTTTGGTGGAGATCTCCATGTGAGAGGTGGCGCATTCCCATGGAGGAGGATGCATCTCATGAAGGAAGGGCACATTCATGGTTGTGATATGTCTCCATTTGAGAGGGGGCACACATCTCTTAGGTGAAAGGTGGCATCAATAAACTCCAAACCACCTCTAGTGAACTCCAATTCACTCCCCTTTCATCCTCAATCAACTCAACTTGCCCCCTACACATGGCAATTTGCCCCTCATGATTAATTCGCCCTATTTTGCTATAAAAGCAAGTGCTCACTCCTCATTCAAGCTAGTTAGAGCTTTGGGAAGAGACGCTTGCATGTTGTAATATTTTGTACTATCTTTCTTGTTTGGAATAAAGACTTTGGAGGTCATAACAGTGTCATGCTTCACATGTGTGGACGGTTATTGTCATGGTTATGAGGTAACATGTATTTGAGTTCTTGCTTTCTATTTGCTTGTTGAAATCTGACCTCTAAAGGATTGTTAGGAATCGGTAGGAGAGATCTAGTAAGTTTGTTTACTTGCTTAGTTCTCTTGCTTATGATTTACCAGATTTGATGAGTTTTGTTCTGAGTTTGTCTTAGCTATAGGTTTCCTAACTTGGAGAATTGGTTGAGCTAGTTTGCATCTTCGATCGAGAACCATTCTCTGAGAGAATGGAGGCACCTGGTAAATTACCAGGGTTGATCAACATTTAGTCTGGGACTGAAGCTCAGCCTGGGGTTGAGAACCATTCTCTGGGAGAATGGAGGACCTGGTCAGGGACCAGGGGGTTGATCAACATAATTCAGTCTGGGACTGAAGCTCAGCCTGGGGTTGAGAGCTATTCTTTAAGAAAGGAGGCACTTGGTCAGTTACCACGATGTTGACTTCGATCAACCTTCAGCCTGGGGTTGAAGAACTTGGTCAGGGACTAGGACGTTGATTCAAACAACATGAAGTCCTAGATTGGATCTAGGCAAGTGGTGTACTCCTCCCCTTGGTCAGTGGGCTATGGGACCTGTTGTCCTCCGAAATGGCATGCGTGTCGTGTGAAAGCCCAAAATGCAACACACCAGCTGGAATGACAACTCTCTCAGGAGAGAGGCCAATGTCACCACACTCCTCTCCTCTTCGCTTCAGGTTGGCTCTTCTCCAACACTAGGGGGGTATCCCTAAAATAGGATCGCTAAGGCAGGTACAGTAACGGGCAAGGTGAATGGAAGAGGCTGCCTTAGAGAAACGGATGTAACAAAAGATAATTTTAGATGGGTGATGAAAAAAAAAGGAAGATCAATACTCAGGGAAAGACCAGTGCCAGTATCAGAGAGGGGCGAATGGAGTCAAAGGAGAGCTCTAATAGGATCTTGCTGCCAGGTGAATGTAGTAACCAACTAAGAGCTCTTGCACTAGAGCATACCTGAAAGCCGCAAAACTTAAGAGAAAAACATGGGTCAAATAAAGTTGTGCTAGATTGTTAGCCTTCTATTCAGATGATCCCAGCTTAAGAATCGAAAGCAAAGAGCTAAGAGAGGTATTGCCTCATACAAAATGAAAGATGGCATACAAAGAAAAACGGCAAACAAAAAGCGAAAGAACTCCCAATTTATCCAAAGAATCCCATCATGATATTTTTCTATTAAGTTCACGGGAAAAAACTCCCAAAATTCTCCATTTGTTGGCAGCCGCTTCTTCTCGTCCATTCACACACAAAGGCAAACAAAAAACAACATAAAACTTTGTCAAATATTTGTATTAGTTAGTGGCAATAAAGTGTGCAAATTGGTTAGAGTTAGTTTCATTGCATATCATTGAAAGTTAGTAGTTAGTTTTAAAATTTCTTCTAAAAAGTTAAATTTTGGATCTCATATTTCGCATAGTTAGGTTCTAATCTATATTGGCATCTAGTTTTTTTTAGTTACATTTGCACTTTACCCTCATCAAAAAAGATAAAGTGTAGGCTTGGTTAGTCATCTAGTTTGATTCATTGTTAGATTCATTTTTGTTTTAGTAGTTAAATCTCAGTTTTTGTTTTGTCATTAAGGTCAAAATTCTCTCATAGTTTAGATTCTTTTAAAAGTTTTGTTCATTAGGCCCTAGTTTCATACTTAGAAAAATAGTGTAGGCATCTTGAGTATCACATCTTGCATTTTCGTTTGTAGATCTTGGTTGTATTCAGTCTTTTCATTTCACAAAGCTTAGATCAAATTTTATTTTCAAGATTGGTTTTATTTTCATGCTAATGCTAATGGGTGCATGAGCTTTTTGACTTTTGGATTGTTACAAGTTGTGAGAAGGGAACAAGTTATTTAGAAAGGAAGCAAGAACAAAGTTTTGAACTAAACCATTTGGAGATAACCCAAAGTGAAGTTTTGAACCAAAAAAGAGCGAAGACCAAACGATGATGATGTTAACCAAGAAGATCTAGAGTTTTCAATCTCCTTTTTGTAAAAGAAGTCATAAGACTCTTTGTTTCAAGTACTTCCCATTTTCAGTTTCTCATTTTGGTTGAAATTCCTCAATATTTGTAACCTGTTTAATAAAAAGTTAAGTGGAGAAGTCCTCCACTTTTGGGTTTTCTTCCCCATTTGGGGAAGAGTGTTGTGGTTGTTTAGTTTAGATCTCTCATTTCTTGTCTTAGATTAGTCTTTTATTTCCATCTTGTCTTCTCTTCCAATCCTTGACCAGAGAATAGCTAACTTTGGGATTGTATCCCAAAGACCACATAGTTTTGTGGTAGCTTCTCGCTCCCCCATCAACTTCTTGTGGACATCCAGCTAGCTGGAAGGTTTCCAGGATTGGTGGCTTCTAGTGGTTGATCTTGTTCGGAGATCAATCCCACCTATTAGATTAAATCTTGTGTGGTAGAACACTAGTTTGAGTTTAGTTTCATTTTTTTTGGCAAAATAGTATTGTTAAGCATTTTTCCATATCTTTTAAGCATATCACGTGGTTCTAATCATTTAAGGTTGATTTATTGCTTTTACAACACAACTACTATTTGTCTCTTTAAAATAAACCAAAGTCTCTTGAACTTGGCCAAATCCAAGTCAAGAGCACCCTCTATCGGAGGGCATTTTAGTTTTGCATTATCCCTGCATTAGGCATTTTAAGCTTAGCAAGTCTCTTGAACTGTGGTCATAAGACCAAGTCAAGAGCGCTCTCTGTCGGAGAGTTGAACAAGGTTCGCTAATAATAAAATTTTCCACTCATACACCCCTTATAATTAATTTACCTTGGTTTCTGTCCTACACCCGTATGCTCTGCCAACCGGAAACGGTTGGGCTAGTACTCAGAAAGGTGGAAGACTTGTTAATTCACAAGTGAGAATCTAATTAAAACTTTCATCCCCATAACCAACCAATCCGGAGTTGATCGATAAGATAATTTCAGTGGGTAATCTCTTAGTGGGGGCACCGGGATTCCATGTTCAGCCTCTAGTTTGTTGGTTAGCATTGTGCGACTTGGCTAGAGCACTGGGTGGCCCGACATGTCCTTGAACGGAGGCACTTGATATTGTCTTTTTCGGACTTTCTCTTGAATATCCTTGGTTATAGCCTAATAATCAAGAACATCTAAAACACTTAAAATTTACCAAGAACAATTTCAAAACGTTCTCACAAACAGCTACTTTCGACTTATTCTTTCAGCATCACAAGTTTTATTTGACTCCATTTGGCACTGGTCTTTAATATTTATATATCTTTTGAATCTGGACCATATGTCCTTGTCACTTGTTTAAATCTCAATCTTGTGGATGCTTTACTTTAAATTCTAAGTCAAAGTATTTTGTTATTTTCTGAATCTGTATCTTGTGAATTTTGCAACGTGGATTGCGTGTTTAATTTTGTTCTAGTCACTATACAAAAAACTCCTAAACAACACCCACCCGCATCACAAC
Organism: Larix kaempferi; assembly: GCA_027924585.1. Taxonomy (NCBI): domain Eukaryota; kingdom Viridiplantae; phylum Streptophyta; class Pinopsida; order Pinales; family Pinaceae; genus Larix; species Larix kaempferi. The sequence goes on from BSBM01000258.1 coordinate 3,098,328, forward strand.
ACCAAAAACATTGAAACATACAAAGAGCCTTAGACAACTCTTTTTTAGGGACTACCCCCCTTGGCTTCGTTAGGAGTTTTGCCTAAACGGAGGAGCTGGGATTTAGGTGACAGTACCTGGCTCATTGCTTGCCCCCAAGGCCACACCTCTCCCCACTTTCCAGTGAGGGAGACAACTTTCAAAAGGTTTCTACTGCTGGTGTGCAGTTTGGCGGACAACAGGACCTTCTCAAGGGATTGGCCACCCCTTGTTGATGTACCTAGCACATGACCTTGGTGAGCAAGGAGAACAAGAATAATCTTCTTTATTTATGATGATGTACTTTGAGTTGGCATGTGTGGACCATAGAGACCAAGAGAAAGGTCCTAGATGACTTGCTTCAGAGCTTGGGTCATAGAGCCCATTGTTGAAGGACCAAGAGACCCATTAAAGGTCCAAGTACCCAAATGAAGGACCAAGAGCCCACTTGTAAAGGACCAAAGGTCCAAGATAAAAGTCAAATTTTTGTTAAAGGGTTAAAAGTAAAAAATTAAAATAATGAAACCCTACCTAATTGGATTTTATTATTTGTTTTATCCTAGATCTATGGATTTGATGCTCAAAGACAAAATATAAATAGAGAAGCATTCTCATTTGAGCAAGACACACTACACATGACCTCTATAGCTGATCCAAGAAACCTGTTTTGGGGTTTAATGTTGATATCTTCTCTTCACCAACAAAGGACTGAATTTTCTCCTTGAAGGCAGCCATTGGGATTATTTCTGTTGTGGTTGAGGTCTAATTAGTGTTTGAGGGCAGCCGCTACTGTTGAGGACCAAATTGTGGCTACCTAAGCCTTGTTAGGGATGTTTCCTACACACCCGAGCCCTGTTGGGGCCTCTCTCTCACTAACCAGGCCCTGTTAGGGTAGGTTCCAGGCCACCTGAGCCCTCTTTCTCTCCAGCGTAGGGGTATACAAGCGGGTTGAGCCCTGTTGGGGATTTCCTTTGCAGTCGCATGGGTACACAAGCAGATTGAGCCTTGTTTAGGGCCTGACCCATGCAACAACACTTTTTGTAAGGGCTGACACTCAGCCACCACAGTCTTGAAGGCTTCAAACTATCAACGGTATAGTCAACAGTCAAAGGCATCCACAAAATCCTCTTCCTTGGTCAACAATTATCTTAGTTTGGTGATGGGAATGGTTAGGGTTTGATCTTGTATGACAGTCTGGTTGATGGAAGCAGTCATAATTGTTCAAGGTTGTCTTCATCATCTACAAGCAAGTTCTCTTGGTTAAGTGCCCTAGAGACAAGTTTAATTTGTGATGTAAAGTCTGCTCTTTATATTTGCTCATGTAACTCTTAGTCATCTCATATATAAAGAAGATTATTCTTGCTGGGGTTTTTATACCTTGAAAGGTTTTCCCTAGGGTAATTTTTGTGTATCTTGTGGATGGTTGAATTTTCTTTACAGTTGATTAGCTATTGTTCTTTACTGCTGTTACACAATCTCAGAATTAAAGTTTTAAAGTCTGCCAAAAGGTTAAAAAGACGGTTATTGCTATTAAACTCAGATCTATGTTAAAAATTTAACATGATATCAGAGTAGAGGACGTGAAGAGCACAGTTTGGAGCATGTTACTGTTGCTTATGTGATCTTGGTACAGATCTGAGGAGGATAAAATTTTGCAGACTTGTTTCAGCAGTCTACTCCAATGGCTTCAGTCTCTTTCAGGCTAGAGGACAGACTTGAAGGGTCTGTTATCTACTAAGTTGCACTTAGGTGGATTTCCAGTGTGGAGTCAAAGACTTGAATAATTCAATTGTTCATCACTTATGTTCAGAAGTTGACCAGGCCATTTTTAGGCCCTTCTGTAAATTTACATGTCCAGACCCCCTAGGGAAATTATAATAAGTTGGTCTAAGCATGGTATTTTTGTAACAGGCTTGGCTTACCTTAGGTTTATCTATCAAGGGAATACTCTAGAGTGTTTTTTCCTTAGGAATTATGCGTTGCGCTTCAATGACGTATAATTCCTAAGTTTTTCACTCACACCTCCAAAGCTGGAGTATTTACCATGGTGGTAGAATTTAAGAAGTTATTAAAGCCTATGTGTCTATGTATTTTTTACATGCTAGCCATAAATAATAAGTTGTATGGACATGTACTAGGTCCCCTAGGAGCTTGAGTCAGTTCCAACAAAAATTATTTTTTTCCGTAAACTTAGGCTATTTTTTAATAGTTTAATTGGAAAAATTAAAATTATTAAAAAAGTGTGGTTAGGAGGAAGAATTAGACATGGGGGTGCTCGTTTTCTAATTCAGAGCACCCACTTAACCTCTAAACCCACTTTCCTAAGTTTTCGAGTAATTATTTATCTCCAAAATTGAATATTACTCGAAAATAGTAAAAAAGACCAAAAAAATGGAGAAAATAAAGAAACCGGAGATTTCCAAAACTCAAAAAACATGTCGAAAGTGAAATTTTTGAGTTGGCAAAGCAAAATGGAAATATTCCTAAGGTTTCTAAAACACTTGTGAGTGTTTTTCTCGGCAAGTAGAGGCAAGAGGATGTTTCTCTATGGAGAGGGCACATTTCCTCAAGGAGAGGGCGTGAATCCCAAGAAGGAAATGGGCAAGTGTAAGATAAAGCAAGGAGGTGGAATTGGAAAGTGGAAATTTTTTTATTTTTAGCCTTTTCCAACTCATTACACCTCATGCCAACCGGTTTCCAACTCACCAAGTGCGCCCCCCCCCTCTGGCTCTCTCATTTTTCTATTTAAGCAAGCTCTTGGCTCCTCATTTGCATATGAAGGATAGCACAGAACCTATGCTCTTGTAATGCTTGTGGTTTACTGAGTAATATATTTCAAAAGGCTTTGGAGGTCTACATGATTGTCTGTTGTTGGCCCATTCTTATGCATGCATTTTGGTTGAGGTATATCTAGTGTAGTTTATTTATGCTCTTATGTTATAAACTGTGATTTGATCTAGCTTAGAAAGGCCTTTGAGCCTGTAGAGTAAGCATTCATTGGCTTTGACTTGCTTACTTGTATTTAATTATTTAGAGATTTAGAAGCAACACATGTAGTCAGTTATACTAATGCCCTTTTTGTCTCTTTTGATTAAGATACTGGATTTAATCACTTTTATGTGTAAGTGTTCTTGAGACTGTGAAAGATAGAGTGCTAAGCAAAGGAAGTGGATCTAGTTTGACTCTTCTTCCAAACTTAGCAGCTGGTCATATCATTTTTGTTGACATTTTTGTTTTGCAGATACCATTGATTCTCCAAATCCTTCAAGCTAAAGGCTTGGTTTTGGCTTCTTCTATCTCTTTCAAAATAAACAAACTCTTCCTTCCCTTTCCGTTTATTTTGAAGCAAGTAGAATAGATCCAAAGGCTTAATTTTTTATCTCTTGCTTCTCAAATAGATCTAGATAAGTCTTATCTTCAAAGCTAAATTCATAGATCTAGATCTAGCATTTGTATACTTGAAAACGCTCAATAATTTCCAATATTTTTTGCAAATATAGATCTTGTAATTTTCATGTATTTTTATGTGTTGTAACCACTAATCTTGTAATTTTAGTTTGTTGGTTTTTAGCAGGTCCAAGAAAAAAGAGAAGGAATCTATGGCCGATTTTCGCCAGAAAGTACCAAAAATACATTCCAAGGACCCTCTTTTACCAATATTTCACTCTCTAAAATTGTAAGCCCTTAGATCCTAGTTCAAAAGGACTAAGAGGCACTTCTTCAAGCAAGCATTGTAAAATTTATTAAACGAGAGCAACTGGGCTACACAACGCCCACACCCCATCCCCCCGAGGGGATTCGCATCTTTCTTTTTCGTGGCGTGATTTTTTCTAACACTGTGTGCAGAGTGTATACTTTGATTAAGTAGTTAAATTTTCTTTTCTTTTCATTTCACAAGTAATTAAATAAAGCCAATCTCGTTGCCATGAAGTATGCTCTCACCTCCACACAAAGGCATTGTCGATTAGTGGTGGTTGATCAGAAAGTGACACATAGGTTCGGCAAATTTATCTATTTCCTTTTTTTAGTTATTGTTATTTAATTTCATATACTTCAAGCACTCAAATTTGAACAAACATTTTGTTGTTTCTCGAAGTATGCTCTCACCTCCACAAAAAGGCATTGTCGATTAAATTTAAGTAGTTAAATTTTCTTTTCTTTTCATTTCACAAGTAATTAAATAAAGCCAATCTCGTTGCCATGAAGTATGCTCTCACCTCCACACAAAGGCATTGTCGATTAGTCGTGGTTGATCAGAAAGTGACACATAGGTTCGGCAAGTTTATCTATTTCCTTTTTTTAGTTATTGTTATTTAATTTCATATACTTCAAGCACTCAAATTTGAACAAACATTTTGTTGTTTCTCGAAGTATGCTCTTTCCCCTTGCGGTCATTGGCCTGGTCATGGGGAAATCAGAAAAGAGCACAGCAACTCATTAATTCTCAAACATCTAATAATAACTCACATTAATAAAATTAAGAACCCTCAACATAGTGAAAATCTGGCACTCGAATATTAAGTAACGCGTGGGGAAATTTCTCAAAAGAAGCGGGAACCACTGGAGAGTGACCTTAGGGCACCGTTAGACTACATCCTTGTTGGTGTAGTGTTGAACACGCCCTCGAGACTCTGCTCCAGCCCACACGTCTTTGTGAGGAGCCACCTTTGCCTAATTTCCGGACATTACTCCTTGTACCTCACGGTATATCGGGAGTTTCCATTTTCCCTTTAATTAACTCATCTCTTAATAATTCCTAAAATTGACCAAGAACACAATTGCTAAACCTTTACTTTTACAGCAGCATTTAATTTGACTCCATGGCACTAGTCTTTGATATTGGTTATTTGATTTTAATTATATCTTGTCGTGATATTTATATTCATATGTGTTGTATAGTTATTTTCATCTTGCAATAGTCTTGATCAAATATTGTAATTCCAAAAAACTCCTAAATAACGTTTTTCATCCAGAAGATCTAAGTACCTAAAGCCTTAGTAACATAAATAGGGTCTACCCCCCTTGGCTTCGTTAAGAGTTAAGCCTAAACGGAGGAGTCAAGATCAAGTGACAGTACTTGACTCAGACTTGCCCCCAAGGACGCACCTAGCAGCTTGAAGATTTATGCTGCGTTAATCCCAGGTGCGTAAGAGGCGGCAACAAGGTCATCTAACCTCAACTCCTGGAACACAAGGATCTTGGCTACATTGGAGGAAAATGATCTTGAAGACCTAGTCATCAATGTTGTAGATGAACCTACCTCAACTGCAGGGAGGTAAACATTAAAAAAGGAGCAAGCTAAGGCAAGAACAATCATCTAGGATTCAGTCAAAGAAAACTTGATGCCTGTCATAACTCTGTTAAAAACTGCCAAAGAGTGTTTTGATACCTTGACTAAACTATATGAAAAGAAAGCTCCCAGCTAGAAAAGAGTTTTGAAGAACAAGCTCTGTAATTTAAAGATGGAAAAGTATGAAAGTGTGGCTTCATTCTTTTCGAAGATTTCTCAGGTAAAGGATCAACTCCTAGCTATTGGTATTACTGTAGATGATGACGATCTTGTTCAAACTGTTGTTGATGGTCTTCCTAGCTCTTGGGAAACTTTTCTGTATGCTGTAAATGGTCGTGAAGTCCAACTAGATTTTGAAAGATTATGGCATGACTGTTTGCAAGAAGAAGGAAGAATGCATAGTAGAAATGGTGGCTCTAAGGAAGGGAATCTTGCTCTTGTCGCAAGGCAAAGAAAGGCAAGAAATTTTTTCATCAAAAGAATAGGGGTAAAAAGCCTAAAGGTAAGCGCTTTGATTTGTCAAAAGTTGAATGTTACAATTGTCACAGGATGGGACATTACGCCAAAGATTGTAAGCAGCCAAAGAGAAAGTTGAAAGGAAAATTTCAAGCATCCGCTGCAGAAGAAGAAGAAAAATAACAAGTCTTCCAAGGATCAAGAACCAAGAAGAGAGTACTATTTGGTTTCAGCCCTCTGAGGATCCATTTCAAATAGTGCTAAGTCCTGGTTGGTACACATTGGAGCTTCCAGACATATGACAGGATTTCAAGAGGCTCTTACAAACTTCAGAAAAAAGAAGTTTATTGCTCAGGTGGAACTTGGGGATGATACCACCTATGACATTGAAGGAGTTGGTTCAGTCTCCTCTCAGCTGCATGCTTAGAAGATAAAGGTTACATAGTAATCTTTATGGATAGAAAGGTTCGCTTGTGGCGAAAAAATGAAGAGTTGAGTTCAGCTATGATGATTGGAGTTCGAGAGGGAGGCCTTTACTCCGGACACTCCATTCAGGCATTGGTCCATGGCACAATCAACCCATGTGAGTTATGGCATCGAAGGTTTGGGCACCTTCATTACAGAGCCCTTCTTGGTCTACAAAAGATGGTAACAGGTATGCCTGAGTTTCCTTATGAGCATGATGATATTTGTAAAGGTTGTGCTCTTGGCAAGCATGCCAAGAAATCCTTTTCTAATAGTAGTAGTAGATCTAAAGGAATTTTGGATCTAATTCATCCAGATATATGTGGTCCTATGACTTCACCTTCGATGAGTGGTTGTTTATATTATGTGATTTTCATAGATGATTGCGCCCGCAAATCCTGGATCTATTTTCTAAAGACCGAGAATGAAACTTTTGATAAGTTCAAAGAATTCAAGGCACTGGTTGAAAATCGGATAGGAAGGCATATTCGCATCTTGAGGTCAGATAATGGGGGTGAGTTTGAATCTCACCATTTTGATGATCTTAGCTGAGAAGCAGGGATCAAGAGGGAGCTAACTGTCAACAGAATGGGGTTGCAGAAAGGAAGGACAAAACAATATGTGAAGTTGCCAAAGCTATGCTATGCGATCTAGATCTTCCTTTATCTCTATGGGTTGAGGTTGCCAGTATTGTTGTCTACATTCAAAACAGAAGCCCTCATGCTATTTTGGGGGAAAAGACTCCAGAGGAAGTGTTCACAGGTAAGAAACCTGCAGTTGATAACATGAGGATTTTTGGCACTCCAGCCTATATCCATGTGCCAAAAGAAAAGAGAACAAGTTGGAGCCTTCCGAAAAGAAAGGTACATTTGTCGATTACAGTGAAAGCTCAAAAGCCTATCGTATCTCTGTTTGGGGTCAAAGATACATTGAGGTTAGTAGAGATGTGTTATTTCATGAAGAAGTTGCTTTCCGCCGATCTAAAGAGCTTGAAAATGAGTCAAATTCTCCTCTTTCAGAAGTGCCCGATTCTCCTCATTCAGATGATCAGAGGGAGGAGGAAGATGAGCCTTCAGTTCAAGATGTTGCGATAGAACCAAAGATGCCTAGAAGGCCAAGATGTTGCGATAGAACCAAAGATGCCTACCGAAGAATTGCTTGAGGCTCCTCCTTCCAAAAGAAGACTTGCTTGGTTTCGTGAAACTCTGCAGGAAGCGGAAAAGCATAAAGTTCCTTCGGAAACTTTCAGAGAAAGCAAGAAGTCTTAGAAGTACTCTGGTCTTATTACTCAATTGGGCCACTCATTGATGCAGAACCTTCCACTTACGAGGAAGCAGCCAAACAACAGGTATAGAAAGATGCAATGACAGAAGAGTACAATTCTATCATGAAAAATGATGTATGGCAAGTGGTCCCAAGACCAAAAGGGAAGTCTGTAATGAATTCTAAGTGGATTTACAAAATCAAACATACTGCTGATGGGAGCATTGAAAAATACAAAGCAAGGTTTGTAGCTCGTGGTTTCTCTCAAAAAGAAAGTATAGATTATGATGAAACCTTTGCTCCTAAGTTGCATTGAAGCGGATACGGATACAGGGGGGGGACACGAATATGGCAAATTTTCAAAAGGGCCAGATAGGATACGGCAGGGAAACGATACACACACACACACACACACACACACACATATATATATATATTCATTTTTAGATTACCATTCACGATAAATTACACTGACAACCTGTATACAAAATGTCAAAATCAAACAGTTAAAAAAAGGTTCATAACCAACTAAAAGTTGAAACAATTGCATCCTTTAACTTTTTGAGATTCTAAGAATCATTCAGAAGTCAAACTACCTACCATAATTTCATGGAATTCTTTTGATTTATTCTAAGAAAATAAACATTACTTCACATCGTGTCATGCTTTAGCCTTTTATCATAAAAATTTAAAACATAAACATTATCATTCAAAGTTTATAACTTTAAATCCATGGAAAGTAGGGTTGTAGGTAGGCTGTACACCAGTACAGCTTTGCCAACAACCATTGGCATTCAACATTCTAACTCCATAAATAATTTGGCCTCTACGAAGAAGTTAGAACATAAATTTAAAATTCATAGAATCATAATCTATTATAATTTATCTGCAAATGCCTGATACGTGCATTTCCCAACGGGTCAACACTGAACAGTGAACAAAATTCGCCCCACAGGCAACAATATGTTACCACCTACCCTGAATCGAACAGAATTGAAATTCGAGCAATAACATAACTGGAACACTAGAACGTGTTAGTACGCCAACACTCCAACCTCTATCGACTTAGGAAATGATGGGTCGGTGAGTGCAATTGTTGAACTATCCAACTGTTGAACGGTGTGAACTACGAACAAACTCGAACTCAGAACGACAAAAGACTTCACGGTATGGGCGACTGCTCAGCACTGAACAGTAAACAAATTTCCCTATTGAAACGAATCACGATTTCGATGAACTGTCTCCCACTCAAACAGACGCGTATCACATTCCGACCGAATCTGTATCACAGCAGCCTGAAACGTATCATTTATGGGCAAATCTGTATCAACTAATATGTATCCAGATCATCTGAAACGGATCACAACCGCTTCATAGTCGTTTCCCATCCGCTTCAATATCTGAAATAGGGAATGGCATTTCAGAGGGGCCACATAGGCGTTTCCGGTAACTTAGCTTTGCTCCAGTTTCCAGATATACCACCATCAGAACAATTATCTCCCTCGCTGCAGTTTTTGGATGGAAACTTCACCAAATGGATGTTAAGACAACTTTTCTCAATAGCAAAATTGAAGAAGAAGTCTACTTTGAGTAGCCAAAAGGTTTTGTGATTCATGGGAAGGAATCCCATGTCTGCAAACTGAAGAAAGCCTTGTATGGGCTAAAACAAGCCCCAAGGGTCTGGTATGCAAGAATTGACAATTACCTTCATAGCTTGGGTTTCTCCTAGAGTGCTGCTGACTCTAACCTATATTTCAAGGTTGTACAAAACCATCCTTTGATCTTGGTTTTATATGTTGATGACTTGTTCCTTACTAGAGAGAAACAACTGATAGCTCAATGTAAGAGGGAGCTCACTTCAGAATTTGAGATGAAGGATCCGGGTCTTATGCATTATTTTCTCGGTCTAGAGGTCTGGCAAAAGCCAAATGAGATCTTCCTTGCACAAGGAAAGTATGCAGTTGATATATTGCAAAGATTTGGGATGCAAGACTGCAAGCCCATGAACACTCCTATGGTGTCAAACTTGAAGAAGCCACATGAGTCAGCTTCTCGTTCAAAGTTAGTGGATCCTACCTTGTATTGTCAGCTTATTGGATCATTTATGTACTTGGTACATACTAGACCAGATATCTGTTATGTAGTGAGTGCACTGAGTCTCTTTATGTTAGAGCCTAAGCACATACATTAGGTTGTTGCGAAGCATGTGCTTAGATACTTGCGAGGCACTATTTCTTATGGGCTCAGATACACTTCCAGCAGTGGAGTGATGTTACTTGGTTATGCTAACTCTTATTGGACTGGTAGTCTAGTGGACTGGAAAAGCACATCCGGGTATTGCTTCAGTATGGGATCAACCATGATCTCTTGGTGCAACAGGAAATAGGGTTCCATAGCTCAGAGCACAACAGAAGCTGAATATATTGCTGCTAGTGATGCCTGCAGAGAAGCAGTGTGGCTTAGGAAGCTACTATCTGATTTGTTTGGTAGAAAGCTTGAGCCAACTGTTATCCATTGTGATAACCAGAGTTGCATGAAGCTTTCAAAGAATCCAGTGTTTCATGATAGATCGAAACACATTAAGATGAAGTATCACTTCATCAGAGACATGGTCCAGAGTGGTGCCATGAGACTTCAGTACATTCATACAAATGAGCAGATTGTCGATGTGTTGACCAAGCCTCTGTTGGTAGTACGGCTGCCGTTAGACCAAAACCCGCAGGTGATTGGTAAACTCACCACCGCCAGATTTCAAGGATCCACGAGAGGCGATTAGTCCCTTGTCACGATACATCGGGGAGCGTTGACTACTTGCAATTTCGTGCAACAATCTCCCCCTCAGCGCGAGCCGAGTGTGTATCGAACTCGTGACCTCTTGCTCTGATACCAATTGTTGGTAGTACGGCTGCCGTTAGACCAAAACCCGCAGGTGATTGGTAAACTCACCACCGCCAGATTTCAAGGATCCACGAGAGGCGATTAGTACCTTGTCACGATACACCGGGGAGCGCTGACTACTTGCAATTTCGTGCAACAGCCTCTATCATTGACGAAGTTTATGTACTTCCAAGATAAGCTTGGTATTCCAGAGAATGTCTCTTTGCTGAGAGGGAGTGTTGATTTTTTAGCAGCATCGAGAGCCATTCTCTGGGAGAATGGAGGCACCTCGTTAGTTACTAGGGTTGATCACCATTCAATCTGGGATTGAAGCTTAGCCTGGGGCTGAGAATCATTCTCCAAGAAAATGGAGGACCTAGTCAGGGACCAGGGGGTTGATCAACATAATTCAGTCTGGGACTAAAGCTCAGCCTGGGGCTGAGAGCCATTCTTTAAGAATGGAGGCACTTGGTCAGTTACCAAGATGTTGACTTCAGTCAACCTTCACCTTGGGGCTAAAGAACCTGGTTAGGGACCAGGAATTGGTATGGGACTAGGACATTGATTCAAACAACGTGAAGTCCTAGATTGGATCTAGGCAAGTGGTGTACTCCTCCCCTTGGTCAGTGGGCTATGGGACCTTCTCAAGGGACTGGCCACCCATTGTTGATGTACCTAGCACATGACATTAGTGAGCAAGGAGAACAAGAATAATCTTCTTTATTTATGATGATGTACTTTGAGTTGGCAAATGTGGAACATAGAGACCTAGAGAAAGGTCCTAAATGACTTGCTTAAGAGCTTGGGTCATAGAGCCCATTGTTGAAGGACCATGAACCCCCTTGAAGGACCAAGAGACCAATTAAAGGTCCAAGTACCCAAATGAAGGACCTGTTATCACATATATAGTAGTCAGGCTACCATACATTATTTTTCTGATTCCAGTACACTATTCAACCAGTTCTGTTGCATTGAGATGCTGAGATGAGCATCTACTATGGATCATTATCAGATTTTGGACAGCAGTTTTATTCCCCATGACATGACTGAGTTTCAGGACACTCATAGAGATGACCGATGTAGCTATTTAGCCATTTATACAGAGCAGTCAGTAGTGCCCAGAGTTACAACAGCAGTTTCAGATGACGGATGATGGTTCAGATGATGAGCATTCAGGTATATGACTCAACCGGTATATTATGGTGTTGTGGTTATGTTGCTTTTATTTCCATTCTCTTAGCATGTCTTAGCATTTAGTATCATGATCTGGCGATCATATAGATACATAGACCTGGTTGTACTATATATATATCATATTTGTCCCTACTCAGACTTAGAAGTTCTTGGCCTATACTCATTGGTTTTACCCTCCCTAGGGAGAATAGAGGTGGTCATTCCCGCCATACTTTGGCTTGTTAGTGTTGGTTTCATTATTCACTGTCTTCATCCATTCATGACTTACCCAATTTGTTCATTACCTTGACTTAGTACTTGACTAGTGGCATGGAGGACCTTTCCCCGCTGTAGCCTCTATATTGGATGAGCTTCCTTGTTTATTGTGTCTCGGCTCTGAGTTGGTGACAAAACTTACCTTTGGTGAGTTGGATTTCCTTGAGAAGTCCCCCTAGTCACTAAAGATGTTGTTGGCTAAACCTGAAACTTTTAGTGTTGCCATTAATGCTAAATATGGAAATGAAATGTTGTATCTTGTATGAAAAGCCCATTCATGCAATGTGTTTCTCAACACACATGAATGAAAGGCAAGCCAAATGAAAATGGCTATGAAATATCAAATGCTATATCTATTATGAAATGCAAATACCTAGGTAAACAAGCTGTCTGTGACACACCTAGAAGTGCTCAGGTAAACAAGTGCCTTAAAAACACACCTGCAGCAAGAAGCCTGAATAAAATGTAAATCTATGCAATGTGTTTGTAAACACACATAGATCAAAAGCTATGGAAACTTTAGGCCCAAAAAGCAATGGAACTTAACCTCTATATCAAAAAGATTGCTGGCCTCATTTGTAATATGGATTGTGCGCATCTGTGAAAGGTGAATAAACACTCTTTGAACAACTTATCCATTTGTGAGACACCGCCATTCCCTGTGTTGTTGCTCATTCAGTATATGCTATGGTGTGTATCCCCTTTCCATTTCCAAAGTGTCATAGTGTTAAGTCAATAAGTCATTCCCTCTATCCTAGCCTTTGCAATACAAAACCTTCACCCTTCACTAGCAAATTGATCACAACTATGAAGTGAGTATGACCTTGAAAGTCTTGTCTGAGTAATAAATAATAATTAATGACCTATTATATTTGGATTTAGATCGCCAATAATGATTACTTATTGTTATAATTGCTATTTGAATGGATTGTAAAGCATGTTTTAACTGTTGACACCTTCCAGCAGCTTGATGACAGTTTGAGTTATATTTGGTCATGTTAACTTGGTCAAACCCAGTTTGACCAAAAGTCAACCACAAGACATGAGGTGGCAGACCTTAGATGATACATGGTTTGGTACAGGTCACCATGGTGGGCTTATGCAGTGGTTTCAGGCTTATGATGATGATTTGTGCTTTTTAGCACTTTTACAGATTATTATTATTTGTTATGTCGGATATGATGAGTATTTATTTTGGACCATGCAGAGGACTATGTGGTGTATGAGTACACACTTTAGATGGATTTGGACCTTCTGAGTCCAATGAGACGGTCTGTTTTCAGTTCCGAGCAGTTTTGGCCTGTCAAAGCAGTGATGGGATTTATTTGGTTCACCTAGGGCGCTGTGCTTGGATGGGGTGGTCCAGCCACTTGTTATTACCATATTACCCCCCTCCCAGACTCATTGGTGAGCTCACCTTGACAGCGCAAGCACTCCAGGAGGTAGTTTGGGCAGTCTCACACTTCCCGAGGCAGTCCAGAAATGGTAAAAATGGCTACAGAAGAATTCGATTTGGGCTACTGAGGCAAGGTTATGGCATGGGGATGATCAGTGATGATGAGTGGGATGTCTTCCACACCTTCTCCAACAGTTTCAGCTTCATCGGGACCCACATCCATCACTTACGACACTTTTTGATGATTTTTGGAGCCTCCTAAGGCTCACGACTTTCCCAGAGAGGCACGATTTGGTGTCTTGATCTTTTAATCTTGGATATTGTGCCATGGGGATTGACCAAGGGTGTTAGAAATTACCCCTTGGACCCACCATGAGCTATTTCTTATGTTTTATCATTGTGATTTGGTGGGATCCCCTCTCCTAGGGTGAGTTTGTCCACTTATTGTTATATTTTATTATTGATCCATGTATTGTATTGTTGAGCTCATCTCAACCATTGATTGGACCTTTTGATCTTTTAATCTTAGCCACTCATTCAAAAAGTGGTTAGGATTGTGGCCTCTCTCCATTCTATTTAAAGGAGAGAACTTTTCATTGTAAAGGGGACTTTTGGCTCTGGATTATTGGAATAGCGAATTATTATTGCATCTATCTATTGTGTTATGATGAATGCTTTTGGAGTTCGTTCGTTGATTCTTCCTTTGCACTGGGTTCTTGGCGATTTTGTCTTGCTATATTTTTGTACCACGTTTTTGCATCTACAGGTGGAGGCCGAATTCATTTGAGGAGGACGTATTGGCAGGGGAGGACCCTCCCTACTTCTTCCTTGGGTTTGTTCGTTGGTAACAGGGAGTATTACTGTCCCAGGACCTTCTATTTCATGTTATCATTGCATTTCGCTTGTATTTCCCCCATACTTGATCTGACTGATTGAATCGATTTTCCTTGGTTTGATAGGTAGAGGAGGTCGCACTTGTGGGCTAGGGCATCATTTCGGCAAGCAAATTCAACAATTTCTCATTTGATCTCTGCGGGAGTCTTCCTCAACAACAAGGCATCTCATTCCATCACTCAGGTATGATCTCAAGGTAATTTCTCTTTCCATGGTCTATCCATTTGTCTAAATGCTTCAAACCCTCATAATTTCAAAACCCTCATTTTACATTTTCTCAGATCTAGCAAGATCCACCTGGCTTTTGGGTATAAAATTTAAAACCCACCTCTATAGTATCCACGACGATTCGGATCTATAGTTTGGTGTGGATTGGCCCTCATTTGACCCATTTCCCAAGGCAAAGAAGCTTCTCCAAGGGAGGTCGCACTTCCTAGGAGAGGTGAGTTTGCTAGGATCTAGCACCTGGGTAGGTGAGATCCCACTTGATCCTTCATCTACACATTCGATAACCTACCCCTAGTGTGTCACTTCAGTGATTTTGACCTTGTGGGCCCTATTCCTCATTTTGAGGGTTGGGCCCCACTTGGGTCACTTTGTGATACAATTCAATCTCAAATCTACTGAGATCTAGCCATTGGATGAGCCTAATTTTAAAGATCCACCTACCTCGAAACCTCAACATTCCTGATCTACAATTTGGTAGACATCCGACTCCATTTGGCCCACTTCCCAAGGCACTGATTTTCTCCAAGCCAATTCGACTTTCTTAGATTGTTGAGTTAGCTTGTGGTTTGATCTTTGTCTTGCATGCTTGAACACTTAAACACTGTCATATCTTGTCATCAAGCTTATCTCTGGTACTGGTTAGCCCCAAATTGGTCCCTAACTACCTTGCATTGGATATGGTTCCCAAGGCAGTGGATTTTCTCACAATTGACTAGTACCCTGATTTTGGATCTTATTCTAAACCTCGTAAGTCACTTGCATAAACATGTTGGACCAAATCTACATTGTCTAAACCCCTTGATCCAACCTATTACTCACCTTGTGACTTCATTCATAGATCTAGAGTTTACCATACACCTTACGTACTTCATCATCATTTGATTTGATCTGGTGTCTTGGTCTGATCTCTCCTAGCGGGAGTAGATCTGGGTCTCCCCCTTTGTTGTCTTGGGTTAGATAACATAAAGTGAATATTGCTTCGATTGGCGTGACAACAATCCATTGGGAGTCGAGGCTATCTTAGTTGCACCTCTTTGGTTTCCCATCCCTTCTGCCATCCATCTTGGATCCATCTCTAGGGGCACCTACAAGTTTGGTGATAACAGGACCAAGAGCCCACTTGTAAAGGACCAAAGGTCCAAGATAAAAGTCAAATTTTTGTTAAAGGGTTAAAAGTAAAAAAATAAAATAATGAAACCCTACCTAATTGGATTTTATTATTTATTTTGTCCGAGATCTATGGATTTGATGCTCAAAGACAAAATATAAATAGAGAAGCATTCTCATTTGAGCAAGACACACTACACATGATCTCTATAGTTGGTCCAAGAAAACTATTTTGGGGTTTAATGCTGATATCTTCTCTTCACCAACGAAGGATTGAATTTTCTCCTTGAAGGCAGCCACTAGGATTATTTATGTTGTGGTTGAGGTATGATCAATTCCATAGGCACTGATCCACTATCCTTGCACACTCCTAGACTTAGCCATTTTTCTGAGTTGTTTGATGCCCTGTTTTTGCTTGTGAGCCTAGATATTCCCTAGGCACTGATCTACTATGCTAGCACACTCCTAGACTTAGCCATTTTTCTGAGTTGTTTGATGCCTCGTTTTTGCTTGTGAGCCTAGATAATTAACAAGGCAAAAAACTCCTTGGAATACCTAGATCGGTTGCCAAGTCTTAGGGAGCCAAGTTCTTTACAAGACCACCATGCTAGCACACTTTATTACAAACCCCGTGGGGCATGAACATGAGAAAAAAAGTAAAAAGAGGGCCTCTGAAAAGGCTTGATTTGAACTTCTGAACCCTGACATGCACAAGTATTTGTGCAAACTTTGTCGGCTCTCTGGAAGTCCAACTGTGTGCAACTCAGTTGGTAACAATGCCCAATTCCCTAGCCACTGATCTACTATCCTAGCGCACTCCTAGACTTAGCCATTTTTCTGAGTTGTTTGATGCCCCATTTTTGCTTGTGAGCCTAGATATTGTCAGATCTATTGTCAAGCAGTGCTAGAGAGCCCTAAACCTTTCGGATCTACCTCCTTGGACTATTCTCCGATAATATTAATTCACATTTCCCAAGGCAATGAGATTTGATCATTTGTCCTAGCACTTATATCCTAGATCCACTTCTAATCTAAGAGTTATTGTAATTGAATCAATCCAAGCTCATATCTCAACTTCTCTAAGCCTCTACAATAACTTTATTCCTTAGATATAGGGTTTCCATCCTTCACCTTACGTATTCTAGTTTACAGTCTGATTTGGTGATTGGATTAAATCTCTCATGTCGGGAATAGATCAGGGTCTCCCCCTTTGCTATCAAGGGCTTGGATAGCATAAAGTGAAGAGTGCCTCGATTGGCGTGACAACCAATCCATCTGGGGATCGAGGCCCTCTCAGGTCACCTCTTTAGTTGCCTATCTCCTCTACCATCCTATATAGGATCATCTTTTAGGGCAACTACAAGTTGTGTGATAACAAAGCCTACTACTAGTCAATCTTAGTCATGTATAAATGAATAAAAGAAAATTGTATCACAGATCTACATGTAATTGTTATGAGCAATATCCTTCAAAATACTCAGAAATTCAAATGACATTAAATACTTGTATCTCGCGTGTTTTTTAAGCTCCCTCTTAGTTTATGCCTCATTGCGGAAGTCATGGAGTTTTTGAAAGCGTACTCTGCTCCATCATTTGATTCTGAAGACCTTGATTTTCTTCTTCGTCTAGTATGGAACTTTCTAAAGTCTTCATCCTTGGTTCTCATGTACTGGATTCAAAATCTCCTTTTACTTAGAAACGGATTCTTCACATTCTTTACATACACCATCATGTTTTGTTTGGATCTCGGGTAGACCAGTCACCATTTTTGCTTACAATCGGTAAAGCCTTGTAGTGTATATATATACAAGCCTTCAGTGCCATAGTTCAGTTGGCTCCATAGTGTCATGAACCAATGCTTAATCTAGTTGGCCATTTACTTTGTACAAGCCTCCCTCTTGCTCTCCAATTACTATTGTATCATCAAAAGTTTTAAATTGTGAGTGCTAAAGTCAATACATATTCTTCATCAGTTGAGGAATCTACCCTTGATTTCTAGTATACTGTATATCCATTGGCCCATGATGCAACAAACACACGTAATTATGAATCCTAGCATAAATAACATTCATTTGTTGAATTTTTATCTATTTCCAGATCTTGACAATTATTTCACAATGATTTCAATAATTCATTTCATCCCACAGTTTCACTAAATAATTGCACACTGAAAATATCAACTTAAATTGCAGCAGAAACAATAGGATCATAGAAAGATTGCCAAGGACAATGTAAATATATATGAATCCAGAGATCACTACTCCCTCTGGATCACCCTGAGATCTCAAGCGGTACGAGTCTCTGGATCAATATATGCTCATAAAGAAATAAACTCAAACAACTAGATCTGCATTTACCAACTGAACAATAACTGCAATCACACACATAAACAACAGATATACCCTGGAACCCTTTCGGGAAAAACCAGCTAACTGTGGGGCTATCTTCTCTCTCGAGCCCAGAGCATATAGATATAAATGAGACAATACAATACAGGATTACCTCAGCAGTTAACTCAACAACCGGTCCTGAACTGGACAGACTCTACTTTGCATGCATCCAACTAATGCATGCACTAGATGAGTAAGTCCCAACTATCAAACTAGATCTGAGAAATCTAACGATGTCTCTGACTAATCTGCCCTCTCTCTATCTCACTGCTTTGATCTGCTCTGAAACTGAAGAAGCCCTCTGATGAACTCGACCTACTTTGCATGCACAAGTGCGCCCTCCCTCCAGATGTCAAATGCTCGTATCGGACCGGATCTCAGCAGATTTGAGCTCTGATCGTCCCTAACCTTCCTCCAATGTTGAGGCAAGGCTATCTTGGAAGTCTCAGACTCCGAATCGGTCAATCCAGCTCCAAACGAGCTTCTCCCTCCTTGGGAAATGCGCCCTCCTCCAAGAGAACTCGGCCTCCTCCAATCTAATTAGAAATCACACTGTGGAACTCTGTCAGCTCACAGTACTGGGTGTCTGGCAACTCTAGAACTGAAGGTCACTGATCTAGCTCAGATCTGACCTTCCTAGCTCCTGCAATAGCTCCTCTCTCTCTCAGAAAGTCGCCCCACATGGACAACTATGCCCTCCTCACTCTAGCAGTATCTCTCTTTGACAATGCAACTGAGTAACATCAACTGGGGACCCCCTACCTCTATAAATAATCTCACCCTAATTCTCGGTGCATGCAAAAGGTCACTTTTGCATGCATTCATTGAATGCTGACAGGTCATGCAAAACATATGCATGCAAGGGTCAATCTTCCCGGAAGATCCACATGCAGCCCCGGCTGGACTCATGCCACTGAGTAGAGTGTATCTCACCCTCTACTCTATCCTGATGCCTATGCAGCTAATGTACCTCCATGTAAGGCATCTAAACCATGGAGGACATCCCGAAGTTACCACACTCTAACACTCCCTCTTAACGAGGGAAGTCCTGACACTGATGCCTGGATCCATCAAGTCCGCTTCTGCTAACACTGATCTAACTGATCTGCCTATCACTGCTCTCTGACCTGAAGAACTCTAATCAATCTCCATCTGTGTAGCTTTAGAAGAAGCCCTCCTGTCAACCACTACTGATATTACCACTACACTCTGACTCAAACTCCCTCTGAGTCTCTGCTGCTGTAACCAACCCTGAACACTGATGTCAAGTGGATCTACTGCTCTGTAGGTCATCTGCCTGTGACCCTAAGTTGACTCAACTCTGTAAGTCAACTCCCTCTATCTCTGAACTGACTTAGCTCTCTCCTGAGCCAAGTCCATCTCAACCATGTCATACCAGCTCACTGTCTGACTGGTGCCTGCATGAGCAGCATGCTCATCCCTCTGATATGAGCCCAAGGGCTCAATCTCCTCATCTCCATCACTGTCAAGAGCATCTAGCTCATCCATCTGAACTCCAGCCTCACTTCCCTGATCCTCATCATGGTGATCATCTCGTCTACCCATCGGCTGAACAGGCTCACTCCTCCTTGCCTCATCTCTGCTATGAGCATCCCGCTCATCATCCCCCTCTGCATCTGAAGAGGATGCACTCAGCCATCTTGATGTGCCTGAAGTAGGTTGTCCGTGGACCAAGTAGTCACCATCAACTCTGTGACCAAATAACACTGGGTCTACTCCTCTGGGATAGGTGAAGAATTGATCCCTATGAAACACTACAGGGAAGCCTGCTGCTGCCAAGGCTGCTACTGAGAGGACACTCCCTCTCAGTCCTGAAACAAAGAGTACTCCTGAAACCTCCAGGAGTTCCCCACGGTCAAGAAGAAATCTCACTCTGCCCACTCCAGTAACCAAATGGTCAACCCCCAGCTCATCCCGAGCCAACTGCATGGATGTATGCTCTAGGGTCAAGAATGCATCTCGCAATCCTATCATATGTCTGCTGAGAGTGTTGTCCACTCTCCACCTCTGATCAACCTGAGCCTCTGGTAGACTACTATCATGTCCTGACTGAACTGAGGCTAATGAGAACTCCTTCTCAAACTGAGAAGTAAACTCATCAACCTCCTTCGTTGCGGTCGCTTGCTGGTCCATAATCAACCATCTCTCAGTCTTCATGTGCATGCATATCTCATGCATATGCAACATGCATATCTCATGCACATGTATCATGCAAGACCTCATGCACATGCATATCTCATACACATCTCTGTACTGACACTCCCTCTTAGCGAGGAAGGTACTGCTGGAGAAGCATCCACCAAGATCAAACACATCATATGCTGCTGCAGCTACTCCATCTGAACTGGAAGACTTTCTGGCTGCATCTGCTACACTCTGATATGCAGATCTGTGCTCCTCCTCTATCAAAGTCATCTTGAGAGAAGCATCATGCTCTCTCTCTGTCACTAATACTGAAACTGTATCCAAGGTCTCCCTGAACCCAAATACAGGCTTGCGCAACCTGTACTCTACTCTCAAGCTAATGGCCATAACTCTGCAAAACTGAAACAACTGTAACCCACAGTGAACAGGAGTCTCTCCTAAACACAGATCTGACAGATCTATCTCAGATCTGACAGATCTATCTCAGATCTGACGTTTGAACTCATAGATCTGATAGATCTGGTATATATCCTAACAGATCTGATGACTGCACTCACAGATCTGAACTCTACTCTTCAGATCTGGACTCTACTCTTACAGATCTGGACTCTGCTCCTACAGATCTGAACTCTACTCTTCAGATCTGGACTCTGCTCTCACAGATCTGAACACTATGCTTCAGATCTGATATATCTGCCACAGATCTAGACTCTGCTCATGCCAAATCTGAAAGTTTTATCTCAGATCTCACCTCCAAACTAGCAGATACGATAGATTTGACCTCTACAACCTCAGATCTGAGCTGTGCTCTTCAAATCTGGTAGATCTGGTCTCTATCTTCACTTAACTACTAGATTAATCTCAGATCTAGTCTCCAATACCACAGATCTGATAGATCTGACCTCTACAACCTCAGATCTGAACTGTGTTGTTCAGATCTGGTAGATATGGTCTCTATCTCCACAGCTCCACTAGATGTATCTCAGATCTAGTCACCAACACCACAGATCTATGTGTGACTGCCCACTCTGACCCTCGACAGGGCTCTGATACCATGTAAATATATATGAATCTAGAGATCACTACTCCCTCTGGATCACCCTGAGATCTCAAGCGGTATGAGTCTCTAGATCAATATATGCTCAAAGAGAAATAAACTCAAACAACTAGATCTGCATTTACCAACTGAACAATAACTACAATCACACACATAAACAACAGATATACCCTGGAACCCTTTGAGGAAAAACCAGCTAATTGTGGAGCTATCTTCTCTCTCAAGCCCAGAGCATATAGATATAAATGAGACAATACAATACAGGATTACCTCAGCAGGTAACTCAACAACCGGTCCTGAACTGGACAGACTATACTTTGCATGCATCCAGCTAATGCATGCACTAGATGAGTAAGTCCCAACTGTCAAACTGGATCTGAGAAATCTAACGATGTCTATGACTGATCTGCCCTCTCTCTATCTCACTACTCTGATCTGCTCTGAAACTGAAGAAGCCTGTTATCACACCATAGTAGCAGGGCTACTATTCTTGCTTAGCAGATATCTGCACACTCCAGAGCTTCCATTACTCAGAGCTTGGCTATGATGATTGTATATTTTGAGATCATTCATGGTCAGAGCAGCGTATTATTCAGACTTATGTTAGACCTTGTGTCAAGGCTGAGCCTTGAGAGTTCAGATCTGATGACCGATGTGACCCTTTATCCCATGCAGTTTCAGTTCAATGCTTAGAGATGTATTGCAGCAGTGTTTCAGATGATATATGATGATTATTATTGTGATGATGTTATATGACCTATGGATATTTTATCATTGACTGTGGATTATTATCTTGTTAATTTAGTCATGATCACAGCATCTGCTTGGCATATTATTCCTGATGTGGCAAACTGTTTAAAATGAACTGTAAATTATAAAATGGACATTTACTTGCACATTTAGGTTGTTTGACAAAACCCACTGGTTTACCGCCCTACATAGATATGGTCTATCCTGACACCAGTTGTCTGCTAGTTTAGGCTCCATATTCACTTGACTCCATCCATACATGACTTTCCTATTTGACGTTAAACCTTGACCTTTCTCATTTGACTTTTTGATACTGAGGACTTCCCCATTTTTCTACCTCTGTGTTTGGACCGCATCCCTGTATGTTCAGTGTCTCGGCTCTAAGTTGGTGACAAAACTTGCCTTTGGTGAGTTGGATTGTAGGCCTAAATCATTCTAGTCGGTTGTCCCGATGTTTGGCATTGGCTCGAACTCCCCCGAGTCACTTGAGATGTTGTTGGCTAAAACTGAAAGCTCATGTTCTACTTATGGAAACTTATAAATTCGCCCATGGAAACTAAAAAGGGCAAGAGCGATGAATAGCTAAAAATACTCCTCGAAGAGTATAAGAAAGGTCCAAAAAGCAATGGTTCTTAAAAGCTATATCTAAACAATTGCTGACCTTATCTGTATATGAAAACATGCCCTGGATGCAAGCTGCAACTAGTTGTGCTTTTCAGCACACCTGAGATCCGAAGGGTTATGTAGGCCAAAAAGGCCATGAAATGAAATGGAATGATGCTAATGAACCTGGATCAACTTGATGTAGACATGATCCCTAAGTTGAATAAGCGCTCTCTAAACAACTTATCCATTTGTGAGGCACAGCCATTCCCCGTGTTATTTTGTCCAAGCACAGAGTTTGTAGCTTCCCCCTTCTCCCAGTCCAAAGTATTTTTGAGTTAAGTTAGACAAGTCAACCCCTTGGCCCAACCTTGTTCCTAGCCTTCATCCTTCACTAGCAGTTTGACCATGTCCAATGGGTGAGTTTGTCATTTGAACTATTGTGCAAGTAATTTTATATAACAAAGGAATATGCTAACTTGATTAATGCCATTGAATGGATGTTATACTTTGAGCTTGGCTGTGAGAATGATTAGAGAAGCATGTCTTAGTCTACTGATGTGATTTATCCTTGGTTGTATATTATTGGGATCCGTGATGATGTGGGCCATATATATATACCTGTTGATGATGATTGATGGTCCCACATACTTGATGATGATATCATATGATGGACATATGGTTCAGATGATGATTGATGCAGTTCAGCAGGTTTTATTATTACTTCAGATCATCAGATTATGCACTGTCCATATATGGTGGACCCTACAGCTGGCCCATTAGGGCAACCCATGGTGTATGAGTACACATTCCCAGTGGATTTGGGTCTTCTGGATCCAATGAGACACTTATCTTTCAGTTCCGGGCACTTCTGACAGTGATTGATGCAGTTTTACACTTGTTGACCAGATTTGGGGCTGATTTCCCAGCCTGAGCAACAGGGGCCATGAGAGGCCAGTTCACCTAGGGCGCTGTATGAGAAGGGGGTGGTCCAGCCACTTGTTTTTACCATTTACCCCCCCTTCTGGAGAGCCTGGTGGGCTCAGTTGGACAACGCAGATGCCCTGGGAGGCAGTTTTGGCACTTTCACAGTTACCGAGGCAGTTAAAAATGGGATAAAGTGGTCACTGAGGAATTCGATTTGGGCAATTGAGGCAAGGTTTTGGCATTTGGTTTTCACAGAGGTCTTCCAGGGTGATCCCACTATCTTCCAGCCAGTTTTCACCATGTGGGTAGGCCCACAGCGATCACAGGAGGTCTTATACTGCTTGTCTGTCACAAATTTTGAGGACAGATTTGATCATTTATATTATCTTGGACATATTTTATTATTTTATTGTGCCTTGTGGATGAGCTAGTAAGGATTGATGCCTCCTAGCCCCACCATGTGCTTCTTATGTCATGTCCTAGTCATTATGAGGTGGATTTTTGTACTTTTACCCCTCTAGTGGATGACGTCATCCTCAGTTTGTACCATTTAGTTAGGGCGTCATCATTATATTGGGTGATCCATGTGATATATTGTTATGATTCATTATTAGCCATTGATCATGTATTGAGATCTTTTAATCTCAACCACTCATTTGATGTAGTATTGTAAAGTGGTATAGGGTTTTGGTCTTTATTATCCTATATAAGGAGGAGACCCCCTATTGTATAGCTCACCTTTGGAGCTCTGGAATATTGGAATAGAACACTTCTTTGTGGAGCATATCTCTCTTGTCTTGTGGATTCTCTTGCATCGTGAGTATACAGTATCTCTTCTATGTATCATTGTGGATTTTGGTGCTTCTACTAGTTTTCTTGCAGGAAAGTCGAATTGGTGGAGAGGAGGGCGATTTCTTGAGGGTTATTGTTGGAGGGATCCACATAGTCTCTCTTGGGTTGATGTTGGTGAAAGGGAGTATCATTATTGTATCTTTGTGACATAGTTGATGCTTTCTATTACATCTTTCCATCATTTTCATAATCATCTTACTTGGCATGTTTCATGTGATCTTGTCTTGTAGGAGGAGGACGATTTGGCTATCTTGGAGGAGGACGTTTTGGTTGGAGCTCTTGGATCTCACTCTTGAATATACACATAGGAGAATGCTATCAATTTGCAAGGTGGCCACAAGCAATTGAGGTAAGATCTACAAGGTATGTGCCTCTTTCCATCCATTCTCTCTTCATTGGTCACAAACCCTAATTAATTAAAACCCTCATTTTGGTTTTTCTTAGATCTACTTAGATCTAGCCTTGCTTTTGAAAAGATCTTAAGAACCCACCTCTATAGCATCCACCCCTAATTGGATCTATAGTTTGGTGGTGATTGGGTTAAAATTGACAAACTTTTCAAGGCAATATAGCCCTCTTGAACCAAATCGCACTTCCTTGGAGAGGCTTGTTGGGTTAGATCTAGCATGTGGGTAGATGAGATCCCGCTTGATTTGCAATCTACACACTTGATAACCTACCCCTAGACTTTTACTTGGGTGATTTCTACCTTGTGGGCATCATTCCACATTTTAAGGGATTAAAACCCCCTTTCGAATTACTTGGCACCTTAAAACTCAGATCTAGTAAGATCTAACCCTTGGATTGGCTTGATTTTCTAGATCCACATAGATCAGTACCTGAACTACTTGGATCTACAATTTGGTGGCCATTGGACTTGATTTGACACACCTTATCCACCTTTTAGCCCTCCTTAAGCAAGGTCGCACTTCCTGGGGTGACTGAGTTTGCCCACTTCTAGGACCTGGGTAGTTGAGATTTCAGTGGATTTGGAACGGGCATACCTTGAAACCTATATCTAGAGTATCATTTTGTGACGATCTGCCTTGGGGGTAGCATTCCTTGTTTTAAGGGATTGTGGTCCACTTGGTTCATTTCATGAAATCCTAGATCTAGTAAGATCCAACCACTCTATCTCATTTAGCCCACTTGTCTTGACTTCTAGGTGTCCTGATCTACACTTTGACATATCTTTTGACTCCATTAACCCATCCAAGGCACTAGTCCTCCTTAAGCAAGTCGCACTCCTTGGGAATTGTGTCAAACCTTAGATCCATTAAGTGGGTATTCCTAATTTCAACTTAGATCCATAGATCTACTCATTACATATCCTCTAGTGCCAATTGCATCCCTTAATTTCACCTAGTGGGTCCACATTAAGCCATTTCACATATCCCAAGAAAGTAGGACCCACCTGTGTAACACATGGTACTAGATCTTGTCATTATAACTAATCATGTGGCCTAAATCATACATTGGTTGAAACACTAATCATTTCTCAAACCACCTTCAACAATACTTTAACTTCTAGGTCCACTTAACCTTGCATTGGTTTCTGTAACTCATTGTCTACTTATACCTAGGAACCTTTGTTTGGGTCCAATCATCTTTGATTGGTAATAGGGTCTCCCCCTAGGTCTTGGTTTACCTAGACCTAAAGTGAAGAGTGCCTTGGTTGACGTGACTCCCACCTTGCATTGGGAACCATGGCATCTCTTGGGTCACCTCTTTAGTTGTCCATCTCCTCTACCGTCCTGGATGGGATACCACTAGGGGCAACTACAAGTTGTGTGATAACAAAGCCCTCTGATGAACTCGGCCTACTCTGCATGCACAAGTGTGCCCTCCCTCCAAATGTCAAATGCTCGTACCGGACCGGATCTCAACATATCTGAGCTCTGATCGTCCCTAACATTCCTCCAATGCTGAGGCAAGGCTATCCTGGAAGTCTCAGACTCTGAATCGTTCAATCCAGCTCAAAACGAGATTCTCCCTCCTTGGGAAATTCACCCTCCTCCAAGAGAACTCGGCCTCCTCCAATCTTATCAGAAATCACACTGTGGAGCTCTCTCAGCTCACAGTACTGGGTGTCTGGCAACTTTGGAACTGAAGGTCACTGATCTAGCTCAAATCTGACCTTCCTATCTCCTGCAACAACTCTCTCTCTCTCAGAAAGTCGCCCCACATGGACAGCTACGCCCTCCTCACTCTAGCAGTATCTCTCTCTGACAATGCAGCTGAGTAACATCAACTGGGGACCCCCTGCCTCTATAAATAATCTCACCGATGAATTAGGTTTGCCAAAACCCTAATTCTCGGTGCATGCAAAAAGTCACTTTTGCATGCATGCATGCAAAAGGTCACCTTTTGCATGCATTCACTGAATGCTGACAGGTCATGCAAAACTTATGCATGCAAGGGTCAATCTCCCCGGAAAATCCGCATGCAGCCCCGGCTGGACTCATGCCACTGAGTAGAGTGTATCTCACCCTCTACTCTATCCTAATCCCTATGCAGCTAATGTACCTCCATGTAAGGCATCTGAACCATGGAGGACATCCCGAAGTTACCACACTCTAACAGACAAGAGACACAAAAAATTTACCCTAGGAAACCCAATAGGGAGAAAACCCAACCAGCTTTTCTTAGAAGAAATCAATCCAATTTAAGTACAACACCATTCATGAAGATGAACCCTAGTACATGAGAAGTTCGTTCTCCTTAACAATAAACCATAACAAGGGTAGCGAACTTCTAGAGAGAATGAGAGAACCCTAAATTATGCTTCTTGCCTTTGCTAGGCCTTCTTTGAAGGTGCGCACTAGTGGAGAGAGAAGAGTTGAAGTTGTGATGATGAAAAATGAAGTGAGTGAACCCTTTATTTATATTCTTCACTTCACTTGACTTTTTCCTCAATGGAGCCAACTTGTACACTTGATGGGACCGACTTGTCTTCTTTGGTGCAGCAAACTTGCTCCTTCTTCTAGGTTAACTTGTCTTCTTGCCTTCAATTTTCTTCTAGGACTTCTTCAATGCTATCTGGGACTTCTTCAATGGTTGACTTGACTTCTTGGTTATTTCTTCATCATAGAAAAGTTGTCCTTGTTGATGTTCATCTCCTCACATGCACGTCTATTCACCCATAGAGCTCTAATGTTGATTTGACAACACTCTAAGAAGTCTCGGACACTTCCTAGAGCCTATGTCAAATTCAACATTAGATTAGACATTGTATATTTCTCTAGGAGATAAAATCCCCTATCAAATAAACAAGTCAACTCACTCTAATATAGAATAGATCACTCCTCAAAGCACTCCTTCTCATTGTATGCAATGTGAGCTCTAGTCTCCTTCTCAAAGCACTCCTTCTCGGGTAAGCATCTCGAGCCTTATTTACTCTTAGTCACTTCTCATGACTAATCAAGGCTACGTTGGGGCCATCCTCTACCAACCATTGGTCAATTCCTTGACCTCTCTAGGAGAATGTCTGCAGAATGTTGCCTAATGCTTCACCCGAGAGAAGCATCAACATGATTTAGACCTAAATTTTATATTACCCAATCCTGCCATGGAATTTATCATTATGCTTAAAACCTTGACCAAACTATCATGTATAGACCCATGTACAAATTACTATATTACTGAAAACTCCACCCTGAGGAGTTGGAAATGTATTTTGACATTTTGAAAACATTTCCTTGTACAAAACACATCTAAAACATTGTTGAAATGTTTCAATGGTGTTTAGATGTTTGAAACATTGTATCAGTCATTTTAGCCAACATTTTGACCATTTTGGTGTTTGTCACTAAAAAGAAAGAAAAATGAATGCTAATATAAATTTGTTACAAATCAAGTTATAAATAGAAAGCTTGGGCCTCTGTTAATGATATATTTGGATATTTATTCATGTCAATGGTATGCGAGTCTTCCCATTGTGCCCTTATTGGCATATAAGTTCTGAGTTTGAAGCACTCTAGTATAATTCGTTATCTTTTCATCCTTTATAGAGTCAATCCATTCCAATATTGCAGTCCTTATCAAAACAAAATGTTCAAAAAGAGTGACAAGGTCTTTCCAACAACCACCTGCTACTAAAACACTTGACTTGATCATCATTTCAGATTATAACCAACAAATAAAATCATAGTGAAAGATTGAATTCAATTTATTTCTTCTACCAAAATGAGTCCCTTTTTTCCCACATTGCAAAGCAGGGGTATCAACAATAACATTTTTGCAAAAGATCTCTATGATTTGTTGTTAGGGAGGAAAAAGCTAAGTTTTTGTGTCCAGTTGTGAACCTTATGAAAGCTTTCCATCCTTAGTCATAAGGGAGGAACAAGAAAGAATTATTTAATCAAGTTGTGAACTTACTAGGTTTACAACTAGCTTTGAAAAAACATTCATACCAAATGCAAAATAGACAAGGCTAAGCCATATAAACATGCTTAGAAACAGGGGTCGGTCGTATTTTATTTATACTCTCATAACAAACAAGAAGATATCTCCATTAGAATCCAAGAGCCAAGATGGACTTCATAACTCTCAAGGTCCCTATGCATGTTCATGACCGATGTTCTGAAACTCGGACTAGGACTCAGATTCAAAACCGGCCACGGGTCTACTCGGCTTGGACTCGGACTCGGCAATGGCTCGAACTGGTTTGATTTCAATGACTTTGATTTTAAAACAAATACATATAAGTATTCAAATTTTCAAGGGAAATTTGTATTTTAAAGATTCCTAACCATTAGAGACAAAATATGCAAAGTCTACTCATGTATATACCATGTAAGGGTGAATATATCAAAATGGTACCAAGTGCAATACATATCTGAATCAAAATTGAAAATGCATAATCAACGAAGCTCTAAATTTCCTATAGAGTTCAAAAAACAACATGATATGCCTACAAGGCTACAAGATCAACATGATCAATCAGCGAAGATCAAACTCATCACAGGGGCAAATATGATTCATTTCAGACTGTTAGCATACCTAGACAGTTGAGTGTTGGACTGGGACAATGGAAAGTTGAGGAAACAACCAACAAAACAACTCAATGGCCACAAGTAACAATCAGATCAACAATTCCTTCAAGCTAGGTTGTAGCCTCCTCAATCAAATGCCAAATCCACTACAAACATTCCATGAAGACTGCCCAACAAGCTCCAAAACCTCTAACTACTCCATCTGCAATTCTGCTCCAAAATCTCCAAATACTCACAAATGCTCAATGAAGATGGTGAGGAAAATAGAGTGGGGGGGGGTCTCCTCATAGAGCATCGAGTGCAATCCATATCTGATCCAAAATACATAAACAATGAGGCTCAAAATGGCCTATAGAGTCCAAAAAACTTTGTGCTACAACAAATAACTACATATCATTAAAATCATTGCCTATATTGGGATCCTATTAATCAGTAGCACCATGTTCCCTCCTCTAGGCTCTAGCCCTTGCCTCTACCTTGAATTTTGAAGTTGATCCTCCAAGGACATTAGTCAATTTTGATGAAACTTCCTGATCCAAGCAATAAAATAAGGTATAAAAAGCTTCCCATGCTTAATAAGTGTTTTTGCTTAACTAAAGGGTACATTTTTATTAAGGTCATGACAGAGGAGTTCAATCAGCTTCAACAATTAGGCATCAACACCACCAACATCAAGGTCCATAGAGAGGTTGATGTGCTTGGTTAAATTCCAATCCCTTACCCTCATACATGATAGAATCAAGTGGAAACGTTGCAATCCTGAAATCCCGAAAACTGTTAAGTCGGTTGAATTCTGAATGAGATCTAAAATTCTATTTTTTGCATACGAAGTCCAATGAGGTTGAAACCACTCTCAAACATCCTGAAACAATCAATGGTAATGTTAAAAATTTAAGTAAAATAAAAGAAAATGAAAGATAAAGAGAATGTCACTTTTACTTCAAGAATTTAACATTACCATTTAGTATTACTAACTTCAATGTCACTTGTACAAACCCGATCGGGTCTATACAAAACTAGTCCCCTCCACCCTGGTCTCTTACAAGTCAGCTCGACCGAGTTAAGACGAACTCGGTCAGTTTAGTGTCGAACCGGACAAGTCAAGGTCTAACTCGATCGATGTTAAAGTTAATGCAACTGCAAGACCCATTCTCAAAGAGGATGGTACCCTAGTCAGTTAACTAGGGCTCCTGGTCATTTAACCAGGCAGAGTAAGTCCCTAGAAGGTACCCTAGGGCCCCTAGCAGTCTCTTAGGGTTCTTGGTCAGGGACCAAGCAGGTTGATGCCATGGCAAAGTCCCTAGCATGTGGCTAGGGCCCCTATATGTCTCTAGGGTATTTTAGTCTGGCACCAAACAGTTTTTTGGTCACGAGGACCAAGCAGATCCTGTAGGTTGAGACAGAGACATCCTGGTCTGGGACCAGGCAGATTCTTGGTAAAGGACCAAGCAGGTTTTGCAGGTGGTTGATCAACATTCAGTCTGGGATTGAAAGCTCAGCCCGGGGATGAGGACCATTCTCCAGGACATGAGAATGGAGGCCTGATCGGGGACCAGGGGGTTGATCAACATGATTCAATTTGGGACTGAAGCTCAGCCTTGGGTTGAGATCCATTCTTTAAGAATGGAGGATCTTGCTCAATTAACCAAGATGATGATGTGTGATGTCCTCTTCTCCTAGGTCTTCGAGATGGTTGAGCTAGGTGGTCTTCTCAAGGGACTGGCCACCCCTTGATGGAGTCACTAGCACTTGACCTCAGGAGCAGCCAAGAGGACCACGAGATCACATCAGCCAGTGTGGACCTTCCTTATACAATGATGATGAACTTTCAGTTAGTGTATGGAACACTTGTACATTTGAGACAGAGATGAATGGTTGTAACCCCACCTTGAGTTGCCTTGACTCTTACCACTTTGTTGTTTTTGATCTTATGGGTAAAAGGGTTGTTTAACCACCTTATTGGTACACTTTTGGTCCTATGAGTTGTGGGCCATGTACCTCTCATTGTTTTATGGTTTGACATGTACCACTTGGTTGCTCCTTGTACTAACACCCTTCTTTTTATTGCGGTTCCTAAGACACCTTTCCATGACCCTAGTACCCACCACTAAAAGACACCTTAATTATACTCTTATAAGTTGTGACCCTTATTTGGTGTCTTAACCCTTATTTGTTGGTACCCTCTTTAATTAATGGAACATGTTATCACACAACTTGTAGTTGTCCCTAAAGGTATCCCATCCGGAATGGTAGAGGAGACGGGCAACTAAAGAGGTGACCCAAGAGATGCCACGGTTCCCAATGCAAGCTGGGAGTCACGATAACTGAGGCACTCTTCACTTTAGATCAAGATAAATCAACACCAAGGGGGAGACCCTTGCCAATCAATGAAGATTGGCTAACCCAAAGGTTCCTGGGGAAAAGTGTAAATTGAGTTACGGAAACCAATGAGTGAGGACTAAGTGGACCAAAAGAGTTTAAGTATGGTTGAAAGGCTTAAGATGTGACAAGTGTTTCAACCAATGAGAGACTAGGATCACTTAGGAAGCTTAATGGATAGATCTAGTACCATGAAAACACACAATTGGGGCCCACTCCTTAAAAAGTGGAAAATGGTCCAAATGGGCCCCACTTGGTCAAATTAGAGATGAGATGGCACTAAGTGGATGAGATGATGTAGATCTATGGATCTAAGATGAAATAGACAACACCCACATATGGGATCTAGGAAAAGGCCACTAACCCAAGGAGTGCGAATTGCCCAAGGGAGACTAGTGCCTTGAGATGAGGGAGCAAATGGAGTCCAAATTATGCCAAAAAGTAGATTGGGGTAGTTAAGGCAATTATCAAGGTGGGTTTAGGATGGCATGCCCCAATGTGACCTAGATCTCCATAGATCTAAGATGCAAAATGCATCACCAAGTGACCCAAGTGAGGCTCAATCCCTCAAATTGAGGGATGGGGCCCACAAGGTGAAGCACTAAGGGTAGGTAATCAAGGTGGATCTATGCAAATCAAGTGGGATCTCACCTACCCATGTCAAGGAACTAGCCCAACTAGCCTTCCCCAAGGAGTGTGATTTGCCTCAAGGAGGGTTAGGTGCTTTGGAAAGTGTGTCAAATGAAGGCCAATTGCCACCAAACTATAGATCCGAATTGTCGTGGATGCTTTAGAGGTGGGTTTTTTTTATTATCCCCAAAGCCAAGCTAGATCCAAGTAGATCTAGAAAAATATGAAAAACAAGGGTTTTAATCAATGAGGGTTTTGAGATCTAAGAGAGTAGATGGATAGGATAGAAGAATATCATACCTCAAGGAACATACCTGGAAAATGAAGATGGAAGAGGCTTGAGATGAGGATTACTTCCCACAAAGATCAAATTCCAAACATTGATGAGCCCTTCTTGCCAACGTTTTGCTTCCTTCAACCAAATCAGCTTCCCTATTCCTGTCAATCAAGGACACAAAGATCAATCAATAAACAAGAATGGAAGTAGATGCATGCAAAGAGATGAGAAACATGAAATTGTTGAAATTGTTGGTACAAAGACAAAACAACTCCCTGTCACCCAAAACGTCTTCTTGAAACTTGTAGGGTAGGCCTCCCCACCAATACGCACTCCTCAAAATCACCTTCTTTGCCTACAAAACAATGTTAGTTGAAGATAAAATCAAGATGGCCACCAATGTCTGTCAGTGCAGAGGAAGAAGCATTTACAATCACCACAAGCATTCCAACTCCAAGATCCAAGATGCCCAAGAAAGTATTTTTATTCTAATAGCCAAGAGCCAAAAATCTCTAGATAGCCTTTACAATAGGGGGGTCTCCTCCTTATATAGGATAATAAAGACCAAAACCCTATACTACAAAACCACTTTTCAATACAACAAGTGAGTGGTTGAGATCAAAAGATCTAACAATATAATCAATGGTTAAGATGAGCCTACAATATAACACATGGATCACTCAAAGAGAGGGTGACGTCATCCCTCAAAAAGACTATGGAGGGTGATGTCATCCCTAAGAGAGGGCTATAATACATGGGCCCACCTAATATGACATGGACATGACTTAAGAAGCTCATGGTGGGGTTAGGAGGCATCAAATCCTTACTAGCTCATCCCCATGGCACAACAATATAAAATGATGGGACTATGACATGTCCAAGTAACATAAATTATCAAAATCATGTCTCCAAAACTGAGAGACATGCAATAAAAGGCCTCCTATGGCCACTGTGGACCCCACTAACTGATGCTGACTGATCTGGAAGATGGGGGATTCACCCTGGAAGACCTCTGAGAAGACCAAGTGCCAAAACCTTGCCTCAATTGCCCAAATCGAATTCCTTAGTGACCCTTTTATTCCATTTTTAATCCCTCTGGAAAACACTGCAACTGCTCAAATTGCCACCTAGGGTGCCTGCGCTGTCAAAATGAGCCCACCAGGTTGTCTGGAAGGGGGGTATTATAGTAAAAACAAGTGGCTCGAACAACCCCTTCCTATACAACGCCCTAGGTGAAACTGGCCTCCAATGCCTCTACTGGACAGGCTGGGACAGCATGCCCCAAACTGGTCAACAAGTGGATAACTGTATCTATCACTGTCAGAAGTGCCCAAAACTGAATGATAAGTGTCTCATTGAATCCAGAAGACCCAAATCCACTAGAAATGTGTACTCATACACCATGGGTTTACCTGAGGGGTCAACTGTAGGGTCCACCATACCTGGACAGTGTATAATCTGATGATCTGGAAATAATAATAAAACTGTTGAACTGCATAAATCATCATCTAAGTCATATGTCCACCATATGGAGTCATCAATAAGAGTATGTGGGACCATCAATCATCATCCATAAGTACAAATGGTCCACATCATCACGGATCCCAAGAATGACTATGGTCAAACTATGTTTGACTAGGTCAAGATATAACCAAGGACAAGATTTCAACAATAGACTAAGACATGTTCCTCTAGTCACACTCATTGCTTGCAGTATATTCATCATTCCATGGCAGTTAATACATACAGATAGTTAATGTTATTTATACTTTACTTGCACAAAAGCTTTAATGACAGACTCACCCATTGGACATGGTCTAACTGCTAGGTAAGGGTGAAGGCTAAGTAACCAGGCTAAGTAAAGGGGATGACTTGACCAAACTCAACTAGGTGACACTTTGGACGGGGAAAGGGGGAGCTACACTCTGTACGGGACAAATAACACGGGGAAGGGCTGTGCCTCACAAATGGATAAGTTGTTTAGAGAGTGTTTATTCAACTTAGGCATCATGTCTACATCAAGTTGATCCAGGTTCATTAGGATCATTCATTTCATTTCATGGCCTTTTTGGCCTACATAACCCCTCTGGGATTTCACATGTGCTAAGAAGCACAACTAATCGCAGCTTGCATCCAGAGTATGTTCATATACACAAGGTCAGCAATAATAGATATAACTTTGAGTAACCATTGCTTTTTGGACTTTTTCTATACCCTTCGAGGGGTATTTTAGCAGTTCATCGCTATAGCCTTTATTCACGTGTGTTAAGAAACACATTCTAGAATTTTAAGTTCACAAGCTTTCCTAATACATTTCCAATACAAGTAGTACATGAGCTTTCAGTTTTAGCCAACAACTCAAGTGACTAGGGAGACTTTTGCACAGTGCCAAACATCGGGACAATCGACTAGAATGATTTAGGCATACAATCCAACTCACCAAAGACAAGTTCTGTCACCAACTCAGAGCCGAGACACAAAACAAACATGGATGCAGTCCAACACAGAGGTAGAAATGGGGAAGTCCTCAGTATCAAGAAGTCAAGAAGGCAATTCAAGGGTGAAAGCCAAATTAGGAAGGTCATGGATGGATGGAGTCAAATGAATGTGGTGCCTAAGCTAGCAGACAAGGATGTCAAGGAAGACCATATTTATGCTCATAGGAGGGTAATGAAACCGATGAGTATTGTCAAAAAACCTAAGTGTGCAAGTAATACATCCATTTTATAATTATAACATCATCCAAGATATTTCATTTTTAAATAATACTGCCACATCATGAATCATATACCAAGTCAATGCTCTGAAGATGACTAAAACATGATAATAATCCAAAGTCAATAATCAAAAGTCCATAGGTCACATCACATCATAATAATCATCAATAATCATCTGAAACACTGTTGCAATAACATCACTGGGCACTGAACTGAAACTGTATGGAACAAAGGGTCACATCGGTCATCAAATCCAAGCTCTCAAGGCTCAGCCTTGGCACAAGGTCTAATAAAAGTCTGATACAATATACTACTCTGATCCATGAGTGATCTCAGAATACAAGCTCATCATAACTGATCTCTATAAAAGCAAAGCTTTGAAATGTGCAGATATCTGCTCAGCAAGAATAGTAGCCCAGCTACTATGATGTGATAACAAAACCCTAACTCAATAGAAGATTAAAAGCATGACCCTTCTAGAAGTCTTTAAGAATCTATATATTGAAGTCTAATTTCCTCATTTGAGATCATCATTACGACACATCTCAGCTCTGATTATTTTGGTCATGTTTTACGTCAAGGGTTTAAAGACTGTTGTTGCTGCTTATGTAGATCGTCCACCTGATGTAGATCATTATCACAACATCTCAGATTCGATTTGCTTAGACTGCTATAGGTTGACATCTTCATATCTTATCCGTGACCTCCTTGCCTTGATCTAACTTCCTATAACTAGGCCGCATGCCCTAGTGTTATTGTTGATTGTTTTATGGACTGATTTGGAGACCGCCTGCCCTAGAGATCTGATCTGTGAGCCTTATTGGTTTGATTCTGCCTGGCGTGAGTCTGTTAGAGGAGGTTGTGACCTTGTTGGGGTTTGTTGAGCTGGTCGCAGCCTGTTAGGGCAGTTTTGGACTAAGTCGTGGGTTACTTGTTGACTGTTCACTGAGGCCGTAGCATACTAGTGGTTGTTTGACTGATCTGTGATCTATGTCAGGGCCATCTGGAGAGGTCGCATCCCCTGTGACCTATTTTGGTGATCAGTTTCCTCATTTAAGGAGGCTGCAACTCCTATAGATTACTTGTGAGATGATTTCTATTCTGAGAGGAGGTCGTTGCCTTTTGTCTTCTAGTTTGTGATCAGATCTATTATGTTCCAATTTGCTAGGGTCGGATCTATCATGCCCTAGGTCAGATCTACTATGCCTTAAACCAT
Source organism: Larix kaempferi (assembly GCA_027924585.1). Taxonomy (NCBI): domain Eukaryota; kingdom Viridiplantae; phylum Streptophyta; class Pinopsida; order Pinales; family Pinaceae; genus Larix; species Larix kaempferi. Next base: position 3,134,729 of record BSBM01000258.1, read on the forward strand.
ATCTATGTGATGAGACCTTGCTAAGGTCAGATCTATGTGCTGAGACATTGCTGAGGTTAGATTTACTTTCTTGGGATCAGATCCCTTATGCTGAGACTTTGTTGAGGTCAGATCTATTGTGACTTTGTTGAGATCTATGTGTTGATGCTCTCTATGGGTCAGATTTATGTGTTGATACTTGCTTGGGATTAGATATGATTTGAGACCTGTTATCTTGCTGGCTGACTGTTCAGTGTGTTTGGAGGTCTGCTTTGATCTGTTGGTGATCTCCATTATTGTGTTTAATATTTCCACTTTGGACTGTGACTTGGTTGCCCTTGTGTCCTTATCTATTTGACTAACCTAGTGTTCCTACAGCCTATTTCATATCCCTCTCTCAGGTTTGTACTAACCCAAAGGTAAGGGTCAAATTGTTCCTATGGATTGACTTGCCTCTAAGAGGCACAGTCTGTTCTGAAAGTTAGTTTTTTTTAGTATAAAAGGAAGTGTCCAACACTCCAGGTAAGTATTCAAAATTGTTCCTTTTATTATGAGTTTGATATGTTACTATTGTTAGAATTTTGCTACTACTGTTGATTACATGTAACTCAAGATTTCAACTTTAACATAGAGACCTCCTTGGGACTATTAAAGTTGAAAGAGATGAAAATTATGTTTTGGATTTTATCCTGCTTTGTTATAGTTGTATTATTTGTTTCTAATGCTAGGGTAGAAATTTAATTTTTGCATTAAAATATAGCAATTTTGATTTTTTTGCTTCAAACCCTAACTTAACCCGAAATTTAACAGCCGGTTTGGTACCAAACCGATCAACCAAGCCGGTTTGGTAACCGGTTCGGCACCCTCACCCAGGAACTCGGCCAAACTAGCCTATTTCGAGTACGAGCCACCAATTTTTAAAACACGGTTCATGACCACATTGCCTCTAAGAGATAAACGACCTAGTGTAGTCGTAGTCCAAGTGTCTTGGCATAATATAGTGCAAAACTAATGTGATGTTAGTATATTATTGAAATAATATTTTCCCTTTGTCAACAAGCAAATAGCTTCTTGAATTTTGCACAATAGTTCATCAATCGGCCTTTGATTTGCATTATTTGACTAAATTGTCTACTTTTCTAGTTAATGTTGAAAGAACACAATGCAAACTTGTAGTAATTGTATAAAGTATGAGTGTAATTTTACAAAACATACTTTGAATCAAATGTTAAGATTTTATCTTTGGAATCTCCATTTGATCAATCTTGTGCTCAATTATTTCTTTTCGATTGGTTCAAGTATATGCATGATCTCTAGTGCTTAGCTTCAATCTTCATCACCTTAATGTTCTATGTTTAAAATTGTATTCTTGATTCTTTCAAAGGACTTGTTTTGCAACAAGGAACACAAATCTAACTTCTCTTGCAAGTTTCAAATAAATTGAGTCATTACTTACAAGTCACATACAATCAAGTTCCTATTCATAAATGTTAGGAGATATAATCTCCCAATAGTCTCCCTTAGCAGTTGGTTAGGTAGAGAAAAGCGTTTTACTTCTCTACCATATAAACAAAAGAAAAGAGATTATTTACAATCATACATTTTTTGTTGATTGACTGTGACAAGTTCCTTACTAGGGAATGATAGTCAATTCCCAATAAGATTTTGTAATTAACAACAGTTCTATTATCACATATATAGTAGCCGAGCTACCATACATTATTTTTCTGATGCCAGTACACTATTCAACCAGTTCCCTTACATTTGAGATGCTGAGATGAGCATCTATATTGGATCACTATCAGATTTTGGACAACAGTTGTATTCCCCATGCCATGACTGAGCCTCAGGACACTCAGAGAGATGACCGATGTAGCCATTATACCATTTGTACAGAGCAGTTAGTAGTGCCCAGAGTTACAGCAACAGTTTCAAAGGACAGATGATGGTACAGGTTGATGAGCATTCAGGTATATGACTCAGCAGGTATATCATTGTGTTATGGTTGTATTGCTTTTATACTTATTCTTATAGCATGACTTAGCACTTAGTGTCATGATCTGGCGATCATATAGATATGTGGACCTGGTTGATCTTATTATATATACTATATTGTCCCTACTGCGACTTAGAAGTTCACTATTCATACCCATTGGTCTTACCCTCCTTAGGGAGAATAGAGGTGATCATTCCACCATACCTTGGCTTGCTAGTGTTGGCTCCATTATTCATTGTCTTCATCCATCCATTGCCTACCTTTTAGTTTATCACCCTGACTTACTACTTGACTAGTGGCATGGAGGACTTTTTCCCACTGTAGCCTCTGTATTGGATGAGCTTCCCTGTTTACTGTGTCTCCGCTCTGAGTTGGTGACAAAACTTACCTTTGGTGAGTTGGATTGTAGGCCTAAATCATTCTCTTTGGTTGTCCCGATGTTTGGCATTGGCTCGAACTACCCCTAGTCACTTGAGATGTTGTTGGCTAAAACTGAAAGCTCATGTACTATTTATGGAAACTAATAAATTCACCCATGGAAACTAAAAAGGGCAAGAGCGATGAACTGCTGAAAAATACTCTTCGAAAAGTATAAGAAAGGTCCAAAAAGCAATGATTCTTAAAATCTATATCTAAACAATTGCTGACCTTATACATGTATAAAAAACATGCCCTGGATGCAAGTTGCAACTAGTTGTGCTTATAAGCACACCTGAGATTCGAAGGGTTATGTAGGCCAAAAAGCCCATGAAATGAAATTGAATGATCCTAATGAACCTGGATCAACTTGATGTAGACATGATGCCTAAGTTGAATAAGCACTCTCTAAACAACTTATCCATTTGTGAGACACCACCATTCCCTGTGTTGTTGCTCATTCAGTATATACTATGGTGTGTGTTCCCTTTCCCATTGCCAAAGTGTCACAAAGTTAAGTCGGTCAAGTCATCCCGTAGCCTAGCCAGTTATTTTAGCCTTCACCCTTCACTAGCAAATTGATCACAGCTATGAAGTGAGTATGGTCTTGAAAGTCTAGTCTAAGTAATAATAATAATTAATGACATTATATATTTGATTTAGATCGCCAGTAATGATTACTTTGTGTTATAATTGTTATTTGAATAAGTTGTAGAGCATGCATTAACCTTTGACACTTTGCAGCAGCTTCTGATGATGGTCTGAGTTATATTTGGTCATGTTGACTTCGTCAAACCTAGTTTGACCAAGGTCAACTATAGGACATGAGATGGTTGGACCTTGTGATGATATGGATAGATGATATATGGTCTATGTACATGTATATGATGATTCTATGCAGCAGCTACAGGGTTATGATGATGATTCATGGTTTACAGCAGTATTTGATCATTTACAAATTATTATTATTTGACCTGTTCCGGTATATTGGATATATATTTTGATCATGCAGAGACTCATATGGTGTATGAGTACACATCTTGGATGGATTTGGACCTTCTGAGTCCAATGAGACAGTTTGTTTTCAATTCCGAGCACTTATAGTGATGATTGAGCCTCAGTGGCTATCCCAGTGCAGTTTTGGTCTGTCGGAGACCCTGTCAGAGTAGATGTGATTTTTATCCGGTTGACCTAGGGCGCTGTGCTTGGAGGGGGTGGTCCAGCCACTTGCTTTTACCATATTACCCCCCTCCCGGACACACTAGTGCCCTCACCTTGACAGCGCAGGCACTCCAGGAGGCAGTTTGGGGCAGTTTCACGCTTCCCGAGGCATTTCAGGATTGGTAGAAATGGCTATTGAGGAATTTGATTTGGGCTACAGAGGCGATGTTTTGGCATGGGATGATCAGTGATGATGGATTGATGTCTTCCACACCTCCAGCAGTTTCAGCTTCATCGGGGCCCGCATCCATCACTTATGGCACTTTCTAATGATTTATGAGGTCTTTTGAGGCCTACGATTTGACCATAGAGGCACGGATTGGTATATTGATGACTATTTTATTATTATTGTGCTATGGGGATTGACCAAGGGTGGCTGAAATTACCCCTTGGACCCACCATAACCTTCCTATTATATTTTGTCATCATGATTTGGTGGGATTCCCCTCTTCTAGGGCGATTTTGTCCACTTATATTATATTTTATTAGTGATCCATGTATTTTATTGTTGAGCTCATCTCAACCATTGATTAGACATTTGTATCTTTTAATCTTAGCCACTCATTCAAAAAAGTTGTTAGGATTTTGATGCCTTTCCTTCCTATTTAAAGGAGAGAGCTTCTCATTGTAAGGGGTCTTTGGCTCTTGGATTATTGGTATAGAAAAACTTTCTTGTGGAAATTCTTGTGGTCTCCTTTGCATCGGTGTTCTTAGATGGTGATTGGGAAGTCTATTGCAACCTAGCATTTGGAATTTGTGGTAAGATCTATCTATTTTGGAAATCATTGTCTTGTCTACAGGAGGGCGACTTCAACAAGGGCGATTTTGCAAGGCTTCTTCAAATCGACTTTCTTGGCATTTGCTTGTATCAGGGGGTTATCATTAGTATCATTGTGATCTATGCTATCTTTCTGTTACTTCTCTTGTGGCATTAATCTTATCTCTTGATTACATCAAATCTGATATTGTTGACGTTTGTTGTGTAGGAGGGAAGGCGCATTGGCTTCTTGGACTAAATCGATTGCATAGAAAACTACCTCAAAGCTTCTCAAATTGATCGGGTTTGCATAGATCATCATCATCAAGGCATCTACAAGGTTACCCAGGTAAGATCCACAGGTTTGTTTCTCTTATCTTGATCCAATCCATTGACATAGCTCATAAATTGATAAAACCCTTATTTCTTCAAACCCTCATTTTTACATTTTTTCAGATCTACTAAGATCTAGTGGCTTCTTGGGTAAGATATTTAAAACCCACCTCTATAGTATCCACGGCATCCCAGATCTATAGTTTGGTGAGGATTGGCCTGCATTTGACCCTCTTCCCAAGGCATTTAGCCTCTCCAAGCAAGGGCGCACTTCCTAGTTTGGTGGGTTGACCTAGATCTAGTACGTGGGTAGTTGAAATCCCGCTTGTTTCATGATCTACACATCCAATAACGTACCCCCAGATTGTCACTTTTCTGATTTCTACCTTGTGGGCCCTATTCCACATTTTAAGGAATTTAATACCCATTTTGGACCACTTGGTATCTTTAAACTCATATCTAGTAAGATCTAGCCATTGGATTGCCATGAAATTGTAGATCCATACTCTTACTTGCTTAAACTACTTGGATCTAAAGTTTGGATGCCATTGGACTTGTCTTGAGTCATTTATCCCACTTTTTAGCCTCCTTGGGTAAAGTCGCACCACCTTGGAGAAGTGAGTTGGTCCACTTCTAGGACATGGGTATATGAGATTTTTGTGGATTTGGAACAGGCATAATTCAAAACCTAGGTCTAGTAGGTCACCCTGTCAAATCTTGCCTTGGGGATAGCATTCCTTGTTTTAAGGGATTGTGGTCCACTTAGGTCAAAACATTAAATCTCTAGATCTAGACCTATTCATCCATCAAGTCTTTAATTGCCCACTTGTCTCATGCAATAGGAGTCCTTAACCACAAGTTAATCTTACTTTGACTCCATTATCCCAATTCCCAAGGCACTGGTTTCTCTCCAAGTCAATTCGACTTTCCTAGATTGTTGGATTAACTTGTGGTTTGACCTTTGTGTGGTGAACTAAACCCTTTGATGTCATCATGTATCATGATCAAGCTTGTCACTTGTACTAGTTAGCCCCAATTCAACCCATAAACTACCCTGCATTGGATACGGTTCCCAAGGCAATGGATTTTCTCACATTGAACTAGTACTTCAATCCTGGATCCTATTTCACAAATCATAAGTCACTTTCACATCAATAATGAACCAAAGCTATACTCATTGAACCCCTCACTTGTCTTGTGACTTCATCCTAAGGTCTAGGATAAACCATACACCTTACTTCACTTAGAATTAACTTGATTTGGTGTCATGGTTTTGATCTCTCCTGTCGGGAGTAGATCGGGTCTCCCCCTTTGTTGTTTGGGCTAGATAACATAAAGTGAAGGTTGCCTCGACTGGCGTGACAACCATAGATTGGAGGTTGAGGTGATCGTGGTTGCACCTTTTGAGTTGCCCTTCCCTATTGCCATCCATGAGTGGATACATCCATAGGGGTAACTACAGTTTAGGTGATAACATTTTGGTGTCGTTGTCGGGGAGGCAATAGCTTACCCTGGTTCGACATACTTTTCTTAAAGCCCTCCCGTTCTCTTTGCCTAACATTTTGGCGCCGTTGTCGGGGAGGCAATAGCTTACTCTGGTTTGACATATATTTCCTAGAGCCCTACTCCCGTTCTTCTTGCCTAGCATTTTGGTATTGAAAGGCATAGGGCTTACCTCGAACAAACTAGTAGTCATTATTCACTCTCTCCTGCATATACAATGACACATATCTTGGTAGAAGAGTTTAAATCTACCTGGCGACTCCCAACCGTGACTCCGCTGAGGAGCGAGCTCATTTACATCCCTATAACACTAGAATTTAGACAGATCTTATCGTTGTCTAGAACCCATGGGGTGCATCATTTTGTTTTCAGGTTCTTGAATTTAAAAATAAATATAAAAATATAAAAAATAAAAAAATTATTATCCATGGCTGCTTCTGAGCGACCTAGAACTTTCGGTCGTTTAAAAGTTTTTGACTTTTCAAAAATTGTTGGGTATCCTCATCATATTCCTCATCAAGCATGTGCAAGGTTGCCTATTTTCGATGGAAGTTATGAAATCTCTGCTAAAAGACAACTTAAACTTTTTAGGGAAATTATTAAAGAGTTATCCATAACCCATGAAGATGTGTGTATGAGACTATTGGCTTCATCTTTCAAAGAAAGAGCTAAACTTTGGCTTTCGAATTTGAAACCCAATAGCATTTCTGGTTATGACATGTTTGAAAATAAATTCCTAGAAGAATGGGGAAGTGAATTCGATGATATGTATCTTTCAAATCAAAACCTTCCCCTTTCCGATCCTATTGTGGAATCATTTAACAATCAAATATCAAGTGATTTGACAACATCCGGAGATGACCTTTCCTGCCCAATTTCTTCTAATGATAAGTCTTCTACTTTTGAGTCAATCGAAAGTCAAATCTTTAATCATTGTACAAACCATAAGTTTTCAAATTGCTTTTTAGGTAGCCCTAGTCCTGATCCTGAGGGAATTTCTGAGGATGAGCTTTTAGTTAACAGGTCTACTGAAGTTCCTCCCTCAGAGAGACTCATTAGTCATTCTGTCTTTAGTGATCATTCAATTCCTCATCAACTTACTGAAGAAGAAGAAAGTGGAGACATTAACCAAGATCAGTTAGTAGTGCTTTCACATGATCATTGTGCAAATAATCAAGATGTTTTAGATGAGCCTGTTAATTTTATCCCTGACAAATTGAATAAAAATGATCATTTATCCTCGTATGAATTTAATGATGAATCAATAAGTCAATCTCAAGGTGAGGATGAATTAGTGAATCATACTAAATATTCTAATATTTGCTCCACTTCTTATAATGAATCTTTAAATTTTCATTTTTTTATACTTAGTCAAGATAGCTTAGAGTTAGATAGCTATGGTCAATCTTATCCTCAGATTGTAAATATTAAACTTGATCAAAAGCTTGAAATAATTCCTAGAGTAAAGAGTGTTTTCTTTTGTCAAAATCTAAAGTCGAACTTGTCTATCTATTTGGGAGAATTTTCATATTTTCAATCCACCCTCCCGTCCCAACTCTTTCAATCATCTTTGGGTTGGTGCTATAGTCAATCTTTTGCCTTTGGAATTTTCAGAAGGAAATATATGCATGATTACATGTTTGGAGAAAAAACACTTCATTCCCCTTTTCGGTCATTTTGGAACCATAATGCTTGTTGTCAAGTTATCAATCACTCTTGGTGGCTAGGAAAGGTGTTTAAAGATCAATTCCATTTTTTCTCCATTTTTGAGCATCAAGTGGGTTTGACTTTGTTTTTCCGTCCTTTAAACTTTAAGTTATTCCCACTTGGTTTCTATTTGATCATTAATCCCAGGGAGAACCAACTTGAATATGTAAGAGAAGTAAATGAGGAAGTTATGTTCTGTGAAAAAGAATTGAGTTGCAAGCCTTATATTTTTCCTCCATCAATCTTAAGAAATAACTTGCATGAATTTTATGATCCTATCAATTCTTGGATGGAGGATGTTTGCATCAGTCAATCTTTTCCTTGGCATGATTTCATTTTGCACCATTCAAACCTTTATTCAATTTTTGAACAAACCTGGAAGATTGCATTATCAAATTCTCTGATCTTTAATCCAATCATGACTTGTTTCATTACCAGAAATCAAAGAAGAATCACTAATATGTTTGATGAATGGTTGCACTGGATTTATGATTTTACCTAGCATTTGTGATGACTGGTTAGATTAGAGTACGTAGGAAACCAAATAAGCCTACTTGGGCAGTAGTTAGTCTTTTCAGCCATTGAGTCTGGCACCTTTTTATTTTCTTTTCCTAAGCTCATTTGTAAGCTCCTAGTTTAACTGAGTACCTGTCATTTTCTTTTTCCTGCACAATAAATTTCAAACTTTGCAAGTTGTGTTAGTAGATTAAATTTACTTTCTACATTTATATTTCATGCATTTATATTTCATGCATTTATATTTCTGTCATAGAATATATTTGATTTCAGTTAGATTTTATATTTTTCCCATACATGCTGCATGAGGTATTTTTGATGTTTGTGAATGCAGAAATAGGTGCAAAATAAAAGCTGGAAGCAAAATGGTAGAGTCCTGGATCGAGGATTCAAGTAGCAGAGTTCGAGGACCAGAGATTCTGAGGTTCTTAAGCGCTCATTTCAGCAGAGCACTTGTCCCAGCCGGAGACAAATGTTATCACATATATAGTAGCCGGGCTACCATACATTATTTTTCTGATTCCAGTACACTATTCAGCCAGTTCCCTTACATTGAGATGCTGAGATGAGCATCTATTTTGGATCACTATCAGATTTTGGACAGCAGTATGTATTCCCCATGCCATGACTGAGTCTCAGGACACTCAGAGAGATGACCGATGTAGCCATTATACCAGTTATACAGAGCAGTCAATAGTGCCCAGAGTTACAGCAGCAGTTTCAGACGACAGATGATGGTACAGGTGATGAGCATTCAGGTATATGACTCAGCAGGTATATCATTGTGTTATGGTTATATTGCTTTTATACTTATTCTTATAGCATGTCTTAGCACCTAGTGTCATGATCTGGCGATCATATAGATATGTGGACCTGGTTGATCTTATTAAATTGTCCCTACTCAGACTTAGAAGTTCACTATTCATACTCATTGGTTTTACCCTCCTTAGGAAGAATAGAGGTGATCATTCCACCATACCTTGGCTTCCTAGTGTTGGCTCCATTATTCATTGTCTTCATCCATCCATTGCCTTCATCCATCCATTGCCTACCTTTTAGTTTATCACCCTGACTTGCTACTTGACTAGTGACATGGAGGATCTTTTCCCCACTGTAGCCTCTGTATTGGATGAGCTTCCCTATCTATTGTGTCTCGGCTCTGAGTTGGTGACAAAACTTACCTATGGTGAGTTGGAGTTCCTTGTGAATTCCCCCTAGTCACTAAAGTTGTGTTGGCTAAACCTGAAACTTTTAGTGCTGCCATGAATACAAAATCTGGAAAAATGAAATGCCATATCTTGTATGAAAAGCCCATTCATGCAATATGCTTCTAAACACACATGAATGAAAGGCATGCCAAATGAAAATGGCCATGAAAATAAAATGTTATATCTTTTGGAAATGTAAATACCTAGGTAAACAAGCTGTCTGTGACACACCTAGAAGTGCTCAGGTAAACAAGTGCCTTAAAAACACACTGCAGCATAAAGGCTAAATAAATGTAAATCTATGCAATGTGTTTATAAACACACATAGATCAAGGCTATGGAAACTTCAGGCCCAAAAAGCAATGGAACTTAAATGCTATATCAAAACAATTGTTGGAATTATTTGTATTATGGATTGTGCGCATCTGTTAAAGGTGAATAAACCCTCTTTGAACAACTCATCCATTTGTGAGACACTGCCATTCCCTGTGTTGTTGCTCATTCAGTATATACTATGGTGCGTATTCCCTTTCCCTTTGCCAAAGTGTCACAAAGTTAAGTCAGTCAAGTCATCCCTTAGCCTACCCAGTTATTTTAGCCTTCACCCTTCACTAGCAAATTGATCACAGCTATGAAGTGAGTATGATCTTCAAAGTCTAGTTTGAGTAATAATAATAATTAATGACATTATATATTTGGATTTAGATCGCCAGTAATGATTACTTTGTGTTATAATTGTTATTTGAATAAGTTGTAGAGCATGCATTAACCTTTGACACTTTGCAGCAGCTTCTGATGATGATCTGAGTTATATTTGGTCATGTTGACTTGGTCAAACCTAGTTTGACCAAGGTCAACCATAGGACATGAGATGGTTGGACCCTGTGATGATATGGATTGATGATATATGGTCTATGTACATGTACATGATGATTCTATGCAGGAGCTACAGGGTTATGATGATGATTCATGGTTTACAGCAGTATTTGATCATTTACAGATTATTATTATTTGACCTGTTCCGGTATATTGGATATATATTTTGATCATGCAGAGATTCATATGGTGTATGAGTACACATCTTGGATGGATTTGGACCTTCTGAGTCCAATGAGACAGTTTGTTTTCAGTTCCGGGCACTTACAGTGATGATTGAGCCTCAGTAGGCTATCCCAGTGCAGTTTTGGTCTGTCGGAGACCCTGTCAGAGCAGATGTGATTTTTATCCGGTTGACCTAGGGCGCTGTGCTTGGAGGGGGTGGTCCAGCCACTTGTTTTTACCATATTACCCCCCTCCCAGACACACTGGTGCCCTCACCTTGATAGCGCAGGCACTCCAGGAGGCAGTTTGGGGCAGTTTCATGCTTCCTGAGGCATTTCAGGATTGGTAGAAATGGCTATTGAGGAATTCGATTTGGGCTACTGAGGCAATGTCTTGGCATGGGATGATCAGTGATGATGGATTGATGTCTTCCACACCTCCTCCAGCAATTTCAGCTTCATCGGGACCCGCATCCATCACTTATGGCACTTTCTGATGATTTCTTAGGCCTTTTGAGGCCTACGATTTGGCCATAGAGGCACGAATTGGTATATTGATGACTATTTTATTATTATCGTGTTATGGGGATTGACCAAGGGTGGCTAAAATTACCCCTTGGACCCACCATAAGCTTCTTATTATATTTTGTCATCATGATATGGTGGGATTCCCCTCTCCTAGGGCGATTTTGTCCACTTATGTTATATTTTATTGGTGATCCATGTATTTTATTGTTGAGCTCATCTCAACCATTGATTAGACATTTGTATCTTTTAATCTTAGCCACTCATTCAAAAAGTGGTTAAAGTTTGGGTGCCTCTCCTATCTATTTAAAGGAGAGAGCCTCTCATTGTAAAGTGGACTTGTGGCTCTGGATTATTGGAATAGAAAATTATTATTGCATCTATCTCCAGTGTTGTGGTGAATGTTTTTGGTGTTCGTTCGTTGGTTCTTCCTTTGCACTGAGTTATTGGAGATCTTGTTTTGCCATATCTTTTGTACCACGTTTTTGCATCTATAGGTGGAGGCCGATTTGCTTTGAGGAGGAAGTATTGGTAGGGAAAGACTCTCCCTACTTCTTCTTTGGATCTCTTCGTTGGTAACAGGGAGTATTACTGTCCCAGGACCTTCTATTTCATGTTATCATTGCATTTTACTTGTATTTTTTCCATACTTGATCTCTCTAATTGAAATCGATTTCCTTGGATTGACAAGTAGAGGAGGGCGCACTTGTGGGCTAGGGCATCAATTTGGCAAGCAAAATCAATAATTTCTCATTTGATCTCTGCGGGAATCTTCCTCAACATCAAGGCATCTCTCTTCATCACTCAGGTATGATCTCAAGGTAATTTGTATCTCCATGATCTATCCACTTGTCTTAAATATTTCAAACCCTAATTAATCAAAACCCCCCATTTTACATTTTCTCAGATCTACTAAGATCTAGTGGCTTCATGGGTAAGAAATTTAAAACCCACCTCTATAGTATCCACGGCATCCCAGATCTATAGTTTGGTGAGGATTGGCCTCCATTTGACCCTCTTCCCAAGGCATTTAGCCTTCTCCAAGCAAGGGCGCACTTCCTAGTTTGGGTGGGTTGACCTAGATCTAGTACATGGGTAGTTGAGATTCCACTTGATTCGTGATCTACACATCCAATAACCTTCCCCCAGATTGTCACTTTTCTGATTTCTACCTTGTGGGCCCTATTCCACATTTTAAGGGATTTAATCCCATTTTTTGACCACTTGGTATCTTTAATCTCAGATCTAGTAAGATCTAGCCATTGGATTGTCATGAAATTATAGATCCATACTCTCACTTGCCTAAACTACTCGGATCTAAAATTTGGATGCCATTGGACTTGTCCTGATTGATTTATCCCACTTTTTAGCCTCCTTGGGTAAAGTTGCACCACCTTGGAGAAGTGAGTTGGTCCACTTCTAAGACATGGGTACTTGAGATTTTCGTGGATTTGGAACGGGCATAATTCAAAACCTAGGTCTAGTGTGTCACTTCATCAAATCTTGCCTTGGGGATAGCATTCCTTGTTTTAAGGGATTGTGGTCCACTTAGGTCAAACCTAGACCTAGACCTATTCATCCATCAAGACTTTAATTTCCCACTTGTCTCATGCAATAGGAGTCTCCAACCACAAGTTAACTTTACTTTGACTCCATTATCCCAATTCCCAAGGCACTGGTCTCTCTCCAAGTCAATTCGACTTTCCTAGATTGTTGGATTAACCTGTGGTTTGACCCTTGTATGGTGAACTAAACCATTTGATGTCATCATGTATCATGATCAAGCTTGTCACTTGTACTAGTTAGCCCCAATTCAATCCTTAAACTACCCTGCATTGGATACGGTTCCCAAGGCAGTGGATTTTCTCACATTGAACTAGTACTTCAATCCTGGATCCTATTTCACAAATCATAAGTCACTTTCACATCAATAATGAACCAAAGCTATACTCATTGAACCCCTCACTTGTCTTGTGACTTCATCCTAAGGTCTAGGATAAACCATACACCTTACTTCACTTAGAATTAACTTGATTTGGTGTCTTGGTTTTGATCTCTCCTGTCGAGAGTAGATCGGGTCTCCCCCTTTGTTGTCTGGGCTAGATAACATAAAGTGAAGGTTTCCTCGACTGGCGTGACAACCATATATTGGAGGTCGAGGTGATCGTGGTTGCACCTTTTGAGTTGCCCTTCCCTATTGCCATCCATGAGTGGATACATCCATAGGGGTAACTACAGTTTAGGTGATAACAGTTATATTGCTTTTATATTCATTCTTATAGCATGTGTTAGTATTTAGCATCATGATCTGGCGATCATATAGATATTTGGACCTGGTTGTACTTTATATATATATCATATTGTCCCTACTCAGACTTAGAAGTTCTTGGCCTATACTCATCGGTTTTACCCTCCTTACGGAGAATAGAGGTGGTCATTCCCGCCATACTTTGGCTTGCTAGTGTTGGTTTCATTATTCACTGTCTTCATCCATTCATGACTTACCCAATTTGTTCATTACCTTGACTTACTACTTGACTAGTGGCATGGAGGACCTTTCCCCGCTGTAGCCTCTATATTGGATGAGCTTCCCTGTTTATTGTGTCTCGGCTCTGAGTTGGTGACAAAACTTACCTTTGGTGAGTTGGATTTCCTTGAGAAGTCCCCCTAGTCACTAAAGATGTTGTTGGCTAAACCTAAAACTTTTAGTGTTGCCATTAATGCAAAATATGGAAATGAAAAAGTTGTATCTTGTATGAAAAGCCCATTCATGCAATGTGTTTCTAAACACACATGAATGAAAGGCAAGCCAAATGAAAATGGCTATGAAATATCAAATGCTATATCTATTGTGAAATGTAAATACCTAGGCAAACAAGCTGTCTGTGACACACCTAGAAGTGCTCAGGTAAACAAGTGCCTTAAAAACACACCTGCAGCAAGAAGCTTAATTAAATGTAAATCTATGCAATGTGTTTATAAACACACATAGATCAAAGGCTATGGAAACTTTAGGCCCAAAAAGCAATGGAACTTAAACTCTATATCAAAAAGATTGCTGGCCTCATTTGTATTATGGATTGTGCGCATCTGTGAAGGTGAATAAACACTCTTTGAACAACTTACCCATTTCCAAAGTGTCACAGTGTTAAGTCAGTAAGTCATCCTTTGACCTAGCCATGTTATTCTTAGCCTTCACCCTTCACTAGCAAATTAATCACAACTATGAAGTGAGTATGACCTTGAAAGTCTAATCTGAGTAATCAATAATAATTAATGACCTATTATATTTAGATTTAGATCGCCAGTAATGATTGCTAGTTGCTTTAATTGCTATTTGAATGGATTGTAGAGCATGTTTTAACCTTTGACACCTTGCAGTAGCTTGACGACAGTTTGAGTTATATTTTGGTCATGTTGACTTGGTCAAACCCAGTTTGACCAAAATTCAACCACAGGACATGAGGTAGGAGACCTCAGATGCTACAGATAGATGATATATGGTCTAGTACAGGTTACCATGGTGGGCTTATGCAGCGGTTTCAGGCTTATGATGATGATTTGTGCTTTTTCAGCACTTTTACAGATTATTATTATTTGGCCTGCCGAATATGATGAGTATTTATTTTGGACCATGCAGAGGTTTATATGGTGTATGAGTACACTCCTTAGATGGATTTGGACCTTCTGAGTCCAATGGGACAGTCTGTTTTCAGTTCCGGGCAGTTACAGTGAGTTTTGGCCTCAGTTGCCTATCCTAGTGCAGATTTGGTCTATCAGAGGCCTTGTCAGAGCAGAGCAAAGATTGGGTGAGTTCACCTAGGGCGTTGTGCATGGAGGGGGTGGTCCAACCACTTGATATTACCATATTACCCCCCTCCCAGACAGCCTGGTGCCCTCACCTTGATAGCGTAGGCACTCTAGGAGGCAGTTTGGGCAGTTTCACACTTCTCGAGGCAGTCTAGAAATGGTGAAAATGGCTACTGAAGAATTCGATTTGGGCTACTGAGGCAAAGTTATGGCATGGGATGACTTGTGATGATGAGTGGGATGTCTTACACACCTTCTCCAGCAGTCTCAGCTTTCAGTGTGACCCACATCCATCACTTTTGGCACTTTTTGATGATTTCTGGAGCCTTCCAAGGCTCACGACTTTCCCAGAGAGGCACGATTTGGTGTCTTGGTCTTTTATTCTTGGATATTGTGCCATGGGGATTGACCAAGGGTGTTAGAAATTACCCCTTGGACCCACCATGAGCTATGTCTTTTGTTTTATCACTATGATTTGGTGGGATCCCCTCTCCTAGGGTGAGCTGTCCACATATTGTTATATTTTATTATTGATCCATGTATTGTATTGTTGAGCTCATCTCAACCATTGATTAGATCTTTTGATCTTTTAATCTTAGCCACTCATTCAAAAAGTGGTTAGGATTATGGCCTCTCTCCATCCTATTTAAAGGGGAGAGCTTCTCATTGAAAAATCATCTAGAGAATTTGGCTCTTGGCTCTTGGAATAAAATTTCTATCTTTTGGAGTACAAACTTGGATCTTGGAGTGGATGTTGGTTGTTTTGATTGTAAATGCTTTTGTCCATTGCACTAGAGGATCTATTGTAGCTATCTTGCATATTTTGCCATATCTTTTCTTACAGGTGGAGAAGACTTCTTTGACAAGTGCGAATTGGTGGGGAGGCTTTCCCTTCAAGCTTGGAGGAGGACGTTTTGGTTAAACAGGGAGTGGTTTTGTCTTTGTACCAACTATTCTTTGCTTATCTCTTTCTTGCTTGTATCTACCTTCAACATGTTAAACTGATTGATGCTTTGCTCCTTGGTTTTGACAGGTTAGAGAGACACACATGTGGCTTGGAGAAAATCGATTTGGCAAGAGGGCTTCAAAAATATTATTCATTTGATCTTTGGCAAAAGTAATCCTCATCTCAACTAGCATTCATCTCTTCATCCAGGTATGCTCCAAAGGTATGGTTTTCTTCTTCCTTAGCTTATCCATAAATTCTAGATCATAAAAACCCTAATTGATTAAAACCCTCATTTTTCACTTTTTCTTAGATCTACTTGGATCTAGCTTGGCTTTGGGTAAGATATTGAAAACCCGCCTCTATAGCATCCACAGAAATTCGGATCTATAGTTTGGTGAGGATTGGCTTTCATTTGACACATTTTCCAAGGCACATTAGCCTTCTTGAGGGAGGTCGCACTTCTTGAGGGAGGCTAGTGGGGCTATTTCCAAGAGATGGGTAGGTGAGATCCCACTTTATCCATAATCTCCATACTTGATAACCTAGCCCTAGTGCTTCACTTCATTGATTTTTTCCTTGTGGGCCCCATTCCTCATTTTGGGGGTTGTGCCGCACTTGGGTCAATTTGGTGATGCATGTTCAATCCTAGAGCTATGGAGATCTAGCCATTGGATGCCCATGATTTTCAAGATCCACATTCATACTTACCTAAACTACTTGGATCTAAAATTTGGTGGCCTTTGGGTTTGATTTGACACACTTTTCCATGCTTTGAGCCCTCCTTGGGCAAAGTCGCACTTCTTGGGTGATTGAGTTGTCCCACTTTGAGAAACTGGGTGGTTGAGATCCCATTGGATTTGGAAAGAGCATACCTTGAAACCTACATCTAGTGTCTCACTTTGTGAAGTTCTGCCTTGGGGGTAATATTCCTTGTTTTGGGGAAAGTTGTCCACTTGGGTCACTTAGTGAAATATTAGATCTAGTAAGATCCAACCATCACACCTCAAGTAGCCCACTTGATTTGCATCCTAGGTGTCCCGATCTACATTTTGGTATCCTTTTGACTCCATTGGCCCATCCAATTCAAGGCACTAATCCACCTAGGGTAATTCGCACTTCTTGGGAATTGTGTCAAGTACTAGATCCCATATGTGCTTCACTTCATTGATTTTTGCCTTGTGGGCCGGGCCCCATTCCTCATTTTGGGGGTTGTGCCCCACTTGGGTCAATTTGGTGATGCATGTTCAATCCTAGATCTATGGAGATCTAGCCATTGGATGCCCATGATTTTCAAGATCCACATTCATACTTACCTAAACTACTTGGATCTAAACTTTGGTGGCCTTTGGGTTTGATTTGACACACTTTTCCATGCTTTGAGCCCTCCTTGGGCAAAGTCGCACTTCTTGGGTGATTGAGTTGTCCCACTTTGAGAAACTGGGTGGTTGAGATCCCATTGGATTTGGAAAGAGCATACCTTGAAACCTACATCTAGTGTCTCACTTTGTGAAGTTCTGCCTTGGGGGTAACATTCCTTGTTTTGGGGAAAGTTGTCCACTTGGGTCACATAGTGAAATATTAGATCTAGTAAGATCCAACCATCACACCTCAAGTAGCCCACTTGATTTGCATCCTAGGTGTCCCGATCTACATTTTGGTATCCTTTTGACTCCATTGGCCCATCCAATTCAAGGCACTAATCCACCTAGGGTAATTCGCACTTCTTGGGAATTGTGTCAAGTACTAGATCCCATATGTGGGTATCTCTAATTTCATCTTAGATCTATAGATCTATCGCTTGCATACCCCTTGGTACCTTTTGCACCTCTAACTTCACCTTGTGGGTCCTATATTGAACCAGTTCCATATCCCAAGGAAGTGGGTCCCACTTGTGTATTTCATGGTACTAGATCTGTCTTTTGGCTCTTCATAGGTGACCCAACCCATTCATTGGTTGAAACACTTGTCACTCTTTAAACCTCTTCAACCACTATCTAAACTCTTGGTTCCACCTAACCTTGCATTGGTTTCCATAACTTGCCATTTACACATCCCTAGGAACCTTTGTTTTGGTCCAATCACTTTTGAGTGATCATAGGGACTCCCCCTTGATCTTGATTTATCTTGATTTATCTTGATCTAGCAAAGAGTGCCTCGGTTGTCGTGACTCCCAGCTTGCATTGGGAACCGTGGCATCTCTTGGGTCACCTCTTTAGTTGTCCATCTCCTCTACCGTCCCAGATGGGATACCTTTAGGGACAACTACAAGTTGTGTGATAACAGGTACAATGAAACTTGTGACAGTATACTTGTGTGCATTGACTAGTCACGAAGGTGAAGGGTTGTGTCCCTAAGCTTTTTATTATTGTTATGATTATTATCATTTATTAATTTTATATTCATTAGATTGCCTCTCCCTTCAAGGATGCTTTGTCCTCAAATCTTTTTATGGATAAAAACTACGTCTTAATTGTAGCATGTAATGCCTCCTCATGGTTCTTCATTCTTGTAGTTGTGATGGTTGAAGACAAGAAACGTCATGAGTTATGAAGCATTGAGCAGAATTGTAGAATTGTGAGATGGTCAAACAATCCTAATTCGGATTTCTACAACATTGTGTGGCAACGACTTCTGTGATTTAGGGGATGATAAGATTCCACAACTTTGCTTCCTTCTGAATTACTAGGATTGTCACTTAATTTCCCACATTGATTTCATTTTTGGTCAATTTGTTGAATGATACAATCATTATTATCGATAAAATGACAATAAGGTATCCCTGTATCTTGTGTCTTGTTTTTGTAACATCCGTTTTTGGATACTTATGGTGATTTGTTGATTGATAACATTTAAATATAAACATATTTTTTTGTATTTGATGTCAACTGGATCTATATTGGTTCCTTTATCCATGCTTTGGATTTTTATATCTAACAACATCTCCAATTCAATTGGATCAATCGATGTTTCTTTATCGATCAATACTTGTTGGTAAGTTGCTTTGGGTTTTCCTGTTGCAACTTCTTCGCTTTCTTTAGCTTCTTGATTTACACAACCAAGCCTTTGATTATGGTTCTTTAAATGAGAATTCCCTTCATCTCTCTTTCATAATTCCTTGTCAAATTTCTTCTTGATATCTTTAATATTTTGGTGTGATACTTCCTAATTGTGTTGATGTTTGCTAGTTTGTTCTTTAATTTTCTAATTTGCAACTTAAATTTATGCACATGAGCATTACCTCAATATTCCTTTGCAGTAAATAATCGTTCGACAATTGTGACAAAAAAGACTTCTATTTAAAGGTTGACAAATACTCAAACTCCATTGTGCAAAAAGGACATTTAGTCCAAAAGGTTAAATTAGTTGTGGAATTCATATTTATTGTCATCGCTATTACCATTGTTGCTATATATATTCCTTTGAGGGTACCTTTAATTTTATAATAATATCAAATTATGAAATTGAATTTTTTCTTTATTGAGTGATTATATGTCTTTGAAAGGTTAACTAACCACTCGTGTTATAAAAAATTATTTCGACTCGAGGGAGCTCTTTATTTTTCCCAATATATTTTCTTATTGTTAATCTGTGAGTCCCTAGACAATCACAAAGTCCGAGATCACGTCCTTATGAGTTGTTATCCTGATCTAGTGATGAGGTATCATCGTTATCCACTGATGAAATATTGGTGAGAGATCGATCTAGAGGTGGTCAAATCCATGTACTACATATTGATATCACTGGTTGAATACATTGAGTTGAGAATCGCTTATGCTTTCTCTGCAAGTTGTTGTCTTGTGTTGTGCTTGCTCTATTTCTTAACATGGTATCAAAGACCTATAGCTCTTGTTGTCCGCCGAGATGCACACCAGCAGCAGAAATCTTTCAAAAGTTGTTTCCTCACTACAAGTGGGAAAGGTGTGGTCTTGGGGGCAAGCAATGAGCCAGGTACTGTCACCTGAATCCCAGCTCCTCCGTTTAGGCAAACTCCTAACGAAGCCAAGGGGGGTAGACCCTACAAAGAGTTTCTAAGGCTCTTGTGTTTTTTAGATGTTTTGAGGTGAGGTGATGCGGATGGGTGTTGTTTAGGAGTTTTTTTATTTACAATAACAATTTAGATAATCAAAGATACAATTGCAAGATATTTAGATGCACAACCACTTGATGAATTTAAGTACAAGACACTCACAATATGATATATGAAAATTAAAAGACAAGTGCTTCCAGATAGATATTAAGCAAATAAAATGATGTCAATGACCAGTGCCTTATGGAGTCAAATGTCTTGAGTGCTTGGGTTGCTTGATACAAGAGTTCAAAGGTACGTTTGTGAGATCATTTTGCAATTGTTCTTGGTAAATTTTATTGTAAATTTTAAATGATCGTGTTTATTATGGCTTGGGAATTTCCAACCGGTACGCGAGGTACTGGAAATCTATCCGGGAAATAATCTAAATGGCTATGTTCGAAGACATGACGGGCCACCCAATTCTCTAGCTAGGTGCGCAATGCTAACCAGCAACTAGAGTCTGAACATGGAACCCCGGCGCCCCCACTTGGAATTTGCCCACTTCGACTATTTATTCGATCAACACCGGATTTGTTGGTTATGGGGTGGTAAATTTTATTATAGTTTAAAATTGAGAGATTAGACAACCAATACCGTTTTTGAGTATTCCAACCTCTTTCAAGGTTGTCCAGAGCATACGCGGCAAGGAGAAACGAATAAATTCCAATTTTAAAGGAAAGTGTGAGTTGCGAATGATTTTATTACAACACAAGAACAAACTCTCCGAAAGAGAGCGCTCTTGATCCACCTTATGATGAGATTCAAGAGTCTTAGGATGCACGGAATTAAAGTACTGAAAGTAAAATCTAATCTACCCAAGAATCTCTTTCAGGTCAAAGACCGTACTCGGGAGAGCATGGGGGTAAGTAAAACAAAAGCAAAGCAACTCTCTGACAGAGAGCACTCTTGATCCACTGTTGAGTGGGATTCAAGAGATTTCTAACATTTTTTATCAGTTTATGTAGAAGAAAAATATTGGAACAAGGCTAGACTAGCAAAATGATTTGAATGAAAGCTTTGACTAATCTAGTAGTATATCGAAATGGAAACTATTCTAACTTATTCTAACAGTTTATTGTGCAGGTATAAAGCAAATAAAAGATGAGACAATCAGACAGTGTGCGATACAGGCTTCCCCCAAATGGGGGAAGTGGGGTTGTGGGAGTCGTTATCCCACTTGCTTTTTATTCAATTTTTTACAATCTTTTTTGGATTTTGGAATTTGTCAAAATATGGTTTTACTTGCTTGGTTTGGTTCTTTTAGCCTTTGGGCTCTTCACTTGCTTGTTCCTCTTTTCGTTAACCTGTATATAAGAGCTTTTAACAGCAGCTAATTAGAGTGTTAGGAAAACCAATTTTGACTTATGATTTGAAAAAAGTGAAGGTGAATGAGATGAGAAATGCCAAATAGAATGAATAAATGATCCAAAACAGAAAAATAATGCCAAAAATCAGACCTTGCAAATGTTGGAAAATGCTCACTTTTTAGGGTGAAAAAAAGCACGTTTTTCAAGGAAAATTTGGGAAATTTTTTAGGAAAAAAAATTTTGAATTTTTTTTTGAAAAATAGCAGAAAATTGACAAAAATCAGCAAAAAACCAGCAAGCTGAAAAAGACTAGAAATGGCACATTTTTCGAGAAAAAAGTGAATTTGAAAAAATAATTTTTTGGAAAAAAATTTCGAAATTTTTTATTGTTTTATATTAATTTCCAGAATTGAAAAATAACATAAAACTCAGAAAAATCAGCAAGCAAAAAAGTGGGAAAATACACGTTTTTCAAGAAAAAATTGTGCACATTTTCCAAGGCAAAAAGAGGGCAAAATGACTTTTTGGGTGACTTTTTGGGACTATCTTAGAAATTTCCAGAATGCTGGAAATACACAGAAAACAGTGGGCAGCGAAGTGGCACGCAAAACGAGGCAAAAAATGGGCACAAATCCCAATGTATTTTTTCAAGGCAAAATTTTTGGTAAAAATTTGAAGGGTTTGGGGCACTCTTTTAGATGTATTTTGGCACTCTAATGATGGGAAAAGATTGAAAATTAAACTAACAAAAAGATCTAAAACTCAACAAAAAAAAACTAGATCTTTGAAAAAATGAACTTGGAACACCTTAGATCTAGAAAAATAGAAAACTTCTTTAAGAGCAAGTGATGGATCTACAAGTTGGGAATGAAAAAGAGATCTTAAATCTATAAATTTAAGAGTTTGTAAAAAGAGATCTAGACCCAAAAATAGATCAAAGTATGAAACTTTGATCTAGTTAGCCAAATAGATTGCAAGATTTAGAAAAATGGACTTTTTAAGACAAATGCACTATTTGAAAAGCGAATCGAAGAGATAAAAACCTTAGATTTGTAGATCCGCTTTGTAGTAACGGAGAAGAGATTTGATTTAACTTTGATGGTGGAGATGAGAAGAAACCAAGCACTTTTTGAATCGTTGGATGAAGAAGAAATCAAGTGGAAGCCATTGAGCATTCAAGGATGAGGATGCTTTTGAGGTCTTGAAGAAGGGGGAGATGCAAACTAGCTCATCCCTTACTCCAAGATGTACCTGAAACTTGTTAGAAATAAACTTAAACAGAAAAGTTGGATCTTAGTATGTTAGTATAAAAATAAATCCAAAGAGCATGTATTGAGTCCAACTAAAGCATGTTACTTCAAAATCGTTTAAATACCAAACATAGACAAATAAATTGATCTACAAATATTTGCCCTATGTGCTTGAGATAACAAACCTTCTAAGCTAGATCCAAACTCAAATAGATAAGCATACATAAAACTTGAAAAATATTACCTCAACAAGACACCATGAACTATGCATGCACCAAGTTGACCTCCAAAGTCTCAATCTTATTCAATGTTGCACAAAAGGCAAAAATATTACACAGTAAACGGCCAGAGTTTTCTTGCACCAAATAATCCACCCTTAGAGAGCCCAAGAGGCCTCTCTTTATACAAAACCAAGGCACCAAAAGCCTAATTCGAATTGGCATAGAAGGAGCCAAGCCAAAATGTGAGAGCCGATGAGAGGAGAGCACATAACATTGATTGCATAGTTAACTAAGCTTGGAGGGTGAGATTGAGGTGAGGTGGCCTTCACCTAGGCAAGGCATCTCCCTCTCTCACCTTCCAACCAACACCAACCCACTCACAAGCCTCCAACACACCCACACGTGAGAGATAGAAGGAGGGCGCAAATCCCAAGGGAGAGATAGCTCCCAGTGCTCTGAAACTGATCTGGATGTGATTGGAGTTGATTGCAATCATCATTAATGACCTCTGTCGTGTCATTTAGACCTTTATTTTATTCAATTTGGCCTTTTTTGGAGCAAATTGGAATTATCTTCAATTTATTATTTTCTGAATATTTTAATTAATATTTCTCATTTTTTGAATTTTTGAGAAAATATTAATTATGAGGCCAAATAAGTGTCTGAAACTTAGGCTAAGTGGGTTTGGGGTTTAACTGGGATTTTTTGGCTTAGGAATTGAGCCTCCAATCATTTAAATCCACCCCCAAACCACTTAGTTATTACAAATTGAAATTTTCCAATTAAATATTTGGAAAATTTAATAATAAAATAATAAAAAATAAAAAACTTGTCCAATGCGTCCGGTAAAAAAATTTCGGACAGTGTTTTAAATGGACAAGGGACCTAGGAAATAACCATTTGACATACAAATAGTGTCTAGTAGGTTCATATACATCAATTGGACTCTAATAACCCCCCAAGGCTCAGACTTTCAAAATCGGGCATTCCAGCTTTGGAGGAAGCGGAAGAAAAACTCAAAGATTATTACTCGGCTAAAGGCAAAGCATAATCAATGACTGAAAAAAATCCCTGGAATACCTTAGTTGATAGTCAAGTCATGGGGAACCGATCCACTCAAAGCCCTACTAGCACACTTATTACAAACCCCATGGGGCCATGGCCATTTCAACAGAAAAACAAAACCGGCTAGCCAAAACTGGCTAATCATCACAAACTAAACCCCTGATACTCTGGAAGTGAACATTGATCATGTTCAAACACTGGCGGGTCAATGGAGGTTCAACTATTGTACAAAATAGTTGGTAACAACTCTTATGGCCTGAATGGACCAATCAGAGTTATCCAAAGAAACTAGATTTTGAAGTTTGATGAATGTTCAAATAACACAGGATATTTCCAAAAGATCGAATACCTTGAGTAATCGCTCACACAAACAGATCACAGATCAACACACTGGGTTTTTACATGGTAAAGCCCTCGAAGAGAGAAACAATCCACGGCACCAGCCAAATAGCTACTTGAGGCAATATTATTATGCAAAAGAAAAAGAATGTTACAATGAGCTTCTCATAATTGATCATCATGCAAATGACCCTCCATGCTCTTTAAATAGAGATCATGGACCAATCAAGTGTTAAGCCACGGATCAATGGCCGTTAAGATTGAGGTGATAATGAATCTTTGGATCACTCTATGTCTAGAACATATCGTGACTATCGGATTACATATGTACAAATGCATACTAATGCATACTAAAGAAACACACTTTTACTAACAATACATTATAACAAGTTGATCTTAACTAACTCCTAAGTGTCCTAATATCCTAACACCTCCCCTTAAAAGTAACTTGGGATAGGATTGAAGGATTTAGAAAAGTGACATTATAGGAGAAGGAAGGAGGCATTAGAGCCTATCCCTCCTTAATGACAAATTCCTGAACTCCTAACATAGATCAAAGTTTAGAAAACTCGCTTCTGTAAGAGACTTTATAAAAATGTCTGCAACTTGATCATCTGTAGGGCAAAAGAGCACTTTGAGAATGCGATCATGGACAAGCTTTCTGATGAAGTGCATATGTAGCTCAATGTGTTTGTTGCACTGATGTTGAAATGGATCTTTGGCAAGCTTGATGACACTTTGATTGTCACACCAAAGGGTAGTCGGATGCTGCTGCTCAAATCCAAACTCTCAAAGGATCTGTTGAAGAAACAAGGCTTCCTGACTTGCATTAACTACGGAGATACTTGGCTTCTGTTGAAGAAAGAGCAAGAGTTTGTTGTTTTTTACAAGCCCTAGTGACAAGTCAAGAACCAATACTAGAAACATAACCTGCAGTAGACTTCCAATCATCAGGGTCATCGACTATAAATAAACTCTCATTTCTAAAGCTTTAAAAGGATGAACCTTCAACTATCTAAACTTTTCCTGAAAATAAACTCTTAGATGTGGCTTTATTGGAATGTATGTTGTCAATTCTTCCCTTGGCTGAAAAGCAATTCCTCCTAACAGGAAAGCTTACATCTTGTTAATCAGTAATAAAAAAAAGGAAAAACAACATAAAATGAATTCTATAACTCATATTTACCAAATTCAAACTCATTCAAATAAGAATACAATACAATGTGGAAAAAAATCGTATTCGAAACATCCAGTGCGGAAAAAAATCGGGAGTATACATCTCACTAACAAAAACTTGACAAAAATTTGGAATAGTTTGGTTCATTTTGGTTAACCATTTGTTGACCATACCAAATCCAAACTGAACTGGATTTTTGCCCAATTTCCATGCTAGAAGCTCCAATTCAGCCAAACTTGGTAACTATGCTACAACTTCCCTCACATTTGCTTGATACAATGATACTATACTGATTATATCCATGATAACAAGATATCCTCTTCATTATGTACAAAAAGCGAATTTCTGACATTGAGATGCCAAAAACCTCCTCACCTGCCATGGCCTTTCCCAGTCTAATGGCATTGGCCAAGCTCCAAACCATGCACCAATAAGCGCTCCATATGCAGGTAAGCAGAGTGCATAATCAATACCTCCTAAAAGCCTGCAAATATTCATTATATGCTAAATAAATATATCATCCACAATGAACTAACCCACTGATTACAAAAGATTTTTCCTGCATTCAGTTCCTTGTTAAAAAGAATATTATATCTTTCAGAAAGTGAACAAGATTAAAACATGGTATTAAAGGGTATAGATTATAATAATTAAACATGGTAGTCAGATCATAGTATTTCCTTTCACATTATCTCCAATATGTACACTCAGTGTTTAAACCTTTGCACCACTTGAAAGAGTGATAGAAATAAAAAAAGGTGTTTAAATTTGTGCCCAACTTAAGTAGTGAACAAACAACAAGAATAAAGTTACATAGAAATTTAGATACACAAGGAAACAAGATACAAAAGTTTTAGTGCTTACTAGGTCTGCAATGCCCTAAAGGACATTCATCTATACAATTTGCCAAATATTACCGAACTAGTCTATGCAATTGAAAAGTAATTAACAGTAATCCACGTTGTAAATGCAATTCAAGCTTATGTTGCATTCTTTAAAGTCTCCTCAAACAATCTATGTAAATGTAAAGCAAGCTTGGGGATATATATATATATATATATATAAGAAAGAGGGCATTATTACAATCATACTGACTTGATATGTGCAAAAACACGCTGCCAATCTTGCCATGATGCACCAAAAACAGTTGCCGCTGGTACAACCTGCCAGATACCTAGCTTGGTCATTGTTCGATGGGATAACCAATACAAAATCTAATTTTCAGATTTGTTTTTTTTAAATAAATTTAGAAATATTTAATGCAAAACATCTAAAACGTTGCACAAGGGTGGGTTGTAACAATTGAAAAGAAGCTATTCCAATATTAACATATTTAATTTAAGTGTAGGCTAAACCCTCCTAATGCCAAACAAGAAGAGTGTGTTGATATTAAAGATGAGATGAGATATGCAATAAGCTTAACAATGAAAAAACAATAGGAGGAGAGGATGCTTAGTTTTATTTGTTAGATTGCCAAAGGCATGGATCAGATGGATGATGGTGGCATGAGAAATTAAAAGATTCAATTTCCATAATGCTCCTGTCCATGTGGAAAGACGTGATCCATCTACCACTTCCTTGATGTCTCACTTTCAATCCCAGGACTTGTTATTCAACATCTCATATCTTCGTTAGTCTGATGTTCAAACATAGATTTACCCACCTACAGGAGGTGGAGATGTCTACAATAAGAAAGAAGTGGCTTGAAATATCAGTCAAACAATGTAATCATTCTAAAAAATGGGCACATTTCTTGTTTTATATAAGGGAGGATGCTGACTATTAGGATGAGAAAGAATTACTCTATGCCCAACAATTACATGTTTTTAGGCCAAACATCAACAAACCAAATTACAACAGTAAATCTCAAGAAGATTAAACATGCTTTAAGATGAGATAAGAAAATTTTATTAATGTCCACAAATGACCAAAGATATGTCAGGACTAGAAAATACAACCAGTTAACATCAGAATGTGGGACTGGTAAGATCACTCCTGGATGCTAAAAGTAGAAAATATACAACAAATGAAAGTACTAGACAAGAAAAGAAATATGTGGGAAAGGGTGAACCAAAAGGGTCAATCCCAGAATGAGGAAACACAACTCTACATTGGAGTCAAAGATAGAAGTAGAAGTAGAGGAGGCAGTACACACGTCATTTGTCACCATCTCATTGTGAAGGAGATGATGAAATGATTGATAACGTCCTAGGGGGAGTGCACGGGGCTTAGAGGGATTGGCTAGGTGAACCTATGAAGAGATCAAGAGAGGTGGCCTTTACAGGTGACTTGCTGATCCAGTGACACTTATACATTCTAGTGAGAGGGTAGAAGAGTATTCTAGTTTTGAGGAGGCTCGAGAGCATATAGGAGCAACCAGATCTTCAATGAGGGCGAGTATACCTCCTAGGAGATATGCTAGTCGTACTGCATTGGTTTCTTCCATCCGCGAGCCTTCCAATTGTCCAAAGGAGGCAAGGCTTGATTCCTTGATGGAGGATGATGTTGATATCAATTCTAGGTTTGTAGTTGATTGGAGTTTTATAGAGTACATAGACAGGGTTGTTGGATTCTCTTAGACATATGGAGTTTCCCATGATGTTACTCTTGCTTCAAGATTCTCTCAAGATGAGGAAGTTGCCCTAGTTCAAGTTGTTTCAATTGCCGAGGGATTTGAGGTGCTTGAGAGGGGTTCTTATGTTGACAAGTTGTTGATAACCTTCCATAGGTTGTTACCTATACCACGAGCTTGGTATTCAGAATCGAGAAGTTGACTTATCGAGATTTCTATCTTTGTGCCTTTAATAGATGTGATCCACGTCTTGGTCTAGTGTGGAGATGTGATTATCCTTACAACATTTTCAAAACAACTCATGATATGGTGTCCATTGGTTTTGACCCATGATGTTGACTCAAGGGATGATGGAGTTTGGCAAGTTGCTTTTGTTCCAAGTTTATGTTCCGTCATATTAACAAGTGGTCAATAGTCTTTGGAGGATTGAGTTGTTCTGATGACATGGGTGACAGTTCCTTCTCAGGAGACGGTGGTTAATCCGGGACTACAACAGGTATAGATTTTTGCAAGTGGCATCTTTAGTGGAGTTGTAGAGGGAGTCGACAAATGTTAAAGAAAATACTTTCCTTGTAAGGAGGGAAAGTGTTTACATTATGTTTGGGGGTGCTTCATGAGATTTGGGATATGTTACCCCCCATTTTACATGCGTGACAGTTCCTTCTTAGGAGACGGTGGTTGATTCCGGAACTACAACAGGTATAGATTTTTGCAAGTGGCATGTTTAGTGTTGTAGAGGAAGTCGACAAATGTTAATGAAAATACTTTCCTCGTAAGGAGGGAAAGTGTTTACATTATGTTTGGGGGTGGTTCATGAGATTTGGGATATGTTACCCCCCATTTTGCATGGGTGTCAACTTGTGATCTTCATCACAATTTCAGTGGGAGGTGACATGATCATGGAGATTTCATGCCTTGTGTTCTCAATGGTTGATGAGGAATTTCGATGGTATAGAGCCCTTGGCGCTGGTTCATGTTTTGTACCTGGTTTTTATGTTGTTTCTGGGGTGAATTGTGCATAATATAACCTGGTTTTCAAACTCTTGGTTCTTCAACACATTAGCTCCAATGGGGGCATATGATATATGATTGGAAAGCTCTTTTGGAGCCCTTTCCAATGGTGTAGAACACTCGACCTCATTCTTCAAGGCATTATAGCAATGTGAACATCCTTTCTAGGCCTCAGATTATGGTTTTTGAGCAGTTTTCAACAGTTTGGCAGCCTATCTTCAGGAGGGTCATTCTCTTTCACCTTGGCTCTGTTGGAGCTGTATGATATTTGGATGGAAAGCTATTTCCAAGACCTTTCCAATGGTATAGAAAGCTCCCCCTAGTTCCCAATGAAATTGGAGCTATGGAAGCTTCGTTTTGGACGTCCAATTCTGGTTTTTGGGGCCATGTTGCTCCACATTTTTATGCATGATGGTGATCTCGAGGAGTATTTTTTGAGTTGAAAATCATCTTCCTTCAACGCCCTATCTTGGCACACATGTGGAGGCATGGTTATATTATTGTATTGATGAGTTGCCATGGTGGCACAATTGATGAGACACTTTGGTCATTTTTATTACATGTGGGGGTTTATGGCAATGTTATAAAAACCGAACCGGTGGTCGAACCGGCCAACCTCAAGAACCGGAACCGGACGAAAACCGGGAAAAAAACCGGTCCACCAAAAATACATAAAATGTTCAAATTTTGAAAAATTATATAGATATAGATATAGATATATGTTCAACCATGTGAATCAAAACCATTATACACAAATTTGTAAAAAGGGCTCCTGTATGTATTTTGCTAGGTGCCATACTAAGCCTATTTCACTTGAATCATATGTCTAACATGTTGAGGAAACTGTTGTTGTTGAAAGGGTTGTTTCAAGGTTGTTGTAACAGACAGTCACCTTGGAATATGCCCACAAAAGTTTCTTTTAACTACACAATTAGCTCAGAGTTGTTGTTAGGGGCCAGGGCTGCTCAAAGTCTCTTTACTGCTGTAGATAACTACTATTAGGTGTATTTTATTTATGATGATATAACCAGGACTGTTGTAGGTACTTAGCATACCCTTTCAAGGCTGCTACACTTCCCAAGAATGTCAAGAATGATTCTTAACTCAAAATACTCAAGTGAATAGTGTGAGAGAAATAGAGCGGTTGGGGTTGCTTTTATAGCTTTCTTAGGGGCTTAGGGTTATCCAAAACCTTCCCCACTCAACCAACTTATTTATTTAAAAATAAAAAATAAAAAATGGCCTCTTAAATGTCGATGTAGGGTTATGTACTGAACCGGTCATAACCGGAACCGGAACTGGAAAACCGACCAAAACTGGTAAAACTAGTCGGAACCGGTCAGAACCGGCTGGTTCCGTACGAAACCGGCCATTTCCGGTTTGAGACACCGATTTGAACCGGTGACGCCTCTGAATCGGTCGAACCGGCCGATTCGACCGGAACCGGTCCGATTTTTATAACACTGGTTTATGGCACATATGCTCATGTACTTTGCCACTTGGAGGAGATATTGATAACTTCTTGAACCATTTGAGGACGGTTGTCCCATATTGGAGGAGATCTAGGGTACATTCCTTGCTTATTGGATCATTCTCTTTGGAGCACTATCCTTTGGAGCTTCTTTTTAGGACATCTACTTGGCATTCATCCTCATCAAGTGGAGGCACTCTCATTCTTGGGGCCTTATGTATCTTTGGCATTGTACATGGCATTGACCACCACATTTTATGGATCCTGTTAGAGTTTGTTAGGGCTTGTTAGGGCTTTGAAGAGTATTTTTTATTTGTTTACTCCTCTCTAGGATAGATCTAGGGTTTTGGTAGATCTATTATTATTTTCTTGTAAAGGAAGTTGAGCTCCTCTCCCTTTTTTGGAGTTCTCTCTCTCTTGGGCCTAATTGACACATCTTTTTCTTGGAGCAAATTTTGTCTTAAGGGTTCCCTTTGTTGTTGTAAATATAACTTCGGAAGATATTCTTTTGTATATTATTATTATATTATTATTGTACTTTTATTGTACCTCCGTCGGAGATGTTTTCCTCCGTTCGGGGATGTCATTATTGTATTTGGTCATGCAAGAATATCGAGGTAAAACCTCCATTGTAAGTCGTGGCAATAGATCCCCAAAAGATAAATGTAAATTGTATTTTTGAGTCTCCCTAGGACAAGTTGGCCCAATCAGTTACGCAAGTCGGCCTCAATGAGGAATTAGGTCATTCACACTTAAAGTATAAATAGAGAGGATCACTCTCTCATTTGGACAACACACTCAGTCAAGCAAGTTCGCACCAAGTGAGAGAGAAGACAAGTTCATTGGAGGAGAAAGAGAGAGAGCTGCAGAAGACATCTTATATTTTGGGTTTTCCATCTTGTTTGATATTGTACTAGTGACAAATCTATTTGTAAAGAAGATGTGGGGTTTTCTCCTTTATAGTTTCCTCGAGGAAAATTCTTGTGTCTTTTGTGTTTTGTTGTGCTTGTCTATCTTTCAGTTTAAAGATCTAACTAAATTGAATTAAAGTGCAAACTCTAACATGGTATCAGAGCCAATCTGAAAAGAAGGCATTGTGCGGCAGCAGGAAACTAGGGCTTCCTAGTTCAAGGTCTTCTCTCCACATATCATCAAGAAAAGAGGGCTAGGCTAACTCGCCCTAGGAGGGCGCATCTTTTGGAGGAAGCGGAATTCAATTTGAAGAATTTTCATTTTTGACCCAGTGACTGGTGCCAAGAGAAAACTAGGGCATCACATTTTTGGGGTTTCCCTCCACCAATCCAAGCAAAGGAGTACACTGAACAACTCGCCTTGACGAGGCGCATCTTTCTGTCCAAACAGAAGTTCAAACTTCCAAGTTTGGCGAATTAGGGTTTCTCTGACAAACCCTAGGTCAGCCAGCTCCAGAACTTGGTTGGGCATCTCAAATTGGTAAGATCTAATTCCTTGCTATTTCCATTTGAGGTTCTCATTTCAAAATGACAAATCACACCAAGCTTGAGGATAAGCTTGAAAGAGATGACAACTTTCGGGCATGGAAGTATAGAATCTCTCTTGTCCTAGAAGAAAATGACTTGACAAGTATGTCAATGAGGAGGTTCCAGAACCAGAGGGAGAAGAGCCAAAAGCAATCCACAAGAAGAACTCGGTCAAGGCCAAGAGGATTATTGCAGACTCCATCAAAGATCATCTCATCCCTGATGTATCATCCTTAAAGACTCCCAAGGAGATGTTCGATGCTTTGATGAAGATATTCGAAGGGAAGAACATCAATCGGAAGATGACACTAAGGAACCAACTCAAGAATGTGAAGATCCAACACTCAGAAACTATGCAATCTCTTCACAAGGGTATCTCAAATCAAGGAGCAACTTGAAGCAATTGAAGACAAAGTAGAAGAAGGAGAGATTGTAATGACCACCTTGACTGGTCTCCCAAGATCATGGGACTCATTCATTCAAAGAATATGTGCCAGGAAGAAGCTAATCACCTTCAGCAGACTATGGGAAGAATGCACCCAAGAAGAAGCTCGACTAGTAGCAAGAGAAGAGAAGATGGGAGCTAATGATGACCAAGCTCTAACTGCTCACACTAAAAGAAATCACAACAAGAGGGAGGACCATCATCACAAAAGATCCAGAAGGCATCATGGACCTAGAAGGGATCTCTCCAGTATCAGATGTTTCACATGTGATGAGAAGGGACATTACTCAATAAATTGTCCCGGAAAATCAAGGACCCTACAGGAAAACCAACAAGAAAAGCCATCATGCTCGCACCGCTTAAGATGATGAACCAACAAGGAAAAGAACCAGAGAAGAAAGGGATGACTCTTCAAGTGATGAAGAATATGTCTTAATCTCAGCACTCACAGGCATCATCACACATGGGAGCAATGATTGGCTTGTAGATAGTGGAGCATCCGAGCATATGACGGGGTACAAAGAATCTTTCATCAACCTATCAGAACATGAGTTACCTCACAAGGTGAAACTTGGGGATGATTATCAATATCCCACCAAAGGAAGTGGAGAAGCTTCCTACAAGCTAGATTCCGGCAAATTATTAAAGATGAAATATGTTCTCTATGTACCATGATTGAAGACGAATCTTCTCTCCATCTCAACATTAGATGCTAAAGGAATGAGGGTTGCATTTGTTGATGGCCAAGTTTTAATGTGGCCAAAAGGAAAGACAATAAATGATGCAACAGTAATTGGAGAGCAAGAGGGAGGCCTGTACAAGTTGAAAAGTCACCCAGAACAAGCATTGGTCCATGACTCCATGGAACCAAGCAAATTATGGCACACGAGGCTTGCACATGTGCACTATAGAGCACTACCAATTGCAAGCAAAGCAGTTTCAAGTCTGCCAAAAATTCAGACAAAGCATGAACGCATTTGCAAGGATGTGCACAAGGAAAGAACGTGAAGAAGACATTCCCTAGCAGTGAAAGCAAGGAAAAACGAATCTTGGAGATAGTCCATTTAGATGTGTGTGGCCCCATGTTTTCCAGCTCATTAAGCGGGTATGTATACTATGTTTCTTTTATAGATGATTTTTCCCGTAAGACATGGATTTATTTCTTAAAAGGCAAAGATGAAGTATTCAACAAATTCAAGGAATTCAAAGCCTTGGTTGAAAATCATACTGAAAGGAAAATCAAGACTTTAGGATCAGACAATGGCGGAGAATTCACTTCAGAAGAATTCAAGGAGCTTTGTAGAGAATCTGGGATTAAGAGGGAGTTGAGCACTCCTTACAATCCTCAACAAAATGGCGCTGCAGAAAGAAAGAACAGAACAATAATAGAAGCAGCGAAGGCAATACTACATGATCAGGATCTTCCGATGCACTTAAAGGTAGAAGCAGCAAGGACAACTGTGTATGTGCAGAACCGTACACCTCACCATGTATTGAACAACAAGACTCCTGAAGAATCTTTCTCAGGAGAGAAACCAGAAGTCAACCATCTCAGAATATTTGGCTGCCCGATGTACATACACATCCCAAAGGAAAAGAGAACCAAGCTAGATCCTTCAGGAAAGAAGGGGATATTCGTGGGATATAGTGACACATCAAAAGCTTACCGAATATACTTCCCAGGATTCAAGAAGATCGAGATCAGCAGAGACGTAACTTTTGATGAAGATTCAACATACAACAAATCAAGAAAATTACCTATTGAAGAAACTGAAGAACCTGAAGTTCCCAGAACTAGAGACACAGTTATGGAAGAAACAATTCAAGAAGATCATGAAGACCGCGACATGACATAACCACAAGAACCTGTAGATCCACCTCGTGAGAAGAACTCCCACAAGAGAAGACCAGCATGGGCACGTGAAGCAATACAAGATGCAGATAAGTATGGTGCTCCAAATGGGATACATAGAGAAAGCAAGAGACCCAAACCATACTCCAACTATGTGGCCCTACTATGTGACATCACTGATAAAGAACCTTCCAATTACGAGGAAGCATCAAGAAAGAAGGAATGGAAGGATACCATGATCGAGGAGTACCACTCGATTATGAAGAATGATGTTTGGGAGATAGTTCCAAGACCAGTAGGGAAGTCTGTCGTGACTTCGAAATGGATCTACAAGATCAAGCATGCTGCAGATGGTAGCATCGAAAAACACAAGGAAAGATTTGTGGCACGTGGCTTCTCCCAAAAAGAAGGCATAGACTACGAGGAGACATTTGCACCTATAGCAACATACACTTCCATCAGATCTATACTTGCATTGGCCGCAGTAATGAAATGGAAGGTACACCAGATGGACATCAAGACAGCATTCTTGAATGGTGTAGTCGAAGAGGAAGTGTATGTGGAGCAGCCACTGGGATTTGAGACACATGACAGATAGACTCATGTGTGCAAGTTGAAAAAAGCCTTGTATGGTTTGAAGCAGGCACCCAGGACATGGTACGGCAAGATGGTGTCTGGACAGCTTTCTGATGAGCTTAGGCTTTACCAAGAGTAAAGCAGATTCCAACTTTACTTTAAAGTTGAGGGCGGAAGACCAATGACACTATTGCTATATGTAGATGACTTGTTTGTAACAGGGGAGGATGAGCTCATTGTAGATACAAAGAGAAGGCTTGCCGCAGAGTTCGAAATGAAGGACCTGGGAATGATGCACTACTTCTTAGGCATGGAGGTGTGGCAGAGTGCGGTTGGGATTTTCCTTGGTCAAGGAAAGTATGCAATAGAGATTCTGAAGAGGTTCGAAATGATGGACTGCAAGGAAATGGCCACACCAATGGCATCGAACTTGAAGCTACTATGTGACGCTTCTTCAAAGACAGATGATACCACGATGTATAGGCAGATGATTGGTTCGTTAATGTATTTAACGAACACGAGACCATACATATGTTTTGCTGTGAACGCTCTGAGCCAATTCCTAACAGATCCAAGGCATGTTCACGTGACGGCTGCAAAACATATATTGAGGTACCTGAAGGGTACAATTGAGTATGGGCTCAAATATGAGACGAATCAGAAGATTAACCTGCATGGTTATGTTGATTTGGATTGGGCAGGTAGTGCCACAGACAAGAAGAGCACTTCAGGATGTTACTTCAGTTTGGGATCGGGTATGATCTCTTGGTTTAGCAGGAAGCAGTCATGTGTGGCACTAAGTACAGCCAAAGTAGAGTATGTTGCAGCTTGTTCGGCCAGTTGTGAGGCAGTATGGATTCGGAAGCTACTGTCAGATTTGTTTGATCTCGAGCTTGAGGCGATTTGTATCTTCTGTGACAACTAGAGTTGCGTGAAGTTGTCTGAGAACCCGGTGTTCCATGACAAGTCGAAGCATATTGAGATCAAGTACCACTATATCTGGGATATGGTGCAGAGAGGAGCAGTGAAGCTCTAGTATGTAGCGACAGACAAGCAAGCAGCCTATGTGTTGACCAAGTCGTTAGCAAGAGTGAAGTTCGAGTACATCAGAGAGAAGCTTGGTGTTATCCAGATCGAGGTTCCTCGAAAGAGGGAGTGATGTGACCGGAAGACGCAAGTGCACCAAGGTTGTATCTTACATGGTGGAAGACGCAGGTGGTCCGCAAGGACGTAATGCACCCAGGGTGCTCCTGGGCTGTATCCACATGTTTGAAGACGTTG
The DNA here is from genome assembly GCA_027924585.1 of Larix kaempferi. Taxonomy (NCBI): domain Eukaryota; kingdom Viridiplantae; phylum Streptophyta; class Pinopsida; order Pinales; family Pinaceae; genus Larix; species Larix kaempferi. Next base: position 3,170,825 of record BSBM01000258.1, read on the forward strand.
GTAGGTCCATGGGTCATAAAGCATCTGGGACGCGCCTAGACTATGTCTTACATGGTGGAAGACGCAGGTAGTCCGCAAGGACGTAATGCACCTGGGGTGCACCTGGGCTGTATCCACATCTTTGAAGACGCGGGTTGACTAAGAGAGTCGTAATACATCTGGGTTGTATCCACGGGGTGGAAGACGCAGATGTCCCTGGGCTGTACCCACTGGGTGGGAGACACAGGGTAACTGAGAGAGAGACGTAATACATCTGGGTTGTATCCACTGGGTGGAAGACACAGATGTTCCTGGGCTGTATCGACTGGGTTGAAGACGCAAGTTGTCTGATGAACATGATGTATGCACCTGGGCTGCTCTCTGCATGGGATAATGAGATGATCCGGATACGATGAGATGATAGTAGGAGACACAGGTGATCGTTGTGGCAATGTAATATGTGGTCCTGGGTTGTACCTACTTGATGGCTTGCTCGTAGAGATGATGAAGACCTAGATGAGAGCTAGGCCTACATCCAGCATGAAAAAGGGTTGGCTCTGTAGAACTTCTCATGACGGATAGATTCAAGAGATGTCACTAGTCAATGATCAACGAGATGAGGATTGCTGCAGCAGCGATGATGATGACCCAACGATGATGATAATCCAGCGATGATGACGTTGTCCAAAGTTTGTGTCCAGCTATGATGATGATTGTGGCGAGAGAATACCTTCCTAGTTAAAAGGGAGTGTTGTTGTAAATGTAACTTCGGAAGATATTCTTTTGTATATTATTATTATATTATTATTGTACTTTTATTTACCTCCGTCGGAGATGTTTTTCCTCCATTCGAGGATGTCATTATTGTATTTGGTCATGCACGAATATCGAGGTAAAACCTCCATTGTAAATCGGGGCAATAGCTCCCCAAAAGATAAATGTAAATTGTATTTTTCAAAAATACAATTTTTTGAGTCTCCCTACGACAAGTCGGCCCAGTCAGTTAGGAAAGTCGACCTCAATGAGGAATTAGGTCATTCACACTTAAAGTATAATTAGAGAGGATCACTCTCTCATTTGGACAACACACTCACTCAAGCAAGTTCACACCAAGGGAGAGAGAAGACAAGTTCGCTGGAGGAGAAAGAGAAAGAGTTGCAGAATACATCTTATATTTTGGGTTTTCCATCTTGTTTGATATTGTACTAGTGACAAATCTATTTCTGAGGAAGTTGCAAGGTTTTCTCCTATATGGTTTCCCTGAGGAAAACTCTTGTATCTTTTGAGTTTTGTTGTGTTTGTTTATCTTTCAGTTTAAAGATCTAACTAAATTGAATTAAAGTGCAAACTCTAACACCCTTCTCTCTCATGTGTGGCACACTTCTCTTACTTGGAACTTCATGTGTTTTACATTGTTAAATCATTTATATGCTTTGCTTGGGAAATTGAAAGGGTACTAGTACCCTGTTGGAGAAAGATGTTTTAAGTTAATCTCTACTTCATCCTTTCTTGCATTTTATTTAAATGGGATTTATATGTTGTATCTTTTCCTTATTCGAATTGTGCACCCATAAACCTTTATGTATAGGGTGCACCCCATAGAGCTTGAAAGAAAGTGGATACCTCATTTGATCCCTTCCCTTGTAAACCCTAGTTCATCATCAATTCTCACCAAGTAGATTTGGGTTAGCTTAAGCAATGTCTTTCTCTTGGTGAGCTATTTAGCAAGGCCCTCTTAGTTGGTGATCCTTTGACTCCATTTTCCCCTTTATCCTCCCATCACCTATTATATATTCCTATAATACATAGACCCATGTTTTGCTAGAGTTACTCTTCATTTCACCTTGCATTTCATTGCTTATTGCTGTTGGAATTTGTGCAACTTCAGAAGTTATTCTTACTATATTTTATTGTATTGATTTGTACCTCCTACGGGAGTTGATCTTGATGTAATTAATCATGTAAACCCTTGAAAGAATCAATCTAAACCTCAAGGATAATTTACCCAAAGAAATGATTAAAATAAACATTATTTATTTGTCCCTAGGTCAAGTCGGCCCAGTCAAGTTAGACAAGTCGGCCCAATTAGGAAAAGGGCCAGTTTGGCAAGTGTATAAATAAAGGGGATGTGTTCCTCATTTGATACATTCACTCATTCACACAAGTCGCTTCACTTGGAGAGGAGCTCGCATCTGCATAGAAGAGAAGTTGTTTTAGGGGTTTTACTTAGAGAGATTTTCTTCTTTATCTCTCTCATCATTGTACTATGTTCTCGGAATTATTCATCTCTATACGAAGGTTGCTGGGTTTTCTCCCGATTGGGTTTCCCAGGATAAATTCTCGTGTTCTTTGTTTTGTGCTTTGTCTTTCTTCTAGTGATTCTATTGATCTTATGCAATTGAATTATTATGCTATAATTGTATGAAAAACTAACATGTTATCAGAGCAGTACTAGAAGAAGCCATTATCGGAACTAGGGTTTAATCTTTCAAGGCTTTCACTCAACATTCTGGCAGAAAAAGAGCCTTGGAAATTTCGCTCTAGGAAGGGTGCATCTTTTGGTGAAGGCAGAATCCAATTATGAGAATTTTCATTTTTTGACCTAATTCTACAGCTGCAGCAAAAATTAGGGTTTCAAGTTTTGACCTACTCCCTCCACAAAATTGGTTCGACCCTACCTTTCCTCAACTCGCCTTGCTAGGGTGCATCCTCCTATGGAGTCAGTTTCTCAAGAATTCAACATTCATTTTTTGCCTAGCTCCTACTAGGGTTTCTGCTTCAGATCTGCAATCAGGATGATTGGAATGAAGGTTGAAGATCGTTTGGAAGGGGCTTCAAACTTCATCTAGGTTGAAGATCGTTTGGAAGGGGCTTCAAACTTCATCTCTTGGAAGTCTAGGGTTCTTCTCTTACTAGAAGAAAATGATCTCTTACAATTTGTTAATGAGAAGGTCCCAGAACCAGAAGCCGAAGAAGACAAATCTCGTTGGAGGAAGAATGATGCCAAAGCGAAAAGGATTTTGGTGGACTCAGTTAGAGACCACTTGGTTCCTCAAATCTCAGGAAAGAAGACTGTTAGAAAGATGTCCAAAACCATAATGAAGCTATTTGAACATAGTAGTATCAATGTGACACTCCCATTGAGGAACCAGCTATCGAATATGAAGATGTCCAAGTCAGAATCCATTGCCTCATATTTCATGAGGATCACAGAACTAAGGGACAAGCTTAGTATCAATGGAGATCCCATTGATGATAAGGAGCTTGTCATTACTACTCTAAATGGTCTCCCACCATCTTGGGAGTCATTCATTCAAAGTATAAGCAGTCAACCCAAGCTACCCAAATTTGACAAGCTATGGGCAGATTGCACTCAGGAAGAGACAAGAATAGCAGCAAGGCAGAGACTTCATGGCACTCAACCTAAGGAGAATCAAGCATTCATGACCCATGCCAAGAAAGGCAAGGGAAGGAAAAGAAAGTTTCACAGCCACAAGCACCAAGGTAGGAGATCAAGTCCTCCTCCAAATCAAAAGAAGAAGAAGGATTTATCTCAAATACAATGCTACAGGTGCAAGGCATATGGCCATTACGACAGTAATTTTCGAAGTTCAATCAAAAGAAAGCATGAAGCCTCAACGGTTGATGTAGAAGAAGACCACCATCAGAAGAAGCAAAGGAATGAAGATCGTACAGAATTCTTCTTCATATCAGCTTTATCAGGTACTGTTCCCACCACTAGTGATACTTGGCTCATAGATAGTGGTGCTTCTAGACATATGACAGGTTATAAAAAAAATCTTTCAGAATTAGTTGAGAAAGATTCTCATCTCTGTGTTGTACTTGGAGATGATGCTAACTACACTGTGAAGGGATCTGGGGCCACCTCCCTTCAGCTAGAGTCTAGTGATACACTACACTTGAGTGATGTGCTTTATGTACCTGGTATGAAAATAAATCTTGTCTCCATCTCAACCTTGGAGGACAAGGGATATAAAGTTGCATTTTCATATGGGAAAATGCTTGCTTGGCACAAGAACTCAAGTATGAACACAGCAAAGGTAATTGGTATAAGAGAGGGGAGCTTGTACCGGTTGAGCACTCCACCAGCTCAAGCCCTAGTTCACGGCTCTACAAGAATGGGTGAACTATGGCACAGAAGACTAGCTCATCTGAATTATAGAGCTCTCCCAGCATTGAAGAATATAGTGACAGGTTTACCAGTGCTTCAGGTAGACCATGATGGAACATGTAGAGGATGTGCACTTGGCAAGAATGCCAAGAGATCTTTCCCAGATAGTGAGAGCAGATCTAAAGGAATTTTGGATCTAGTGCACTCTAACTTGTGTGGACCCATGACGGTTGCTTCATTGGGCGGATATCATTATTATGTAACATTCATTGATGACTACTCATGGAATACTTGGATATACTTTCTCAAGACCAAGGAATCTGAGGAAGTAATCAGTAAATTCAAAGAATTCAAAGCACAAGTCGAGAATTTGTCAGGAAAGAGGATCAAGATCCTGAGATCAGATAATGGTGGAAAATAAACCTCTACATAATTCAATGATTTCTGCAAGGAAGCAAGAATTAAGAGGGAGCTCACAGTTCCCTACAACCCTCAACAAAATGGGGTTGCGGAAAGAAAGAACAGAACAATTGTGGAGGCAACCAAAGCCATGATACATGACCAGAGTCTACCAATGTTCTTGTGGGCAGAAGCATCCAGAATAGCTGTATATGTACAAAATAGATGCCCACATAAGATAGTAAAGAACATGACTCCAGAAGAAGCTTTCACTGGAGTGAAACCAGAAGTGGGCAACCTCTGGATATTTGGTTGTCCATTCTATATCCATGTGCCCAAGGAGAAGAGGACGAAGTTAGAACCTTCAAGCAAGAAGGGAACTTTCGTGGGATACAGTGAATCTTCAAAGGCGTACAAAATTTACATCCCAGGATCCAAACAGATCGAAGTCAGCAGGGATGTGTCCTTTGAAGAAGAAATGGCTGTCAGGAAAGGTAGAGGATTAGACATGGAGATCGATGATGAGGAGATGCTAGAACCAAAGGATATGAGATCATCTCCCCCTCCTGTTCAGTGGGAGTTAGCAGAAGAGGATGAACCCATCGATCCCATTGATCCAGTTGATGTTCCCAGAGATATTGCAGTAGGCCGGAAGAGGCCTAGATGGGCACTACAGACTTTGCAGGATGTAAAGGGGCATGAAGCTCCACATGGTACTTTTCGCGAAAGTAAAAGACCTCAGAGGTTCTCCAGTTATGTAGCATTGATGAGTAACATCATTGACTCAGAACCTACCACTTATGAAGAAGCATCCATAAACCAAGTTTGGAAGGATGTCATGGTGGAAGAATACCAATCCATCATGAAGAATGATGTGTGGGAGGTTGTGCCAAGACCTGAGGGGAAGTCGGTAGTGACTTCCAAGTGGTTATACAAAATCAAGCATGGAGCAGATGGCAGTGTGGAAAAACACAGGGCTAGATTTGTAGCCAGAGGATTCTCTCAGAAAGAGGGAGTCAATTATGATGAGACATTTGCTCCTGTGGCTCGATATACTTCCATCAGATCGATCATTGCTATTGCTTCAGCTATGGGATGGAAGTTGCATCAGATGGACGTCAAGACAGCCTTTCTCAATGGTGTTATTGAGGAAGAAGTATAAATTGAACAACCGGAAGTGTTTATTGTCCATGGAAAGGAGTCTCACGTATGCAGGCTGAATTTGGCCTTGTATGGACTCAAGCAAGCACCCCGTGCTTGGTATGGACGGATAGACGGATTCCTGGTGAGTTTGGGATTCACCAAGAGTGATGCAAGCCCCAACCTTTACTACAAGGTTGTAGATGATGAGCCAATGGTTTTGGTCCTTTATGTTGATGACTTGTTTCTCACTGGAAATGAGAAACTTATCATATGGTGTAAAAAGAAACTTGCCTCTGAGTTCGAAATGAAGGTTCTTGGATTGATGCATTACTTCTTGGGATTAGAAGTATGGCAGAGGCAGAAGGAGATTTTCCTAGGTCAAGGAAAATACACCAATATGAAGAGATTCGGGATGTTGGACTGCAAGTCCATGGCCACTCCGATGGATGCAAATTTGAAGAAGTTGAGAGATTTTGCTTTAGATTCAAATTTGATTGATCCCACTATGTATTGCTAGTTGATTGGATCCTTGATGTATCTGATGAACACCAGACCATATATATGTTTTGTTGTGAATGCTCTTAGCCAGTTTATGTGTGAGCCGAGGCAAATTCACTAGATTGCTGCAAAACATGTGCTCAAATACTTGCGTGGCACTGTGGGATATGGTCTGAGATATGCGTCAAAGTGAGACTTGAGATTGCAGGGGTATACAGACTCGGATTGGGCCGGATGTGCTACAGATAGGAAGAGTACTTCCGAATGTTGCTTCAGTTTGGCTTCTGCAGTGATTTCTTGGTGCAGCAGGAAGCAGAAGTCAGTAGCACTCAGTACTGCAAAGTCCAAGTATATGGCTGCTAGTACAGCAGCCCGAGAAGCAGTATGGCTTCGGAAACTCCTTGCAGGATTGTTTGGCCAGATTCCAGAGCCGACCGTGATTCACTATGATAACCAGATTTGTGTGCAGATGTCAGTGAATCTTGTATTCCATGACAAGTCGAAGCATATAGAGATTCAGTATCACTTAATTCGTGATATGGTGCAGAAAGGTGTGGTCGAGTTACAGTATGTTACGACAGATGAACAAACTGCAAATGTTCTCACCAAGCCTCTTCCCAGGATAAAGTTCAAATACTTTCATGGAAGACTTGGAGTAGAAGAGAATGTATCCCTCCTTGAGAGGGAAAGATGATATAGAGATGTTTACCCTGCTTCCACCCAGGTACCTCTACTCGTCCAGGTTCTCAACCAGGTATGGGAGTAATCCCATCGACAAATGAGACGGATAGGTAGTAGATGGTCGGGTTCCACCCAGGTACCTCTACTCGTCCAGGTTCTCAGTCAGGTATGGGAGTAATCCCATTGGCAGATGAGACAAACAGGTAGTAGATGGTCGGGTTCCACCCAGGTACCTCTACTCGTCCAGGTTCTCAGTCATGTATGGGAGTAATCCCATCGATGGATGAGACAGACAAGTAGTAGATGGTCGGGTTACACACAGGTGCCTCTGCTCGTCCAGGTTCTCAGCTAGGTATGGGAGTAATCCCATCGGCAGACGAGACGAACAGGTAGTAGATGGTCATGTGATGCTTGCACAGGTACCTCTACTCGTTCAGGTTCTCAGCTAGGTATGGGAGTATCCCATCAACAAATGAGACGAACAGGTAGTAGATGGTCGTGCACCTCTACTAGTCTAGGTTCTCAGCCAGGTATGGGAGGATCCCATCGGCAGATGAGACGGACAGGTAGCAGATGGTAAAGCAAATGGTAAAGCCTATCTCTCGGACATCCAGGTAGGATGGAGAGGCTACTCTTGGACTCACCGAAGGACTGGTGGAGTTGATGCATGATGACACTTCTGGAAGGACTGAGACTGTGTTGACAACCTTTCAGTATGTATAGAAATGATTGATACAGTATAGATGTACAGATGAAACCCAGATGATCGTGATGCTGATGATGACCGAAGAATACCTTCCTTGTTAAGAGGGAGTGCTGGAATTTGTGCAACTTCAAAAGTTATTCTTATTATATTTTATTGTATTGATTTGTACCTCCTACGGGAGTTGATCTTGATGTAATTAATCATGTAAACCCTTGAAAGAATCAATGTAAACCTCGAGGATAATTTACCCAAAGAAAAGATTAAAATAAACATTATTTATTTGTCCCTGGGTCAAGTTGGACCAGTTAGGAAAAAGGCCAGTTTGGCAAGTGTATAAATAAAGGGGATGTTTCACACAAGTTCACTTCACTTGGAGAGGAGCTCGCATCTGCAGAGAAAGAAGTTGTTTTGGGGGTTTTACTTAGAGAGACTTTCTTCTTTATCTCTCTCATCAATGTACTCTATTCTCAGAATTATTCATCTCTATACGAAGGTTGTTGGGTTTTCTCCCGATTGGGTTTCCCAAGATAAATTCTCGTGTTCTTTGTTTCGATGCTTTGTCTTTCTTCTAGTGATCCTATTGATCTTATGCAGTTGAATAATTATGCTATAATTGTGTGAAAAACTAACAAGTTTGCTAGTAATCCTATTTAGGGAAGCCCCCCTTGAGTTGGAGAAGATCCAACCAAAATTGTGAATGGGATTGGTGTGGCACATTGGCCTTTCCTCTTGGTTCCCCTCGGCTAGCTTGCTTCTTCGGGACTTTAATCACACATGCTAATTTGGGAGGTAATAGTGTACATGTGTTAGAAAAAATATAAAAAACAGAAACAAACAACAATAACAATAAAACACAAGATTTACGTCGAAACCTTGTTGTGCCTAAGTAAAACCACGGGGCAATGGCAGCTTCGATCTTTTATTATTACTCGACAAAAAACTTACAATGCTTTCTCTTTTGATACAATGCTCGGGGTAACTTACCTTTTATACAATACATATATAGGTTCCAAAAGGAACCAAAATACAATAGAAGGTTCCAGAAATTTTCGCTTCAGGGGCCCCGCCCCTGCACCCCTGAGCAACAGGGACCTAGCCGACCCCCCCCAATGCATCTGAATCGGTAAAGGGATACTCATGTACCACTCTACAAGAAAATGTCAGAGATCTGGATATTGACTTCACCTCTTAACATTCTGCCTACCTCTATTTTGCACATGTGCGCCATTGCACAATCCTGCCTTCTTCACATTTTCAACAAAAGTAGAGAAGTTTTGCACCATTCAAACTTCTCTGTTTTGATTGGCTTTGTAAGCATATTTGCAGTATTCTCATCAGTATTAATTTTCTCCAATAGGATCCTACCTTCTTCCATCACTTTCCTTATGAAATGGTACCTAATATCTAAGTCACATGGTTCGGGTTCGAGTTCAAGTTTGACCACAATGAAATTCGATTCGTATTTGAATTCTCTTATGAGGTTTGGATAAGGTTCGCCATTAAGTTCATCCATATATATATATATTTTTACAATATAAATTATATTTTATAATATATTAAAACACTTTATATATACATAAAACAATTTAATATATTATATATAAATAATAAAACTAATAAGATGTTATAAAAAATAAAATATATTTATAATAATAGCATTATAATAAAATGAAATTATGAACACGAGGCGTAGAATAGACGGTGAATGGGTGTACTGTTAAGGCACTCCTTGTGTTAGGTCACGACTCACCGGTTCGAAACTCTGTGGATACTAGCTTACAAAACAAAAAGAAATTAATAAATTATAAATTATATTTGATAATACACAAATCCACTAAGGAGTACTTAATAATAAATAGAAGTTTACCTTTAAGTCGAGCACGAATGAACCATGAATAAGAAGTTTACCTTAATTCAAACATGAAAGAACCACGCAAGGACCGATCAATGAACCACACATTGATGCAAATGCCCTTAAAATGTAGCCATCAAGAAAGGAAAACTGATGAGGAAAGGAATACAACACCCAGGGCCTGTTGGGGGACACCGATAGGCCCTGAGTAACATGGTAGAAATATTCACACCACTGGGTGCGTCCTTGGGGGAGAGTCACAAGTCAAGTACTGTCACTTAACACTTGACTCCTCCATCTAGGCCAACTCCTAGCGAAGCCAAGGGGGGTCATCCCTAATAAAAAGAAGCTAAGGCTAATTACGCTAAAGCAGAAATAAAATCTAGGAGTTTTGAAAATATTGAAGCAAGAGTAGCAAATATGAATTAAACCCACAGCACATCAATAATCAAGCAATCACGATTCACGACATATTAAATTCACTTAAGGAAATAATCGTAAAAGTAGACCAATGCCAAGAAAGTAAATGGATGTTGCTGGAAAGGAAATGTTTTGCAATGCTCTTGGTCAGTTTTAAGTTATTATGGATGAGTTGATTAGAGTGGGCTTATTTCTTGGTTTGGCCCACTTGAGAGTTTATCTTCTTAAAATGAGTGCAAAGCAATAGTACCAGGTGTACAACAGGGAGAGACATAATCTGCTTAAGGCATCCCTCTGACTCCGTAGTATGTTGAAAGCAACCTCTCACCTTTTAAAGATAAACTTCGAACGGATTTTCTTATTAAGCTAGCCACTCAAAATCCCCTTTTCTATTTGCAACCAACGATCAGGGCAATCCTGTAATGGTTGCCAGAGCATAGTGGGGGATTTGAGTCTCGATTCGTTACTCTTTAAGAAAATGAAAAAATTTAATCTAATCTAAGAAATGAAATTAAGTTAATCTAGTGAAGTGAGTGCGAAAAGTGACTAATCTAAACTAAGCAATCAAATGTCTTGACTGAGATTGTTGTCCAACGTTGAATTGAAACCAACAAACGTTTAATTTTAAGATTAATTAGTTACTGAAAGTGAAAGAAACGAACAAAAAGCACACCACAAAAAGAGGCATAGATCCCCGCAAGGGGATGGGGACCGAGCACTGGGTAACCCACTTATTTTATTATTATTTTACAATTTTGAAAGGGAATGCTTATGGTCCTTTATAAATGAAGACCATAAGGCTTACAAGTTTCAAGATCTGGATTCGGATCGAGGTAGAGTGTGTTAGTTTTTCTACTTGTTTAGCATTATAACATTAAACAATCTAATCACTGAAAGAAATACAAGCACAGCAAACACAAAGAACAAAATATTTCTCTCGGGGAAACCACAAGGGAGAAATCCCCGACAAAACTTTTTCAATATAGAATTCACAAGTACAAGATAAACCCCAAGACAAAACAGCTTCTCTCCTTCTCCTATGCAAGCTTCTCTCTCTCCTATGTGAACTTGAGTGAGTGAGATGAGTGTTGCAAATGAGCAACTCAATCCCCTATTTATACTTTACAATTAACATGACCTTTTACTAATTAGGTCGGCTCTAACTCACCTAACTGGGCCGACCTGTACTTTTTACAATAAAATATTCTTTCTAGATCTTTCCAAACCGACCTAATCAGTTAGGGTTTGCATTGACTATTTTAATGACTTACATTATCAATTACATCAATGACATCTCCCGAAGAAGGAATAAAATAATACAATAGACAAATACATTTTGAATATCTTCCGCAGTTACATTTCTTCAACACTCTCTCTTAACTAAGAAGGTATTCTGCGGGCAGCATCAACAGTTATCCAACTAACTTGTGAATATCTATATGTCGTAGGAAGTTTTTGAATCATCATATGTCTGGGGTATCACATCATATGCTGGAACATCAGCAGCAGCATCATCATCGTCTGCTGGAACATCACCGTCAGCATCATCATCGTTTGTTGGAACATCACCATCAGCATCATCATCGTCTGCTGGATCATCACCATCGGCATCATCATCGTCTGCTGGAACATCACGATCAGCATCATCATCGTCTGTTGGAACATCATCATCATCAGTGTTTGAACACTAGAACAACATCAATCATCAGTGGGCAAGTACTGGAACAACAATCATCAGTAAGTAAATACTGGAACAACAACAACAACAATCATCAGTAACATGCCATGTGACCTTTCGAAGAGACTTCTTTGAATATTTCGATGACATTGTAGACGGTATAGTCTATTTGCAGATAAATCAAGTCTCAAGCCTTTGGGAATTGGCACCATCAGACTTAAGTGCCTAGATTCCTAGATTTTATTTTACATGATGTTCTCTATCTTCCTGAGTAACGGAGAAACTTGTTGTCTCTTGTGCATATTCGACAACAAGGCCACTCTATTCATATCTTCAATGGCAAAGTTGAAATAAGGAGGGCTTTCGACAACATGGTTGTTATGACAGGTATGGAAGATGAACGATTATTGAAATTGAAACGGACATCTGCTTGTGCACAGAATTTTTCCCACCTATCTCACAACGATGAAGGTACATTATCATCTAGTTTCTCATGGCATGCTAGATTTGGGCACTGTTATCACATATATAGTAGATGGGCTACCATACATTATTTTTCTGATTCCAGTACACTATTCAGCCAGTTCCCTTACATTGAGATGCTGAGATGAGCATCTATATTGGATCACTATCAGATTTTGGACAGCAGTATGTATTCCCCATGCCATGACTGAGTCTCAGGACACTCAGAGAGATGACTGATGTAGCCATTATACCATTTGTACAGAGCAGTCAGTAGTGCCCAGAGTTGCAGCAGCAGTTTCAAAGGACAGATGATGGTACAGGTGATGAGCATTCAGGTATATGACTCAGCAGGTATATCATAGTGTTGTGGTTATATTGCTTTTATATTTATTCTTATAGCATGTCTTAGCACCTAGTGTCATGACCCAGCGATCATATAGATATGTGGACCTGGTTGATCATATTATATATATTATATTGTCCCTACTCAGACTTAGAAGTTCACTATTCATACTCATTGGTTTTACCCTCCTTAGGGAGAATAGAGGTGATCATTCCACCATACCTTGGCTTGCTAGTGTTGGCACCATTATTCATTGTCTTCATCCATCCATTACCTACCTTTTAGTTTATCACCCTGACTTACTACTTGACTAGTGGCATGGAGGACTTTTCCCCACTGTAGCCTCTGTATTGGATGAGCTTCCTATTTATTGTGTCTCGGCTCTGAGTTGGTGATTAACTTACCTATGGTGAGATGGAATTCCTTGTGAATTCCCCCTAGTCACTAAAGTTGTGTTGGCTACACCTGAAACTTTTAGTGTTGCCATGAATACAAAGTCTGGAAAAAATGAAATGCTATATCTTGTATGAAAAGCCCATTCATGCAATGTGTTTCTAAACACACATGAATGAAAGGCATGCCAAATGAAAATGGCCATGAAAATAAAATGTTATATCTTTTGGAAATGTAAATACCTAGGTAAACAAGCTGTCTGTGACCACCTAGAAGTGCTCAGGTAAACAAGTGCCTTAAAAACACACCTGCAGTAGAAAGCCTAAATGAATGTAAATCTATGCAATGTGTTTATAAACACACATAGATCAAGGCTATGGAAACTTCAGGCCCAAAAAGCAATGGAACTTAAATGCTATATCTAAATTATTGCTGGCCTCATTTGTATTATGGATTGTGCGCATCTGTTAAAGGTGAATAAACCTTCTTTGAACAACTCATCCATTTGTGAGACACCGCCATTCCCTATGTTATTGCTCATTCAGTATATACTATGGTGTGTATTCCCTTTCCCTTTGCCAAAGTGTCACAAAGTTAAGTCAGTCAAGTCATCCCTTAGCCTAGCCAGTTATTTTAGCCTTCACCCTTCACTAGCAAATTGATCATAGCTATGAAGTGAGTATGATCTTGAAAGTCTAGTCTGAGTAATAATAATAATTAATGACATTATATATTTGGATTTAGATCGCCAGTAATGATTACTTTGTGTTATAATTGTTATTTGAATAAGTTGTAGAGCATGCATTAACCTTTGACACTTTGCAGCAGCTTTTGATGATGATCTGAGTTATATTTGGTCATGTTGACTTGGTCAAACCTAGTTTGACCAAGGTCAACTGTAGGACATGAGATGGTTGGACCTTGTGATGATATGGATTGATGATATATGGTCTATGTACATGTACATGATGATTCTATGCAGCAGCTACAGGGTTATGATGATGATTTATGGTTTACAGCAGTATTTGATCATTTACAGATTATTTTTATTTGACATGTTCCGGTATATTGGATATATATTTTGATCATGCAGAGATTCATATGGTGTATGAGTACACATCTTGGATAGATTTGGACCTTCTGAGTCCAATGAGACAGTTTGTTTTTAGTTCCGGGCACTTACAGTGATGATTGAGCCTCAGTAGGCTATCCCAGTGCAGTTTTGGTCTGTCGGAGACCCTGTCAGAGAAGATGTGATTTTTATCTGGTTGACCTAGGGCGTTGTGCTTGGAGGGGGTGGTCCAGCCACTTGTTTTTACCATATTACCCCCCTCCCGGACACACCGGTGCCCTCACCTTGACAACGCAGGCACTCCAAGAGGCAGTTTGGGGCAGTTTCACGCTTCCCGAGGCATTTCAGGATTGGTAGAAATGGCTATTGAGCAATTCGATTTGGGCTACCGAGGCAATGTCTTGGCATGGGATGATCAGTGATGATGGGTTGATGTCTTCCACACCTCCTCCAGCAGTTTCAGCTTCATCGGGGCCTGCATCCATCACTTACGGCATTTTCTGATGATTTCTGAGGTCTTTTGAGGCCTACGATTTGTCCATAGAGGCACGAATTGGTATATTGATGACTATTTTATTATTATTGTGCTATGGGGATTGACCAAGGGTGGCTAAAATTACCCCTTGGACCCACCATAAGCTTCTTATTATTTTTTGTCATCATGATATGGTGGGATTCCCCTCTTCTAGGGCGATTTTGTCCACTTCTGTTATATTTTATTAGTGATCCATGTATTTTATTTTTGAGCTCATCTCAACCATTGATTAGACATTTGTATCATTTAATCTTAGCCACTCATTCAAAAAGTGGTTAGGATTTTGATGCCTCTCCTTCCTATTTAAAGGAGAGAGCCTCTCATTGTAAAGGGGACTTATGGCTCTGGATTATTGGAATAGAAAATTATTATTGCATCTCTCTACAATGTTGTGGTGAATGCTTTTGGTGTTTGTTCATTGGTTCTTCCTTTGCACTGAGTTATTGGAGATCTTGTTTTGCCATATCTTTTGTACCACGTTTTTGCATCTACAGGTGGAGGCCGATTTGCTTTGAGGAGGAAGTATTGGTAGGGGAAGACTCTCCCTACTTCTTCTTTGGATCTCTTCGTTGGTAACAGGGAGTATTACTGTCCCAAGACCTTCTATTCTATGTTATCATTGCATTTTACTTGTATTTCCTCCATACTTGACCTCTCTGATTGAAATCGATTTTCCTTGGATTGACAGGTAGAGGAGGGCACACTTGTGGGCTAGGGCATTGTTGCCAACTAAGTTGCACTTGGTTGGATTATCAAGCGAGCGGGCAGAATGGAACATGATACATGTTCAATTTTTGGTGATTTGATGACCAGCTGGCCTTTTAAAGGCCCCCGTTTTTTTTGAATTTTTCCACATGTCCATGGCCCTGCGGGGTTTGTAATAAAACGTGCTAGCATGGTGTTTTGTAAAAGACTCGGTTCCTTAGGACTTTTTGGCCAAGTCAGGTATTCCAAGGAGTTTTTTCACCTATCTATTATGTCTTGCATTAGTGCATAACATAATTAATTGGTTTTTCTCCTGCTCCTCCAAAGCTGGAATGCCTGGGGAGGCTGACGGGCCTTAGGGAGTTATTAGAGTCTATGGGTCAATGTATATGAACATGCTAGGCGTTAATTTTGAGTCATATGGACATGTGCTAAGTCCCCCTAGGTTGTTTTTTAATTTTCGGCAAGTTTTAATTTTTCCGTAATTTGGACCTTTTTTTAATGGTTCAATTAAAAAAATTTGTAATTGGCCTATAAGGGGCGTCTGGAGGTATTTTTTGCCTTAGGGGTGCTCGTTTTCTAACTCAGAGCACCCCCTAAACCCCTAAACCCACTTTTCCTAAGGTTTGGGTGCTTCAATATTTTCCTATGGCCAAAAAGCCCAAAAAAGTCAAAAAGTCATGAAAAAATTGAAAAAAGTGAAAAATGACTTAAAAAAAAATTATTAATTTTTTGGAGTTATGACAACTCTGAATTGGATCAGCATGTATTATGGAGCATATTGGGCTGATTTGTCATGTTTTGGCAGCCCCATTTTGGGGAGAGAACTCATGCTAAATAGGAGGGGCGCATTTATCCAAGGGAGGGGCGCACTTGCTATAGTGGGCAGCCACGTTTCTAGGTAGTGAGCAGCACTATTGGGGCTGACTTATGGGCACGTTTTATGCTGGAGTATGCAGCCCAATGCAAGGGATGGCAGCCCCTATCTCTCCCTCAATCGTGCCACTACTCCCCCTTTGTCTCCTTCACCAAGTGCGCCCTCCCTCCTTGTCATTTCTCTATAAAATGAAGTGCTCTCTCCATTGTTCACTAGTGAGAATTGGAGCACAAAAATTATCGTTGTATTACTCATATCATTTTGAATTTGAATAAAGAAGACTTTGGAGGTCAAGTTTGTGGTGTTGTGTGTGAGTGGATGAACCATCTTTGGCTTGTCTAATGGAGGTAACCTGTGCATAAGCTTTGATATTTTATTGCGTCTATTGTACTCATTGGATAGATTGGTAACAATTTATGAGATAAGTTAATTCAATTTGTTTATTGTCTTAGCTTATTGATATATGTTTATTAGGAGATCATGTTTGTATGTTTTCATTTGTTTATGAGTATGCAGCACTGATTTCTTTTAAATATATGTCTACACTTGATCCTTGTTTGCAAAGTGTGTGATGTGCAGGTTATCTCAGCTGGAAGTAGGTGGATCTTGTTTGTTTCCTCCCTTCTAACATTGTTTGCAGATGCAGTCCCTTGGAATATCACAAACACAACCTTCAAAGCTTCGGATTTCAACCAAGATTTGCTTCATTTCTCTCTCAACTTAATTCAAAATCAAAATTTTCTGGTTACTGGTTACTTGTATTTGAAAATTTTTTGATTCATACGCTCATATTGTATTTCAATTAGATCAGAAATATTTTCATAAAGGATTAGTTTAGACAGTCATAAAGCTTATATATTTAACTGTTTGACTTTCCTTCATTTAGCATCTACTTTTCAAAGGACTTGCAAGTAAAATCGTCATATCTTTTTTAAGTCTTGTTGGGTAGTTGTAGTGCTGATATAAAAGATATATTTGGCTGTCCTAGAGCTTGAAATTTGCAGCCATTAAAGGGCTAGCAAAGATCCCAAGTAGACAAGCTCCATAGCTTGTTTTACTTGGTTATTTTTAGTCATTTTTACTTAGTTTTTAACTTAGAAAATTTTGGGTTTTTTAGGAGGTGTTCCAAAGACACTCTTAAAGTGTTTTTGGGCATCTTGTACTAATTATTGTTTGCTGGTTTGCAGCAAAAGATGAGCAGGTAGGAGGAAGTGCTGGCAAATTTTCGAGCATCCAGGCGATCCGGAAGACAAATTTCCATATTTTTCAAAACCGGTCATATTTTTCCTATAATTTGTAAGCCACCAAGTCACATTAAGTAGACTTGGGGCACTTCTCTATATCATTGTAAACATTTTTAAACGAGAGCAAGTGGGCTAGCCAGCGCTCATACCCCATCCCCCCAGGGGTGGCCTGTGTCGTCTCATTTTCATGGCGTGAATGTTAGAGTAGTTTATTTCTTTGTTTTCCGGCATTAAATAAAATAAATTAGGATTAAAATAAACCTTGTTGGTCCATTCCACTGGCGGGGGCACAAGTTCACTCACAACCTAGCTTTTCACATTTTTTTTTTTTTTTTACAAACTCATAACGCCCCCCTTGCTTTCCCGAAGTAGGGTTTTGTATGAGGGCTTGCCCGAAGTACATGCCTGAAAAGAGACTCTTGGGGTCATAAAAAGATAAAATTTGGGTTCTTAAAATTTTATAAAAATATACCAAGGTCTTCTCCCGTATGCTCTGTGGCCAACTTGCAGCTTAGTCTGATCCAGTTGGTACACACCAGAAAGGAGTGGATGACTAGTAATAGGACTTAACACCACCCCAATAAAAAACCCTTTTTGTGAAAATCCGGCACAACACGCAATTTGTTGTCGTGGGCAAATTTCCCAGAAGGCTTGGGATAAAACTGGATAGCGACCTCTTGGAAACCGTTAGGCTTGCCCTCGTTGGTATAGCATCTGAACACCTCCTCGAGACTCCGATCCAGCCTAAAGCCTGAGAGGGAAGCCACGCTTCAAATTTCCGAACATGTTCCCCCGTACCTTGCGTATATCGGGAACCCACCTGCCTTAATAAAAAAGATCACCATCACATTAAATTTTAAAATAAACCAAGAACACTCCACAACATTTACTTTTTTTTTGTTTATGCATTTGTTATTTGACTCCATAGCAAGGCACTGCTCCTGATGCAAATTTCATTTTATTGTTGACTAGTATGCAGTTGAATGATGATTATTCTAAATGGGAGTAAATGATAAATGATGTTTTTATTTGACAAATATATGTAGTGTTTATTCTTGGTTACAAAAATTATTTTCCTAACTCCTAAGTTAGAGGCCTTAGTTTCTTTTATTTTTTAGGGTCCACCCCCCTTGGCTTCGCTAGGAAAGCCTAGACGGAGGAGTCGAGTCCCAAGTGACAGCACTTGACTCTGACTTGCCCCCAAGGCCACACCAGCAGCTTGAAGACTTTTGCTGCATTTTCCCAGGTGTGGAACCAGGCGGCAACAGGCATCAATTTGGCAAGCAAAATCAACAATCTCTCATTTGATCTCTGCGGGAATCTTCCTCAACATCAAAGAATCTCTCTTCATCACTCAGGTATGATCTCAAGGTAAGTTCTATTCTCCATGATTTATCCACTTGTCTAAAATATTTAAAACCCTAATCAATCAAAACCCCATTTTTACATTTTTTCAGATCTACTAAGATCTAGTGGCTTCTTGGGCAAGAAATTTAAAACCCGCCTCTATAGTATCCACGGCATCCCGGATCTATAGTTTGGTGAGGATTGGCCTCCATTTGACCCTCTTCCCAAGGCGGGCACACTTCTTAGTTTGGGTGGGTTGACCTAGATCTAGTACGTGGGTAGTTGAGATTCCACTTGATTCGTGATCTACACATCCAATAACCTACCCCCAGATTGTCGCTTTTCTGATTTCTACCTTGTGGGTCCTATTCCACATTTTAAGGGATTTAATCCCATTTTTGGACCACTTGGTATCTTTAAACTCAGATCTAGTAAGATCTAGCCATCGGATTGCCTTGAAATTGTAGATCCATATCCTCACCTGATCAACCTACTTGGATCTAAATTTTGGATGCCATTGGACTTGTCTTGATTCATTTATCCCACTTTTTAGCCTCCTTGGGTAAAGTCGCACCACCTTGGAGAAGTGAGTTGGCCCACTTCTAGGACATGGGTACTTTAGATTTCAGTGGATTTGGAACGGGCATAACACAAAACCTAGGTCTAGTGTGTCACTTCATCAAATCTTGCCTCGGGGATAGCATTCCTTGTTTTAAGGGATTGTGGTCCACTTAGGTCAAACCTAGATCTAGACCTATTCATCCATCAAGACTTTAATTGCCCACTTGTCTCATGCAATATGAGTCTTCAACCACAAGTTAACTTTACTTTGACTCCATTATCCCAATTCCCAAGGCACTGGTTTCTCTCCAAGTCAATTCGACTTTCCTAGATTGTTGGTTTAACTTGTGATTTGACCCTTGTGTGGTGAACTAAACCCTTTGATGTCATCATGTATCATGATCAAGCTTGACACTTGTACTAGTTAGCCCCAATTCAACCCATAAACTACCCTGCATTGGACACGGTTCCCAAGGCAATGGATTTTCTCCCATTTACTAGTACTTTAATCCTAGATCCTATTTCAAATATCACAAGTCACTCTCACATCAACAATGAACCAAAGCCATACTCATTGAACCTCTCACTTATCTTGTGACTTCATCCTAAGGTCTAGGATAAACCATACACCTTACTTCACTTAGAATTAACTTGATTCGGTGTCTTGGTTTTGATCTCTCCTTTAGGGAGTAGATCGGGTCTCCCCCTTTGTTGTCTGGGCTAGATAACATAAAGTGAAGGTTGCCTCGACTGGCGTGACAACCATCTATTGGAGGTCGAGGTGATCGTGGTTGCACCTTTTGAGTTGCCCTTCCCTATTGCCATCCATGAGTGGATACATCCATAGGGGTAACTATAGTTTAGGTGATAAGAGGCACATTAACTATGATAGCCTTCATTTGTTGAAAAAGAAGGGTGTTTCCGGTTTGCCTACTATTCCAAGGCAATTGAAGCAATGTGATGCATGTATTCTTGGAATACATAGCAAACAACCTTTCTATGATTCCACTTCAAGAGCATCGAAAACACTTGGGTTGATACATTCTAATTTGTGTAGCCCAATGCATGTTCCATCTGCTAAAGCCTAATGGCAATAAATATATCATGTCTTTTATTGATGATTACACCAAGATGTGTTGGGTATACTTGTTAAAAGATAAATCTCAAGCTTTTGAAACATTTAAAAATTTTCATGTATGGATCCAAAATGAAGCTCAATCACATATACGCACTTTATGGATTGATAATAGAGACAAATATACATCTAATGAAATTGAATACTATATTTGCCAACATAGAATTATGCATCAAACCACAATTCCATACAATCCTCAACATTGATGTAGCCAAAAGGATGAAAATGACACTCTTAAATATGGTTTCTTCTATGATGTTTTTCAAAAATGTGAAATTGATGTTTTGGGGTGATGCAATTCTCCGTGCATTATATTTGTGAAATAGAAGTCCACCACATGCTCTTGATAATAAGACTCCTTATGAAATGTGATATGGTTGTATTCCTTCGGTAAAACATCTCAGGATTTTTGGTTCCACCTATTATGCCTTCATTCCAAAGGAACAACGAAACAAATTGGATGCAAGAAGTCGGAAGTGTATCTTCTTGGGGTACTCAAATTCCTCCAAGGCATATCGTCTTTATGATGAGGTAAATAAAAAGTTTATTCTTTCTATAGATGTGATTTTTCTTGAACTCTCTAAAAATGACAAGATTGTTGAGCGACAACTTGATCATCTTGACAAATTTGCCCGTATAAAAACATATCATGCATTTGATAATGAGATTCCAAATCTTGAAGGGGGGATTCCTCTCTTGGATCAACGTTTGGAATCTTCTTTTGAAATCCCTGCTTCATCCTCATCTTCTTCAGAAGAGGAAGTTCGATTGGATGATGTGGTTGAAGGGATTGGATGGCTAAGTCTTGGAGAGATTGCACCATCACAATAAATTGAGCAACCTTGACCATCACATAAGATTCCAAAATGGACCATGAAGACACTTGAAAGTGTTCATCCTAACGAGATTGGAAAGACGGGAACTAGGAGCTCAACAAGACAAGAAGATGGAGGTAATGTAGATAATTCAAATACAAATAATGCAAATGATATGAAAGCTTCAATTGATTATGAATTGAATTTATCTACTGACTATGAACCAACTTCCTTTGAAGAAGCAATTTCTCATGATAATTGGAAAGAAGCTATGCAGAAAGAATTTGATGCTCTTATCAAAAATGGGACATGGAAGTTGGTGAATCCTCCATTTGGAACCAAACGAATTGGCTGCAAGTGGGTCTACAAGAACAAGCAGAAATAAGATGGTTCACTTGACAAGCATAAATTAAAGATCTCCACTTTTACTTGGGCATTGAAGTAACTCAAGATCCAAACTACATATTCATCTCCCAAAAGAAGTACATTGGTGAATTGTTGAATAAATTCAACATGTCTGAATGTAATCTTCTCTCTACTCCAATGGAACATAACTTGAAGCTTACATCAAAAGAAGGAAATGAATTTGAGGATGCAACCAAATATAGACAGCTTGTGGGAAGTCTTATCTACCTTACCACTACCAGACCAGATATTTCATTTGTTGTTAGGATCCTTTCCGGGTTCATGCAAAAACCTTGTGAAAGACATTGGTCTGTTGCAAAAAGAGTTATAAAGTACTTGAAGCGAACACAAGATTATGGACTCAAATATTCTAAGGTGGATGAATTTAATTTAATTGGATATTCTGATTCAGACTTTGATGGAGATAAATAAAATGGAGTATCAACTTTAGGCTATCTTATGAATCTTGGATCAATATCTATCTCTTGGAGATCATGCAAACAATCAGTTCCAGCAGATTCCACAACAGAGGCAAAATATGTGGCAACTGCAGAAGCAACAAAGCAGATTGTCTGGCTAAGGAAAATACTTGAAGATTTGCAGGATAAACAAGTGAACTATACTCCTCTTTTGGTTGACAATACTTATGCAATCAAGTTGGCCAAGAATCCCATATTCCATGATCGAACCAAGCACATAAACACAAAGTATCATCTGATTCGACATCATGTAGAAGCCAAGACTATTTATTTAAGAGTGTCTCGTTCATCCTTTCAGCTACACCATTATGTTGAGGATTGTATGGAACTGTGGTTTGAAGCTTAATTGCATGATGGTGAAGATAGTATTCAAATTCATTAGATGTATATCTACCTCCATTATCAATATGTAAAGTGCTTATACGTGATTGAGCTTCATTTTGGATCCATACATGAAAATTTTTAAATATTTCAAAAGCTTGAGATTTATCTTTCAACAAGTATACCCAACACATCCTAGTGTAATCATCAACAAAAGACATGATATATTTATTTCCATTAGCAAATGGAACAAGCATTAGGCCACACAAATTAGAATGTATCAACCCAGGTTTTCTAGATGGTTTGGAAGTGGAATCTTAGAAAGGTTGTTTGCTATGTTTTCCAAGAATACATGCATCACATTGCTTGCCTTGGAGTAGTAGGAAAACCAAAAACACCCTTCTTTCTCAACAAATGAAGGCTATCATAGTTAATGTGCCCAAATCTAGCATGCCATAAGAAACTAGATGATAACGTACCTTCATCGTTGTGAGATAAGTAGGCAAAATTCTATGCACAAGCAGATGTCTGTTAAGATTCAATATGCTAAGACAGAAAATATCAGCATTACATTCCATTTCACAACAATAGCATATATAGGATCATTGAAAGAACAACAAGCACAAAATAAACACAAGAGACACAGATTTATCTTGGGAAACCCTCATGGGGTAGAAAACCCAGCAAAGCTTCCTCAATATAGATGACCAGCAAATACAAAGATGTAATCCTCAACCATGAGCTCCTTCTCCTCCATAGCAGATCTCTCTCTCACTTATTCGCTAATCACAAGTGAGTGAATGTGTGTCAAATGAGGAACACACCTCCTCTATTTATACACTACTCCGACTTGTCTTTTACATTAACTAGATCGGCCCCAACTTAACCACTTATCATAATGTGACAGGGCCGACCCCACTAGGGTGGTCTAATAACCCTTTAACCCACATGACTCATACAAGGCCGACCCTCACTAGGGAAGTCTAATAACCCAAGTTACCACATTCTCCACGGAGGAATAAAACATCTCCGGATATACAATAAGGTCTTCACAAAGGAATGAAACATCTCCGGAATAATAAAGTACAAATATAATATTCTTAGAAGTTACAATATCTCAACACTCCCCCTTAACGAGAAGGATATTATAATAACATCTGCAGGAGCAAGGAGTCATCAACATCATACATGATACATCTATAAATCATTGGAAGCTTTCTTTATACATCATGAGTAACTCAAGCAGTTACTGGAACATCAACATCTTCAGTATTAAATCTTCATCTTCTGCAACACTTGAACAGCTACAGCAACATCAACATCTGGATCCTCACGATCAAAAGAATCGTCATCTAGATCATCACGATCAACAACATCGTCATCTAGATCATCAACATCATCATCTCACGATCATCAGCATCGTCATCTCACGATCATCATCATCGTCATCACACGATCAGCATCATCGTCATCACACGATCAGCATCATCGTCATCACAATAGCATCAACTGGATCCTCTCGATCAACAGCACAATAGCAGCATACCCTGCAACACACATGATCTATTTAAGACACCATATCATGTCTAGGGACGATGCAGTCCACTCGTCAACTTAGACAAAGTCTAAGGACCACCTCTCGGAGACATCTATCTGTGGATCCATTTAGGACTGAAGTCCAGGGATGATACAATCCTCTCGTCAACTTAGACAAAGTCTAAAGACGACCTCTCGGAGACATCTGTCTGTGGATCCATTTAGGACTGAAGTCTAGGGATAATACAATCCTCTCGTCAACTTAGACCAAGTCTAAGGACCACCTCTCGGAGACATTTGTCTGTAGATCCATTTAGGACTGAAGTCCAGGGATGATACAATCCTCTCGTGAACTTAGACCAAGTCTAAGGACCACCTCTCGGAGACATCTGTCTGCGGATCCATTTAGGACTGAAGTCCTGGGATGATACAATCCTCTTGTCAACTTAGACCAAGTCTAAGGACCACCTCTCGGAGACATCTGTCTACGGATCCATTTAGGACTAAAGTCCTGGGATGATACAATCCTCTCGTCAACTTAGACCAAGTCTAAGGACCACCTCTCGAAGACATCTGTCTGCGGATCCATTTAGGACTGAAGTCCAGGGATGATACAATCATCTCGTCAACTTAGACCAAGTCTAAGGACCACCTCTCAGAGACATCTGTCAACGGATCCATTTAGGACTGAAGTCCAGGGATGACATAATCCTCTCGTCAACTTAGACCAAGTCTAAGGACCACCTCTCGAAGACATCTATCTGCGGATCCATTTAGGACTGAAGTCCAGGGATGATACAATCCTCTCGTCATCCACTAGGGACCACTTATCAACCTTATCGTTGATATCATCGACCTCATCGTCGAGACAGGTAACCTCATCATCGACCTCACCGTCGGAATCGGTAACCTCATCATCAATACATGTATCCTCATCATCGATACAAGTATCCACATCATCGATACAGGTATCCTCATCATCGA
This sequence comes from Larix kaempferi, assembly GCA_027924585.1. Classification (NCBI taxonomy): domain Eukaryota; kingdom Viridiplantae; phylum Streptophyta; class Pinopsida; order Pinales; family Pinaceae; genus Larix; species Larix kaempferi. The sequence goes on from BSBM01000258.1 coordinate 3,195,530, forward strand.
TAAAGTATCCTCATCAATACAGGTATCCTTATCATCGACCTTACCGTCGATATAGGCAATCTCGTCATCGATACAGGTATCCATATCGATACTAGTATCAAGTATCATCATCGACCATATCACTCCCCCTTTCGAGGAGGGTCCTTCTGAAATACACCAAGCTTGTCTCGGAAATACTCAAACTTTACACGAGACAGAGGTTTGGTCAATACATCAGCAACTTGTTCATCAGTGCTCACATGCTCGAGCTTGATAGCTCCTTTCTGCACCATATCTCGTATATAGAAATATCGAATCTCTATGTGCTTTGACTTATGATGGAACACTGGATTCTCTGTCATCTTGATACAACTCTGGTTGTCACACTGGATCACAGTGGGTTCCATCTCTAAGTCAAACAATCCTAATAACAACTTCCGAATCCATACCGCTTCACAACTAGCAGAGCAAGCAGATATATATTCCGCTTCAGCTGTATTGAGAACCACACTAGACTGCTTCCTGCTAAACCACGAGATCATGGCAAATCCCACACAATAACATCCACCCGATGTGCTATTCCTGTCTAATACACTTCCTGCCCAATCAGCATCTGTGTAGCCATATAATCTGAAGTCATGATCTCCAAGATAATGTAGACAAAAGTCTACGGTACCCTTTAGGTACCTCATCACATGCTTTGCAGCCATCAGGTGAACACATCTAGTTTCCACTAGATACTGACTCAAGGTGTTCACAGCAAAACATATATCTGGCCTGCTGTTCGTCAGATACATCAATGACCCAATAATCTGTCTTGTTATCACATATATAGTAGCCGGGCTACCATACATTATTTTTCTGATGCCAGTACACTATTCAGCCAGTTCCCTTACATTTGAGATACTGAGATGAGCATCTATATTGGATCACTATTAGATTTTGGACAGCAGTTGTATTCCCCATGCCATGACTGAGTCTCAGGACACTCAGAGAGATGACCGATGTAGCCATTATACCATTTGTACAAAGCAGTTAGTAGTGCCCAGAGTTACAGCAGCAGTTTTAGAGGACAGATGATAGTGCAGGTTGATGAGCATTCAGGTATATGACTCAGGAGGTATATCATTGTGTTATGGTTATATTGCTTTTATACTTATTCTTATAGCATGTCTTAGCACTTAGTGTCATGATCTAGCGATCATATAGATATGTGGACCTGGTTGATCTTATTATATATACTATATTGTCCCTACTCAGACTTAGAAGTTCACTATTCATACTCATTGGTCTTGCCCTCCTTAGGGAGAATAGAGGTGATCATTCCACCATACCTTGGCTTGCTAATGTTGGCTCCATTATTCATTGTCTTCATCCATCCATTGCCTACCTTTTAGTTTATCACCCTGACTTACTACTTGACTAGTGGCATGGAGGACTTTTTCCCACTGTAGCCTCTGTATTGGATGAGCTTCCCTGTTTACTGTGTCTCGGCTCTGAGTTGGTGACAAAACTTACCTTTGGTGAGTTGGATTGTAGGCCTAAATCATTCTGGTCGGTTGTCCCGATGTTTGGCATTGGCTCGAACTCCCCCTAGTCACTTGAGATGTTGTTGGCTAAAACTGAAAGCTCATGTACTATTTATGGAAACTGATAAATTCGCCCATGGAAACTAAAAAGGGCAAGAGCGATGAACTGCTGAAAAATACTCCTCGAAGAGTATAAGAAAGGTCCAAAAAGCAATGATTCTTAAAAGCTATATCTAAACAATTGCTGACCTTATACATGTATAAAAAACATGCCCTGGATGCAAGCTGCAACTAGTTGTGCTTATCAGCACACCTGAGATCCGAAGGGTTATGTAGGCCAAAAAGGCCATGAAATGAAATTGAATGATCCTAATGAACCTGGATCAACTTGATGTAGACATGATACCTAAGTTGAATAAGCACTCTCTAAACAACTTATCCATTTGTGAAACATCGCCATTCCTGTGTTGTTGCTCATTCAGTATATACTATGGTGTGTGTTCCCTTTCCCATTGCCAAAGTGTCACAAAGTTAAGTCGGTCAAGTCATCCCTTAGCCTAGCTAGTTATTTTAGCCTTCACCCTTCACTAGCAAATTAATCACAGCTATGAAGTGAGTATGGTCTTGAAAGTCTAGTCTGAGTAATAATAATAATTAATGACATTATATATTTGATTTAGATCGCCAGTAATGATTACTTTGTGTTATAATTGTTATTTGAATAAGTTGTAGAGCATGCATTAACCTTTGACACTTTGTAGCAGCTTCTGATGATGGTCTGAGTTATATTTGGTCATGTTGACTTGGTCAAACCTAGTTTGACCAAGGTCAACCATAGGACATGAGATGGTTGGACCTTGTGATGATATGGATTGACGATATATGGTCTATGTACATGTACATGATGATTCTATGCAACAGCCACAGGGTTATGATGACGATTCATGGTTTACAGCAGTATTTGATCATTTATAGATTATTATTATTTGACCTGTTCCGGTATATTGGATATATATTTTGATCATGCAGAGACTCATATGGTGTATGAGTACACATCTTGGATGTATTTGGACCTTCTGAGTCCAATGAGACAGTTTGTTTTCAGTTCCGGGCACTTACAGTGATGATTGAGCCTCAGTAGGCTATCCCAGTGCAGTTTTGGTCTGTCGGAGACCCTGTCAGAGCAAATATGATTTTTATCCGGTTGACCTAGGGCGTTGTTCTCGGAGGGGGTGGTCCAGCCACTTGTTTTTACCATATTACCCCCCTCCCGGACACACTGGTGCCCTCACCTTAACAGCGCAGGCACTCCAGGAGGCAGTTTGGGGCAGTTTCACGCTTCCCGAGGCATTTCAGGATTGGTAGATATGGTTATTGAGGAATTTGATTTGGGCTACTGAGGCAATGTCTTGGCATGGGATGATCAGTGATGATGGATTGATATCTTCCACACCTCCTCCAGCAATTTCAGCTTCATCGGGAGCCGCATCCATCACTTATGGTACTTTCTGATGATTTCTGAGGTCTTTTGAGGCCTACGATTTGTCCATAGAGGCACGATTTGGTATATTGATGACTATTTTATTATTATTGTGCTATGGGGATTGACCAAGAGTGGCTAAAATCACCCCTTGGACCCACCATAAGCTTCTTATTATATTTTGTCATCATGATTTGGTGGGATTCCCCTCTTCTAGGGCGATTTTGTCCACTTATATTATATTTTATGAGTGATCCATGTATTTTATTGTTGAGCTCATCTCAACCATTGATTAGACATTTGTATCTTTTAATCTTAGCCACTCATTCAAAAAGTGGTTAGGATTTTGATGCCTCTGCTTCCTATTTAAAGGAGAGAGCTTCTCATTGTAAGGGGTATTTGGCTCTTGGATTATTGGTATAGAAAAACTTTCTTGTGGAAATTCTTGTGGTCTCCTTTGCATCTGGTGTTCTTATATGGTGATTGGAAAGTCTATTGCAACCTAGCATTTGGAATTTGTGGTAAGATCTATCTATTTTGGAAATCATTGTCTTGTCTACAGGAGGGCAACTTCAACAAGGGCGATTTTGCAAGGCTTCTTCAAATCGACTTTCTTGGCATTTGCTTATATCAGGGGGTTATCATTAGTATCATTGTGATCTATGCTATCTTTCTGTTACTTCTCTTGTGGCATTAGTCTTATCTCTTGATTACATCAAATCTGATATTGTTGACGTTTGTTGTGCAGGAGGGAAGGCGCATTGGCTTCTTGGACTAAATCGATTGCATAGAAAACTACCTCAAAGCTTCTCAAATTGATCGGGTTTGCATAGATCATCATCATCAAGGCATCTACAAGGTTACCCAGGTAAGATCCACAGGTTTGTTTCTCTTATCTTGATCCAATCCATTGACATAGCTCATAAATTGATAAAACCCTTATTTCTTCAAACCCTCATTTTTACATTTTTCCAGATCTACTAAGATCTAGTGGCTTCTTGGGTAAGATATTTAAAACCCACCTCTATAGTATCCACGGCATCCCGGATCTACAGTTTGGTGAGGATTGGCCTCTATTTGACCCTCTTCCCAAGGCATTTACCCTCTCCAAGCAAGGGCACACTTCCTAGTTTGGTGGGTTGACCTAGATCTAGTACGTGGGTAGTTGAGATCCTGCTTGTTTCATGATCTACACATCCAATAACCTACCCCCAGATTGTCACTTTTCTGATTTCTACCCTGTGGGCCCTATTCCACATTTTAAGGGATTTAATCCCCATTTTGGACCACTTGGTATCTTTAAACTCAGATCTAGTAAGATCTAGCCATTGGATTGCCATGAAATTGTAGATCCATACTCTCACTTGCTTAAACTACTTGGATCTAAAGTTTGGATGCCATTGGACTTGTCTTGAGTCATTTATCCCACTTTTTAGCTTCCTTGGGTAAAGTCGCACCACCTTGGAGAAGTGAGTTGGTCCACTTCTAGGACATGGGTATATGAGATTTTTGTGGATTTGGAACGAGCATAATTCAAAACCTAGGTCTAGTAGGTCACCTTGTCAAATCTTGCCTTGGGGATAGCATTCCTTGTTTTAAGGGATTGTGGTCCACTTAGGTCAAAACATTAAATCTCTAGATCTAGACCTATTCATCCATCAAGTCTTTAATTGCCCACTTGTCTCATACAATAGGAGTCCTTAACCACAAGTTAACCTTACTTTGACTCCATTATCCCAATTCCCAAGGCACTGGTTTCTCTCCAAGTCAATTCGACTTTCCCAGATTGTTGGATTAACTTGTGGTTTGACCTTTGTGTGGTCAACTAAACCCTTTGATGTCATCATGTATCATGATCAAGCTTGTCACTTGTACTAGTTAGCCCCAATTCAACCCATAAACTACCCTGCATTGGACACGGTTCCCAAGGCAATGGATTTTCTCACATTGAACTAGTACTTTAATCCTAGATCCTATTTCACAAATCATAAGTCACTCTCACATCAATAATGAACCAAAGCTATACTCATTGAACCCCTCACTTGTCTTGTGACTTCATCCTAAGGTCTAGGATAAACCATACACCTTACTTCACTTAGAATTAACTTGATTTGGTGTCTTGGTTTTGATCTCTCCTGTCGGGCGTAGATCGGGTCTCCCCCTTTGTTGTCTGGGCTAGATAACAAAAAGTGAAGGTTGCCTCGATTGGCGTGACAACCATATATTGGAGGTCGAGGTGATCGTGGTTGCACCTTTTGAGTTGCCCTTCCCTATTGCCATCCATGAGTGGATACATCCATAGGGGTAACTACAGTTTATGTGATAACATGTCTGTACAGAGTTACATCCACTAACTCTGATGAGTCATCCGCTAACAGCTTCAAGTTGGAATCCATGATCGTGGCCATTCTAACACATCAAATCTTTTTAAGATTTCTCAGCATACTTTCCCTGATTGAAAAAGATTCCTTCTGAGCCTTGCCATACTTCCAGTCCTAGGAAGTAATTCATCAATCCGAGATCTTTCATCTCAAATTTGTAGCTAGCTTCTTCTTGCTTTCCATGATCTGTTTCTCATTCCCTATCAGAAAGAGATCATCCACATATAATAATAGTATCATCCATAACCTTAAGGTAAGGGTTAGGATCAACGTTACTTTTGGTAAAGCCCAAGCTTGTCAAGAAGCTATCAATTCTCCCTCTGTGACTGAACATCATTCCTACTCTGAGTGATCTTCTGCATATCTATCTATGCCATCTCTCGTCAAATGGGTCTACTGATATGAGCCTCAAGATCATTCGAACTCTTGTGGTGAGTTCCTTCTTGCATCCATCAAAGAGAAGAATGTCATATGTATATAGAAACCATCTTCAACCTTGTAGCAAAGGTTGAAATCCGCATCTCCCATGGTGATCATTAAGCTCATCAAATGACTATCGATCCTCGGTACCGGTATAGAGCTTTCTTGAATCCTGGGAGTTTTCTCGATTCGCATTTCTTCTTCAATTACACCATTAAGAGAATGGTCTTATCTAGCCACTCGTCATGATCCTCTTCCTCTTTCTAAGAGAATCTTCTAGCCACGAGCCTTCTATAGTATGTTTAATTTGTAAGTCTTCTCATCCATCACTTGTTCGGTATTCATGAGTCTTCATGATCTTTCCTACAAATCAAAGTTAATTACATGATTAGTAATACATCAAATCATATTGACATGATAATCTATTATGCATACAGATATGATTCACATAGTTATGTAACTATCTTGACCAGTACTTTGGCACAACACTTTTCCATATCTTGTATACATACAGTGGCTATCTAGATGCCTCCATCTCTACCAGAACATACTAACAAGAGCATGCACAGCTCTCAGCATGTCAGCAAAGAGGTTTCATTCTAGACAAGCAACAATGGAATGTTTGTCCAACTTGCCCATCATATGCAAATTAGTAGTATACTGTTCAATGCTTATCCTATGCATGATATGTTTACTGAATCTATGCATATACTATTAATATCATTAACTTCAAATTCAAATACTTATCTTTTTATGTCTTGTGAGGTTGCTTCCTTCTTGGTCTCTACTTCCCTTCCATGTCATGAGCTTCTATCCATCCTCGACCACTATGCATGCTTAAGCGTGCACTAGTGTCATCATCATGATCTCATACATAATCATACTGTTGTCCGCCAATATGCACACCAGCAGCGGAAATCTTTCGAAAGCTGTCTCTTCACTACAAGTGAGAGAGGTGTGGCCTTGGGGGCAAGCAATGAGCCAAGTACTGTCACCTGAATCCTAGCTCCTCCGTTTAGGCAAACTCCTAACGAAGCCAAGGGGGGTAGTCCCTAAAAGAGAGTTTCACTAAGGCTCTTGTTTTTATAGTGTTTTTTGATGTAGTGATGCGGATGGGTGTTTTTCAGGAGTTTATAAATGAGAGACAATTATGAAAATTTAATATCTGACAAGATAACGCAATCCACGTTGCAAATATAAGATGAAAGATACACTTGGGCAGTAAACAAATCACTTCACGTAAATATAAGCAAATACTCCAATGTTTTCACTTAAGCAAGCAAAATATATAATGAAGGACCAGTGCCTTATGGAGTCAAAAATAAAAGTGAAAGTGAAAACTTGATACAAGTGCTTAAAATGGAAAATTTGTGAGAACGTTGTGCAGCTTATCTTGGTAAATTGAAAATTTTAGTTGTCTTGATTATTAGGGCTAAGACCAAAGGTATCAAGAGATGGTAGAACCCTACCCAAGAAAGATACTGGCAACCCTGAATGACATGTCGGAAGCACCCAGATTCGATAAGGATTGGTGTCCAATGTTTGAACCGCCCCTGAGTCTGACAGTGGGAATCCGGCGCCACCCCTCGCGGGAAGAACAGTATTTTGCCTTGGTTGAGGTTGTGGGTAAAAATTTTAGTTAAATTTATCGATCGTTATTATCAAGTCTTCCACCTTTCTGAGTACTAGCCCAACCGTTTCCGGTTGGCAGAGCATACGGGTGTAGGACAAACCAAGATAAATTAATTAGGGGTGTGTGAGTGGAAAATTTTATTATTAAGAAAACCTTGTTCAACTCTCCGACAGAGAGCGCTCTTGACTCGGTCTTATGACCACAGTTCAAGAGACTTACTAGAATTAAAATGCCTAATGCAAGACTAAAATGCCCTCCGATAGAGGGTGCTCTTGACTTGGATTTGGCCAAGTTCAAGAGACTTTGGTTTATTTTAAGGAAGCAAAAGTACTTGTGTTGTGAAAGCAGTAAAATAACTTTAAAAAGATGAAACCACTTGATAACTTGAAAGATATAAATTAATGCTTCAACAATAACTACTTTGCCAAATAATATGAAATAAAATTCAAACTAGTGTTCTACCATACAAATTCTAATCTACTAGGTGGGATTGATCCCCGAACAGAATCAACCACTAGAAACCACCAATCCTGGAAACCTTCCAGCTAGCTGGATGTCCACAAGAAGTTGATGGGGGAGCGAGAAGCTACCACAAAACTATGTGGCCTTTGGGATACGATCCCAAAGTTAGCTATTCTCTGGTCAAGGATTGGAAGAGAAACAATATAATGATAAAATTAAACTAAGCTACCCAAGAATCTCTTTCAGGTTCAAGACCCTACTCGGGAAAGCATGGGGGTAAGTAAAATATAGAAGATAAATAAACAAGCTACTTAGCGAAATAGAAACTAATCTAAGAGCATGGAAATGTAAATCTAAGCAAAAACCATCCAAAAGATCCAACACTCTTCCCCAAATGGGGAAGAAGAACCAAAAGTGGAGGACCCCTCCACTTGAAAACTTTTATTAAACTTTTACAGATGCCTTGGGTTTAAAACCTTGCAAGGTCTTTGAGAAAGAAGATACTTGGAGAATCTAAGAAGGAAGCAATTTTTTGCTTGCTTTTACAAAGGATAAGTATATCAAATTTTGCTCATTTTCATGGTTTCTTCTCCTTGATACTTTGCTTGGATCTTACTTTTTCAAAGCTTTCCAAGTTCCTTTCTTTCAAAGCACCTACACAAGCTTCGAAAGATATGCTCAACATGCACCCATTAAATGTCAGAAATCAAAAAAAGAAATTTAAATCTACCAAGTCCAAACTTGAAAAATAAAGCCTAAAACATAAAAGACATGAGAAATTTGTTCGAAAAAGTTTGTATGGGAAAACGGACCAGCGAACAAAAGTTGCTCTAAATATGCTAGAAATGAGATCTAGGACTTAAAAAATTTTGGAAAATTTTGTGAAAATTTTTCTATCTTAAAAGGGAAACTAAATGCAAAATTTAACAAGTGCAATAATGAGATCTAGTATGATTTTGAAGGTATCTTTTCAATGCATGAGATCTAACTAAATAACAAACCAACTCTAACCAATGATCTTGCAAACTAAGAAAGAAACTATTGATCAACTTAACAATTCGTTTTTTGGTTTTCTTGTGTGTTTTTAGGGCAATCAAGGATGGACGAAAGGAGAGGAAAAAGTGCTAGGTTGAAAAGACGAGAACTAGAAGAAAGATGGATAGGAGGATTGGGATGAAGGGTAGAGGCTAAAGGAAGGCAAAAGGGCAAAGACGAGAGGAGAAGGATGACCTTCCTAGGGTGGACGAGAAGGCTAGAGGACCAAAACGAAAGGGGAAGGAGAGGGGACGAGAGCAAGAGAATGGGGCTAAAGGAGATATGAAGAGACTAGGGCAAGGAGGAATGGGCTTAGCAATCAATGGCAAAAGGAGTTCAAGGAGAAAAATGGAAGGCTAGAAGAAGAGAAGCCTAATGTAACCAATGAACAAATTTTTGAAAGTGAAGATTTTGATGGAAGAAGTAACCTTTTCCGCTTTTATGCAAAGCTCTAGATCTTGCTTCTTTGGAGGTTTCCTGAAAACAAACTATTAGCACAAGTTTTTGTTGGTGGAGAAGAGGGAGATACAACCTAGTTCATCTCATCTCACCCTTTTGAGGATCTGCAATACATAAACACTCATACAAACAATGCTTGATTTAAACTTAGAGAGTTAGACAAAAATGGAAAAAGAGACAAGGTAGTAAGACCGATTACAATTTGTACTCTTTTGAAACCATCCAAGCCTAAGCCTAGCAAACAAGTCGGACCATCAAATGCTTGCCCTATGCTCTTAATAAAGAGATCTAAGCATAAATTTTAATCAAGATTGAAATTGCAAGAACGTAAAAATCATAGATATTACCTCAACAATGAACCATTAACTCATGAAACAATAGACATGCACACCATTTGCCTCCAAAGCCAACTTTATTTCCACAAGCTCTTGACAAATATGAGCAGAGTAACTTTACAACAATTTTCCATGAGATAACAACCCAAATGGGCCTCTCTTTATACTAAAACTAAGTGCCAAAACCCTAGGTCGAATTTGGCAATGGAGAAGGTCGAATTCCAATCAAGAGGTGGCTTGGAGAGGTGATTAGCAATCAAAGTCGAGTTAGTGTTTGGTATGAAGGACTAGGTGGCAAACTCGACTTGGATGGGCACATAGGTGGTATCACCAACCAATCACAAGACTACAACAAGGAAGGGCGTGAAGGTAATGGAAGGTGCAAGTTAGAGGAAGTAGAGCCAAGTGTAACGTGGTAGGTGTAACTCGCATGGGAGAAGGAGCCAAGTGTAACGTGGTAGGTGTAACTCAAATGGCAAGAGCATGGGATGTATCACAACCAATAGGCAATGTCCAACAAGGCTAAACTCGAGCCTAAATGAGGTTGACGTGAGCTAAAGTGAGGATTGCGAGTTAGCTTGTGAGGGAACACGTGGTAGATAGTGGGTGTGGCTCGAATCATGAAGAGCACCAAGCTTGGATTTGATTGCTAGTTTAAAGGAGGCGCCCACCATTGGCTTTAATGCCATCCAACAAACCATTCAATCATTGCCACATCACAAACTCGATTTTCCTATGAAGGAGGGCGAATTTCCTCAAGAAGGTTCTTTGCTGGTGACTGGTTGAGTGACTGGATGGGCTTGGAGTTGATTGGAATCTTCCTTAATGCTCATTGCCATGTCATTTAGCCCTTTATTTTAATTAAATTGATTAATTTCGGAGAGATTTGGATTATCTCCAAAATAATAAATTTTCTTATTTTAATTAATAATTTCTCTGTAAATGACTTTTCAGAGAAAATATTAATTATGGGGCGGAATTGACATCCGAAAGTTGGGTTCGGCTGCTCCATGGGTCATGTGTGATTTTTGGCTTATGAAACGAGCCATCAAACACTGAAAACGAACCCCGGATGACTGACATATTACAGACTCAAATTTCTCTATTTAAACTATAGAGAAATTTAATTAAAATTTAAAAATAATTAAATAATTAAAAACCCCAATTCCGACGCGTCCGGTAAAAATTTTTCGAAATTTTTCCTGGGGGTCCTAGAGACCTAGGACATGACCAAAACCTATTCTAATAGTGTCTAGTAGGTTTATACATTATAGTTGGACCCTAATAACCCCCCATGGCCAAATTTCCAAAATCGGGCATTCCAGCTTTGGAGGAAGCGGGAGAAAAACCAAGAGATTATATTTCGCCTGAAGCAAAGTATAATCTGACGGTGAAAAAACTCCCTGGAATACCTTAGTTGTTTAATCCAGTCATGGGAGACCGAGCCACTCAGACCCTACTAGCACACTGATACAAACCCCCATGGGGCCATGGTCATGTCGACTCAAAAACAAAACTGGCTAGACCCAAATACAATGAAACCCAGATACTCTGGAAGTGAACACTGATGTGTTCCAACACTGGCGGCTCAATAAGGTTTCAACTATTGTACAAATCAGTTGATAACATCTGGCTCCAACTGCGGGACGGACACTTGCTTGATCTAGGAGTCAAAGAAGGTGTTCGAGAATCCCAGAATATCATTTTCCTGCACAGAAAGAGAAGTGTCTTAGTTTCCCATGTACATGATAAATAATGCCAAAATGAAATAACAACTTTGAAACTATTTTTTGCTTTTTCTTTTCAAATTCAAAGTACAGAAATAGAAATCTTTTCTTTTTCAGCATAAATATGAACTATAGTACAAAAATACACTATGATACAAAAATAATGATACATAAAGTACAAAGATAAGAGTTTAGGGAGATCCTGAGATGGCCTCTTGGTCATCTTGTATGTTGTTCCGATAAAAGGGCTTCAAATGTTGCCCATTTATAGGAAGAGGCAATATTTCTCCTTCCTGTTGAGGCCGAAAGAATTATCTCCAACTGTGCAGCGTATAATAAAGGGGCCTTTCCAAAGGCTGTCGAACTTCCCATGCTTCCCAGGTTTTTCCCTTCTTTTGTCCCATAATAGAACAGTGTCTCCTTCTTGAAAGGCTCTTGGCTTGGCTGACTTATCAAATGTGGCTTTCATACTCTCCTTTTGTCTTAACATTTTGTCCAAGGAATTTCTTCTGTTTTCATCAAGCTCGATGATTTGGTTAGCCCTATCTTCCAACTCTAACTTCTCAGAGTCATAATCAGTTAGCATTCTGAAGATGGGAATCTGCATGCTAAGAGGTAGTATTGCTGTGATGCCATAAACAAGTTCAAAGGGGGACTTTCCGGTGGAGTTTTTCTTTGTAATTCTGTCCGCCCAAAGGGCATATTTGATCTTGCTATCCCAGGATCTTTTGTTGTCACCAACAGTTTTCTTAAGGATAGTCATCAGGTTCTTGTTTGAGGATTCAGCAAGGCCATTACCCTGTGGATAATAGTCAGAAGAATGAGATAGAACAATGCCATATTTGAAACAGAAATCAGTCATTTCTGTTGAACTGAAAGCTTTGGCATTGTCAGTAGTTATCTTCAGAGGGGTGCCAAATCGAGTGATGATTTTATCTTCAATAAAATCCATAACAACCTTCTCAGTAGCTGTCTTGGTAGGAATGGCCTCAACCCATTTAGTGAAATAATCAGTTGCCGTCAGAATCCAGCAAAAACCATTGCTAGAGTTATCTTTAAATTTACCAATGAAATCCAAACCCCATTGTTGGAAAGGGGCAATGACAACAACCGGGTTGAGGGGTAAGGCGGCCAGTTTAGGCTTTCCTGTGAATAGTTGGCATTCCTGGCAAAACTTGACATGTTTGTACACATCTGAAAATATGGTGGGCCAATAGTATCCAGCTCTAAGGATTTTGTAAGCAGTTGTATTTGCTGCATAGTGTCCTCCACAGAATCCTGAGTGAAGGTCAATCAAAATCTTTTTGGAATCTTGTTCATGGACACATCTAAGGATAACCCCATCAGGGCTTCTCCAACCCAAGCCTTCTTGAGTAAGACAATACCTAGCAGCTTTTAGTCTCAATGCCCTTCGTTTGTGTCCTTTAAGGTGATCAGGGCAAGTCAGATGCAAGAGGAAGTATATAACATCAGAATACCAATGGATGTCTAACTCCCGCAAGGCAGGTGTCATTCGTGGACAATCAAGTTGATCTGTACAGTTTATGTTAATGGCTTCCTCATTCTTCTGGGTCAACATTTTGGCTAGGCCCTGTCCTTTGATAAGTTTGGTAGGTTTTATTTCCAAGTCATATTCCTGGATCTTGGAGACCCATGTGCCTCTTGTTCCTAAGCAATCCTGTTGGGATAGGATGTCTTTTACTGCAGCATGGGGGACATAACCTATAACTTTGTTGTAACCAATGTATGTTCTGAAATGTTTTAAAGATTTGACCAAAGCATAGGCCTGTTTTTCCATTATTGTATACTTTAATTCTGAATTTTGTAAAGCCCTGCTCATGAATGCAATTGGTTGCTCGAACCCTTCGAAGTTCTTTTGGAGCAAAACCCCAGCTATAGTATCCTCAGAAGCAAAAGAGAAAATCATGAAATCTTTGGTATAATCCGGACTGACCAACACAGGTGACCTAGTAATGGCATCTTTAATAGTGTTGAAGGCTTCTTTTCCATCATCAGTCCACACAAACTTAGCATCTTTTTTAAGCAACCGCTGCATGGGTTTCATCAACTCTGCAAGGTTTGGAATAAACCTTCTGATAAAATTTATGTGTCCATTGAAAGATTGAAGACCCTTCACATTTTTTGGGAGAGGTATTTTCTTAATGGCTTCAACTCTTTCAGGGTCAATCTTGACCCCGTCCTTGTTTATGATATGCCCTAAGAGTTTTCCCTCTTCAATACCTAACACAGATTTTGCCGGATTTAGGGAAATACCATATTCTCTGCACCTTTCAAAGACTTTTCTCAAGTGATCAACATGGCTGGATCTTTCCTTTGAAAAGACGGTTAAATCATCCTGGTAAATTTCGATGATTTTTCCTATTAATTCCTTGAAAGCATAATCCATGGCCCTTTGGAAAGTGGCTCCTGCATTTGTAAGGCCAAAGGGCATTCTCAGATACTCAAAGGTTCCCCAAGGTGTTGTAAAAGCAGTTTTATGTTTATCCTCCTCTTTGATAACAACTTGGTTGTATCCTGAAAATCCATCAAGCATGGACATCATATTAGATCCAGTGACCCGTTGGAGGAGGGTCTCCATGTTGGGAAGTGGGTAGTTGTCTTTCTGGCACGCCATGTTTAGGTTTCTGAAGTCTATGCATATTCTGATACTTCCATTTTTCTTTCTTACGACAACTAGGTTGGAGCACCATGAAGTGTGTCGGGTAGGAGCTATAATGCCTGCTGCTAACATCTTCTCTAGCTCTCTTTTGATAATTGGAGCCAACTTAGGATTTATTTGCCTTAATTTCTGACGAAAAGGCTTAGCATTTTGCATTTCCGGTTTAAGGGGAATGGTATGTTGGAATACATCTTCCCTATAGGCCTTTAACTCGTCATAAGTAAAGGCAAATATATCTCTAAACTCTCTGACAAGGTTTATTAGTGCATTTCTTTCTTTTTCTGACGTTCCTTTTCCAATTTTTATGATTTTTGGATCTGTTTCTGTTCCGATGTTAACCTCAATGTAATCCCCTGGCTTCATTTGGTCAATGCTGTTCTTCTTCCCATCATGCCTATCAAAGATGTTCTCTAACTTAGTGAAACCACGTGAAATTGGGTTCATGGGCTGGCTTTCATCTTTATACTGCTTGCCTTCTTCCTGTTCATTAACATTGAAATTGGCAAACTCATCTAAGTTATTTATGAACCTTAGAATTTGTTCATCATCTTTAAAAACCTGCCAATGGTTCATGTTATCTGGGACAGATGGCCTATAGTTAATCTCAAGTGTACACTCTCCTTTCAACATTTCCCCTAATGGCTGGAGTGTAGATGCTGCAACAGCTAACCTATCTGCCATACTGTTTTCTTCTCTATGGACTGCTTGTATATTTAGAGCATCAAAATATTCCATGGTGTCCCACACTGCATTTCTATATCTCTTAAGCCTTTTGCAATGGCATGCAAATTTACCCTTGATCTGTTGTACCACTAAATCAGAATCTCCCTTAATACTAAGCATTTTGATCTTCATGTCTTTAGCAATTTCTATGCCTAGTAAGAGTGCTTCATACTCCGCAACATTGTTGGTGGCTTCAAACTCAAGTCTAAATGCAAAATTGAAGTTTTTACCCTCAGGTGACCTTAAGACTATACCGGCACCCTTGCCAGCTTTAGAAAAAGCTCCATCAAATTCCATTTTCCACAGCCCATCAATTTTCTTGTCTTTCATTTCCCTATGAATTGGATCTAAGAAAGTGGAATTGATCTGGTGGGTTCCCATGTCATCTGAATTGTAAATGTACTCATTTGAAGGTTTGTGGGGATTTTCAACATGGTACCTCCTTTCCTTTTCTGAATGTAGTTTAACCTGAGTGTCTTCTGAAGCAGGAACAGTTGCGTAGGATAGATCTAATTGTAATGAACCACCCAAGGAAGCACCCCACTTTCTAGATAAAAGCATACCCCACTTATCAGGCACATCTATGACTAGGATGTCCATGGTGACATGGATGTCTGGGTACTTGGCTAATCTGACGGTTTGATTCTGAATCATCCCCTCAACTTCGACAGGTCTAGAGTCCATAGCACAAACATTCCCATATGGTCTGGTGGTCTTCAAGTTCAGTTGCTGCATGACTTTCTTGGTCATAAGGCTGGCACCAGATCCTGAGTCCAACATACAGTTATGTAGAAGAAGGTCACCTATCATCAATGATATGTAGAAAGGTGGGTGAGCTTCTTTTCTTGTTTCCCTGGTATGTAGGACTATAGGGGGATCTCCATAATCATTCGTATAACTTGTTGAAGGTTGTTCTTTAGTTTCTACGAAAGCTACCTTTTTAGGGGTAGGGTACTTTGCAGGTGGAGGTTGCTTTTCAGATGCAATGGGATGAGGAATAGCAAGGGGCTTTTCAGAATCTATAGGTTTAGGAGTATGAGGGGGAATATTATTTGCATGAGGCTCAAACAGTTTTAACAGTTTCTCTCTCTGACCGGGAAGTTTGCATAGTTCAAGTACTGGGACTGGAACTTTGGTGTTGGACAACCAATTACTTAAATCAAAATTTAAATCAATAGATGGTCCCTTTTCAATGTTTATTCTTGGAGCAATGTGAGGAACTGTTACCTTAGGAGTGTTTTGATTAGAAGGTCCCTCCTTCGGCTTCTTTTGATAAGTGTTTCCCTTGAATCTCTGGCTGTTATTGATATTAGGTGGCATCTCTCCATAAAGTTGAGTCATGTAGTCAATCTGCTGATAACCCTGGTTGGTTCGAGTCATATCAAGGTTCTCATAATCATTTCCCACATGGTTGATAAAAACAGGCTCGTCTGATGAAGTACTAGGATCGCATCCCTCAGGATATCCATGCTCTTGAACAAAATAGGCATAATGGCAACCAGATTCCTCATGGAAATCCTTGCATGCTCTACAAAAGGGTTTGGCATGCTCAACCATGTTGGCAGCCTCTAGTTGATGAGGAGGCCTTTGTTCATGGTTGGGAGGTCTTCTTTGCCAAGTAGGTTTAGCAGGAAAATTTCTAGGAGCTGGTTGTGTATGTTGAACCTGTTGAACCTGTTGAACCTGTGCTCTTTCCATGTTGATGATCTTGTTTTGCAATTCTTTTATCTGACTTACATGTTTCTGTTCTGCTTTCTCCATTCTCTCACATATTTCTATCATTTTCTTTTCATAAGAGTCTTTCATAGGCTCCTTGTCTTTATGCTCAGCTGGTTTTGAAAGCAGTTGAGATCTAGAGTATCCCTGGATGTTTGACTCTCCAGAAGACTTCATGTTCCTATCAATCTTTACGGCCAAAGCTTGAGCATCAAGCAAGGTGGCTGGTTCTTTGTCCCTGATTTGGTATTGGACTTTGCCACTTAATGCTTCTATGTAGTAGTCCAACAAAGAAGCCGCAGGAGGCACATAGGTTTCAGGAATGGAATTGGACAACTCCATGAATTTTGTGTTAAATTCATCCATAGTTTCGTTCTCAGTCTTCTTCATACTAGTCAAAGATGCAACTAAATGTCTAGGTTCTTTTCTGCAACCAAACTTGTTGAGGAAGGCCGTCTTGAAGGCTGCTATGGTGGCAAAAGAATTGTCAGGTAGATTGTCGTACCAATTCCCTGCCTTACCCTCCAAGGATAAGGCAAAAAGAGTCATGTAAACGTCTTCATGTTTATCAGCTCCCCTGACATGAGTACTACACAACTTGGTGAAGTTTCTAATATGTTGTTCAGCAGATAATGAGGCATCAGTGCCATTGAAATTTGTGATCTTATCAATAGCCTTCTCGGGAATATCGTGAGGTTGACCTGGTATCTGAGTAAAGTTGAGTTGAGTAAAGAACCCACCCATTGTGGAAAGGAAACAGTTATTATTCTCAGAAATTGTTTGATTTTCTAGATTTTCTTGAAATAAAGAGTGGATGTCTAAAATAGATTCGGATCTAAGATTTTCAAGAATTCTACGAGAAGCAAGCTTGTTTAGTCTCCTCCTATAAACCTTTTCAGGCTCAGGGATAAAACTAAGCAAACCTTCAGAATTTCTTCTAGTTGAATACCTTGATGTGTTAACTGACAGTGGAGTCGCCAGGTGAATCCAAGTCTAATTTCAAAGAGTGATTAAACTAAAAATCTACCAAAGTAAAAAGGTGAAGTGGAGTCGCCAGATAGATATGAGAATCTATCAAAAGGTAAAACAAACTAGAAAAAACTAAGGTCGTCCAGGAACAAAAAGATTTGTCCCCGGCAACGGCGCCAAAGATGTTGTCCGCCAATATGCACACCAGCAGCGGAAATCTTTCGAAAGCTGTCTCTTCACTACAAGTGAGAGAGGTGTGGCCTTGGGGGCAAGCAATGAGCCAGGTACTGTCACCTGAATCCCAGCTCCTCCGTTTAGGCAAACTCCTAACGAAGCCAAGGGGGGTAGTCCCTAAAAGAGAGTTTCACTAAGGCTCTTGTTTTTATAGTGTTTTTTGATGTAGTGATGCGGATGGGTGTTTTTCAGGAGTTTATAAATGAGAGACAATTATGAAAATTTAATATCTGACAAGATAACGCAATCCACGTTGCAAATATAAGATGAAAGATACACTTGGGCAGTAAACAAATCACTTCACGTAAATATAAGCAAATACTCCAATGTTTTCACTTAAGCAAGCAAAATATATAATGAAGGACCAGTGCCTTATGGAGTCAAAAATAAAAGTGAAAGTGAAAACTTGATACAAGTGCTTAAAATGGAAAATTTGTGAGAACGTTGTGCAGCTTATCTTGGTAAATTGAAAATTTTAGTTGTCTTGATTATTAGGGCTAAGACCAAAGGTATCAAGAGATGGTAGAACCCTACCCAAGAAAGATACTGGCAACCCTGAATGACATGTCGGAAGCACCCAGATTCGATAAGGATTGGTGTCCAATGTTTGAACCGCCCCTGAGTCTGACAGTGGGAATCCGGCGCCACCCCTCGCGGGAAGAACAGTATTTTGCCTTGGTTGAGGTTGTGGGTAAAAATTTTAGTTAAATTTATCGATCGTTATTATCAAGTCTTCCACCTTTCTGAGTACTAGCCCAACCGTTTCCGGTTGGCAGAGCATACGGGTGTAGGACAAACCAAGATAAATTAATTAGGGGTGTGTGAGTGGAAAATTTTATTATTAAGAAAACCTTGTTCAACTCTCCGACAGAGAGCGCTCTTGACTCGGTCTTATGACCACAGTTCAAGAGACTTACTAGAATTAAAATGCCTAATGCAAGACTAAAATGCCCTCCGATAGAGGGTGCTCTTGACTTGGATTTGGCCAAGTTCAAGAGACTTTGGTTTATTTTAAGGAAGCAAAAGTACTTGTGTTGTGAAAGCAGTAAAATAACTTTAAAAAGATGAAACCACTTGATAACTTGAAAGATATAAATTAATGCTTCAACAATAACTACTTTGCCAAATAATATGAAATAAAATTCAAACTAGTGTTCTACCATACAAATTCTAATCTACTAGGTGGGATTGATCCCCGAACAGAATCAACCACTAGAAACCACCAATCCTGGAAACCTTCCAGCTAGCTGGATGTCCACAAGAAGTTGATGGGGGAGCGAGAAGCTACCACAAAACTATGTGGCCTTTGGGATACGATCCCAAAGTTAGCTATTCTCTGGTCAAGGATTGGAAGAGAAACAATATAATGATAAAATTAAACTAAGCTACCCAAGAATCTCTTTCAAGTTCAAGACCCTACTCGGGAAAGCATGGGGGTAAGTAAAATATAGAAGATAAATAAACAAGCTACTTAGCGAAATAGAAACTAATCTAAGAGCATGGAAATGTAAATCTAAGCAAAAACCATCCAAAAGATCCAACACTCTTCCCCAAATGGGGAAGAAGAACCAAAAGTGGAGGACCCCTCCACTTGAAAACTTTTATTAAACTTTTACAAATGCCTTGGGTTTAAAACCTTGCAAGGTCTTTGAGAAAGAAGATACTTGGAGAATCTAAGAAGGAAGCAATTTTTTGCTTGCTTTTACAAAGGATAAGTATATCAAATTTTGCTCATTTTCATGGTTTCTTCTCCTTGATACTTTGCTTGGATCTTACTTTTTCAAAGCTTTCCAAGTTCCTTTCTTTCAAAGCACCTACACAAGCTTCGAAAGATATGCTCAACATGCACCCATTAAATGTCAGAAATCAAAAAAAGAAATTTAAATCTACCAAGTCCAAACTTGAAAAATAAAGCCTAAAACATAAAAGACATGAGAAATTTGTTCGAAAAAGTTTGTATGGGAAAACGGACCAGCGAACAAAAGTTGCTCTAAATATGCTAGAAATGAGATCTAGGACTTAAAAAATTTTGGAAAATTTTGTGAAAATTTTTCTATCTTAAAAGGGAAACTAAATGCAAAATTTAACAAGTGCAATAATGAGATCTAGTATGATTTTGAAGGTATCTTTTCAATGCATGAGATCTAACTAAATAACAAACCAACTCTAACCAATGATCTTGCAAACTAAGAAAGAAACTATTGATCAACTTAACAATTCGTTTTTTGGTTTTCTTGTGTGTTTTTAGGGCAATCAAGGATGGACGAAAGGAGAGGAAAAAGTGCTAGGTTGAAAAGACGAGAACTAGAAGAAAGATGGATAGGAGGATTGGGATGAAGGGTAGAGGCTAAAGGAAGGCAAAAGGGCAAAGACGAGAGGAGAAGGATGACCTTCCTAGGGTGGACGAGAAGGCTAGAGGACCAAAACGAAAGGGGAAGGAGAGGGGACGAGAGCAAGAGAATGGGGCTAAAGGAGATATGAAGAGACTAGGGCAAGGAGGAATGGGCTTAGCAATCAATGGCAAAAGGAGTTCAAGGAGAAAAATGGAAGGCTAGAAGAAGAGAAGCCTAATGTAACCAATGAACAAATTTTTGAAAGTGAAGATTTTGATGGAAGAAGTAACCTTTTCCGCTTTTATGCAAAGCTCTAGATCTTGCTTCTTTGGAGGTTTCCTGAAAACAAACTATTAGCACAAGTTTTTGTTGGTGGAGAAGAGGGAGATACAACCTAGTTCATCTCATCTCACCCTTTTGAGGATCTGCAATACATAAACACTCATACAAACAATGCTTGATTTAAACTTAGAGAGTTAGACAAAAATGGAAAAAGAGACAAGGTAGTAAGACCGATTACAATTTGTACTCTTTTGAAACCATCCAAGCCTAAGCCTAGCAAACAAGTCGGACCATCAAATGCTTGCCCTATGCTCTTAATAAAGAGATCTAAGCATAAATTTTAATCAAGATTGAAATTGCAAGAATGTAAAAATCATAGATATTACCTCAACAATGAACCATTAACTCATGAAACAATAGACATGCACACCATTTGCCTCCAAAGCCAACTTTATTTCCACAAGCTCTTGACAAATATGAGCAGAGTAACTTTACAACAATTTTCCATGAGATAACAACCCAAATGGGCCTCTCTTTATACTAAAACTAAGTGCCAAAACCCTAGGTCGAATTTGGCAATGGAGAAGGTCGAATTCCAATCAAGAGGTGGCTTGGAGAGGTGATTAGCAATCAAAGTCGAGTTAGTGTTTGGTATGAAGGACTAGGTGGCAAACTCGACTTGGATGGGCACATAGGTGGTATCACCAACCAATCACAAGACTACAACAAGGAAGGGCGTGAAGGTAATGGAAGGTGCGAGTTAGAGGAAGTAGAGCCAAGTGTAACGTGGTAGGTGTAACTCGCATGGGAGAAGGAGCCAAGTGTAACGTGGTAGGTGTAACTCAAATGGCAAGAGCATGGGATGTATCACAACCAATAGGCAATGTCCAACAAGGCTAAACTCGAGCCTAAATGAGGTTGACGTGAGCTAAAGTGAGGATTGCGAATTAGCTTGTGAGGGAACACGTGGTAGATAGTGGGTGTGGCTCGAATCATGAAGAGCACCAAGCTTGGATTTGATTGCTAGTTTAAAGGAGGCGCCCACCATTGGCTTTAATGCCATCCAACAAACCATTCAATCATTGCCACATCACAAACTCGATTTTCCTATGAAGGAGGGCGAATTTCCTCAAGAAGGTTCTTTGCTGGTGACTGGTTGAGTGACTGGATGGGCTTGGAGTTGATTGGAATCTTCCTTAATGCTCATTGCCATGTCATTTAGCCCTTTATTTTAATTAAACTGATTAATTTCGGAGAGATTTGGATTATCTCCAAAATAATAAATTTTCTTATTTTAATTAATAATTTCTCTGTAAATGACTTTTCAGAGAAAATATTAATTATGGGGCGGAATTGACATCCGAAAGTTGGGTTCGGCTGCTCCATGGGTCATGTGTGATTTTTGGCTTATGAAACGAGCCATCAAACACTGAAAACGGACCCCGGATGACTGACATATTACAGACTCAAATTTCTCTATTTAAACTATAGAGAAATTTAATTAAAATTTAAAAATAATTAAATAATTAAAAACCCCAATTCCGACGCGTCCGGTAAAATTTTTTCGAAATTTTTCCTGGGGGTCCTAGAGACCTAGGACATGACCAAAACCTATTCTAATAGTGTCTAGTAGGTTTATACATTATAGTTGGACCCTAATGACCCCCCATGGCCAAATTTCCAAAATCGGGCATTCCAGCTTTGGAGGAAGCGGGAGAAAAACCAAGAGATTATATTTCGCCTGAAGCAAAGTATAATCTGACGGTGAAAAAACTCCCTGGAATACCTTAGTTGTTTAATCCAGTCATGGGAGACCGAGCCACTCAGACCCTACTAGCACACTGATACAAACCCCCATGGGGCCATGGTCATGTCGACTCAAAAACAAAACTGGCTAGCCAAAACTGGCTAGACCCAAATACAATGAAACCCAGATACTCTGGAAGTGAACACTGATGTGTTCCAACACTGGCGGCTCAATAAGGTTTCAACTATTGTACAAATCAGTTGATAACACATACATTCATTAGTATAAACTCAATATTATCGCAACATGATGATTCTAAGTAATCTTGAGTATGTATGATCATTCAATACATAGGTATACTAAGATCTTAACACAAAGTAGGATTCTAACTTGACATAGGAAAACATACCTGGATTAGTATTACATGCTTAGTTATGCCTAACATACCCAAACAATATCTTTATTTTCTTCAATGATTTAGAGACCTTGTGCTAGTAACCTGCATACCTCATAAGTTAAGCATAGTAGAAATAAATCATACATACCTCGTAAGTAGAGCTTCTAAAGACTATGGATAAGTCTTTGTCTTTATGTCATCATGGTCATAGAACTTGATTTGTCTTTCTTTATGTACCTATATCTTGTTAGCAAACAACATCATCCTCATACAACACTATAGGTGCATTAGTACAATCCTAATCAATGAATGTCTTCTATCACTCACATGCATTCATTATCATAATTGTACTAACCTCAATAACATGAAGACAAATATATATATTATAAACTTAATCAAGAATCAGATTTCAAAACATACCTGTGTCTTCTCAAGTCATACCTGACGAGTAGTCTTCTCTATATAAGGCCTTAGCCTTATCTCCCTTTGGAACTGGATTAAGGTTCGTCAGAGAAACCCTAAAAATTCAAACTATGAATTTCAAACTTCTGAATGGATGGAAAGATGTGCCGTTCTGAGTTGATCAAGCTGGTATACTTCAATTTTGAAAAGTGCAAAATTTGACCCCTCAAAATTGCCTTTGAAACTTCTGGATTCACTAGACATGACCCTGAACTAGGGTTTGATAAAGCCCACCCTTCTGTCCAATCAAAAGGTTCGATCCAAAGCTCTAAACTTCCATTTTTCTGAGGAGCTTCCAGCCGTGATCACAGACTTCAAAAATTCCAACTTTTGCAAAAGCCTTAATTTTCCATCTTTCCGATCAAAATCCCAAACTAGGGTTTGATCAAGCCCAGCCTTCTGCCCAACCAAAAAATCCGATCTTGGTCTCAAAATTTTGATTTTGATGAGGAGCATTCATCCGTGGACTCCGATTCCAAAAATTCCAACTTTCTCCGAAGCCCTAAATTCCCGCAGCAGTGATAAGCCAGGAATGAAGGTGTTCAGAATCCAATTCTGTTTTGACAGAAATATGCACCTTATTGTTTCTGGTGCATCTCTGAAATTACGAATCCACAGGATCTGAAACTTCTGCCTGTGGTAGCCTGACCTGGCATCTTTCCAACCCCACAGGTCTGACCTCAATTGGATTTTTTGAGAGAGAGTTATGCCAAGTGTCGCAACGTGACCTGTTTATGGGATAAAACAAGAGAGCGAACTTGTACGGCGTGCCACGTGTCACTGGTTCACCTTCGGCTTCTGAAAAACTTACCTGAGAAACTACAATCCATGCTCTACCTGTCAATTTTTACGAAATTTCATTTGGAGCTTCCTAGCCCAAGTTGTGACCTTTTTGCCTAGGTCACCTGTTTATGACTGAGATCTGGAAGAGGTAGAAACCCTAACTTGTACTGATCATAACTCACAAAGTACAACAAATTAGAGGCTGTCCTTTGGACACAAGGTACAGGGGGATGTTATCTACGACCTGTAAAGGTTTCAGATCCTGAACCTTCGCCAAAATGGATTTATAGCGAAAGTTCCACGATGACTGGTTGTTGCTATATAAAACCCTAACCTTCAAATTGTCGCAAGTGAAGCAAGTGTCGTAAGTGCCATACATTGCCTTCCTTCAGGCTAGCTCTGATACCATGTTAAGATTCAATATGCTAAGACAGAAAATATCAGCATTACATTCCATTTCACAACAATAGCATATATAGGATCACTAAAAGAACAACAAGCACAGAATAAACACAAGAGACACAGATTTATCTTGGGAAACCCTCATGGGGTAGAAACCCAGCAAAGCTTCCTCAATATAGATGACCAGCAAATACAAAGATGTAATCCTCAACCATGAGCTCCTTCTCCTCCATAGCAGATCTCTCTCTCACTTATGCGCTAATCACAAGTGAGTGAATGTGTGTCAAATCAGGAACACACCTCCTCTATTTATACACTACTCCGACTCAGAGCAGCTGGGAATCGACCCCCCCCCCCCCTCGGATCGATCCCAAATCGCGCTCCGGACGGAATCGATGAGGGATCGATTTTGGAAGCGCAATTCCTCATCGATTCCATCCGGAATCGATTATGCAATTCGCGAATTGAGGGAAAAAAAAATGATCCCTGCCTTTCTGTAATTCGACTGGGAATCGTCGCTCCCAGGTCGATCCCGGGTCGATCCCGAATCGAATCCGAATCGAACCCGACCAAAAAAATCGATTCCGCGGACGGGCGGATTTTTGAAATTTTTTTTTATTTTTGGAATTTTTTAAAGGGTTTTTTTGGGTGGGATAGGTCACTTTGGGCCATTAAAAGGTGAATGAGTCCATTTGGACTCATTCCATTACTCATTTGCTTGATTGGGAAGAGTTTGAGCTTGGAGTGAGTTTGCTAGTTGTTTGAGAGCTTTGAGCATTGAGTGGGAGATTGAAGGGGAGAGCTTGCAAGGGAGATTGAAGCTTCCATAGAGACATTCAACCACCATTGAAGAGCTAAAAGGTAGGCTCTATAAACTCATCTTTGTTTGTTTTTGCAATTTTTTTCACTATGTTAAAAAATGGAAAACTTGCAATGTTCTCTTCTCCTACTCTTTCCAATATCTTCTTCTCCATCATTCTATTGCAGGGAACAAGTGACTCTCATCTTGAATCAAGAAACATGATGGGTATGTGGTTTTGGTTTTTCATTCCACTTCTTCTCATTATGATGGTGTTGGGAAGTAGATGTGGTGGTGGTAGGGATGAGGGGGAAGAGGTAGAGAGTGATGCATACCAAGGAGAAGAGGAGGAAGGGGAAGAGGGTGATGATGATGAGGATGAGGGTGAGGGTGATGTGGGGCAAAAACAAAAAGACACAACACCTTTGTGGAAGTATGTGACAAGGCAAGGGGGAGGGAGAGGGGGTGGAACCACAAAGTTTGGATGCCCCCATTGTGGGAAAACATACACAGGTTCATATACCCGGGTGAGAAAGCATTTGTGTGGGGTTATGCCATGCGATGTAGGTAAGTCTCATGGAGTCAAAACTTGTGACAAAGTGGGAGCTAAAGAGAGAAGCAAATACAAGATGGAAGAAGAGGCCGCTCAAAACAAGTCCAAGAGATCGAGGGTTGATTCTGAATCCCCACAGAGAATGTTTGGTAGTGGAGCTGCTGCTGGATCATCATCGGCTCGATCGGGAGCCTCATCTCCCCATGGAGTCTCGCCTATACAAAGAACATTATCCGATTTCCTTGACCAAGGTTGTAGAGATGATGTGGATTCAAAAGTTTATAGGTTTCTCTATGCATGTGGTGTGCCATTCAATGTTCTTCGCTCACCCTATTGGCATGAAATGGTACAAGCCATCAATGGTGGCCCTCAAGGATACAGAAGCCCTGGGTATGACAAAGCTAGAACCATGGGACTTGACAAGGAAAGAGCCAAAATCAATAGTGCTCTTGGAAAGTTCACAAATGATTGGTACAACTATGGGGTATCCATTGTATCTGATGGGTGGACAAATGTTAAAGGCAAGTCGTTGATAAATATTCTTGGCGTTTCTGCTAGCGGTGCGGTCTTCCTTTCAACCCATGACTACTCAGATCGCTACAAGACCGCTATTAATATTGCACAACCTTTACTTAAAACCATTCAGGAGATTGGGCCATACAATGTCATTCAAGTCATCACTGATAATGTTGCTAATTGTAAGGCAGCAGGAGCAATCATTATGGATAAGTATCCCAACATATTTTGGTCAGGGTGTTTGGTTCACACATTGAACCTTTTGATGCGTGATATTGTTAAGATGAAGGACAATAATTACTGATGGATTGGTGCCTTGTACAAGAGAGGTAAGAAAATGATCAAATTTATTACCAATCATAGCATGGCCCACCACATTTTTCGCAATCACTCTAAGTTGGAGCTATTGAAGATTGCAAAGACTAGATTTGCTAGCTACTACCTCACCTTCAGGAGGCTTTTGAAGGTAAGAGAGGCATTGGCTAGTATGGTATCAAGTGATCCATGGCAGGAATTGAAAGACAAAGTTGCAAGTGCATCAGATAGAAGTGACTTTCAAGAGGTGGAGGACACCGTTCTTGAAGGTCATTTTTGGTCACAGGTTAGGTATGTTCTGCAGTTCGCCAAGCCAGTTTATAACATGATTCGTTTTGCAGATACAGATCAGCCGGTGATTGGGGAGGTATATGAGTAGATGGATAGCATGCTTGGTCAAATCAAAGACATTGTTGAGGAAAGAGATGCAGTCTTGTATGACCATATTCATAAACTTGTGGTCAAAAGGTGGGATAATCTAAATGTTCCACTCCATGCCCTTGCATATGTCCTCACCCCAAAATACTATTCTCCAATTTGGTTGGCCCAACCTGCACCTGGGGGTGGAGTCAGGAAAAAACCTCGCACAGATCCAGAGGTTGCTGCTGGGTATATGCTTGCATTAGAAAAGTTGGTCCCTGATGAGGAAGAGTGTGCTCAAGTACGAAGTGAATTGAGCATATACATAAGTGAGCATGGACTCTTTGGTTCCCTATTTGCAACCAAAGATCGAGACAGATTGGATCCTATCCATTGGTGGAACATGCATGGCTCTGGAGCCACATATTTGCATAAATTGGCGCTAAGGGTGCTATCACAGATTGTTAATAGCTCTTCTGCAAAGAGGTGCTGGAGCACCTACAACTTCATCCACAGTGTAAAGAGAAACAGTCTGAATGTAGATCGTGCAGAAAGCTTGGTTTATGTGCACTACAACTTGAGGTTGTTGTCCCATTATTGTGAGGTGGCCAAGAATGATAGAACATTTTTTACTTGGGACAACAATCCAGAGGAGGCTAATGTGGAGGATGGAGCCATAGCATTAGAGCGCTTGGAGGCTGAACTATTGGGTGATCATGATGATCCAATTCAGACTACCCATACAGAGATGCCACCCCCAAGCAGAAGCAGCTTTCCGGATGCAGGAGTTTTGCCTTTAGCTTCACAACGTCCAATTTCAGCCCGCGGGGGCCATTCATCTTCTACTCATGTTCCACGATCACTTCCACCAGCACCTATTCCACCTAGAACACGAGAAAAGAAATTGGAAGTTACTCGTGGCAAGCAGAAAGCTTAGTAGATTTATAGTACTTTGTAGTTTGTACTTTGTATTTCATTTTCATGTTTATTTTGGCGGTTGGCCTATTTTGTAAACATTATGGCCTAGTTTGATGGCAAATATTATATGTTGAAATTTGAAGGTTGATGTTGTTGATGATTGATGATTGCTGATTTGATGATGATCATTTACTGACAATGTTATAAGTTATAGCTCCTAGAATCTAGAAGACAAGATGATTAATGTTATATCAATGTGTATTAATGGTTATATGAATATCTAGATTCTATGTTTTGATGTTATCTATAGCTAATTTGGCATAATACATGTTTTTTTTAATTTATATGCATCAAAATATATTAAAATATATATTATATAAAAAACGCTCCCGAAACGGAAGCTTTTGAAAATTTCGCTTTTCGCTCCCGCTCCCCGCTCCCAACAGCTCAGCTCCGACTTGTCTTTTACATTAACTAGGTCGGCCCCAACTTAACCACTTATCATAATGTGACAGGGCCGACCCCATTAGGGTGGTCTAATAACCCTTTAACCCACATGACTCATACAGGGCCGACACCCACTGGGGAAGTCTAATAACCCAAGTTACCACATTCTCCACGGAGGAATAAAACATCTCCGGATATACAATAAGGTCTTCACGGAGGAATGAAACATCTCCGGAATAATAAAGTACAAATATAATATTCTTAGAAGTTACAATATCTCAACAATGTCCCTTTCAATTTCAATAATCATTCATCTTCCATACCTGTCATAACAACCATGTTGACGGAAGCAACAACCATGTTGACGGAAGCACAACATGGTTGTCAGAAGCAAGGCCAACATGGTTGTCGGACAGCAATGCCAACATGGTTGTCAAAAGCATAACAACCATGTTAGCCTTGTTGTCGAATATGCACAAGAGACAACAAGTTTCTCTGTAACTCAGGAAGATAGAGAACATCATGCAAAATAAAATTTGAGAATCCACGCGACTTAAGTCTGATGGTGCCATTCCCAAAGGCTTGAGACTTGATTTATCTGCAAAATAGACTATACCATCTACATTGTCATATAAATCTTCAAAGAAGTCTCTTCGAAAGGTCATATGGCATGTTGCACCTCTGTCAAGTAACCAAGCATCTCTCCAAGAAGCAAATGAAGTGTTAAACAAATCTTCAGTTACTCCAATTTTGCAATGAGCAACATGTAATGAGCGGATTCAGGTGCTTTAACTTTTGTTAATTCAGATGCTTTACCTTTGTCTTCTTTCTGAACATGTTTGTCTTCGGTCTGCTCCCATGGAGCCCAACAATGATGCGTGTCATGTCTGTTCTTGCTTTAACAAATACAATGGCGATTGAATCTCTCACCTTGATTATGTCTACCCCACCTACCTCTGAAATTCCTCTTTCCACATCCTCTTGTACTGCCTTCTCCTTTAGAAGAATCTTATGATAGTTTCTTCTTAGCAAGGCACATAGTCTCTCCAACGGGATGTGTTGTTTTCTTTCCAAAGGCTTTCTCATGTTCCGCAACCTTCTCCACCAAAGAGTCGAATGTAATGGACTTCATTTGGCCACTAGCTTGCAAGGATTCAAGGTAGTGTGAATATGTAGGGTAGAGAGCTTTAATAAAAGTTGTGAAAGGAATGTCAATCTCTACTCCAGTGGCATCAATGTCATGTTTGATGGCTTTAATCTCATAAGCTAAAGCCATGGAATCATTATCCTTCAACTCTAGGTTGAAGAGCTTCACCAACAATTGTATGAGTTCCAATTATGAATGTGAATCATACAAATCTTTCAATTTCTTTAAAGCACCATAAGAGTCTTTAAAAGGTAATATATGACGATCTACCTCTTCACTTACTATAGCAGCGATCAACGCGTATGCTTTCTTATTTTTGTTCTTCCATATAGCGAGCTCTTTGTCTGGTGTAGGCGCAGTAGGTGCAGCGTTATTCTCTCCTTCACAAATCTCATCCCAGAGGTCATTACAAATTAGGGTGTGTTTGATTTTCCGAGACCATTCCAGATAGTTTTCTTTACCGCTCAATGCCACACCCAAAATAGATACAAGTGAATGCATTTTTTAAAAGTAAAAAGCAATGTCAAATACAATAATGCCCTTCTGTCAATACAACTTCATTTTCTTCAATACAAATTCTACAAAGAAGTAAACTGAGCTTGTAGGGATAATTGCGATGGCTATTGGACAGCAAAGAATTGAGTCAATATTACTATCTTTCATTGACACTGCTATTGCAAGCTTTACTATGGATTTCAATGAGCTTTGAGAATATACTCATGGCTTCTTTAGTAACATAGCAGAGGTTATTGGTGAAGGATCTACACAATACCTCCACCGTGTTGTTCCTTTGGTATTTGCTTCATGCAACCTTGATGAAGAATCAACCGTGGATATTGATGAATCTGACGGTGATGAAGTTGCAAATGGATTCGCTTGTTCTTCTCTGAACTGGGCATAAATATTACTGACCACAGTGAGCGGAATATTACTGTACTGAATGGCCTGAATCTAAAACTGGTATTTGCTTATCACCACGTCCGATTGGTAGAGCAATTTCACAAATAGAGACAAGACACCCTCTTCTCTGAATACAGCAAGAAACTAGAGAAACAATGTTCGACTGAAGCGAGTGTGCAGAAGACGCCCTTCTGGAAAAATGAAATCAAGGAGAGTGCTCGAATATAGTCGCAGGATCTAGTCGAGCCGAATGCTGAACGCAATGTAAGAGAGGAAGCAACAGTTATGTTTTGCGCCAGTGGGGGCGAGGGATTGATGCTCAAACAGAGGCCATTGGGGCATATGATGGATCTAGGAAACAACCAGCAAATGCCTGTTTTGATCTCAGTACATTACGGTGCGTATCCCAATGGAAACGGCAATGGAAATGCCCCTATCATTATGGTGCTCCCTCACGATGAGAACTCCTCGAACTGTTAGCAGAAAGATGCGTAGAGGTATCACAGACGCAGGGAATTCCTGTGCGTTCTACTCTTGCACACAGACGACTTCCACGATTAGAAAATGAATAACTCCATGCGTAGAGATGACCAGTGTATCCAGGAATTCGGGTCAAACAAACATGGAATTAGAAAATCTCGTGGCTCTGATACTGCTGAAGGACCTTGCGGAATAACTCCACAATGAGAATTTTATTTTATTGAATGAAATGTTCATATAACTACATTAGAGATATAGTTGTGATGGTTAAATTGTCACAACTATATCTCTAATGTATTTATATGAACATTTCATTCAATAAAATACAATTCTCATTGTGAGTTATTCCGTAAGGTCCTTCATGTAGAGGATCCAGATTCAGATTATTATGTAGTTTGATTTGATTGTAGACAATAGTATGATTATTTTTGGACTCTGCAGACCATTTAGAGCCTCAATATTAATGTATTTTGGTTCATGTATGTATTGCACCCAGTGCCATTTTGTTGTATTCAAATTTCACCCTTACAATACTATATACATGAGAAAACTTTTCATATTTGGTGTCTAATGGTTTAGATTTACATGGATGTACATGAATTTTTTCATTAACAGTTGAATATTTTATGTATTTTTTAATTAACCGATTTTGTGTCCAGATTTTTTACCCGTTCCACTTCTTGGAGTTGACCGGTTTGGTCCAAATAATATTGATTTGAACTAGCATGCTATCCAAGTGCAGGTTACCATAACTCACTCCGAAAACTCTTATTTAATATTCTCTTATCATTGCTATCTCTGAACTGGACTGTCCATAAGCAAGTATGAATGTCTAGGCTAGTTCTTAATTACTCTGAAAATTCCTGTAAAGGTCATAATATGTATGGTTCTTGCATAATCGTTTGCAGATTTATGAGGTGGATATGTATATGGTAGAGTTGAATTATATCCATGAATGATTAACTAGAGTGGTTGAATGCTATCATATAATTTCATATTGATCACAAGAAAGTATGTCAAATACTTCAAAGCATTATATTATAACATCCTCAACTGTACCTCAATGGATATGTGATTTTAAGTAAAACTGAAATTGTAAATTCAGTTTTGAAGGTATAGACTCACGGTTAATGAAGACATAAACAGTGACCAGTGTAGAGTCCTTGCAGCATACCTACATTTGAGGCAGAACAGCACCATCAATCTATGAGATGAAACACCAGTTATATACAAGACCACTGGCCCTACTGTCTGCAGTAAACCCTTCAATCTGTATTACTATTATGACAAATTTTAACAAGGTCATGTCACAGAAAGGTGCATACCAGAAATGATTCTTAAAAGTAAATCGTTAATATAGACTAAGTAAGCTAGAGTTTAGACAAAGGGATCAACAAAAAAGGAAGTTGCAAAATTCAAATACATGGATCAAAGACTTACTCAAGGCCAAGAGGTGCACCAAAAACAATTGCTCCAAACGCATTCACTAGAGCACCTGCATACATTCTGAACTTAGTGTCTGTAATTGTCAATTCTTCTCTCGCGGCCTCATTTTACCCTTTGCTTTTGAAAAGAGCAAGGTAACACATGAATTAACAAGAACATTAATCAATCAATCAAAAATGATTAGCAGGACCAATTGAACTAAGGGGTAAAGGGAAAAGGCAATGTTATGGAATATGCATCCTCTAAGCGATACTATGGGCAAGAGGGTTTTTAGGAATAAGAAACATGAACCCATCCCCCCTCCCAATGTATATTATGCATATAAAATTGATTAGTAATGGGAGCAGGAATGGTAACAAGAATGGGAACAGGAATGGAACAAAAACTAGGTCTCCTGGTCAAGTTTATGGTAACATAGCCTGCCCTAACTGTCCTCTTTTCAGGGCAAGTAGAGGCGGACTAATGGTTTTTACCTTTCACCACTCTCATTGGAGTGATCTTGTCAACCCTTTTAGGGAAGGTTACATGGAGAATGTCATACGTACTAGGACCACTATGAACAAAATAAAAAGCGAATAGAGTCATAGACCCCAAATGATCAAAATCTTGTAGGTACTGGTGACAATGTGTGTGCCTTATAAGCACAGAGTTACATTAGAGCCCTGAGCTTCAACAGCTCAAAATCAAAATCAAATCAACATTTTAACTCACAAGTCTAATATGCCCAAAGTCTCTTTGAGCCTGATGATAGGCAGATGGGCTCGGTGTCATGAGTTCAATCCTAAAGTAATTGCATGCAAAAAGAGCATAGCTTTAATGCCAAGGGAACTGAATGAGGTATTGCAAAACCCAAAACTACTTGGGCATTCTACACACAAAATATGCACCCCGGATCCTGAAGCACTATACCCACAACCGTGGCAATTGGTTAAATCAAAGCACTTTCAATGCTCATATTCAGGTTCAAAATACTCGAAGGCATGCTGTTCCGCTAATGCAACCAACAAAGTTAAATACCAAGTAGAAGTTCAGCCACCTTGATGGCTCCATGTAGTGTATCTTAAAGGCAAGGATTAGATGCAAGTCCTCAACAAATTTGGCATATAGATACCTATTGGTCGTGGCATATGGCCCAAAGTTAGAACCACTTCCTGTCAATGTACATACACAGTTGTAAGTTCACTTAGGTAATTACCCAATTGGTATACCATCCAACTACCCTTCTTACATGTTGGGCTCCCCCCAATTTGCTATAAATAGAGGGCTTCCTCTTGTATTTCTCAACAGCTAATCTAATAGATGCAATGATTCTCTTGTTCCTTTCATTGGCTTTGAATCTCTATTAACTTTTTGTTGTTCTGTTGTCTGTTTATGGAGTTCAAGCACGTAATGATCACAATGTTTGTTGTCTGATTTCACATGATATTAGATTTGCAAGGCATCAACTTCCTCCATCTCTCTTGGCTGCCTTGGTGTTTAAATATGGGCGTTGCTAGGCATCTTTGCTCTGCTTGCACTATGTTCAATAGTTATTGCTCGTGGCCATCATCAACTGCAAAAACACCTTCCCACTAGCCCTGATTATGGCTCTATCAGATTCATGGCTTGACTTTTTTTTTGCAGAAGGTTAGGCTCTCCTTTGTGGTAGTCCTCACACCCTATGGCCTTCCTCTTGACAGTTGCATCCTCTCTTGCAAATCGCAACCTACGAGCCCTAGTTGTGGACCGTGTATAGTCTCCTTCCTTGGATACACTGCAGATAATTACACTCATGGCTCAACCCCTGTGCCACAGAGATCCACATAGCAGCAGCCCTCTCAACATTTGACCTTTAACAGAAAAGTTGTATAAATTATTTTTAAGGGGAGATACTTCTTTTGGGCATGTGAAAATGTCTTTGTAAAATGCGGGGTCTGTTGATTTGTTGAACTATTATAAACTGCCTCTAATAAAGTTTTATCAAGTGGGGAATCACTTTTAGAAGGTCGATTTAGTGCCTTGGGTTCTTTATGTATGCGCTTGTGATTACATTATCTCTTCTTGGCACTTTCATTCTCTTGCTATGGTGGATAAGTTGCCAATGCCTATTAGTATTTTAACTCCTCACGACTATTTCACTTGGAAATATGCAATGGTGGTTTTATTATGGAGCAAGGGCCTATATAGGGTTTTTATCGACACAAAAAAAGAACTCACGAAATGTTGATAAACTTAAATGGCATAACCATTGTGATGAAACATTATTTCTCTTTCACCAGAACTATTGTTTCTTCTTAAAGGCATAGACAGTCCCCTCATGATGCATGGGAGTAACAGACTTGAACAACTATTTGGTAAAATAAATGCAATTCATGGCCATCAACCGAAAAATTAACCAATCAGTCTCAATCCCAATAATTTTGATATTATTCAAGATTTCGTTTCCAAGTTCAAATCTCTTCGGATTCAAATAAAAAATTGTAGTATTGAGAAAAAGGATGAACTACTCATTTTGGCAATGCTCTATAAGTTACATGAGTCCTGTTCAGTGTTTGTTTCCACATTTTATTCAACTTGCAATGCCTTGGGTCAATCTTTTGTAATGCCTATTTTTTATGCTTTTGTTTAACAACTTACTCGCAAGTAGGATAAACATCCAAATAGATGCTCTTGGCTCCAAAAATTCTAAGTGTCATGCTCTTGTAGCTAACTTGTCTTCAAATTCAAGGATACAACATAAAAAGGCACTGTTATCACATATATATAGCCGGGCTACCATACATTATTTTTCTGATTCCAGTACACTATTCAGCTAGTTCCCTTACATTGAGATGCTGAGATGAGCATCTATTTGGATCACTATCAGATTTGGACAGCAGTTTTATTCCCCATGCCATGACTGAGTCTCAAGACACTCAGAGAGATGACAGATGTAGCCACTATACCATTGGTACAGAGCAGTCAGTAGTGCCCAGAGTTACAGTAGCAGTCTCAGAGGACAGATGATGGTTCAGATGATGAGCATTCAGGTATATGACTCAGCAGGTATATCATAGTGTTGTGGTTATATTGCTTTTATACTTATTCTTATAGCATGTCTTAGCACTTAGTGTCATGATCTGGCGATCATATAGATATGTGGACCTGGTTGATTTTATTATATATATTATATTGTCCCTACTCATACTTAGAAGTCACCTATCCATACTCATTGGTTTTACCCTCCTTAGGGAGAATAGAGGTGATCATTCCACCATACCTTGGCTTGCTAGTGTTAGCTCCATGATTCATTGTCTTCATCCATCCATTACCTACCTTTTAGTTTATCACCCTGACTTGCGCTACTTGACTAGTAGTAGCATGGAGGACTTTTCCCCACTGTAGCCTCTGTATTGGATGAGCTTCCCTGTTTATTGTGTCTCGGCTCTGAGTTGGTGACAAAACTTACCTATGGTGAGTTGGATTTCCTTTTGAATTCCCCTAGTCACTAAAGTTGTGTTGGCTAAACCTGAAACTTTTAGTGCTGCCATGAATACAAAATCTGGAAAAATGAAATGCTATATCCTGTATGAAAAGCCCGTTCATGCAATGTGTTTCTAAACACACATGAATGAAAGGCATGCCAAATGAAAGTGGCCATGAAAATAAAATGTTATATCTTTTGTGAAATAAATACCTAGGTAAACAAGCTGTCTGTGACACACGTAGAAGTGCTCAGGTAAACAAGTGCCTTAAAAACACACCTGCAGCAAAAAGCCTAAAATAAATGTAAATCTATGCAATGTGTTTATAAACACACATAGATCAAAGGCTATGGAAACTTCATGCCCAAAAGCAATGGAACTTAAATGCTATATCTAAATAATTGCTGGCCTCATTTGTATTATGGATTGTGCACATCTGTTAAAGGTGAATAAACCCTCTTTGAACAACTCATCCATTTGTGAGACCCCGCCATTCCCTGTGTTGTTGCTCATTCAGTATATACTATGGCATGTATTCCCTTTCTCTTTTCCAAAGTGTCACAATGTTAAGTCAGTCAAGTCATCCCTTAGCCTAGCCAATTTATTTTAGCCTTCACCCTTCACTAGCAAATTGATCACAACTATAAAGTGAGTATGGTCTTGAAAGTCTAGTCTGAGTAATAATAATAATTAATGACATTGTATATTTGGATTTCGATCGCCAGTAATGATTGCTTTGTGTTATAATTGTTATTTGAATAAGTTGTAGAGCATGCATTAACTTTTGACACTTTGCAGCAGCTTCTGATGAAAGTCTGAGTTATATTTGGTCATGTTGACTTGGTCAAACCTAGTTTGACAAAGGTCAACCCTAGTTTGACCAAGGTCAACCCTAGTTTGACCAAGGTCAACCACAGGACATGAGATGGTTGGACCTTGTGATGATACAGATAGATGATATATGGTCTATGTACATATACATGATGATTCTATGCAGCAGATACAGGGTTATGATGATGATTTATGGTTTTCAACATTATTTGATCATTTACAGATTATTATTATTTCACCTGTTCTGGTATATTGGATGTATTATATGATCATGCAAAGACTCATATGGTGTATGAGTACACATCTTGGATGGATTTGGACCTTCTGAGTCCAATGAGATAGTCTGTTTTCAGTTCTGGGCACTTACAGTGATGATTGAGCCTCAGTAAGCTATCCTAGTGCAGTTTTGGTCTGTCGGAGACCCTGTCAGAGCAGGGATGATTTTTATTTGGTTGACCTAGGGCGCTGTGCTTGGAGGGGGTGGTCCAGCCACTTGTTTTTACCATATTACCCCCTCCCGAACACACTAGTGCCCTCACCTTGACAACGCAGGCACTCTAGGAGGCAGTTTGGGGCAGTTACACGCTTCCCGAGGCAGTTTGGGATTGGTAGAAATGGCTATTGAGGAATTCGATTTGGGCTACTGAGGCAAGGTCTTGGCTTGGGATGATCAGTGATGATGAATGGATGTCTTCTACACCTTCTCCAGCAGTTTCAGCTTCATCGGGACCCACATCCATCACTTATGGCATTTTCTGATGATTTCTGAGGCCTCTTAAGGCCCACGATTTGTCCATAGAGGCACGATTTGTTATATTGATGACTATTTATTATTATTGTGCTATGGGGATTGACCAAGGGTGGCTAAAATTACCCCTTGGACCCACCATGAGCTTCTTATTATATTTTGTCATCATGATTTGGTGGGATTCCCCTCTCCTAGGGCGATTTTGTCCACTTATGTTATATTTTATTAGTAATCCATGTATTTTATTGTTGAGCTCATCTCAACCATTGATTAGACATTTGTATCTTTTAATCTTAGCCACTCATTCAAAAAGTGGTTAGGGTTTTGGTGCCTCTCCTTCCTATTTAAAGGAGAGAGCCTCTCATTGTAAAGGGGACTTGTGGCTCTGGATTATTGGAATAGAAAATTATTATTGCATCTATCTCCAGTGTTGTGGTGAATGTTTTTGGTGTCCGTTTGTTGGTTCTTCCTTTGCACTGAGTTATTGGAGATCTTGTTTTGCCATATCTTTTGTACCACGTTTTTTGCATCTACAGGTGGAGGCCGATTTGCTTTGAGGAGGAAGTACTGGTAGGGGAAGACTCTCCCTACTTCTTCTTTGGTAACAGGGAGTATTACTGTCCCAGGACCTTCTATTTCATGTTATCATTGCATTTTACTTGTATTTCCTCCATACTTGACCTCTCTGATTGAAATCGATTTCCTTGGATTGACAGGTAGAGGAGGGCGCACTTGTGGGCTAGGGCATCAATTCGGCAAGCAAAATCAACAATTTCTCATTTGATCTCTACGGGAATCTTCCTCAACATCAAGGCATCTCTCTTCATCACTCAGGTATGATCTCAAGGTAATTTCTATCTCCATGATCTATCCACTTGTCTAAAATATTTCAAACCCTAATTAATCAAAACCCCCATTGTTACATTTCTTAGATCTACTGAGATATAGTGGGTTGTTGGGTATAATTTTGAAAACCCACCTCTATAGTATCCACGGCATCCCGGATCTATAGTTTGGTGAGGATTGGCCTTCATTCGATCCCCTTTCCAAGCCAACTTAGCTTCCCCAAGTGAGGGCGCACTTCTTGGAGAGGTGAGTTGACCTAGATCTAGTTGATGGGTAGTTGAGATTTCAATTGATTCATGATCTGCACATCCTAAAACCTACCCCTATACTCTGACTTGGGCAATTTCCACCTTGTGGCCCCTATTCCACATTTTAAGGGATTTAATCCCTATTTTGGACCACTTGATATCTTTAAACTCAAATCTAGTAAGATCTAGCCATCGGATTGC
This sequence comes from Larix kaempferi, assembly GCA_027924585.1. Lineage (NCBI taxonomy): Eukaryota > Viridiplantae > Streptophyta > Pinopsida > Pinales > Pinaceae > Larix > Larix kaempferi. Next base: position 3,233,896 of record BSBM01000258.1, read on the forward strand.
CATGAAATTGTAGATCCACACTCTCACTTGATCAACCTACTTGGATCTAAAATTTGGATGTCATCGAACTTGTCTTGATCCCACTTATCCCACTTTTTACCCTCCTTGGGAAAAGTCGCACTTCCTTGGGAGATTGAGTTGGTCCACTTCTAGGACATGGGTACATGAGATTTTTGTGGATTTGGAACTGGAACACCTTAAAACCTAGGTCTAGTTGGTCACTTCATCAAATCTTGCCTTGGGGATAGCATTCCTTGTTTTAAGGGATTGTGGTCCACTTAGGTCAAACCTTGAATCTCTAGATCTAGACTTATTCATTAATCAAATCTTTAATTGCCAACTTGTCTCATGCAATAGGAGTCATCAACCACAAGTCAACTTCACTTTGACTCCATTATCCCAATTCCCAAGGCATTGATCTCTCTCCAAGTCAATTCGACTTTCCTAGACTGTTGGATTAACTTGTCGTTTGATCCTTGTTTGGTGGACTAAACCCTTTGATGTCATCATATATCATGATCAAGCTTGTCACTTGTACTAGTTAGCCCCAATTCAACCCCTAAACTACCCTGCATTGGACACGGTTCCCAAGGCAGTGGATTTTCTCACATTGACTAGTACTATAATCCTGGATCTTATTTTTAAATACTATAAGTCACTCACACATCAACAATGAACCAAAGCTATACTCATTGAATCCCTCACTCATATTGTGACTTCATCCTTAGGTCTAGGATAAACCATACACCTTCACTTATTCTTAACTTGATTTGGTGTCTTGGTTTGATCTCTCCTATCGGGAGTAGATGGGGTCTCCCCCTTTGTTGTCTGGGCTAGATAACAAAAAGTGAAGGTTGCCTCGACTGGCGTGACAACCATCTATTGGAGGTCGAGGTGATCGTGGCTGCACCTTTTGAGTTTCCCTTCCCTATTGCCATCGATTTATGGATACATCCACAGGGGTAACTACAGTTTAGGTGATAACAGGCACCTAAACGGAAGCAAAAGCAATGTATAAAGCAATATAACTCTTCAAATCCCTCACCTAAGGAAGATTTTAAAGGCAAGAAAAGTCCTCTTAAATGTGGTTTTTGTGGAAAAGGTCATTCAAAATCTCATTGCTTCAAGGAATTAGTTGTCTTGTCTTCATAAATGAATAAACACAATATAAATGTCACTCTATCGTCTTCTAGCAATGATATAGGAACTGTTAAAGCTCTCCCTGCTACTGCATGTTTCTTCTCCCCTGAATGGATATTTCATTTTGGAGCAACCCATCACATGGTTGAACATATGAATTTATTTGCTTCCATAAATTCATGTAATACTGAGCATATTTTTGCACCGAGAGTAGCAAGGTGCTCTACAGCCCAGTATGGGGGAGATGTTGTCACGTTACTAACGTTACACAAACAAAAATAAATAAAAATTAAAAGAATTAATGCCGGCTCATAAAATAAAAATTAAAAGAATTCATGCCGGCTCATAAAATAAAAAATAAATAAAACCAAATAAAAAGTAGGCTTATAAAATAAAAATTTTAAAACCAAATAAAAAGTTATTAAAAAAATCCATGTTGGCTCCTAAAATTTAAAAAAAAAGCATAGATCAATCTTAAACACGGATCTATCAAGCACGGAGAGGGATCAAATTTCTTGGGGTGTAAATTTTTTTTGGACATGTAAAAATTTAAGATTAAAAAAAATTACACCTCAAAAAATCGAATCCCTCTTGGTGCTTGATAGATCCGGGTTTAAGATGGACCTATGCTGGTTATGGGCAACTCTTCACCTTTGGTTGCTCAAGGGCAAGGTTCCATTGAAATGATAGATGGCATGATCAACAATGTTTTATATGTTCCTAATCTTTCAGCTAACTTGCTCTCAATTTATCAAATTGCGAATTCAGGTTCAGGGAAGACAGTCTTGTTACTCCTGATTATGTGATTATGTTATTGTTCATGAAATTGCAGATCCTCCACAAATTGTTGCGGACATAGGGAAAGAGGATCATCATGCACACTTGTACTCATTTTGTTCTGGAGTCCTTTACCAATGTATTACTTGCTCACTCAAATGAGTTTAAGTAGATTATGGCATGAGAAATTTGGTCACTTAAACTATCACTATTTCAGCAACTCAGTAAGCAGAATATGGCCACTAATCTTCTGCCTATCTCCTTGTTTGATGGTGTTTGTAGAGGGTGTATTCTTGGCAAGCATCCTCAAGATAGTTTTGATAAAGGAAAACCTTGGAGAGCTTTTGAAGTTCATCAACTTGTTCACAGTGATATTTCAGGCCCTTTTTCTACTTTGTCTTTTCAAAAGGCCTGCTATTTGCTTATATTCATTGATTACTACTCTAGATGAGCTTGGATCTACTTTTTTGAAGAATAAAAATCAAGCTTTTGACACTTTTCTTGTGTTCAAAACTTCAAAGCCTTAGTTGAAAAGTAATCTAGAAAGTCTATTAGATTTTTGCAGAGAGATAATGGAGATAAATATGTCAACCACAGATTTGAAAACTATTGTGCCATGGTCTTCAACTGCAACATATCGTGCCCTACTGTCCATAGAAAAATGGTGTTGTTGAAAGGAATAATAGTATCTTGAAGGAGATGGCAAATTGTATGATCCATTCTAGAGGTATCACCTTGTAGTTTTGGGCTGAAGCCGCCAATTGTGCTAACTATTTTCAAAATCCCCACACCTCACAAAGTTGTCCAAGAGGTGAACCCAGAAGAAGCTTAGAGTAGACAGTAACCTTCTGTTGGCAATGTCTTTGGTTGTAATGCTTGCGCCCACATCCTCAAAGAAAAACACAAGGCAATGGACATACAAAGTAATCCTTGCTTCTTTGTTCACTACCCAAAAGATGTTAAAGGGTATAGATTACTTCATCGCAACACACATGAGTTGATCATCAACAGGAGTGTTTGATTTGGTGAGCAAATCAGCATCCTCCTTGACATCTTGCATCTTCATATGAAGTAACCTCTTTTGAGTTAAATTCTCTTGCTAATGATAGTGATCTCAAAGAACAACATGATGCAGTTCTTCCTCCACTTCTTAATTGGGGTCAAAGAAGAACCAAGTCCTCTCTTCAAAGAACTCCTCGAGTATTTATGGCTAGTGTTTCAAATCCAAAGGATTTTCATGAGACTCGTGATACTGTAGAGTGGGACACAATCATGGAAGGTGAGTATAATTCCTTGTTGAAAATTAGCACTTGGTACTTGGTCCCACTTCCAAAAGGTAGAAAAACAGTTTGGTGCAAGTGGGTATATCAAACAAAGTGTGCAGTAGACGATATTGTAGACAAGTATAAGGCTCGATTAGTTGCTAAAGGTTCTCCTTAGGTTCAGGGCATTCAGTATTCTAAAATGTTTGCACCCATGGCTAAAATGAATTCTATTTACCTTGTTCTCCCTATAGCTACATCTCGTAAGTGGACAGTACTCCAAATGGATGTCAAAGGTGCCTTTTTTCAAGGAGATTTGCTTGAAGAGATATACATGGAGCAGCCTCTTGGATTTATGCAAATTTACCCAAGACTCTTCACTTGTGTGCAAGCTTAAAAAATCCTTGTATGGTCTCAAACAAGCCCCTAGAGTTTGGTGTCAAGAAGATGGATTTTTTCTTCTTTCTTTACGATTTCTCGTTGCCACTCTGATTTAAATGTATATATTGTGCGGCTAGATGGTGAACTTCTCCTCCTTGTTCTCGATGTGGATGATATCATTCTCACCGGAAGTGAACCTACCTTGATTGATCATGTGAAGTCATCAATGGTTCAACATGACAGACTTAAAGCTCCTTCACTACTTTCTTGGATTACAGATCACTCAGCCTGCATCTAGGATAGGTTTCTTTCGGCCCAAGTATGCCTTGGATCTCTTGACCAAATTTCACATGTTGGATTGCATAATCATACCCACACCATTTTTGTCAGGAGTCAAGTTGTCAGCCAAGTGTTCCACTCCTTTGGTTGATGCTATTTTGCATTGGTGACTTGTTGGCAGACTCTTGTACTTGACCCACAGTCATCCCAATATCTCCTATGTAGTTGTGTTGGTTTCTCAGTTCATGCAGGAACCACATGAACTTCATTGGAAAGCCACAAAGCAGATTCTTCGCAACATTAGAGGGGCACACATATGTCATTCAGTATCTTCTGATGCTAATGCAGATTTAGTGTGTTATACTGACTCCTTTGGACTGGTGATCTCGATGACCGCAGGTCCATCTCTGGCTTTGTCTTCCATCTTGGCTCTGGTCCTGTTGTTTGGTCCAGCAAGAAGCAAGCTGCCACCGCCCTTTCTTCTAGAGAAGAAGAGTAGCAAGGTGTTGTTAATGCTGCCACTGAGTCGATTTGGATTCAACAGGTTTTGACTTAATTTTGTTTTTAGCTGATGCAGCCTACTCTAATTTAGCGCGGTAATAAAAGTGCCATCCATATTTCCAGGGAGCTGGTAAAGCATCAATGCACCAAGCATATATAAGTCCACATGCATTACTTCCAACAGTTGATCTGCAGTATTGTCGCACTGAGTTGTAGGTTGCTGACATCTTCACCAAACCCTTGGCAGAGGCTCAATATGTTCAGCTTCGTGCCTTGCTTCGGGTGAAGGAAATTGTCCTTTTGGGGGAGGGCAGTCTCAGTCGTCCTTCCTCTTCTTTGTCTACCCTTATGAGCATTTTATACATGGATACCTATTATGGCCTCTTAGCTGGAATCCATTTTTGAGGTTGAGCCTCCCTTTCATACTTTCCTAAGCTTCACTTAAGGGGAGGTGTCAGTGTACATACACAGTTATAAGTTCACTTAAGTAAGTCATTAACTGCTCAGTTGATATACTAGCCAACTACCCTTCTTGAATGCAGATCTAATCTAATAGATGCGGTGATTCTCTTGTTCCTTTTATTGGCTTCGACTCTGTTAATTTTCTGCTGTCCTGTTGTCTGCGTATGGAGTTCAAGCACTTAATGATTCTGCTGTCTGTTGTCTGATTTAACACTTCCTTGACAAAGGAAATTTACCAAACGAAAAGAAACTTTAAACCAAGGTGAAAATTGAATGGGGAAACCTTTACTCACCTATTGGAAAGCTTAGGAGGCCACGCCCTATAGCCCACATTTTCTGTCACACAATCCTGTGTTAGCTGCAATCTATGGCACTGGCACCCAAATCTAAATAAATTATAAGCTCCATATTTTGTTCATTTAAATCAACAAAATTACCGAGCAAGTTTGTGGGTTGAGTCTGATTCGACTGTAGCACAGAATGACAACAGGGCCTTGTACTGCCTGGAATAAGAGAAACTACAACCAGTGTAAGCAGGTATTCAAGGTACACTCGTCCATTGAAATGGAAATCTAATTTTTAATTTAAAAAAGCGGGAGCATGAATGAACGAACCCATAAGATGCCGATGCCTTTGACAGGGTGGTTGATGAGATTCCATCCAAGAATGTTTCTAGAGATCAAAATAGCTGAAAGCAAGGCGATCCCACAAGATAAAGACACATAAATAAGACCATATCTGCTCTGGTTCGTGGGTTTTTGAATATCGCTCGCCATTAGGAGCTTGCCCATAGATGCCAACTTATACTGTTTCGTCGGATCATGCATATAAAGCGTTGTCCTCTACAACGGTACTTGTATCCTTTGAAAGAGGAAAGAAAAATAATTTCAGCTTATTAATTTTTTCCTCGACAAAACAATAATTGGAACCATGAGAGCATGAGAGCCTACCGTAAATGGTTGTTATCTTTTTACTTTCGATCCTAATAACTCATTGGTTGTAGCTTGAGTGGTTGTAGCTTGAGTGGTTGGGAGGGCAATGGTTGGGAAGAATGATTGTTGCCCTCCCCACCCAGGTTCAATTCCTGTTAGTGACATGATGCTTTTGTTGAGCTCCTATTGCAATGATTGTAATTCTTGCCATACCTTGATTCTCTACCTAGAATAGCAGGTGTTGGCATTATTGCGGTGGACTAGCCCTCTAACAAACGGTGAACCACCATTTGAGAATCATGGTGGATTAATTCAATGGCAGACTAGCCCTCTAACAAACGGTGAACCACCATTTGAGAATCATGGTGGATTAATTCAATGGCATTAACAACGTGGCCAACTATCCAAGGAAAGTGAACCACCATTTGAGAATCATGGTGGATTAATTCAATGGCATTAACAACGTTAGCACTTAACAACCCAATGCACATAAATATGTACTTCCCATGCATTTAGAAAAAGGCCAACTATCCAAAGAAAAGGGAAAGAAAACCTTCACGGGATGAGTATAAGTAACTTCAATGAGGAAATAGGAAAAGAAAAGTATGGACATCCTTTTGGTGGACATCCTTTAAAAGTGGTAATTATGAGTGAAATAGCTTCAACTCCCTCTACATTCTACCTCGACTTATATTAAATTCAAAACTCCTCAAATTTAACACCAAAATTAGAGGGGAGAAATTAGAGGAGAGAAGATTTAAAGGTTGTAGAAATTGTTCCAAGACATCGACTATGATATAATTGAGTGTTAACTATCATGTTTATGGGATTATTAAAAATTGGACACACTTAGTAAGAAGGTCAAGTCCTTATTAATTCAAATAAGGTACAGGCATTCATGCAATATTATGCACCCGAACCTTAAAATCAATCCTAGTGAAAATGGTTTGATAGAATATCAAAGGGCTAAATGTTCTAAATAAAAGGAGATAAGTTAAACAAAAAATAGATGTGGAAGGTCAAGACATAGCACTCCAAATTGTAGTTAGTGATCAATGGACAAGTTTGCTCAATGTTTTGGGAAACGACGTGATTGTTTTGTGGGAGATATTAATTATTTTATAGGATCCAACTCCATGAACGAACTAGGAGGGTCCACTTGGAAATGAAATTATCTCTTCCTGTGATCTACTGCAACTAGGGTTTTTTCCCTAGCCAATACCATCACTTGTCCCTAGAGACCTCAACCTGAAAGCCTTCGATCTACCCTAGCAACCCTGCTAGTGGTCTCTACTCTACTAACCCCAATCACCTCGCTTGTCTTGTCCACTCCACTTCTTTCATTTTCCCTGGAGTGGCCACGTTAAGCTTCATAGCCTTAGACAAAATGCATTTGTCTATGGATGCACCTTTGAGTGATGGTTCATCCATGTCTATGGATGCCTTGGCACGTGAATAAAACCTTACATCCTCTCTCAAATATACAAATATGACCCTAATAAACTAAAGGCACCCATTCTCTTGGAGCAATCTTTGTTTGGAAAATTCACTAGACGGTGACCCAGTCTATCTCAGTTGATAAATGGTTTTGAAATCCTCGGTCTTCTAAGATGTTTGGCAGCTTTCATTCTTTGCATGTGGGGGTGTTTTTTTTTGTCTTCGTGTTCCAAGTGAAAAAAGATCAAGATCTAATATTCTACTCGTGCCCATATTTTATGGGTTTGGGGGAACTATAGATTGATCATTGGACCCTATATTTTAACCCATTGGAGGAAATTTCCATGGTGCCCTGTTATGTTTGCCTCCCCCATTTGTCATTTATCTTTTGGGATAAAACTACCATAAAGGATATCAAGGATAGCTTGGGGAAATGCATTGAAGCAACAAAACCAGAGGGGTGCCAATACACGTGCTCATGTATGAGCTGAAGCGGTATTGTACAAAGGTCTTCCAAAGGCCATTCTTCTCCAGTTGGGAAACAATTTTTTTCATTGGGAAAAAATTACAAACAAATTTCCTTTAACTATAGAATGCCAAAAGCTAGCCCACCTAATTGTGAAAAGGCTAGAGTGATTCTTAGTTAATGATTTGTTGTTCTTAGATAGCATAATAGTAGAATCCTTTACATTCGAGAGAGTTAGCTTCAATCATTAGCTAATTCTAATACATCTTCAAGAGAGAAAACAATCACAATACACCCTTTTCTATTTTTAATTGACGTGATTTACTCACCTAGAACCATAATTGACATGCGAAATTAGTGGTGCTTGTACTTGAATCAATGGGGATCAAATATGTTCAAGTTACAACAAAAATAAAAATATTGCAATAGGACACGGAAGAGTGGAAAATGGACCCTCGAAGACATATTCAAAGTAAGACAAATTATTTACGAGGAATTAACCATGGTATAGGATAATCCTAATAGATGGCCTCAAAGTCAAGGAAAATATCTATCGGTGAAAATTCAAAATAAAAAACTACTAGTGCAAATTTTATGGCTGCAAAAGTCAATAATCAAATGGTTAAAGGAGGAAGACAGGAACACTGGTTTTTGCAATGGACCACCATGAGTAATTGCAATTTTATTTTAGGGAAGTTGGCTCGAGGGGGACGAGGGGGGGTTGTTGTTGGACATATGTTGTACTCTTTGCAGGTAAAGTTAGTCTTGTTCCAATGCAAAGGAGTCTAGAAGGGTGATCATCCCCTCGGATAGGGGGGCATGGGGGACCAACACGGCCCCTCATCTAGGGATCAGGGAGGGAACCCCCCTTAAGAAAAGTTTGGGTCTATTTTGGTATGTGTTGTGATTTTTTGTCCTATTGTAAACTAATTTTGCTTAAGGAACTAGGGTTGTCATATAATCTAGGTTAATGGATTAGGGTTTTGGATGCGATGAAATACCTAAATATTGTATTGTGAACAATGAAGCTAATTAATGAGAGAGCGAGAGGCGCATCTCTCCTTTATGTTGGTTTCTTGCTTAACGATTTCCAAGGTAAATCTCGTGTGTACTGTGTCAATTTCACATTGTTACTCTTGTGTTTTAGATTATGTTAGTATTGTTTTTATTGCATAGATTGATCAAACTCTTCATCTGGTATCAAATTAGCAAGGTTATTGGCATCAAGAGGACGCCTTTGTTGCTAAGGTTTAGCTCATTCTATCAAGAGCAAGGGTACCTTGGGTCTACAAATAAACTTGTTCTTGAGTGTGAGATTTGCGTAATGAAACTTGTGTAAATAAAAATGGCGGGTAGTTTGAGAATAGAAATGAAGAAGCTAAAGAGGGGAAATTTTCTTGTATGTAGAAAACAATAGGTTGTCGTGGATCCAAGTACAAAACCTATTGGAATGCCATAAGAAGATTGGAAAAAGCTAGAAACAAAGGTAAGAAGTACAATTTGACATTGCCACCCATATTTGGTGTTGTTGAATGTCTCTAAGAATGTATCACAAAGAAGTTAGGGAATGTGTATTTGTCAAAGCCCCTATTAAACAAGTTGTTTCTTCTAAAGAAGTTGTATTATTCTCCAATGAATGATGGAGACTCTGGTATGGAACATCTGAATTCCATTAATAATTTGGTAAGTCGATTTGTCTCTATTGATATTAAGATGGAGGAAGAAGATAATTGTTTAACCTTGTTATGTCCTTTACTAGACTCCTGAGATAATCTGGTTGTGGTAATTGGGAATACTGTGCAATCCACATTAAAGTTTGAGGATATAGTTGCATCCTTGCTATTATGGAAACGAGGTGAAAATCCATAGAGGATGCGACCAAGGATGTTTTATATGTAAGAGGTCATCCCCAAGAGAGGAAAAATACGTCTTTGGGGGGCATATCTAAATCTAGAGGTATATCTAAATCTCTAGGACAATCTACGAGGAAATGTTGGAAGTGTAATAAAGATGGGCATTGTAAGAAAGATTCTAGATCTAAAAATGTTGATAAAAATGAGGGATCTAATGATGCTACTTCCATATAAATAAAAACCTCCACAAAAGAAGGAGGTGATGTTTAAATGGAATCTACAAAAAAACATTCAAATCAAAATGTATCGTTGATCAACTTGGGTGCTTGATTTCATATGACTCCTCATGGGGATCGGTTTTGTGAATATGAAAAGTGCAATGGAGGTGACTTTTTCTTTGGAGATGACTTAACAACCAAAATCATAGGACATGGAAGAGTTAAGTTATTGCTCAAAGATGGAAGGATTAGAACTCTCCTCGGGGTTTTGCACATTTTAGATTTAGATAGACACATGATATTTGTAAGATGAGTGATGCAAGAGGGAATATTATTTGAAAAGGGAACTTGCAAGATGTTTCGAGGAGCAATAGTGTTGATAAATGGATTTTGTATTATAACTCTATACAAGTTGTTGGGAAGCATTATTAATGATGGGTCTACAAATTATGTTGTTCATAAGGGTAGCAATGAAGAATCTGGGACCCCTACTATCCCTGGGGAGAAGATAATGTCATGGCATCAAAGACTAGGACATATTGGAGAGAAGGACCTTCAAGCATTACATGGTAAAGACATAGTTGAAGGTATGTATGATTGCTCATTAGATTTTTATTTCTCTATATATGGTAAACATAATTGGATAAGATTCCTCTATGGTGCTAAAAGAAAAAGAAAAAAAGGAACCTTGGAGTTGATATACAATGTTGTCTTTGGACCTATGCTTGTTCCATCACTAGGTAAATCTATGTATTGTGTTTCATTCATAGATGATTTATCAAGGAACACATAGATATATTTCCTCTTAAATAAATATGAGGTTTTAAATTTAAAGAGTTTAAAACTATTGTAGAGAACCAAACTGAGAATAAAATAATGGTGTTGAGGATAGACACTGGTCGAGAGTTCTTCATAAATGAGTTCGAGGAATTCTGTAAGAAGTGTGGAATAGTAAGGCAAAAGACTACTCCACACACATCTCAACAAAAAGGAGTTTCAGAGAGAATGAACACGACACTTGTGAGAAATGAAAGAAGTATACTCAATGGTGTAGAGTTATACACATATCAACAAAATGGAGTTCCATAAAGAATGAACACGACAGTTATGGAAAAGGCAAGAAGTATGCTCAGTGGCGCAGAGTTATCATGGGAATTTTGGGTCGATCTAATGGTTTGCATGTTACTTGGTAAATTTGTCACCTACATCAACACTAGTTGACAAAAATCCATATGAGGCATGGACGGGTAAAAGCCCCTCTTTAAACATCTCATAATTTTTTGTGGTGATGCTTGTGTGCATATTCCAAGGGAAATTAGAAGTAAGTTGGATACCAAGGCTAAAAAATGTATCTTTATTGGTTATAAAGATGGTATAAAAGGCTCTAAACTTTGGAACCCAGTAACAAAGAACATTCTATTGTTTACAGTCGAGATGTGGTATTCATAGAGGTTAAAACTATTCCCAAATAGGAAGTCCAACTAAGGGAAGAATAACCAGGGACAATAGAGTTTGCATTCAAAGGTGAATAATCTTACTCATTAGAAGAAGATGAACCAAAAGAGGAAGAACCTCTTATTCTAATCTCGAGGGGTTTAGGAAACAAGGCAACCATAAAGGTATACCCCACCTTATTTTCATTACAGTTTTGTTCTATCTATTACCATAGGACTATTAGGGAGGCATTGGATTTAGAGGATAGTAAAATATAAAAGAAGGTCACGGTTGAAGAAATCGATACCTTGGATAAAAATGAGACTTGGGATCTAGTTGAGGTTTCAACTAGAAGAAAATCTATTGGTGGAAAATGGATGTTTAAGAAAAAGTTGAATGTAGAAGGTAAAGTAAAGACGTACAAAGCCTGCCTAGTAACAAAGGGATATTCCTAGGTAGAAAAAATAGATTTTGGTGAGATTTTTTCTCGTTTACTAAATTAGCTTCCATTATAATTATTTTGTCTGCCACTATTGCTTTTGACCTTGAAGTAGAGGAGATGGATGTGAAGATAATGTTCTTACATAGGGATCTTGAAGAATAAGTATACATGAAACAACCAAAAGGTTTTGCAATAAAGGGAAAGAAAGAGTTGGTTTGCAAGCTAAAGAAGTCCCTGTATGGATTAAAAAAATTCCAATAATGTGGTATCGAAAGTTTGATACTTGTGTATTGGGACTTGGTTTCTCAAGAAGGAAGGTTGACCACTATGTGTATTCCAAGTTGGTCAATGATCATTTTATTTATGTGATCTGATATGCTGATGATATGTTACTAATTGGAAACAATAACGAAGTATTGAAGGATGTCAAAGCTCAGTGGTCTTCTAAATTTAATAGGAATGATCTTGGTGTTATGAATTTGTTTTTTGGAATGGAAATTAAAAGAAATTAGGTAAACATGGAACTCTAATTAAATCAAAGGAAATATGTTGAGACAATCTTGCAGAGATTTATTATGCAAGAATGTCAATTGATAAAGATCCCTTTCTTGTAAGTATAAAGTTATATGTATATCAATGTCATGAGATATAAGAAGAGGTAGAGGATATGTTATGTGTTCCAAATGCAAGTGTTGTTGGAAGTTTGAAATATCCTATGGTATGTGCTAGACAAAACAAAACATTACCCATTTAGGGGGGTTTTGAGTAAACATATGTCAAAACCAAGGAAGGAGCATTGGATAAATATAAAGAGGGTCTTCAAATATTCATAGGACACTTCAAATTATGCAATATGCTAAGAAGTAAGACATGGACCTTGAATAGAGATAAATATATAGGGCTTTGTTGATGTATACCGAGCTAGAGATATTGATCGCAGAATATCTACAAGAGGTTATGTCTTTAACTTGCTTAGTGGAGCATTCAATTAGATGAGAAAGAAGTAGGTTGTAGTTGCATTGTTAATTGTAGAAGTTGAGTACATGGCAACCACTCATGTAAGAAAGGAAGTTGTCTAGTTGCAAATATTATGTCCTATCATTGGTTTTGTTTGGAAAGCAGTGAGGATAGGTTGTGACAACTCAAGTGCAAATTTTATGGTAAAGAACCTTGCTTATCATTCCAAGACAATGCATATTGTCGTACAATACCATTTTATTATAAACATGGTTGAACACAATAAAGTGTTGTTGGAGAAGTTTGACACCTTGAAGAATGTTCTAGACTCTTTGACAAAGTTTGTTAGTACTTGGAAGTTCTCTAGTGTATAAAATCAAGGGGCATTAAATTACCTTGGTTCTTGATTATATGAATGTCATATGCTTGACCCCATTTCTGTAAAGAATACAATAAGTGGGAGAATGTTGAACATGTGTTGTAATCTTTACAAGTAGACTTAGGCTCGGACCAACGCAAAAGGAGGTTCGGGGGGTGATCATCACCCTAGGTTGAGGGGCATGAGGTCAAATCCCCCGAAAGAAAAGTTTGTGTCCATTGTTCATATGTTTTGTGTTTTTTCAACATATTGTAAACTAATTTTGGTTAAGGAATTAACATTGTAATCTAATACGGGTTAACGAAATAGTGTTTTGCAAAATACCGAAATACTGTATCGTGATTAGTGAAGTTAATACAATGAGATAGAGAGAGAGTTGGTTTTCTCTATTAAGGGTTTCTAGGTAAATTCTTGTGTATACCATGTGAATGTGCCATTAATATTCTTATGTTTTAGATTCTGTCAATATTTCTTGCATGGATTTATTGAACTCTCAAGGGATCCTACAAGGTTTTACTTACAAGAAGAAAAAAAAGAGTAATTGCAATTTGAAAGAAATGGGTCACTTATAAATCCAACAAGGAGATACATTAGACTCGAGACAAAAACATGAAATGGAACTAGTCTCACACTACAACCATCTCATGGCATAACCTTAAAGACACATATTTGAAACAATAAACCAAGTATGTGTTTATGTCTCATCATTGGTAACATAAAACCATTGAGCTCAGACCAAATTGTTGCCACAGAAGAGGTATTTTTAGTAGCATTGGATCTATCAAAGGATAAATCTCCAAGGCTGAATGGCTTTCCAAGATATCTCTTCATGCAATTTTTGGGGTAGCGATAGATGACACATGGTAAGTAGTGGAAGAATCTAGAAAGAACATGAATATACTAATAGCTTTGAATGTGATTTTTTTCACTTTTATCCCCGAGGAGCAAGAGGGAATCACTACTAACAAATTCAAACCCATAATATTACATAACAAACAATATACAATATAGAGTAATGTTCAATAGGGTGAGATATATTATTCTATAGATAATATATTATTCTATAGATAATATCTAAAGAGCAAAAAGGGTTTGTTAGAGATTGACAGATTCCACACAAGCTCATTATATCCCAAGAAACAACTCATTCCATGGAGAAATAAAAAAGAAGTAGAATGCTAGTAAAACTTGATATATCCAAGGTATGTGACAAACTAAACTAGAACTTCACAAGCATACTCCAAAAGGCCTTTGGGTTCGAAGATTTATGGGTTTAATGGGTTGTGAGTTGAACTTCGTACATTTTATTCCCTATCCTACCAGGTGGCATCCCAACAACACCCTTGCAATCCCAATACGGAAATCACGCAAGAAGATGACCTATCTGCATGCCTATGGCAAAATAATCATAATTATAAGTGGTTACAAAGAAAAATAAAATATTATAAATGTCAAGTTCTCACAATAGATATAACTTACACCACACGTATAATGCTTATCGGTGAAGTCACAATTAAGGAAGTTGTATCAAGTTATCGCAATAAATATAACTTATGCCAAACATATATTTGCCAATGAAATAATGCTTATCAATGAAGTCACGGTTCAGGAAGTTGTAACATTTTAGAAAGTCTTATGCGAATTATCATAAGCATTACAAGAGGGTAGATTAATGAGGACAATTCTAATGTTTTATTTTTCAACATACCATTAATAGTACAAACGCATCAATAATCTAATTAATTTCCCCAAAACCTGCCCACCAAGAAAATACTTTAGAGTTCCTCTAGTAGCCAACAATGGGAGAGAGATACACTGGCAAGAGCCTATCTTAAATACTCATAGTAAATTACAAGGATGGGCATTCCAATATCTATCTCTAAGATGAAGAATAAACTTACTAAAATCAATTACGTAAGCATTCCAAATCTTTACATTCTCGGTCACAGTTGCATAGAAAATATCACAAGGCAAGTAGAACAAAAATGGGAATGCCCACAATTGGAGAATAAATGGCTCTTAATATCATGGGGAATTATACTTATGCTAAAAATGTTTCAAAGGCTTTATCCAAAAATGGAAACATCTTCTTTTTTTTTTTTTGGCAAAGTGGTGGAACTTCCTTGACTAGCAAGTTTGTCTTTGGCTAAGTTACCACGAACCAGGGGCATCTAAGCCGTCAAAATCACCTGGGATCGCACCCGGCCTGGACTGCACCAACCCTTAACATGGTTGGATTTTTTGGTATCCATGGGATTAGAACCGGCGACCTTTCCGCTTAGGGGGTGTCTTAACCATACCCCGCCACCAACTGTTTTACATCTCACGGATAAAAATGGAAACATCTTAACATAGCCTTGTCCAAAAAAATATTATGGAAAAGGAACCAAGAGATATTGGCACTATTGGTCGAATATGGAAAGCAAAGTTTGCAGTTGGTATCCCTTGGAAATCATCCCTATAATCACTATATAGCCTAATTATTATCAAACACAGAATTAAAAAAAATAAAAAATATGTTTCAAATAAAAAGACAAGGTTTAATTTTTCAAGGCTATTTGAGTTCCATAACCGTCATTTTCCTCCTTCAAGAATGTGGTGCATTTATCTATAAGCACTTATGTGTTGAAGGAGGATCTGACATTTTTTAATTCAATTTTCTATTTCGACAAGTCTATGAAAGTGGTTTCAACATTCAATCCAATCATATGGAGAAAAGATGATGTGTGCAGGGCTAGGAAGGTGCGGGGTAATGTTTCTTTACCTAACGATGCAAGGAAGGAAAAGGGTAAAGAAAATATTGTTAAAGGAGATAAGGCTAGAAATGTGTGAAGCACATATGATTAACATAAGAACTCGACGCAACTTGGTAGCTCACGGTGCATTCTCTAATCCGCGTGAGCCTGGCTCTGCGCCTGCACAAGCCTTCATCCCCCTGCAGCTAGGGCTCTAGCCACGAGTTCCCCCTCCATTGATTCAACCTGCTAGCTCATAGAAATTGGCCACCGAGCCTCTCACAATGGCCTCGAGAGGATGCCCTCCCCTCCCCTCCTCCCCTCCCCTCCCCTCCGATCTTTCCGACTTCCTGAAACTCATCCTCGCTCAAGGGAAAAAGCCCCCCACTACCTCTCAACAGAAGTTTGTGAAGAAGGTAGACGAGATCCCCACTGTTGCGTTATCGGTAGAGCAGCCATGCAGGACAACCCTCAACCTTTCAGATCGAGCATTGATAGGCCAGTTTACAGGTCTATGGCCCTCTCCGAAATCCATTGAAAATTGGGTGCAGAAAAACTCGAGACCATTGATCTCAGAAGAAGTAAGTTCTTGCTTCTTGGGAAAAGGATTCGCATTCGTATTAAAAAACAAACAAGATCGCGAGCTAATATTCAGGAATGGACCATGCTTTATGGTGCCACAAGGACTCTACATGAACAAACGGAACTCGGACTTTGATCCAACTCAAGATATCCCATCTGCAATCCCAGTTTGGGTAAGACTCCCACATCTACCCCTCCATTGCTGGAACTATGAATCTTTAGAAGCCATCGGAAATACTCTTGGAAAATACATAGACAAAGCAGATCGAAAAGATCAGTATTCATGCACAAGGATCTACGTCGAAGTAGATCTACAACATGGGCTCCTAGAAGCAATAAACCTCAAAGTGGCAGATTGATCCCATATTCAAGATTTAGACTACGAACAAATTCCTTTTAAATGCGGGTATTTCCACGAATACGGGCACTTCGCTCGATCATGCAAGAAGAATCCCATAGATCCAGAGGCAGGAGGAGAAAAAGAACAATGGACAGTCACACAAAAAAATGCCAAATCGGGATCAAAAACCTCATCAAAAGGCCAAAGTTCAAGGAAAGCAGATTACCAGTATAAAAAGCCTATAGGAACCAACAACATGAATAGATTCAAAGTTCTTGAAACATCTGAAATCCATGAAACCCCTGAAGCCCCAGAAGAAGGAGAAATCCTCGAGCAACAGGAGTCTCAACAAGCACCCCAAAGCACCCCAAGCCCCAAAAGGAACAAAATCTCACTGTCCTATGCAGATGTTACAAAATCCAACCCATCAGCTTCCCCTGCATCCTCGGAAGAACTCACCGATAAATCATCCAAAAAACTAGGACGAAAAACAAGCAAACATCTAAGAGAAGAAGAAGCAAAACGCGAGAAAACCCAAGGATCTCAAGCAACAATAGATATGGCCTTCAGCAAGAATACCAGAGCGAGAACAACAGGAAAGAAAATAAGAGACTCGGCAGGAGGAGGGCCCTCCTCTACCTACAATAGTAGATAATGAAGCTGGTCTCTTGGAACTGTAGAGGTTTGGGTAGCCCTAGCAAAATAGAAACAGTCAAAGATCTCCAAAAAATTGACATGCCATACATCCTCTTACTCCAAGAGACCAAACTCGATGAAAAGGTCGTCCTAGCCATAGGAAAAGAAAAATGGAAGAAAAACTCGAGAATTGTTGTAAGCACCAGAGGAGCCTCCGGTGGCCTAGCAACCCTATGGTCTTCAGACATTTTCCAACTGCACAGCTCCTTTGCCACTCAGAATTGGATCTACACAGAGCTCACTCACATCCAAAGCAACAATCAAATTGCACTCTTCAACCTGTATGTCCCCAATATATACTATGAAATGAAAGAGTGATGGAAGTTCCTTGAAGATTTCCTAGATGCATATGCTCCACAAAACATAATTTTAGTTGGATATATGAACATTACTCTATCAATGGCTGAAAAAAAGGGAGGTATCATCGGAAAGGATTTATTGAGATCTCAAGTAGAAGCTCTTGTTCAGAGATGGGATCTACTCGACATCAAACCCAAGAGAGGGAAATATACTCGGTCTAACAAGTGTTTGGGCAAAGGAAATATAATGGCTCGATTAGACAGGTTCCTCGTCCAAAGCAGTCTTCTGATTGACGGACAAACTGTCATCTCAAAAATAATGGCAAATATGGCTTCGGATCACAAGCCAATCCAGCTCCAAATTCAAGAAAACGAAGATCTTGGTCCGATCCCTTCAAATTCAGTCCTCAATGGCTAGACCATACTAGTTTTTGGGACATTCTGGACAAATCCCGGAGGACCCCTGTCTCTGGTTCCCCTAGATTTGTTTGGGAGCAGAAGCTTATCATAACCAAAAAGGATCTAAAAGAATGGGCCATTTCTAATTGTCCCCCACCTTCGAATTTCAGGAAAAAAGCAGTCGACGAATTGGAAACCATCCAAATTCTCCAAGATGAAGTACATATGATTGATAGTTGCACGCTTCGGCAAGAAGTTAAGCATTAGATCAAGGTCTATCGGGCTTTCCTCAAAGAAGAGGAATTTTGGAGATTAAAATCTCGAAGTACTTGGCTCAAAGCTGGTGACATAAATACTTCTTACTTCCACAAGCAAACCAAAGGCAAACAACAAATTAATTACATCTCATAAATCAAATATGAAGACGACTCAATTATCAAAGGGCATGAGAATATCAAAATTGCAACGCGTAATTATTTCTCAAAGATTTATACAGAGAACGACAATGCTGATGAAAAAGGAGAGCAAATCCTCCTTGCGCATATCCCTAAAATCATCACGCATGAGGACAACATTGATCTTCTCATGCCATTCACCGAGCAAGAAGTCATCAACACTATCTGGTCCTTTGAACCTGACAACGCACCTGGACCTAATGGTTACTCAATTCATTTCTACAAAGCTTGTTGGCAGTATATTAAAATTGACTACATGAGAATGGTCTAGAGCTTCCATTCAAAAGCAAAGATCGACGGATGCACCAACTCCACTTTCCTTGCACTTATACCAAAAGAGACGAACCCCAACTCCTTCAGCAGATTCCGCCCAATCTCCTTATGCAACGCATCATACAAGATAATATCTAAAATGCTAGCAAACAGAATGAAGCCCCTCCTCAAAAAAATCATTTCAGATAATCAAGGAGGATTCTTGGAAGGGATACAAATCCTCAAAAATGTCATTCTCGTTCAAGAAGCCATTCACTCTAGCAATATCCACAGGGAGAAAGGTACGTTAATCAAACTTGACATGGCCAATGCATTCGACCGTGTCAAACATTCATTCCTTTTTAAAGTCATGAAAATTTTTGGATTCGGAGAAACCTTTATGAGTTGGATATCAGCCTGCATAAGAGGGCCCTAGATTTCCCCCCTGGTTAATGGTTGTCCTACCAACTTCTTCCAAGCCACACGCGGAATCCGACAAGGATGCCCCTTGTCCTCCTTTCTCTACATCCTTTTGGGTGACTCCCTTAGCCGAAAACTGAATTCAGATCTCATCACTGGCTCCCTACCAGGCTTCAACCTTGGCTCTGACTCCCTTCCTCTCAATCATACTCTCTTTGTTGATGACTCTCTCTTATTGGGAGGAGGCTCTTCCATCATTGCATGAAATTTCAAACAAGACTTGACCTGGTACTGCAAAGCCTCTAGAGGAAAAATCAACCTTCATAAAAGTGCAGTCTACTGCTAGAATTTGAATAACACCTCAATAACAAATATTGGCAACATCCTTGGAATCAAAGTATGCAAGCAATGGGATAAATTTATCTACGTGGGCCTCCCAATTACTCAGATACAAACAAAATCTGGAATTTGGGATGAAACCATTAGCAAAATCAAATCTAAAATAAGAATATGGGGAGGACAGTGGCTTAGCAAAGCTGGGAAAATGATATTAGTAAAGGTTGTTTTATCAGCTCTACCAATATATCAATCCTCCATCCTGCTGGCACCTAAAGGAGTGTCCGAACAAATCAATAAATTACTGAGAGAATTCCTTTGGACGGGGGTAAAAACAATAATAATAAAATTCACTTAGTGAAATGGAACACTACAAAGCAATCAAAGCCCTCGGGTGGTCTCCAAATTCGTGATCCCCTTCAAGCAAACTTGGCGATGGGAGGCAAAATTCTATGGAAAATCCTACACAACAAGCAACATCAAGTTAGTCAAATGCTTAGAAGGAAGTATCTAAATGGAAACAATCTAAGATGCCTTGACAGTAATCCCACTTCCAAAGGATCCTTGGTCTGGACATTGTGCAAAGCAGCTTGGGATTTCTTCATACAAGACCTTTATTGGGTTCTTGGAAATGGAACGAAAATCAATATCTTCTCTGATAAAATAATGGGAAACAACCCGCTCCAGAACATTCATGAGCTGCACGACATTGCTCATTGGCTCGAACAGCATGGCATCAAAACATTGAATGATTTTAGCTTCTGGAACACCTCAGGCACATGGCAGAGCTAGAAGAACCTCTTAATCACTGCCAATCTTGAATCTTCCAGGATTCTCCTTATTGAAAAATTGAATGGTTGTGCCCCCACACATCTCCAGGACAAAGATGATCATGGGTGGGGTCCAAAAGGTAATTACACCACTAAATTTGACTTCAATGTTCTCCAAACTCATGAAGCCCCAAGAAAAAGCCTTTGGAATTTAGTTTGGAACCCCTTCGGATTCCCCAAAATAAACTTTTTCATTTGGACTCTCATTCATCGAAAGGTGCTCACCGGAGAAAATCTTATTAAAAGAGGATTCACTGGGCCACATCGGTGTCATGTTTGCCGTAGAAATTCTGAAACGTTAGATCACCTCTTCTTGGACTGCCACTTCTCAAAATTCCTGGAATCATATGCTCCAAGATCTTGATATAACCCTTATGACGTTCAACACCACATCTTGCCTTTTCAAGGATTGGAGATCCATTTACCCCTCCCCCCTATCAAAAAAAAAACTTTGGCTTCAAATCTGGATTACTATCCCCAAATTCACCCGCTGGAAAATCTGGATTGCT
The DNA here is from genome assembly GCA_027924585.1 of Larix kaempferi. NCBI lineage: Eukaryota > Viridiplantae > Streptophyta > Pinopsida > Pinales > Pinaceae > Larix > Larix kaempferi. Next base: position 3,254,669 of record BSBM01000258.1, read on the forward strand.
AGGAACAAAGCTATTTTCCATGAAATCAATCATACCCCCATGCAAGTCGTTGGACAAGCCAAATGATTGCTTCTTGAATGCCTGAACTTCTCCAAATTCAAGATAGACTCAAATCTCAACGCTAAGGAATTAAATTGTATTGGAACCGTTGTCCCAAGCCCCAATAAAATGAACTTTCAAACTCGTCACCAACCGCCATGGCAAATTAGACTCTCCGACTCAGACTTTCAAGAATGGAGAAACAAGCAAACTATGGATAGTCTTCATTTTGATGGTGCGGGAGCTTGGGGGGTTTTGCTGACTACTGGAGGAATACCGAGTATCATATACAGATGGGGGCTAGGAGTTTGTTCAAATAACTCAGCAAAGGCCCTAGCTCTGCTAAAAGGTTATCAAATTGCCAAAGAAAGAAGAATAGAAAGATTACAGGTGTTTGGGGACTCTCTTGTAATCATCATAGCCCTTAATTCGAACACAAATTTCAGTAGTCTAGCATTAAAAAGGATTGTGGAATGAATTCAACACATTGGAAATTCATTTACTCAATTCAGAGCATTCCATATATTGCGAGATCTAAATCATGAAGCAGATACGGAGGCAAAAGCTGGAACAAGTCTCGAATATGGGAAAGATCGAATTTTCCAACAAAGAAATTAGCTACCATCACATTCCCTAGCATCTCACTTGATATGATCCTAAGACAAGGAAATGAAACTTCATTATATGAATTTTCTGCATTATTCATACCCGAAGAACTGTAATGATCCACACTCCTCTACTGACAAATCCGACGATGGGTGGCACGCTGATGTTTACAGAGCATAGCGCACAAAGCACAACATATCCATAATCACTATGCTTAATCGCAGAACATGAATATAGAGCATGAACGCATGGCATGATCGCAGAGCTCATTAGCAAAGCATGAATGCATGGCATGAATGCTCAACACACTCAGCACACTCATGATTACAGAGCATGAATGTAAGGCATGATCACAGAGCGCATTCGCAAAGCATGGATGAAGGCTTGAACGCTCGAGACACTCAACACTTCCATGGATTGCAAAAACATAAGCATTATTATGCATATGGAATTCGCATCCAAAGAACAGAGCATTATGCAAAGTTTTGGAAGAACATTGAATGAGCATTACTTTATTAAAGAATCAATTAACTAATTCATAGCTTTCATTTGCAATTTGTATAAATCCCATTGCACAAAGCAATATTCTGCTGAATATCTGAACAATGTAACTAGCTGGATTGGCCTCAGCCACAGCCCACTCATTTTTTTTATCTTATTATCAATAAAAATTATCCGCTTTAGTTAAAAAAATAAAAAATGTGTGAAGCAATTCCAATAGAGCGTTAAGTTGGTAAAATGTCGAGAGAGGAGGAGAGAAAGCATATAGATCTGCTATGAAATTCATATAAGGAGCATAAACAAGAAACAACTAAATGAAATACAACATGAAAATACAAGAGAGAATTGGAGAACAAGGATTCCATTAAGATGAACTATTACATGCAATGAGGTCAGTTTTGGGACCTCTTCTTCTACATTCCAACCCTCTCCTTACTACCTTTTTTCATAAGGTGTCTTGTTGACAATGTCAACTTTGAATAGCTAACTTCATTAATTACATGTATCATGCTCCCTTTTTACATTTGATAAAAATATGGATTTTTGACTTCCACATCTGATCTTAGACTACAAGCCCCCCTAAGATTCAGATCATCAAGTCACATGAAAGGGGATAAAACAAAGTTTATCAACTTAATGAATAATGAAGGTAATGTTACCTTTGGGGATAATGCCATTCAAAGATAAATGGAAAAGGGATACTTAGTCTTGATAATGGAAGAGCTAAGGTAGAAAATGTTCTGTATGTTGAAGACTTAAAACACAATCTTCTCTGTGTCAGCCAAATGTGTGGTCGAGGACATACTCTCACTTTTGATTCCCAAGAATGTGAGATTAGAAAGGCAAAGTTAGGGGAATTAGTTGCCATAGCAATAAGAACGCCAAATAATGCATATATTTTGATGAGATCAGTGGAGAAAAATGCTTCATGGGGAAAATAAATGAAAGTTGGATGTGGCATAAAAGAATGGGCCATATGAACTTGGACAACTTGGTAAAAATAAGCACTAAACAAGTAGTAAGAGATATGTCAAAAATTACAACCTCAAACATTGTGAGTAAGCAATGTTAGCATGGAAAGCACACAAAGTTAAGCTTCAAGTCAAAGTAATACACAACATATAAGCCATTGGAACTTGTGCATACAAATCTATGTGGGCCAACCAAAACAAAAAGCCTGCAAGGAGAGTACTCTATGCTATTTATTGATGATTATACAATGATGACTTGGGTGGCCTTTCTTAGACATAAAATTTCAAAGCTTTTAAAGCTTTAGTTGAAAATGAGACTGATATGAAAATCAAATGTTTAAGGTCAGATAATGGATGTGAGTTTACATCTAATGAATTTGAAGAATTATGTGAAACTCATGGAATAAGAAGACAATATTTAGCTACAAGAACTCCTCGGCAAAATGGAGTGGTTGAAAGAAAAAATAGACATGTGCAGGAGATTGCTAGGACAATGTTGAATGAAGCAAGGTTATCGGACAGATTTTGGAGAGAAGCAATGTATACTGCAGTTTACATTTTGAATTGAGAGAAAATCAGAGTTAACAACGACAAGACACCTTATGAATTTTGGAAAGGAGAACTAGCATCTATCAAACATTTCAGAATATTTGGAAGCAAGTGTTATATCAAGAGAGATGATGAGGATCTAGGCAAGTTTGGTTCAAGGGAGGATGAAGGATTTTTTCTTGTTTATTCATCAAGTAGCAAAGCCTATAGATATTGTTAACACCCAAATTGACCCTCTAGGTTGTGGGAGAAGGCTAGCTCAGGGTAACCACAAAACCACTTTAGATTGCACTTCTGACCCAATGCAATCAGAGAGGGATCTCTCTTAAATTTATAGAAGACTGAAAATAATCAATGAGAAACACACAACCTTCTTACTTCAGTTATTCAATCAAAACATATTCAGAAGGTCAGACTTTTTGGCATGACAATTGTTTTCAAGGGTTTGGTAAGATAATCACGAGGGAGAAACCTTGGGCAATGGAGTCAATACATAATGCATACATTGAATAATAGTGCTGCTGCATGAGATATCCAAACATAGGCAAGACAACTACCAACTCACAGTCAAAGAGATTTTGTTTGATGATTTAGAAGAATAGATGAACAGTCCATCAATATAGAGAATATGATTATGAATTCTATATCAATTTTAGCAGAAACTGGTTATGGATGCTTGGAATGAAAAGAACAAAGCATAACAACTATGAATTCTATTCTAATACAACACTTATCCAAGAATGAACAAAATGACAATATGGATTAAACAATGGAGGAAAACAATCACATAAGGAGATAAGTAAACAAACTGTGAGACCAACAACACATGAATCTCTGCCAAAACCAGCTTCAAACATTGCAATTCTATTAAGGATTATGCTTCAAAAACAGAGCTTAGTTCTCCCAGGCCTCATCCCACTGATTTTCCAACCCTCTGCTCTTCTATTACAATGCTTATATAGATCTTATCAGCCCTCAGGCTCGAGTTGCCTCAATAGAAAGCTGTTATGGCTGCATTGACACCTGCACAGAAGGTTTAACCACTTTGAGAGTCGGTTACAACAAATTTTCTTCAGTTTAGGACGCGGACTGCTGAAAACTAGACCTCGGAGCCCCGACTGTATATCCCAAATGGTGACAACTGTGTAAATTATAACAGAGGTTATTGTAATTGGGTATGTGCTTGACAAAACCCATGTCTCCATTTCCTCTGATTCTCCTCCAGCTCATCGGGATCTGCTTCGGAAGTTGATGACTCAGGCAGCAAATTGGAATTCTGGTAAAATGCCCTATAAATATCTCTTCGATTCTCCCAAACCGTGACACTTGTGTAAAAACTAAAAGAGGTTATTGTAGATTGGCCCATGATGAAGAGAAACCTCTCTCGGTTTCTCCAAATTCACCCTGGTTTGGAGGAAACAACTGTTGGAAAATGATGACTAAAACAGTCATTTACACTAAAAAAACCACCATGCCCTTCATATAAAATTTCATTGAGTTTAAAATTTGCTTTCTCCTTGCATGTTAAAATTCGAATTCTTTATGGACCATGGATCTCCCTTAATATTGATTAAGGCCTTCCCAAATACTTAGCTCAAAATCAGTGCTGACAACTGGCTCCAGTTGGGGATGCTATCCTCCCTATGAGGTAGCAAAGAACACCGTAGACCAGTGCTTGATCCATTGGGCTGGCCCCAACCTCAAACTGAAACCTGCAAACTGACCTGCTACCTGCAAGCCTTTTCTGATCCCGCAATTGAAACAATCCTCTTCATTGAACACAAACATGCTCTGCTGCTTCTAACTCTGCTTGAAACACATAAATGAGGATTTTGCATTGCTAATATTTGAGAGTTGACATTTTTCTAGGATTTCTACCTGCGGTCGCCGTGTCATTTGAGGAGTAACTTGAAGTGCACATGGAAGCATGCAATCAACTCTCGAATCCGACGACTTAAAATAGTCATCCTTAGGAAAACACTTGCATGGATGCTTTGATTAACACTTGATATTTTGCTTTTTCCTCTATCATAGCAAGTGTAGCCATCCCTTTGGTCACCACAGCCTCAAGCCTTAGTTGTGCTCCATGTGCAGCAATGATGATCACCAGGGCATGGGGGTCATAGCCCTTCAATTGATGTGGGTGCAAGGGCTTCTAGGTGCAGCTGCCAATTGGATGAGATCACAACTCACAATCCTAATGGAGAAAATCTTCATGCACCAGTGGACCTCTCCACGTGTTCAAGTTGGTCTCAGCTCCACTCAAACACTCTGCACAATTTTACTCCATGCATAATACTCTACGAATATGGAAGAAACAATAATTAGGGCTTTTTTGCTCCTCATCAAAACTCGCAGACCAGGAAATTTAAGACTGCCTCTGAACATGTGCTGAAAAAAACCCTTTAAGCTTCCTTCAAACAATCTTAGATTACGTTTTGATCTGGCGCTATTGGGCTCCTCAACCAGAAATAACGAAAATTTTGATTTCGTAGTGTTGCTATCTGAGCTTGTGACGCTCCCTGTTGCTGTTGACACTGAACTTTCAATGCATAGAGTAGTATCCGTTTCAGGTTTAGAATAATTTTCATTAGCCTCATGGTCATAGCCTTTCGTATCACTAGATTCAACTGTTGTAATTGATCTTTCAATTTGAGAGAAATTATGGTATGGAAAATTATCGGGTTTTTCTCCCAAGATAGTCTGTTTATAGCTAGTTGGGTCATCATTTCCAATATAATTGATCATTTCTGAACAGGGAATATCATTTGCCAGACTCCTACCTTTATTCTGGAACCCTACTGTTCTATCTCGCTCCATTGATGAATATAGTTCTTCTGCTCTCGTAATAACATTTTCTGGAACTCCTTCACTTCGAGCTGTTTCAAATGCAAGGCTTTCTCAACAAACCCCGTCTATCAATTTCCAAGTTGGCTTTATATGAAATATCTCTTGCATTCAGTGATACGTCTAAAAGGCCATGCAAGTGAGTGAATATGACGCCGATGTACCCGATGGAATCGAGTTCCTTTGTCATGCTAGCAGCGATGCATGTTTCCCTTTGTGTCTCTGCTCCTTGGCATATTTCGTCTATCAGTACAAGGGTTCTATTTGTAGCTTCACAAAGTATTGACTGTATTTCGGACATTTCCATCCCAAGTGCAACAAATTCCTTTCCAACTCCATTTGTAATTTAGTGTGCTCTTTGGCAGGACCATTAGCAAGACGTTGATGCTCTCTGACTGGCGCTGATGCTGTCGAATCCTTTGGATGTAGTTACAGATAAATTCAAACATCTGAGACTAATGTTGCGTTTAAACATTAATGATGTGAATAAACATCGTATAGGTTGCCAAAGTGTTTGCAACACCCCTCAGCTGTTCAAAGGCATGGTCTTTGCCCAACTTCGCAGATTTGGAGATCAGGGTTGCCAGTGCAAGTTCAATATGCGAAGTCCAAAATGACCGTAGATCGCTTTTCTGTCCAGATCGCAGCCGTTGAAACGTGCTGCCTCTACACAAACTTCACAAATTTCAAAATTGTATTTCTTCCTGCAACTAAAATCTGCGAACTTTACCAGGACCGTAGATTTATTTCTTCCTCAGATCGTGGCCGTTGGCTTTCTGGAAACTAACCCCACTGCGCATAGTCACCTGGATTCACCATCGACGGCCACAAAAAATTGACCTGGAAGTATGCGTCTCCATCTCACTTAGTTTAATAACTCTCACAATCTCCGGACGCCCTATGTTGTTCCTGCTGATAAATGGGATGGCGCCAGCTTCAATAGATAGACAGAGAGCTTTCCAATAGTCTTTGACAATTCCTATGTTGTTCTCGACACCTGCGCCTTCGCTTGGACAGCTTAGCATGAGAGCTCTTCCCCGTGGCACTTGATACATTGACACTTAAACTTGGGCTTTGTATTATATATCCCTGACATCTCTTTGATGGATCCGGAGCTCCTTTATTTTTCTTTAGACTGGGCCACGAAACTTCCTTACTCCTGCCTCCCATCACAGCGTTGAAATTTAAAGATGGCCTCTGCATGTGTCGCTGAATTGGCGCTTTTCTCCCTTACTTGGCACCTGTGCATCCTCTTGGAGCTGCGTGAACGCCCTGGCTTTTTAAACTCTTTTCATCTTTGGGTATAATCCCACATGCAAAAGGGGCTGCATTTCATTGCCCTTTTTTTTTTTTCACTGAAAAATGTAACTTACTATTAATAAACGAAATAGTAAATGTTGCCAACTGTGAGAATCCAAAGCATACATCTCCACACTGTCCTGCAGTGTAAGTGTCATGTGTAAAAATAACATGGCCTCCCAGCCAACAGCCATAAAGACGACCAAAAACCATGTTCCAAGTGTTCATACATAAAAGTCAGGAACCCCTCCCGTAGGAGAAACAGGTTCTACATCCACAATGATATCAACCAAGAGTCACAAAAAGTTCTCAAAAGGAACCAAATAAGTCATAGCTGCCGATCCAAAAGAAAAATATATATGTCCAATATGCTAAGTAACCAAAACATACAATAAATAACCGATAAATAGCCGCACATAGGAGAAAAACAAAAAACCAACAAGGCGTTGGAGGCATCCCCTATGTGATATCTGCACATAGAAAAAAGCTAACAGCGAGCATAAGTACATCTCCTCAATGAAAAAACTACACAGCAACAAAAAGTAACTAAGATAGAAGCAAAAAAGCCAAGCCAATCAAGACCAGTGTAGAAGATGTGAACCCTGAGAAAACAACGAGCCCTCCCGCCAGTCTTGCCACATAATGACACCAAACTCGGATGAAAGTGCCTTCTTCGAGAGCTTGTCCGCCACCGTATTAACCTCCCTGAAGACATGGTCGAAATGTATATGTTGGAAATCCATCACAAGCAACCGAACCTCTTCCATCCAGTGCTTAAGTAACAAGTTATTGAGAGATGCCTTTCCTTTCACCCAGGATATGATCGACAGAGAATCGCCAAAAACCACGAGATGTGTGATGTTCCGCAGCCGGGCCCAGAAAAGTAGTAGCCAAAGGGCACAAATCTCACTTCTAGTATTGGAGCCACAGCCCAGATTCAGCCATAGATGAATGGAGACAGAATTAGTCAAGTGTAACACAGCCCCAGCACCTCCCCTCCCAAGAGTACTAGCAGCGGCACCATCAAAGAAACCACATGGGAAGGTCAGAACCGGAGGGGATAACCGTAAATACCGATCTGATATGGTTCTGCCACTTCTCCGAACATGGATAGAGATGAATTCCTGGTGTGCGGCAAGTGTTTTAACGCCAAGTCCTGCCAAGACATTGCCCTTTATATACATTGAACAATTCATCATATTGCAAGGAATAAAAGGGACTAATGTGTGAGCTTGACGCTTTGACCATTGGAGTGCATGCGTTGATGTGTCGAGTGCTTGGGCCCATTGTCTTTTGGCTCTCGGTGTTGAGCGACCTTGTTCCAAATTACCTTTTGTAAGATATACCAATGATCCTTTGGGTTTATAAAAATAAATTTTATGTGTTTTTATAAAAAAAATTTCTTTGGCTCAAATATATATAAAAAAAAAACTTTGGTTACAAAGAAATAAAAGCTTGACCTTAAAGCCAAACCTCACATGTAACCAATGTTTTAAAAATTTAATGAAAATGAATAAAATTTTCCGCATCAGCATCAAGTATAAAAATTCATTTCTTTTTCTTTTGCTCAAAACAGCTTTAGAACCCTTTCTTCTCGAACTTGGGGAATTTTATGCTTTATTCAGCCAAGCAAAACTTCAACACTGCCTTGATATGTGACCACCCATTGAACCACCACAAATCTGAACTGAAACTTTAAGCTTAGAGGCTGAAATTCATACTAAACTAAAATGCTGAAAGTATGTTACGGCTTAAAAACTGAAATTGCTTGAAACTAAACCAGAACTGAGCTGTACATGCTGAAACCAAACTGAAAACTGCTGAAAAAGATGCTCACCATGTCGAGCTTATTCACACACCCCTACTCTACTTTGCTTGAAAATTACTGCCCAATCAAATGATGAAAAAGTGCCAATGAAGCCAATCCAACAGCTGGTCAAATAACAACATTTTCAGATCATGCTCAATCAAAATAAGAACATAAGAACATAATGGCAGAAAGGTATGATAGAGGTCTAGACATTTGAGACAAAGATATAACCAACCCTTACTGCTGCAAATCGTTTCCATATAATCAGCCACCGTATCATAAAAAACATGACAACCTTCAAAAAACTCTGTCATTTGTTTGTCATGACAGGGCTGCTCAAACGACAAACTCTCTTGCACACTATCCAACCATTTTTCAAAAGAATCTTGAAGGGGGTTCTCAGGACAGTTTTCAAGTGATACATCAACAACTTCATCCAAAATTTCAGAAATTAAAACTCGATCTTCTTCATGTAATTCAGTAGAAATATCATTATTTTCTTCAATAAAATCAAGTGAAACAAATTCTTCTCGACACAAAAATTCTGAAATTGAAAGAGAACCCTGATTTTCTGTTCGGTACTTCACTTCCTTACCGCAAACCTTTGTTTCTTCTAAATGTTGGGACTAATTGCACGCTTGCTCTTCTTTTTCATCGTCAATTTAAAAAAAAAATATGAAATTCTGCATTACCTTGAATTTCTGTTTTTGATTAGAAGCCCTAAATCTTTGCTTCACCAATTCAAATGAAGAATAACAAAGGGGCAAACAATCACTTTCAACATGTTTATTCTCAGAAGTTTGATCATGGATTGCAATAGAATTTTCTTCACTGACTGCCCCATAACTTGCAAAGTTTTCAGCTGGTTGTTTAGGTACAACATCCAAGTAGTCCTCTTCATACTCATCATATATAGGTGGGCTGAAAACTTCTTTAAATCCTTCCATAACATAAATTTCAACAGGCTGATCGCAATCTACATAAAACAAATTAGCATTACTCTCTTCTTGTACATCACTGGCTTGATCATCTATCCATTCACCATGAAAGGGATGGGAATGCAAGGCAAGTTCTCTTTGTGCATGTCTCTCTTCAAACTCTAATTTCTTTTCCATTTCAGCATCAATGCCTTGCTCTGAATTTTTTCTAGATATCCTAAGATTGTCTTCAACCTCCCATGAATCAATGAACATATGCTGCAATGTGGAAGAACTCCTCTCCAAAAGAAGGAAAGACAATTCAGGAGGAAAGATAGATGCATAATGCAATTTAGAAGAATTTTCTAAGGGCTTAATTTCCTTTGGCATGTTATAATAAAAGCTTGCAAACCTCTTGTTAAAACTAGACATGGTTTCACCTTCTTATCTTTTCATGGAATAAAATTCTGAAAGAACTTGGTCCAATGACCTTCTCCTACCCCAAAACCCCAAAAAGACATTAGAAAACTCTTCCCATGTATCAATAGCTTCAGGTTGCAGGTGCTTAAACCATTTCTTCACATCTCCTTGGAAGGATTGGGAAAAATCCCTCATACAAACATCATCATGCTCTATTTCAAAAAGGTCCAGAAAATGCTCAAAACCCTGAAGATGTCTTTTAGCTGTGAGACTGCCATCTTCTCCAATAAAAACAGGGAGGTATCTATGGTATTTGGGAAGATATTCATGAAGAACAAGGGGCAGTTTCAAAGGGCTATATCTCTACTGAAGCCTAGAAGGTAAAGGAGTATGTACATGAAGAATGTCATCAGCCTCAATCTCATGGGGTTTGCAAGGCTGATTATGGATCTTACATGATTCAAAAGAAGGAATCATATCGGCTCTAGGGATGAAAGAGGAGTGTACATCTATGAGATCTAATGAAGGATATACAAAGGAAACCCTCTCATGACTTAGGGTTCTTCAGTGAAACAAAGATTCCTTGATATAAACACATAGAGATAATAAGCAGCCAATGCAAAAGAACAAGGTCTCTTTGAATAAATTTGTACTTTGATACCTGGACCTTAGTTCTTCCATATTTTAGACAGCTGAGCTTGTTCTCTAGTGGAGTCTACAAATTGAATCGAACCATGAGTGGAGTCGCCAGGTGAATGATACACAACCTTCTTGATATTTGACTGTTGTTCACCATGAACGATCAGATATGAAACTCTTTGTTGTTCTGCCCAGGGACAATATGACTCTCGCTCCTCGGCAACGACGCCACTTTGTTAACACCCAAATTGACCCTCTAGGTTGTGGGAGAAGGCCAGCTCAGGGTAACCACAAAACCACTTTAGATTGCACTTCTGACCCAATGCAATCAGAGAGGGATCTCTCTTAAATTTATAGAAGACTGAAAATAATCAATGAGAAACACACAACCTTCTTACTCCAATTATTCAATCAAAACATATTCAGAAGGTCAGACTTTTTGGCAGGACAATTGTTTTCAAGGGTTTGGTAAGATAATCACGAGGGGGAAACATTGGGCAATGGAGTCAATACATAATGCATACATTGAATAACAATGTTGCCGCATGAGATATCCGAACAGAGGCAAGACAACTACCAACTCACAATCAAAGAGATTTTGTTTGATGATTTAGAAGAATAGATGAACAATCCATCAATATAGAGCATATGATTATGAATTCTATATCAATTTTGGCAGAAACTGGTTATGGATGCTTGGAATGAAAAGAACAGAGCATAACAAATATGAATTTTATTCTAATACAACACTTATCCAAGCATGAACATCATGACGATATGAATTAAACAATGAAGGAAAACAATCACATAAGGAGAGAAGTAAACAGACTGTGAGCCCAACAACACATGAATCTCTTCCAAAACCAGCTTCAAACACTGCAATTCTATTAAGGATTATGCTTCAAAAACAGAGTTTAGTTCTCCTAGGCCTCAGCCCACTGATTTTCCAACCCTTTGCTCTTCTATTACAATTCTTATATAGATCTTATCAGCCCTCAGGCTCGAGCTGCCTCAATAGAAAGCTGTTACATCTGCATTGACACCTGCACAGAAGGTTTAACCACTTTGAGAGTCGGTTACAACAAATTTTCTTCAGTTCAGGACGTAGACTGTTGAAAATTGTACCTCGGAGCCCCAGTTGTATATTCCAAATGGTGATAAGTGTGTTAATTCTAAAAGAGGTTTTTGTAGTTGGGCATGTGCTTGACAAAACCCATGTCTCCATTTCCTCCGATTCTCCTCCAGCTCATCGGGATATGCTTCGAAAGTTGATGACTCAGGAAGCAAATTGGAATTTTGGTAAAATGCCATGTCAAGATCTCTTTGATTCTCCCAAACCATGACACCTGTGTAAAAATTGAAATAGTTTATTGTATATTGGCCCATGCTGAAGAAAAACCTCTCTTGGTTTCTCCAAATTCACCCTGGTTTGGCGGAAACAACTGTTGGAAAATGATGACTAAAACAATCATTTACATTAAAAAACCACCATGCCCTTCATATAAAATTTCATTGAGTTTAAAATTTGCTTTCTCCTTGCATGTTAAAATTTGAATTCTTTATGGACCGTGGATCTCCCTTACTATTGATTAAGGCCTTCCCAAATACTTAGCTCAAAATCAGTGCTAACATATATTATAACAAAAGGTTACAAAAAAATTGTTGAAAGTATAAATGCCAAAATAGATGAAGCAAGGCCTCAGGAAAAGAAACGCATGCAAAAGGAATGGAATGTAGTAGAAAAGAAGAAGAATAAAACAAAGAAGAGGAAATGGAAACATAACACCAAGATACATAAGCCCCATCAAGGTTTGTGCAAAAGAACCATTTAGAAGACTTAATTCTCAGTGACAAAAATGCAAGAACGCAAACTAGGAGAAAATTGGCAAGCATTTCTAAAGAAGCCACTCTTTCTCTATTGTCCAAAATAGAACCTAGAATCTTTACAGAAGCAAGTAAAGATGAAAGTTGGATAGCTACTATGAATGAAGAATTGGATTAAATTGAGAAGAACCAAACTTGGGAACTTGCCCCAAGACCTAAAGACAAAAATATGATTGGAACAAAGTGGGTCTTTTAAAATAAGTTAAATGAAGATGGAAAAGTTGTTAGAAACAAGACAAGATTGGTCTGTAATGGATATGCTCAAGTTGAAGTTATTGAATTTTAAGAAACCTTTGCTCCTGTGGCTAGACTAGAATCCATTAGAATGTTTTTAGCATTCACATGTTACAAGAATTTCAAGGTTTACCAAATGGATGTCAAGTCAACATTCCTAAATGGAAACCTAGAAGAAGAAGTGTACATTGAGAAGCCTGAGCGATTTCATCTGATAGAAGACAAATACTATGTATGTAGACTGAATAAAGCACTCTATGGTCTAAAGCAAGCTCCTAGAGCATGGTATTTAAGACTTGAAAAAATACCTACAACAACAAGGTTTCAAAAGAGGGGTTGCAAACAATAATCTCTGCATCAAGTTTGAAAATGAAAATATGATTATTATTGTGGTTTTTGTAGATGAGATCATTTTTGGAAGTGATATTGATGATTTAAGTCAAAAGTTTGCAAAAGAGATGCAAAAATAAATTGAGATGTCTATGCTGGGAGAGTTGACGTTCTTCCTTGGTCTGCAGATTTCCCAATCTAAAGAAGGAATATTAATTTCTCAAACTAAATATATTAAATAAATGTTGAAAAATTTCGGAATGGAAGATTGCAAACTTGTCAGCACCCCCATGGTTACAAGCTACAAATTGAGAAAAAGATGATGAATCATTGGAATCAAATCAAACTCAGTACAGGTCAATGATTGGCAGCTTACTATATGTGACAACATCAAGGCCATATGTTATGCAAGCAATAGGATTGGTTGCAAGATTTCGATCTGCGGCGAAGGAGACACATGTTCAAGCAGTAAAAATAATCTTCAGATATCTAAAAGGCACTTTGGACGTTGTACTTAGGTATCCAAAAGGTGAGGATTTTACTTTGACAACATATATTGATGCAGATTGGGAAGGTAATATTGATGACATAAAAAATACAATTGGAGGAGCATTATTTTTGGGTATATCTTGGTTGAGCAAACAACAATCTTCAATTTCTCTGTCTACAATAGAAGCTAAATACATTGCAGCAACATCTTGTTGCACTCAAGTTCTCTAGATGAAGAAAACATTCCAGATATCAAGGTAGAATACAAACATCCCATCTCCTTAAAGTGTGACAACACTAGTGCCGCAAACATGTCCAAGAACCCTATTATGCACTAAAAAACAAAACACAGTCCAATCATCATTTTCAAAGGGAACAAGTTTCAAAACAAATTGTCAAGTTGGAATACATTGCTACTAAAGTATAGATTGCAGATATCATTACCAAACCCCTTCCCAAAGATAAATTTGAATATCTTCAACAAAAATTGGGGGTAGTTTCTATCCCTAAATAGATACAGAAGCTTAGGGGGAGCAACCCTTTGCTAATGGTGTGGCATTGTTGGCAGGGGGGGAATTGTAAACATGAAACAATGTGTAGACACAAGGATAAGCATAAGCTCAAGGGGAGCAACCCTTTGTCATTGATTTCAAAGGGGGATAAATTGTGTAGGGGGAGAAAATGCATACAATGAAACTAAACAGAGACAAAATTTCACAGAAACAAAAATGCGCATAGATAGAATTGCACAGAAACATAATTGCGTAGAGACAACATTGCAGACAGGGGGACTATCTATAGGTTTGGTCCAAAAGTGTCTGAAGGTTTGCATCAATAAAAAAGAGGAATATTGTTAGAAATATTGTTGTCATTGATGTAAAAGGCAACAAAAATATCGTTTTCATTGATTTCAAAGACAAGGGGAGACTATAGATAGAGATTGCAAGATGAATATTCTATGAAATATTGTTTTTGGATGCCCAATTTGGATACTCTATCTTTGAAGGCATTTTTACTCCATATATCTTGATCAAATGGGAGTATAGGTTACATGGTTTAAAATATTATTTCGATACCTTTTCAACGGTACATGGAAGTCTCTCTAACTCCATAGGAATGAGGAGATATGAAAGAATTTGTAAAATCAACCTAGCTAGAATGTTAGGTCAGCCCGGTCAAGTTATTGAATAATGTTATGTCGATCCAGAAAGTGATTTAAGAACACTATAAATAAGTGGAGTGCTCCCTCATTTTATTATTCATTCAAGGATTCATGGATCTCTGAAAAAGGTGCGAACTTGTGGAAGAGGAAGGTCTTATAGGGTTTGAAGATGTATTTGAATATGTATTCTAGGTTTTTGAAGATATTCCTTATGATATTCTTTTGAAGGATTTTCTTAAAGGTTTCTAAGGTTCTCTAAAGAGGTGGACCTTGTGAAGAGGAAGGAATGTTTTCTTGTAGGTTCTTCTTTGGTTGAGGTACAAAAGTTGAGAGCAACGCAAAAGTTGAAGATTGTGCAGGAGTGAAGATTGCCTTGCGCAGAGCAGAGTTCGATAGAATAGATGTGACATAAGTGAAGATTGTCTTGTCCACAGCAGAGTTCAACAGAACAAAGTGTGACAGTAGTGAATATTGTCTTGCATAGAGGAGAGTAGAGTGTGACAATAGTGAAGATTGTCTTGCGTAGAGAAAAGTGTGACATACCAGAGTGTGACAATAGTGAAGGATGTCTTGCGCAAAGTAGAGTGCAGTAGAACATAGTGTGACAATAGTGAAGATTGTCTTGCGCAAAGCAGAGTAGAATGTAATAGTTGTGAAGATTGTCTTGCGCAAACTAGAGTGTGACATAGCAAAATGTGACAGTAGCCTTGCGTTGAGTAGAGTGTGATAGTAGTCTTGTGCAGAGCAGAGTGTGACAATAAACTTGCTTAGAGTAGAGTGCGATAACAGAAGAAGGTATAGTGGTGTACATACGTTAGAATTGTTTTGCAGCGCCAAAGAAAAATTGGTGCATAGGAGTTAGATGTGATTTGCGAAGTGTAGTGCGCAACATGCAAGTCTTTGTAGAATAAAGACTTGAAGTAAGCAACAACATAGTATTGAATTCAACAACAAATACACAGGAAGTTACAGGAAGTGGACAAATCGTGTTACAAGGACTCGAGAAGGTTACCCAATCTGAAGAACAACATATACATAGAAAATAGGTGGGTTCCTATGCAATATTTGTTGAGTCGGTGCTCAGCCAAAGAGATTGTTGTCTCCAACAAGTTGGTGCTTGCAAACATTGTAACAATGAGTTGGTGTTGCTCAGCCGAGGAGATTGGTGTCTTCAGCAAGTTGGTGCTTGCAAACCTTATAATAGCGGGTCAGTGCCTACAATTATTGTAATAATAGGTTTGTGCTTACTTAAGATTCATAAAGATAAAAAAACAATGTGATTTTCGGTCGATTGGGTTTCCACGTTACATCTTGTGTTCTATGGTTTGAATCTACTTGTGTTGATTATTATGATTTTTTTATGAATGAGTAAAGAAAAAAAGTACGTTATACTGATTCACCCCCCCTCTCAATATAACCATAAATCCAATAGTTCATCATCTCTAGCTGTGAGAATCCAATAACACAAGTATAATATGTCAAATTCTAATTCTAAAATGATAGTGTATGTCAGACTTTCAAATCTAAAACAATAGTGTAAGAATATGTTGTGTCACACATTATTAATATACAAAAGCCACGAACAAAATATTTTGTTTTTCATGTAAAATCGTTGTTTTTCGATACATCTATTTTTTTTTGCTAGTGGTACCCCTTACTTGTAGGGTTTTCCTTCAACTAAGAAACCATGAACTAGGGGCATCTAAGCTGTCAAAATCACTTGGGGATCGCACCTGTCCTGGATCGCACCAACCCTTAACATGGATGGATTTTTGGTATCCATAGGGTTTCGAACCGACGACCATTCAACTTAGGGATGTCTTAACTCATCACCTGCCACCAACTATTCTACATCTCACAGATGTTTTTCGATACATATTAACCTCCCATCCCATCCATCTATTAATATAATTTTCACCTTGCGTAAAAAAATGAATTTTGTAATTTTAGGTTTAAAAAAAAAAAAGATATAAAATTTATATTAATTTATTTATTATTTAATTTTTAATAAAAAACAATAAAACTTAAAAGTTTAAGTTTTCTCAATTATTAAATAAAATATAATTTATATTAATTAATTAATTAGTTTTCCAATTAATATCTTAAGTTCAATTAAATCAATATAGAAAACAACGGTACAAGCTAAACATACCTGAGATTGGAGAGCTGGCGACGAGACTGCTAGGGTTTGCATCCCATGGCGATTCCTGGAGGGGGCGCATCCCCCTCCTCCTCATCTCGCTGGCAGGCGCTACCGTCTTCCTTGGACTAACCGTACCACCCTGAAGACCTGCGCGAAAATGAACTGGAGAGAGACAACAATGATCGCACCAAGCAGAGCTCTGGCAAAACCCCCGGGGGTTGTCTTCCCAGGGCCAGAGAGATCCCATCCCTGCATATCAGATCGAAAAATCTACGGGAGCGTGTTGAGCAATGGAAGGAGAAAGCCTTGATGGGGAATTTAATTGGCATCTGGCCCAAGGAAAAAGACCTAACCAGATGGACCAAGACTACTTGGATCCCAAAAGGGCATTATGACCTACACTTAGGAGCCAAGGTTTTTTTTACAATTGTGTTTTTCAACCAAGAAGACAGAGATCAGATACTGGAAGGAGGGCCATACTTTTTCTTCTTGGTTGGGCTATATCTATGCCCATGGAAGGAGAGATTTAACTCAGGTAAGGAGGATCTTAATATCGCCCCAGTATGGATCGGGCTGTACTCCCTTCCTTGTGAGTACTGTGAACCCGAAATCTTGTAGGATATTGGTAATGCGTTGGTTAAGTTTGTTAAGAATTCTGAGCAAACCCTTATGAGGCGCTACACTTCCTTTGCCCGCATCTGTGGATACATGGATCTGGCACAAGATCTTCCAGAGGCCATTAACCTAATGTGGGATGACGAAGAATGGACTCAACCCCTGGACTACGAGCACCTCCCCTTCCGTTGCCGCAGTTTCCATGTGTATGGCCATCTCAGGAGGGATTGCCCGAAAAATGCCATTGGCCCCAATCCGCCCACTGCGACTTCGGTGAAGGGGAAATTGGTCGATAATGAAGGTTTTACCTAGGTCAACAGGAAGATATCGGGCAGACGACAAAATAGTCATCAGGTGCATGTCCCCCTAAAGGTCAAAACCCCCACCCTGCTGAACCATTTTGACACACTAAACAATGTTGGGGAATCCATGGAATACCTAGGAAGCAAAAATAATGGAAAAGATCCGATCTAGGAGGCTGCGATCCCTACCCAAGCTGTAGCAGAAGTTTGTCCAGAGGACATGGAGGATGACTCTCCAGAGGATGCAAAAGACATGGATCTGGGAGAATTGGACCTAGATGCTTTTGAAAAGGAATGCGATAAGAAAGTTAAGGGTTATGTCTCACGAAAACAACTAGAACTCCTGCAAGAAGCGATCCTCAAAGGCAGGGCTAAACCTTGTTTGGGAATTGCAAAGTATCCCCAAAAGGGGAACAAAAGAAAGCTACCAGAAGAAGGTGAGAAGTGAGGCCAAAAATCGAACAAACAAAGGATTGCGGAGATAGGAACCAAACTCATTGAGTCAGGGTGGTACCCCACTATCAAGGCTACCTTCAAAGAAGCCAACAGAAGTTGATCAATGAATATTATCACATGGAATATACGAGGGGTGAACCACCCACGTAAAATAAAGAGTCCGAAAAACAAGATTAGAATGAAGAAACCAAATATTATTTTTCTCCAAGAAACAAAGTGCAACATGGAGAAAATGCAGGAAATTAGGAATAAGGTGTGGAAAGGAAGCCAGATGGTTTCCATAGAAGCCCGTGGGTCTCCTGGCGGGATTGCGATCCTTTGGAAATCAGACGCGATCACCCTGGAGAATTTCTAGGCTACCAGATTTGCACTCTCAGCAGAATTTGTAATCACCAAGTCAAGAACCAAAGGAGTGATATCAAACGTATACGGCCCAAGCATTAACCTCCAAGAATACATTTTTGAACTCTCTATCTTGGATGGCTACCTGTATTAGGGAGAAGCACTGGATCATTGGAGGGGACTTCAACATGATCACTTCCCTAGAAGAGAAGAAAGGAGGCAGATGGATACTTGGTCCTACTGATGAAGCTTTTGTAAAATTAGTCACATCAGATCTAATGAACAAGTAAATCAATCACAACAGATGAACATAGAAAATATGGTGTAAAACTGTGTAAAACATGCACAGTGCTCAATATCCCAGTAAGGGTGAATGATTACAATAGAATACAGTAACAATGACTGAGCAATTCGAATTGCCTAAGGAGGTCATTCGAATCACTGAATGGAGTAGCTTGACTCCAACTAGGAGTCCTCATCATCAATTGGTGGTGGTCATCAATGCACAAGAGCCAGTCATCCAGGTGTCAATCTGAGTCTAATTGAGTGTAACAAGTGTAACTGAAGTGTGTAGCACTGATTAAGGGAAGGAGGCTCAGTGGAGGGTGCATGGGAGGCTAACTGAAGTCAGAACAAGTCATCTAGTCAATCTGGAGGTCCAACGAAAGTGAAACAGTCAGTCGGGAGTGAAACTAGCCTCAAATCAGGGAGAATCGGAGCTAACTGAGTGTAACTGAAGTGGAACTGCAATGGTAGGTGAAGAAGTGCGCCCTTCTCTGGCAGTAGGTGAGAAGTGGGTGCCTTCCTGACTAGGAGGGATTAAAATCTGAAGTAAGTGGCTCCCGGGTGCTAGAATAAGGTGGCTAAGGTGCTAGAGGCATCAACCTGGTGACTGGGATGCATGCAAAGTGCATGCAATCCCTAGAATTTGCATGCAAACCCTAATTGCATGCAAGATGCTGAAAAAGATGATGTGGATATCCGAACACCCCCCTCAAGCTAGACTATGATGTGCAAAAAATAATGTGGGGCCCTGGTAACTAAGACCAAAGGTCACCCCAATACAATAATCCAAAAAATGCTGAAAATAAACTAAGTGAGGAAAGAGGGAAAACCCAGTGGGAAGAAAGCCCCCCCTCAAGCTAAAGCATAATAATGAATCAATCTATCTCCACCATGATGGAACTCACCCCCAACAGTGAACGGAGGTAAGAGAACTTCTTCTCAGTGAAGCTCTTGGTGAAGATGTCTGCAATTTGCTCATCAGTAGGGCAATATTGCAGAATGATGGTGCAATCATGCACCAACTGTCGAATGTAATTCATATGAATCTCAATGTGTTTGGTCCTCTGCCGCTGAACTGGATCTATGGAGATCTTGATAGCACTTTGATTGTCAAAAAATAGGACAGTCGAATTAGTGCCACCAAAACCAAACTCGGAAAGAATACTTTGCAACCAAACTGCCTGAATGCAGGCATTGACTGCCCCTCGATACTCTGCCTCTACTGAAGAAAGTGCAATGGCTGCCTGCTTTTTGCTGGACCAGCAAATAGCACCATGACCAATCATGAAAACATAACCGGAAGTGGACTTCCGATCAATGCTATCACCTGCCCAATCTGAATCAGTAAAACCAATGAAATCAAGCTCAGAATCTACAGCATAATGTATGCCAAACTGTCTCGTACCTTGCACATATTGCAAGATCCACTTGGCTGCTTGCCAATGAAGCTCATGTGGCTGCTGCATATACCTTGACATGACACTCACGACATATGAAATATCAGGCCTTGAGTGTGTCAAATAAAGTAGTGAACCAATCAACTGTCGATACATACTGCAATCTGCAAGCGTTGTAGAATCTCCCTCCTCAAGACTAATTCCTGAGAGGAATGGGAATGGGGCTGCCTTACATTCAGCCATATTAAACTTCAATAACAGGTCGGAAGCATATTTTTGCTGAGATATAGTGATACCATCAAAATATTTAGCTATCTCCAAGCCCAAAAAGTGACTCAGCGATCCCAAATCGCTCATGTCAAAAGCTAGATTTAAGTCAATTTTTAGCTTGTTTATTGAAGTAAGAGTGCTACCAGTAATGAGAAGATCATCAACATAAAGTACAATAACCAACAAATTACCTTTAACTCTCTGAAGATACACATTTGGATCAGATTTGCATCTTTGGAAATTCTGAGAAAGAAGGAAGGAGTCCATCTTTGCATACCAAGCTCTTGGGGCCTGTTTTAACCCATACAAAGATTTATTCAATCTGCAAACTAATGATGGATCTGATGTGTAACACTTTGGCTGCTACATATATACCTCTTCAGCAAGGTCTCCATGTAGAAATGCACTCTTCACATCCATGT
Source organism: Larix kaempferi (assembly GCA_027924585.1). Classification (NCBI taxonomy): domain Eukaryota; kingdom Viridiplantae; phylum Streptophyta; class Pinopsida; order Pinales; family Pinaceae; genus Larix; species Larix kaempferi. The sequence goes on from BSBM01000258.1 coordinate 3,275,598, forward strand.
GGTTCACTTCCTAGTGCTTGGATGCGAAAATAGCCAAAACAAGGCGGATGGAATCCATCTTTGCAACCGGTGCAAAAGTCTCAGTGTAGTCCACTCCTTGGACTTGGGAGAAACCTTTTGCCACCAACCTTTCTTTGTATTTGCTGATAGAGCCATCAGCAGCAACTTTCGTGCGGTAGACCCATTTACACTTCACTAATTTTCTTCTAGGTGGAAGAGAAACTAGCTCCCATGTGTTGTTCTTTTGAAGAGAATTGTACTCTTCATCCATGGCACTTTGCCATCTCGGATATCGGTGGGAAGAATAGTATGATGTGGGATATGAACCAGCCATCAAATAAAAAATCTCAGGAAGTAATGGATCAGCAATAGAAAGAGCCATATCTGCTCTTTGAAAGTCTGCTCTTGTTCGTCTCGGATCAGCAGGATTTCCAAGGTTCGAACCAGCAGATTGAAGAGTGTTTTGGGCCCACTTTGGTAACTGAGGAGGATCATAATGGTCGGATTCCGAACCTGATATGTCATGATCATCATGTGCTGCTAAAATATCAGAAATATCAGAACTCATACCTTCATTATCGCTGCACGGATCTTCTTCTGGTGAAGGTGGTGAATCGGCAGTCTCTTCCTCGACTAGTTGCAATTCTTGAAGCGGTTCTTCAAACTGTACACTGCGCTCTATGAATATCTTTTTAGATCTGATATCCATGAGTTTATATGCTTTTGATTCTACCCCATATCCTATCAGTATGCACTCAATACTTTGTGGATCCAAAGCTCGTCTCTTCTTGGAAGGAATTCTAGCCCATGCAGTAGAGCCAAAAACTCTCAAATTTGACACATCCGGTTTGTGACCAAAGAATACTTCGAAAGGAGTCATACCTTTCACGGATGAATGTGGAACACGGTTCTGTAGGTATGCAGCAACATTGATTGCTTCAGCCCAAATATTTGTAGCCAAACCTTTTGATTCAATCATGCATGTAGCCATCTCTTTCAGTGACCGATTTTTCCTTTCCGCTACACCGTTCTGCTGGGGTGTGTAGGGAACTGTATGTTGGATTTGAATTCCACTTTGGGCACAAAGTTGCAGCAACTCGGACTTGATATATTATCCACCATTATCAGATCTAAGAGCTTTGATCTTGCTCTCAGTGGCGGTCTCAACAGAAGCCTTAAAATCCTTGAATTTTCCAAGCACTTCTGACTTGTTTTTGAGAAAGAATACCCATGTAAAGCGGGAAAAATCATCAATAAATGTCAAAACATACCTTGAACCATTTAATGACATATGGGGCAGCGGACCACTGATATCAGAATGTATCAACCCCAAAACTGTAGAAGCTCTGCTAGCTTTGCCGCGGTCGAATCTGTGCTCGGGGTGCTTCCCAATAATGCAACCAGTGCATATTCCCTTCGAGGAATGGAGTTTTGGAAGACCATCTACCATGGATTTGTTTGATAGCAGCAGCAAATACTTATAATTAAGATGTCCAAATCTTTCATGCCAAAGCCTACTAACCTCATTACCATGTGTGCGAAGAGCAGTGGGCTTTGCAAGCGGAATAAAGTGTGAAAACTCATAGCATTTTGCAGTGTGGTTTGCCTTTCCGACTGCAACAAGTCTTCCACTTTTGATATCAGAAATTTCAACTGTATTAGGGCTGAATGTAACTTGCTTCGGTTGACCAGTGTGTGTCATTTGATACACAGAAAGAATATTTGAAGCCAAGGAAGGCACATAGAGAACATTCTGAAAGCTTCCATGATCTACATGAATCGTACCTTTGCCCTTTGAAGAAATTTTTGAGTCATCTCCCAAATGGATGGGGATGGAGCTGTTTGGATCGAATGAAGAAAAATAATCAATATTTGCAGCCATATGATTCGATGCACCCGAATCTATCAAGAGAGTAGTGGGCTTCGAAACAGTTGCCATGAGTGCTTGTCCTCTTTCATGATCATCATTCCTATCCTTCTTCCTTGCACCGTCAGGAAGAGTTATGTTGTTCTTTTCCAAAAGGAGGGCCATTTGATCTATAGTCTTCTTCATACATGAACTTTTGGGATGAAAGCCACGGTTACAATAAGTACATTTATATTTTTGGTTACCTTCTTTGTCCTTTTGCTTGAACTTTGAATTGGATGGTGCATCCGTCTGTTTGCCTTTCTCTCTTTGCTTGTGAGGCTCGAATTTGGGCTTCTCCTTCTTTTGCTTTACTTTACCATTCGAGATCTTGGGTCCTTGAACATATAGGGATGAATATTTGGAGCTTATGGACCCCATTTGAATCAACTTGTCATGCTCTTTTGTGACGGACTCAATGAAGGCATTCAAGGTAGGCATCTTCCAATTCGGGGTAGTTAGCCGACCGGAATTGAAAGTAGAGACAAATACCGAATAATATTTACCAAGCTTGCTGAGAATGGAGAGGATCAATTGTTTATCCTCTTTGATAACTCCACTGTTCTTCAACTGCAAGTTCAAGTTCTTGAATTTTGTGAAGAATTCATTAATGGTCTCGAAATTCTCAAGACTAAGGGCAATCAATTCATTCTCTAATTGAAAAGCCCTAAGCTCGTCCTGCTTGCCAAATAGTGTTTCAAGTTGCTCCCATATAGATTTTGGAGTCTTCAATCCACTGAGATGGAATTGAAGATCTTTGGAGATGGAGAGACAAAGAAGACCATAAGCTTCATCAAGCTTGTTGTAGTGTTTGGTTCTATCTGACAGATTGTTTGGCTCCAATTCAAGACCAAGAGTGACTCAGTAGTAACCTTTTGAACGTAATATGATCTCCATATCATCTTTCCAATCAAAATAATTGAATGGGGTGAGGATAGGCTTTGAAGAAGAGTATTCCATTGCTAGGGGCGAGTGCACACTGATGTAGAGGAGCTTGCAAGGGCAGAGTAGCGAATGCAAATGATGGAGACAAAAACCTGCAAATCACAATAAACCAAGAACAATGAGGTCGAACAATCCACCCTTTTAGAGTTGCATCACACCTGGGATTGGAAATCAAACAATGTTGAATGGGTCCAATGTATCAGATCCAGGAATTATGTGGAAACTCAAGCTTCTGGAGTGGTATTGGAAGTATTTTCAAGCTTTGCATGCACAGGAGCGAATGCCCTTGAGATCTTTCATGCCAAAACTTTTTGCAATTTTTGAGCAATTCACTCAAATCTTCTTATAGAAACACCTGTAGAAAAGAGATCTTGTCCCTGCAATGGCTTTGATACCATGTAAAATTAGTCACAGCAGATCTAATGAACAAGTAAATCAATCACAACAGATGAACATAGAAAATATGGTGTAAAACTGTGTAAAACATGCACAGTGCTCAATGTCCCAGTAAGGGTGAATGATTACAATAGAATACAGTAACAATGACTGAGCAATTCGAATTGCCTAAGGAGGTCATTCGAATCATTGAATGGAGTAGCTTGACTCCAACTAGGAGTCCTCATCATCAATCGGTGGTGGTCATCAATGCACAAGAACCAGTCATCCAGGTGTCAATCTGAGTCTAACTGAGTGTAACAAGTGTAACTGAAATGTGTAGCACTAATTAAGGGAAGGAGGCTCAGTGGAGGGCACATGGGAGGCTAACTGAAGTCAGAACAAGTCATCTAGTCAATCTGGAGGTCCAACGGAAGTGAAACAGTCAGTCGGGAGTGAAACTAGCCTCAAATCAGGGAGAATCGGATCTAACTGAGTGTAACTGAAGTGGAACTGCAGTGGTAGGTGAAGAAGTGCGCCCTTCTCTGGCAGTAGGTGAGAAGTGGGCGCCTTCCTGAGTAGGAGGGCTTAAACTCTGAAGTAAGTGGCTCCCAAGTGCTAGAATAAGGTGGCTAAGGTGCTGGAGGCATCAACCTGGTGACTGGGATGCATGCAAAGTGCATGCAAACCCTAGAATTTGCATGCAAACCCTAATTGCATGCAAGATGCTGAAAAAGATGATGTGGATATCCGAACAGCTTTCAAAGGCTTCATTAAATCCAACAAGCTAACAGACCTGGAAACCGAGAACGACTGGTTTACATGGAATAACAGACGGGGGGGACCATCATGTGGCCAGCTGGTTGGATATATTTCTAACTTCTGAAGATCTCATCACAGAAGGGGGTGAATGGTCCACTTCCATCTTTCCCTCGGTAAGCTCTGATCATTGGCCCATCAGCTTGCTCTGGGATAGGACAGGGCTAAGTGGTAGGAAACCATTCAGATTTGAACAATTCTGGATGGAACACAAGAACTTCAAATCATTGGTCCAACAGTGGTTGGAAGATATTGTCCCCCCAAGCGAAACACATATGTACCAATTCCAACAAAAGCTGAAAGTATTAAAATCCAAGATTTGCACATGGAATAAAGAGGAATTTGGGAACATATTCCAAGATAAAAACAATTAAATGAACAACTGGAAGGCCTCCAACGTGAAGGCATGAACAATGGTTATAGTGAGGATTTGAGGGAGCGGGAACAAATCCTCATAGAACAAATTCAAGCGAGAGAAAAGCAGGAAGAAATCTACTGGAAAGCGAAGTCCAAAAACCAGTGGATTCAAGAGGGGGAGCAAAACACCACCTTCTTTCATCGCTCTGTCATCCAGAACAGACATAAGTCAAGAATCCATAAGATCAAGACGGACGATGGACACTATGTGGAAACAAGAGAAGACATGGAATCGAAATTGACTCAATATTTTGGATATATCATGAAAGAGGACGAACACAACCGCTTAGAGCATATTGCTAGAATCAATCAACTTATTCCCCAAATTGTCTCTGTTGAACATAATGACCTCCTGAAGCAACCGGTGACCCTCATGGAAGTTGAAGAAGATCTCAACCAAATGGCGGATGGCAAGGCTCTTGGCCCCGATGGATTAACGACCAACTTCTTCCACCAGTTCTGGGATATGATTAAGCTAGATGTGTGGCAAATTGTTGAAGACTCCAGGAGAAATAGAGGGGTGCTACGCGCTTTCAATGCCACTTTCCTCACTCTTATTCCCAAGGCGGAAGGTGCTGACACTCTAGGTAAATTTTGTCTTATTGCTCCGTGTAATGTTATTTACAAGATAATCACTAAAGTCAAGGCCAACAGGCTGAAACCCATTCTTCCCCATCTAATTGCCCCAGAGCAATCTGGATTTTTGTAAGGAAGACAAATATTGGATGGGGTGATTCTTATTCATGAAGTCATCCACTCCCTCAAGATCACAAGAATCCCAGGAATGTTGCCAAAACTTGATATCTCAAAAGCTTATGATAAATTAAGTTGTCAGTTCATGAGGGAGATGCTCATAGCCTATGGCTTCAATGAGGAATGGATTGACTGGGTTATGAGCATGACCTCGACAAATTTCTTCTCCATTTTTCTTAATGGGACCCCTAATAAAACCTTCAGTCTGTTGAGAGGTATCCACCAAGGTGACCCCCTCTCCCCCTTTCTCTTCATCTTGATGGATAAGGGCCTCAACAGACTTATCAAATCTATGGTGCTAAATGAAGAAATGAGAGGCCTCAACCTTCACCCCCATGCGGCCAAACAAATGCACCAATAGTTTGTGGATGATACGATGCTCATGGGTCATGCATCAATCCAGGAGGAAAAAGCTATCAAGCACTGTCATAATACCTTCTCCAAGGCTTTCTGGTTTAGAGATTAACAAAGAAAAATCGCAAGTCTACTTTTTCAACACTCCCAACATTTCCCAAAGGAATATCCTTCACATTCTTGGCTTCCAAGGGAGATCCCTTCCATCCAAATATCTCAGTGCTCCCCTAGCGGAAGGTGTCATCAGACGTGTGTCTTGGACTGATGTTCTAGATAGAATGTGAAAAAAACTTAACAACTGGACACTGCGGCCCCTAAATTTGGCTAGCAGACTCACTCTCATTAAAACTGTCCTCCAGACAATTCCCATTTATCTCTTTCCAGTTCTTGCTGCTCCCAAATCTATTATTAAAGAAATTAGATCCATCCAAAGAACCTTTCTATGGGGAGGTGACGCAGGGAAACAAAAGTGGGCTCTTGTTAGTTGGGAAAAAGTTTGTCATCCCAAACTTAATGGAGGTCTCGGTTTGAGAGATCCTGAGAAAAATAATGAAGTCTTGGGAGCTAAAATTTGGTGGAGATGGGTCACTTATAATTCCGAGCCTTGGGATCAGCTGTGGCATGCTAAATATGCTCCTAATAGACCAAAGCAGGAACTTATCAGATTTAATATGGATCTTCAAGGCTCTCACATTTGGAAAACCGCCTCTCAAACAGAAGCATTATGCAAGATCATAGCTTTTGGGAGGTCTGTGATGGTTCCTCTGCTAACCTCTGGGAGGACTCTTGGCAACAATGCCCAAAACTTGTCTTCTCCCCTCCCACCCATGATTGCAAAGCTCTCTGTCGTGCCATTAATCTGACCAAAGTGGCTCATTTCTGGAAACCTGGAATGGAGAATGCGACATACAAAGAATGGCAATAATTGGATCGGTGGCTTCAAAGATGCACTCCCGAGGGCAGTCGCCACATGGAAGAAACCCTTCAGGATAGAATCATAAAAATCCAGAGAGGTCATGACAGACTCTGGTGGGGGTATTCTACCAAAGGAAACTTCAATACCAAGGAAGCTTATGATATTTGGGAAAATAGAGGGGTTGATTCGACTGATGGTTTATGGAAGAAAATTTGGATATCAAATCCTTGGCCAAAGGTGGCTTGTTTCGTCTAGTTAGTCATCTACCGCCGAATTCTCACGGGTGAAAACCTCCGAAAAAGAGGAATAGTTGGCCCCTCTCAAAAGCCAAGGAATCTATGAATCATCTCTTGGACTCCTGTAATTTCTCATCTGCTTTATGGGATTGGGGAGCGGAATTACTCAGATGCACTAATAGGTACCAGGGGAGTCCTGAACAGACTATAAAAGCTTGGGACACTAAATATTTTGACAACAACATAGTTAATTCTATGTGGCTTATGTTTCCTGGATTCCTTGTATGGGAGACATGCAAGAACTTCTGCTTAGGTTATTTGGAACAAGATTCTTAGTCACATTCAATAAATTATCAAGATCACGCCCAGGTCGGATAAGGATTGGGAGGTCAATAATAATGAAGCTAGGATTTTGGAGTAGCTTGGTCTAAAGCAATCGGATCCTGGATGAACCTGCAGGCCTAAGAAATCCCCTAACCTCCCAAGTCCCAATTTCTGGATCCCCCCCCTGTTGGCACTGTTAAGCTCAACTTTGACGGAGCTTCAAAAGGTAACCTGGAGTCTGTGGGTTTCGGGGTTTTTTTTCGGAATCACAATGGCCAAATCCTTCATATTTTTCATGGTAATATCGGACAAGACACGAACAACACAACCGAGCTTGAAGGTGTCCTACAGGGATTAAAGGCCACTGAAATTAACAGGTGGGAACCCCTCATGGCAGAAGGGGACTAGAAGTTGATTATCCACATGGCTAAAAAGATCCAGCTTGGACGTCTCCCAAACCAATTCATGGATAGCTGGCGTCTAGCGTACAGGGTGGAAGAACTGGGCACCATTCTTCGCAATCCTCGCGCTTAGACCTTCGGCCATGTCATAAGAGACGGGAATAAAGTGGCGGACACCCTGGAAAACGTCGAAGTCACATGCCCTCAGAGACTTAGAGATGGGCACCTGTCTCTCTTTATGAATTTTACTTGGGCTGCGCAATGCATTCAGTTGGCCAATAATGATGATCAAGATAGGAGGCAACGCGGGAGCGACACCTCAGATAGCTGTGATCCTCCGAAAATATCCCACAAGGTCGTTCGATCAACCACCTCTCAGCCGCATGTCCCAAAACGTGACGTAGAGGGGAGTTATAACAACGACCATCAGTACTATCTGGAGGAATTATACCAGGAAATGGGTTTTGATGATACTGGGATGACAGAATGTCCTTCACACTCAGATATTCAATACAGAGAATGATTGATTATAGTGATGCATGTGGCGGATCAAGAGTTGAGGTACATTGTTCTGCATCAGTGTATGACGAAAGGATGATGGCAAGTTGCTCGAATTTTGTTATAAATTGGGGCTACCCTCAGCTTCATGCACGTTTATATGCTCCTGTTTTTCTTGCAGTTACTTTGTCCCGGCTTACCTTGTTCCTTCGGGTCATCCCTGCCCCCTCAATTGGCCTTTCCTGGGTACGTTTGTTAGTGTTTATCTTCCCCAGCCGCACTCCCTATTTCCTATCTCCCTCTGCAGCATCTTTTTCCCTGTTATGGCCCCAAAGCTCAGAACTTCCCGGGCTCCCAAAGCTAGGAATCACTCCAAAACCACCTGCATTGCCAAGAAAATCACCCGTGAGCAAGCCAAAGCCTCCGAGGCTACCCATTTATTTCAGAAGCGCATCCCTCGCCAGATCTGTCAGGAAATTGAGGTTCTGGAAAAGGATTTGCGACAGCAGGTCACAACTGAGAACTTAGAGTGCATCCATGAGGATGTGGAGGAATGGGTTCAGGACCTTGGCACCACGGCAGGGCGTCTGACGGCCTATGACCACATTATCTCTACCTACTGGGTTACGAAGGGTCTGCTCGCCCATGTTCTGATGGATCGCGAGAATAAGGCTCTTGGAGATGCTGAACCCGTGCAAGCTTGGAGAGAGCATCACAATGACTGCAAGCTCATGCATAAAAAGGTGGATCTCATTACTTTGAAACTGGGAATTCCTCTGTATTCGCCTCTCGACCATTCTCCTGCCATCCCAGGAAGCAGCTCTGGAAATCCTGTGTGTCGTGGTGTGGAGATAAGAGCTACTATTGGTGACATTTCAAATACTCCCGAAGGTGCGGCAGGTCGCCCTGCGATGTAGTCTGGTCTCCTTCCTGTCTTTGTGGCGAGGTGTTTCTCTGTTTCGGCCTTATGGTGTCTCCAATTTATTTCATCTTATGTCTATTTTTTATATGATGTTTGTTGTTTCGACTGTAGTTGGGGTAGGTGAGTCTTTTATCCAGACACTTCTTTCTGCTGCTAAGTTTGGTTTTTGTAATGTTTCCGCAATATATGACAAACAAAGGAATGTTGACCCTTTTTGGGCACTTGTAATGGGTAGTGGGGGTGACAAGAACTTTCAGGCAGCTTTGGAAGATGCTCATCAGAGTGTATCTGTAGCTATGTAATATTGCAGTCATGTACCTTTTGACGATATGATAATATGAAGTGCTTTTACTTATATATATAAAAAAATCAATATATAAAACAACAATAAAAAAATGAAAGCACTAAATTATATTTTAATATGTAAAAATAAATAAAACACTAAATTAAATAATTAATGGTTTTTAAAGTTTGGATTTTTAATTTCATTTTTTTGCATAACTGTGAAGACCTTATTTCCACGTGTTTTTTTAATAATTGGGTTCTATTCCAAATCACCATTTTTTTTTTCCTTTTTTCCTTGGAAAAAAAGCGTAATTTCATTTCATCAGTGGTGAACAAAATTACATTCTGTATATGCACATCAAGTGTGCATGGCTGTGAGTTGATTACCTGTTATCAAGACAAATGTCTTCATCATAACCTCTTTTTACCGATCTTTTACAAAATCTGATACAAAAAGGATTTTCTATGCAGAGCACATAAAATCAGCTCCTTGAGCCTCCAGTGAAACATAGAAAAGTTCATAACAGAAAATATGTCCAGAACAGAGCTGAAATACTAACAAAAAAACACATATAGAACAGTATAGTAATATAGAGTTCTATGCAATAATGTATGCCGGTTATCATTCAATAAACGACCTGTGGTAGTAGTCCTGTGTGATACCATCCTGGAATTCCTTCACCTTCCAAATCCCCAAAGCCAATTGCAAGCCCTCCTTTGAGGCTTTGTCCGCCTCCTGGTTGTTTTCCTTATAAACATGACGACATGAAAAAGTATCAAATGATTATTGGACCTCCCGAATGTCCTGTAGAATATTTGTTAATCTTAAATTCCTGCAAAGTTGTGTCCCTTTAATCTAGTTAATAACATTCATAGAGTCACAAAAAATACAGAGTTTTTGGCATCCCTTCTCAGTTGCAAAGATTAAGAGAAGTTTTAGGCTCAATAGTTCACAAAATTGTTACCACCCTCTCAACCCCATAGTTAATTCAAAGAAATGAGAAGCAGTAAGAAAGAGTATAGCCCCTCCCCCATAGGTTTTATTTTGAGCAACACCATCGAAAAACCCCATGGCTTAGACCGATCAATTTCCACCTCTAGGACCTCTCTTTGTTTTGCTGCTCTAACATGTTGTGGAAATGCATTTAAGATGCCACATGAAAGAGCTGCAGAAATCATCGGGTTACGGGCTTTATCAGAAAATATATAGTTATTTCGTGCTAGCCAAACTCCCCAACAAAGTAGCAGAGGAAGGGTTTTCACCGGTTTGAGAGGTGGCATCGAGTTCTAGTTTTCCCAGGCATGCAACACCGAAATACCAGTCCACACACAGTTGATACCCGTTGTCCAAGAGCATTCGGCCCAAAATTCCTTAGTATAGGGACACTGGATAAAGAGGTGAGAAACATATTCCTCCACAGATCCGCAAAGGGTACACCACCTTGGACCATGTTTGTTCTTTTTCTGTAAATTGTCCTAGGTAGGTTCCTTATTTTCCAAAGCGTTCCACATGAACAGATGAGTTTTGGGAGGGATCTTAAGCTTCCATAGTTTCTTCCACCACCACACAGGTTCCCTGTTGTTCTCATGAGAGCTGAGACAAATATAACCACTCTTCGGAGAGTAGATTCCATTGGGATCGCCTTCCCAAATGAGCTCATCTTGCCTATTTCGCAAAACCACCTGTGCTCTGTTGATATCTGATAAAAATTAGGATACAACCAGCTTATTTGGTTCCGGAAGACCTAGTGCCTGTATCGATCTCCAAGTCTGTACCCATGGCCTCACCTGAACTTGTTCAGCTAGTTGTGACAGGAAGGTTATTCCCCTAGCCCTCAAAGTTGCCACCGTTTGTCCCAACAACAGATGACGTCCATCATAGCCAATCCACGGATCTTCAACCACCCTGAAGCTACAACCATTGCCAATGTTCCAAGCCAGATTGTTTGCGATAACCGGGAACGAAGTGACCACCACCTTCCATATCACAGACCCTCCCACATGTGACTTCCCAGGGTTCCTCACCCAATATTCAACAAAATTCGAGGCAATATACTTTTTGATAACCACCTTAGTCCATTGACTCTCAGTTTTTAATAACCTCCACCCCCCTTTAGCAGCAAGAGCTTTAGAGAATAAGAAATGTTCTTCAACCCCCACCCTCCCAGAGCTTTGGGGATAACAATTCTCTGCCACCGAACCCATGGTGACACAAAGTTGTCATCTTTCCCACTCCATAAAAAGCGAAAATAGGTCTTCCTAGTTGTCTCCAAAATCCCCTCGGGGATCTAGGATAAGGAAATCCAGAAAACAGGTATCGACTCCAATACAGATTTTACCAAAATCAAACGGTTTGCCCTCGAAAATCATTTATGGCTCCACACTTTAAGTCGCTTATCCAACTTTTCAAGGAGCCATTTCCAATCCCGCTTTTTATAGGCATTAGGATTCAACTGGAAGCCCAAATATTTCAGTCCATCATCCACCTCCAATAGTGTAAAAGGAAAAACCCTACTAAAGGAATGCAATTCATCTGCTCTGATCCCAGCATTAATTTCCATCCCAGTTTCCAAACAGAAAAGTTCCAAAATCCCCCGAAGAGTTTCAACATCACTGACAGAGCCAGTACAGAAGATAAGAACATCATCTACAAAGAGAAGACGAATAATGAAAGCATTGGGAGCCACCTGAATACCCCTCAGATTACCTTGCCTTTTAGCTTCCCGGAGGGCCCGACTCAATCCTTCAGCCACCAAAAGAAAAAGTAAGGGAGACAAAGGGCAGCCTTGTCTGAGTCCTCTCTCAGAGTGAAAAAAGGGGGAGGCCGCCCCATTGATAAGAACAGAGAAAGAAACTGTAGTAATGCAGCTCATGATCAACCTGCGATAAAACCAATACCAAAACCCAAATGAGTAAGAAGCATACGAATGTAGAGCCAACTTACTTTTTCATAGGCCTTGGAAAGGTCAATTTTAAGTACAACTCCTTTAAGTTTCTTCGATTTGATACTGTGCAGGCCTTCTTGGGCTACACCGATAGCCTCATGAATCTCTCTCCCTTCCAAAAAACCAGACTATTCTCCAGAAATATAACGAGAGAGGATGCCTTTCAGCCGTCTAGCAATGACTTTTGACACTACCTTGTAGACACAATTGCATAGAGAGATAGGTCTAAAATCATTCAGGGAGGAGGGGTTGTCCGATTTTGGGATCAGAGCAATGAAAGTTGAATTGAAACTGGCAAGAATTCTCCCAGAGAGTCTAGTATCCTCTAAAACCTGGAGAAGATCGTCCCCCAAGAGATCATACAGCTCTAGAAAAAATTCGATGGACCAGCCATCCGGGCTCGCGCTTTTGTCTTTTTGAAAGCTTTGTAGAGCTGCCTTAAGTTCTTCCTCCGAAATCTCCTCCATCAGTGCTTCATTATCCTCATATTCCACGAAGCGGGGAAAGAGTTGGGCCACCCTGATCACCTCCGCTAAATTAGCCTGGTTGTTAGCCCCAAAAATATTTTGAAAATGTTCCACCCCCACCCGATCCATCACCTCAAAAGTAGTTTGAGGTTCGCCCATAGAGTTTTCAAGACTCTAGATAGTGTTCGAAGCTTTCCTTTCTTTTGGATAGGCATGAAAGAATTTTGAGTTCTCATCCCCAGCTTCCAACCAAGTAGCTCTGCTCTTCAATCTCCAGGTCTCCTCTTTCTCCAGCGGGAGAGTGTTCCTTCTTCCCTCCAATCTAACCAATAGATCTTTAGACTCCCGAGTCCTCAAACCCCCGCCCTCTTCATCATAGATCTTGGAAATATCCTCCTCGATTTGTTTTAGTTCACCATCCTCCCTAATCCTCTTTTCATGAGCCCAATATTTGATAGGACCTTTCACCCTCTTTAAATTCACAGCAAATTGGAAAGAGGCAGAGAGTGGAGCCCTACCATTGTAAGGTACCCACAAGGAGTTTACCAACTTAGTGAAAGATTAATCTTTCAGCCACGTCTTATTAAACTATAGAGGACCATGAGGTTTAGGAGACCCGCGACGAAGTTCAAGAAAGATGGGGGAAATGATCAGAGCCTCACCCCATCCCAACCCATTGTCTTAAAAGAAAAAAATCTGTCCACCAGCCGTTCAGTAACCAAGAATCTGTCCAATCTCTTTGCCACCCTATTATCTCCAGCTCGGTTGTTCCTCCAAGTGGGTTTGAGTTTAATAGGCTCAATGTCAATCAAGTTTTTGGCTACAAGTCGTTGTGTGAAGAAACTAGCCAAAGAGTTTTCTCGGGCCCTAGGCCCCCAAACTTCCGACTGTCCAATAGAAAAGTTCAAATCACCTCCCAAAATCACATAATCCTCCCTGATGAGAGAATTGTTAAGTAGAGAATCCCAGAAGGGGATACAATTAAGATAAGGACCATAAATATTAAAAATAATAAGGACTTCTCCTAAGTCCAGAGCCAAAAATGACAGCCCAGGAACCGAATCCATCCCCCACACATTGTGCAACTTAACAGACCTGTCGTTCCATCCAATAGCCAAGCCTCTAGAACGACCACGTGCATCCAAAGTTTCAAACGACCAACCACAGAACCAACTTTCCAATCTCGCTTTCACCACCTCGCCGTCGCTTAGTGTTTCCTAAAGTAATATAATGTCTGGGCGGCCAAGAGTGACCACCCGCGAGAGTGCTGATCTTTTAAGGGGACTAGCCAGACCTCGACAATTGAGGGACATAATTTTCATGGGAGACCCTTCTTTTGGGTACACACTGCTCTGAGCCCCCATTCAACAGACTGTTTTTTACCATCCAAAAGATCCATCTTCGCTTTCGACTGAGCCTTTGAGATTAGAGACTTCCTCCCCCTTCCTTTCCGCAACAGTTCCTTCCCCTTTCCCAATCCCCTAGAGACAATTTTGGTGGAAGAGCAGAGAAAGTAACTAGAGTCAAATGATTCGGGAGGGGATGAAGTGGAAGCTTCCTCCCAGGGTATCGGGTCTGGGTCCGAGTCCAGGGAAGGGGGAACCTCCTCCAAAGTGGCAGGAGTGGGTTCAATGAGGATAGGGGAAGCCTTAGTCGGTTGGGGTGTGATATCCAAATTTTTAAGGCCTTCAACCTAGTCCATACCAGGAAAGGAAGCACTATTCATAAAAAATTTAATTGAAGGAGGAATGGGGGGAGGAGGAGTACCCGCAAACAAGGGTTCCTGAGAGAGCAGGGACACGGACGAATGAACGATGCCCTCGGTAGTAGTAATAGGAAACTGGTCTTCCTCCAGAATAGGTACGTCCTCTTGTTCCCCAATCGAACCCTCCTGAGCCGTCGGAGAGGGTGCCGTCGGAGTTTGTCCATCCAGAGCAGTATTTTCAATCCCATGGGACCACATGTGCTTCCCACCATTCCTAGTCCTGACAGGGAGTTTACACTTAGCGACCGGGTGCCCATAGACGTGACATCTCCTGCATCGGAAGGGGACATTCTCATAATCCAATTTCTGCAAAATGATATAAGGACCCCAACTAAGCTTCATCTCTTCTGCCAGACCATCTCTAACATTTAGACTGACCAGTATCCTTGTTACCTTCCTCTGATTAGTGTGCAGGAAGGAGTAATCCCCCTCCAAGTAAGAACACAAAATGTTCCCTATGCCTCTAAAGTGTCGTTCCGACCAATAGTGTAATGGAAGCCCAGGAAGGCGAACCCAGATAGGAACGGTGTCCAAGCACTCCCGACTAGCATCAAATAGAGGATGCCAGGGTTTAAGTAAAAATAGGTAGTGATCCCAACTCCAATTTCGATTGAGAACCTATAGCAAATGTTCTTCCCTAAGAAAATTAAAGGATAACCAATTTCTGGTTAGTTCCACCACTTCAGGCACATAACCAAGATGGGCCTTCCAATGTTCCTCAACCCACCTCATAATAGTCCGCATAGCATACTATTCCACTCTATGTCCTCATAAGCACCTTCCCGACCAGAGTCAGATCCGTCATCTGTAGAACACTATTCCACTCTATGTCCTCCCCCAGAGCATAAATGTATTCAATACGGCTAGATTTAAACCACCGTTTCCTACCTCTTTTCCCCAAATGTGTTGCGCCATCTGAAGAGCCCCCGCCACAATTGCCTGAGCTCATCCCAGAGCCCACCTTTCGACTGGCAAACCCCCTTTGTTCCCGTGCACCAATCGGACCAACACCAGTTCCCACGCCAAGATGCCCAA
The DNA here is from genome assembly GCA_027924585.1 of Larix kaempferi. Lineage (NCBI taxonomy): Eukaryota > Viridiplantae > Streptophyta > Pinopsida > Pinales > Pinaceae > Larix > Larix kaempferi. The sequence goes on from BSBM01000258.1 coordinate 3,290,961, forward strand.
AAATCCCTCCAAAAACCAGGGTCTCCAAATGTGCACCCGACTCACAGTTGAATACCGACCGTCCAACCCCCCTGTCTGCCACACCTCCAGATGCTCCACCAGTCTCCGCGGCAGCCCAACCCGATTGACTAGTAGGCCAAGATGGCACCTCAATCTCCTCAGCTAAATGCAATGCATCAACCGTCTCGGGCGCAAATTGTAACGCAACAAGTGGAGAATGAAACCAAGAACGAAGAAGGAGAAAAACCTGCTCCTGACATGGAAGGTTCAGGAGAAGCCCCAGAAAGCTTCCGCGGTACCAAACCTTCCACCTCAGCCCATGCCTTGCCAGCTGTCGACACCCAAATCTCTTCACTCTCTAGGTGATCACTGGAATAGTCGACCTGGTCCTCCAACTCCATGGTCAAGCAGTTAAATAAAATAAAACCTTACGGGAAACCCTACAACCGTCACAGTGATCCCTTCACACCATCGTTGTTTCAGCACTGGACCTACACCGTTTGAAAAGGATGCAAAGGTTCCGCTGACCACCACAGAAAAAACCAAAACCATGCCACAACCGTGATAATCACCCCACCTCGGAAACCGTGGTAGAATGGGAAATTTGACTGTTGTCAGGCACACTGTCATAGGCCAAAGACCATTTGCCTTCGTCCTGCGGCCATCGCAAGCCCTAGTCGACACTCATCACGATACCCTAGCCAACCCGCTCCATCACAACCACATCAATTCCAAATCACTAACTACATGGTTAGTTATGGATTTAGTTTTTCCTTTTTTTAAAAACAAAATCTATAATGTTTTTAATTTTATAAACTATCTATATTTTATAATTTAAAAAAAAAAATATAAACCAAAATATGTTATGTGATGAGATTTGATGCGAGGCATAAAGAATTAAATGTTCAATGGACCAATGTTAAGCTCATTAAGATTGTGTGATTTGTGATTGTATCTCATACAATTTAGATATAGCTTTTTTTTCCACATTATATATATATATATATATATATATATATATATATATATATATATATATATATATATATATATAGATGCAAGGCACAAAGATTTAAATGGTCAATGGCATATAACCAATATTAAGCTCATTAACATTGTGTAATTTGTGATTGTGTCTCATACAATTTAGATATAGATTTTTTCTTTCTTTTTCCACATAATATATTCACTGAAAATAAAGAAATTTGGTGCTTTTAGGCTTCACAATATTGTGCTTCTGCACTTGGATGTCTTAATTTTGCACTTCTTCACAAACTTGATTATAGAGTATCCCAAACTGATTACAAAAATTTATGTTCAAGCAAAAAACAAATATATATATATATATATATATGTTCATACTTGTGTCTCTAAAAAAGAAAGTAATTATGTCATCTTAATTTCTGATACACCATTCTTTTTTCTTGTAATTGAAGTTGTTCCTACATTTAGATTGAGTCCCTCCTTTGACAATGAATCGACTCTCTTGTTTGCTTCTCTGAAAATGTGACAAATGAGGAAAGTGTTATAAGCTCCTACCAACATTCTAAGTCTTGAACTTATCCCTTGTAGATTTATATTCTTTATTTGTTTTTTCCCATTCAAGAAATCTATCCATACAACTGAATCTCCAAACACCTTCAAGTCTTGTACTCCTTCTTCGAATGCTAATTTTAAGATTGTTCCAAATGATAGACCTTCAACTCTATTATTAGTTCCTCGTCCACTATTTGCTTTGATTTCTATACTATGATTGTCAGAAAAAATAAGAGTGCCACCCAGTCCTCACAAATCATTCTCACATGCACCATCAAAAAATGCTTTGCATCCCTTAATTTATGAGGTTATAGTTTTTATAATCCTTGTCTTTACTGTGAGATCTTTTTCTTTAAAAAAAAGTGTAAAGCCAGTACTTGTGTTGTTACTTGGAAGGAAGAAGTATTTATGTCCTCGAAGGTTCTTTCATTTATGGCTCTCCATATTCTCCAAAGAGTTAAAAAATGGATGCATTTGATCTTCTTTAGTCCGGGTTTCTCGAATGAGTGTTCTAAATTATGTTCAACAATGTTTGCTTCCCATAGGTTCTCCATCTTAAGCCCTTCATTAATTTGAGCCCACACTTTTTTTTGAGTAAGATCCCCCTTTCAAGCTTTTTGTCGGTGTTCTAATCTAGTTTAGTAAATCTCCACCACGCAGATATTTACACTTCAAAATCGATTGCCATTTCCCTTCGTTGGTTATAAGATTCCAGACTGATTTAGCTGCTAAAGACCTTCCAAAGCTGTTCAATTCTTTAATGCCCCAACCTCATGTTTATTTTGGTCTAGCAATTTGATTCCACACCGACAAATGTAATCCTGTTCCTAATTTCCCTCGCCATAAAAAATTAAAACATATCTTTCTCATCTTTGTTAGTACTCCTTTTGGGATGATTATAGCACAACTTAGATATAGCTATAGTATACCGTGTTCCAAAGATGAATTGTTTAGTGAATTACTTGGGAAACATTTTGTCATTGTTATAATTTTAATTTTTAAAATGAAAATTGTTCAATCAAAGGATATTTTATAATATCTAATTTAATTAAACAATCTATATAAAAAAATCAACTTTGATGTTAAAAAGTATTGTTCATATGGTTTTGACTCAAATGTCCTTAAAATGGGGAAGAATTTAAAAATTACATGAAATACTTTTTATTGTTTGCTACATTTTTAATCTAAACATATTTGAAAAAGTTAATTTTTTTATTGAATTCTTTCCAACATGTTTGCACATTAATTATCATTTCATGTCGTTTTAACAGAAAAAACCATAATTACGATGTTGGAATTTGTTTCCTCTTTTTACCAAATCTCATGCTTTTGTATGTAACCTTGTTGCAACTTTACATCTCATGAGTGTTACTGTATTATGTTAGATGAATCATTTTATATTTCGTATTTGTTATGTCCTTGACATTTAGTTTTTTTGTTGGGGACATTAACCTGAGGGCCATCTCTCAATTTTTATCTTGGCCTAAGGTTTTGACATAGTGTAAAGAAATTTTCCAATTTTACTCAGCTTATATTGCCTCTGTGCCAGTGACATTGGGATTGTGCCTCAAACCCTGGAGACGTGGTGATGTCATGATTTTTAAATACATTGCAGTCTCATGACCGTGTTTTGTATAGACTGAAAGGGGATTATGGCTTGTGGTTAGGTAGGAGGTCCCGCCCTGTTAATAATAATTTTTTGCTTTTCAAATTGGAAGGAGTGCCATTTGTTTGGTTGACAGGAAGCGTAACAGATAACTTTAGGTATGGTTCGACGCTCCAGAAGGATAAATTGTCAGAAGAGGAGGTGCTATTTGATACCGTGGCTTGGAATCGGCTGTGATGACACACCTCCTCATAAGAATTTGAGGAATGTAAGTTTATTTCTTTATATTTGTTATAGCTGAAACTTTCGACCTTTAGAGGTGAAATGATAAGAGCTAGCATTTAAGCAAGTTTTTAGAATCGGTTTGATTGTTCGATGAATCTAAGGCGTTTTTTTACAGCTTACAGGGAACATAACGGGGGACTTACATGTTGAACATGTTAAATTTAGTGGTGAGTACTCAGACATTCTCGGTGCTTGGCCAAATAAACAAATATAAGATTTTTACTCTTTTGACATTTCTAACTTCGATTTAATGCATCCATGGTATTCCTTACAACTCACAAGGAACGGTACAAGGGTTTGGCCTGCTCCTGCACGTTAGATTTAGGGTTTGTTCAAATATTTAGACCCGCTCGTGGTTTGATCCCTTAAATAGATCGAAGAATTGTGTTTTATTAGTATATAATGTCGGCAGTTGGAGAGGAGAGGGCTCAAATTCCGCCTTTGATGAAGAAATATCTTGAGGCCACAACAGGAGGAGGTTTCTCCACTAGAGGATCAATTGAAAGAAAGACGTCACTTTACAAATGGTGTAATGCAGGTTTCGTAGGGTTTGTTGCATTTGAGGCAAGGAATATAAAGGGAAAATAATTTTGCAGTTGCGACCGAAGACAAAACTTGGCATGCTTCTTTTAACGTAGAGTGCAAACAAAGTAAGATGTATGCCTTGTAAATAAACGATGGAAATCTCGAAGATTTGATTAGTAAAGCGGCACCAAAAGATTCAAATATGGCTCTAGTCACCTACTTATTGATTCAACCCCTATTGATCCGGATTTTATGAGCAGAACGAAATGAATACAGATTATTATCAGATGCTTAACACAAAATAACAGAGATACAGTAAAACTGGTTTTCTATTCAATAAGGAAATAAGCTAGAACTGTAAAATGCAACGGAAAACAAGCTTGCTGGAATGGTGGTGGTTTATCTCTGAGAAGAGATGTAACGGCTGTGCTCATTTCGCAAGAAGATGGTTACAATGAGGCTCTCAAGGCCTTTTACAATAAACAGGAATGTCAAAAACCCTAGACATCCAAAAAACTAACCCTAGGAAATGAAGCGCCAAAAGTCATGTGGGCCCCGTTTGGGTAAGTTAGTACATCAACTTCCCGGGGTCGTAACTTTTGCATACGATCTCCGTTTGGGGCGCTCGGTAGCTCGTTGGAAAGGTCTATCTAGGATTTACAACTTTCGAATGGGGCCAAATGGTTGCCCTGGGCAACCATTTGGCCCCCCAAATTTCCAAAAAAGGTCGTTTAGGGCCTCAAAATGGCCCCGGAAGTTGATGACCCGAAAAACTGCTTAAAATAGTATAATACCAAAATTGCCATAAAACTGTTTTGAGCCAGTCGGAAAGGTGGGTGGCCACCAATATCCACCTAGATCAATCCTCCCTCCTTAGGAAGCAATGGTCTCCATTGCGTTGAGTTCCCCCATCAGATGAGGAAATTTTTGCTGAATTTGGCCTCGGGTGAGCCACTTGCCTTGGTGCAGGAGTTGCCCTGCTTTGACAACTCGATAAAGCTGGATCCTTTGATGTCGAGTGCCCTTGATCTGTGTGTTTGCAATATGATCACTGGATGCTTGCTGTAGGCAGTCAGGGTGGAGCTCTGTTGGTTTCAACTTCTCTGCTATCTCTGAGGTGTCTAATAGTGGTGGGAAATATGGCCGAAGGAGAGCCACGTTGAAGACTGGATGCAGACCAAGGAAGAGAGGGATGTTGAGCTCAAAAGCATTGTCACCCACTGCCTTGGTGATGGTGTACGACCCATAATGGAGTGGGCGAAGCTTTTGATGGGGACCTGTAAGGCGTTCTTTCTGCAAATGCAACCAAACTTTGTCGCCCACTTGAAACTTATGTGGCACCCGATGTTGATCATGGTGCTGCTTGTACTTGGCATTAGACTTCTGTAGAATATCCTGAACCTGTTGGCGGATATGCTGGATCCATTCAATGAGCCGGGCGGCTTTGTCATCTTTTGGGGACGAGTCGGTCGAGGTGGTCGCAAGGGGAAGTGCAACATCCATGGGGCCCAATGGTTGGAATCCCAACCCCACCTGAAAGGGGCTGTGGCCAGTTGAGCTATGCAGGGCTCGGTTGTAGCTATGTTGGACATAGGGGAGACTCTCATCCCATGTGCGAGGGTGTGTTGAATTGTACATGCGCAGGATATGTACGACCATCCGGTTGACGACCTCCATTTTCCCATCGGTCTGGGGGTGGAAGGCAGTGGATTTGGTGAGCTTGGTATCCAGCAGTGACCAGAGGCTTGACCAGAATGAGCTGAGGAACCAACTGTCACGGTCTGAGATAATGGTCTATGGGATCCCAAAATGTACCCATACTCGTTCAAAGAAGAGCTTGGAAGTGGCTTCTATTGTGATGTTCTTCTTGCAAGCGGCTAGAATCGGCATCTTGGAAAAGCGATCAACAACCACGAAAACATAGTCGTTTCCCCTCTTGGTGGACGGGAGGCCCGACATGTAGTCCATTGAGATGGATTCCCACGACCTGTCAGGAGTAGGCAGAGGGGTGTATAGGCCCTGTTTCTTAGTGGTTGGTTTGGCAATAGCGCAAGCGGTGCAGGACCTGATATACTTGCTGACATGCTGTCGAAGTTTCGGCCAGTAGAAATGTTTCTGCAACATTGCCACTGTCTTTTTGATGCCAAAGTGTCCTGCCACCCGACTGTAGTGAGCTTCCCAAATCAGCTTTGCGTGCTCGCTTGATGGAACGCAGAGATGGCCCAGACGACACAACAACCCGTCCTGAAGATGGAAATTAGCAACCACTGAGTTGGTGCCCAACATTTGATAGGTGGCGGAGAAGTCAGGGTCTGTCTCATAGAGGTGGGGCCATCCAGAGGTCTCGTGGCCGCAAGAGTCTAGCACCGTGGTAAGTGCCGCGACTGGAGGTCGACTGAGGCAGTCAGCAACTCGGTTGGTACTCCCTGTTTTATATTTGATGTTGAGGTGGAACTGCTGTAAATATGTTGACCACTTCTAATGGCGGTCATTATGCAAATTTCCTTGGGTCTGCATGAACTGTAGTGGCTTGTGATCAGTGTGGATGACTGTCTCCTTCCCAAGAATGTAATGTCTCCACTGGCGGCAGGCTTGTACAATGGAGTACATTTCTTTGTCGTAGGTAGGGTACTTGCGGACAACATCTGATAGTGTCTCACTATGATATGCCACGGGGTGGCCGTGTTGAGTGAGAATGACGCCCACAGCATAATCTGAAGCATCTGTCTCGATCTCAAAGGGATGTTGCAGGTTCGGTAATGAGAGTATCGGCGATGAGCACAACCGCTTCTTCAAGTCATCGAAGGCTTGTTGTTGGGATAGGCCTGTTGGCTTGGTTTTGCAACCAAGCTTAGTGCTATGGGCACCTGCTAACTAGTAGTAGCAGTCTCAAATATCAAAGCAAAAACAAATGTAAATCTAAAACTAAAGCTAAACTAGCATGTGTATATCATAATAAACTTTTGAATTGAAAACAAGAACAAGAAATAGAGAAAATAAATTTGTATTGAAAATGGGGGCAAGCAAGTGCTTGCAATAATAATACCTCCAAATGATGAAGGTTGTTGAATAGCTCCAAGGGTGAGCAGCTCCAAACTCCAAAGGGTCCCTTCTCCAAGGTAGCTACAAAGGCCAAAAAGTCATGGGAGATTTTGGCAGCATGAGGATAGGAAGATGGATGGATGTAAAGTGAGGAGCCCCTACCACCTTTTTATAGTTTTTGGTGGTGGGGAATACCAATGGTTTTGTGGAAACCAATGGTATTGACCAACATGGTTTAGGTACCTTTTCCCTCCTTTTTCTTTTTTTGAATATTTTTAATATTTTTATTCCCTTTTTAATATTTTTGGGAATTTTGGACCATTTTTGAGGGTTTTTATGCTTTTTTAGGAAAAATACTCATCTTGAGTGGAAAAAGGGGCGTATTAAGGTCTTTTGGTGACCTTTTGGTGGCTTTAGAGGCTCAAATGGTGGAAAAGTGGACAAATGGGTCATGTGAATAAGGGAATGAGCTAGTGAGCACTTTTTAGGTGTTAACAGATTGCCCCCTGATGTGTGAGGGCAGGAGCTCATCGTATGGCCGATAGACATCATAGTTCTTTTGTCTTTTTTCTAGGGTTTTGGGGAGGAGAAGAGACCGATTGGAGACTGGATCCGCGACCCTTGGAAGCTGCAAAAAATAAACAATATTACATGGCCTCAATATGAATGAGGAATAATCCTGATAATGGACGAGGCGGGCATACCCATGCTCGTATCAAGACATAACAATTAGTCCCAAGAAGGGGGACCTGAAAAAAATACATAAAAAATTTGCTGGTACATCATGATGGTCCAGAGGGGACATCATTTTGGGATGTACTCATGATCTTCTCATGACTGATCTTAATAACTGATACACTGGAATAAAGCATCAATCGTTCTGAATAAGGTCTCAGAAGGGTTGATGAACTGCTGAAACTGAAGGTGTCCAACATCTGTAGGGACTCAATGACTGTGAGCCATCTCTGGGAAGTATATGTTAATGTATATCGAGGGAGTACAGAAACTGAGGTACTTCTGAATACTGTCGCCATGCGCAACCTGGATATCTATAGAAAAAATGTAACTGGTTGTTTCCATAAGTAGACTCTCGCATGTGGAAGAGTCAGGAGGTATCTGGGGTCTTGAACAAATAACTGAACGGACCAATACCCTGTGCGAGTCTCAACGATGCGATCAAGGTGTTGAAGTCGAGCATGTGAGAAACAACCATTTTGAGAGGCATTGAGGACTCTTATCGAAATGATTCGTAGGCACTCATCGTAAATGGTGATGAGTCCAAGACACAGGGACCTCGAGGTCTATCCTCTGGGATAAATTTGATTGTCGTCGATAGAGGGAGACCAGCAACTAACAAGGAAATGATGTTTCCTTGATAGGAGCGCGAGGTGTAGAACTGAAGTGTGGTAGTACTGATGGTAGGACTGACATACTTGTGGGGATGGGAAGTAACTGGGGTCATATAGTGGGTAGACTCAAACTTCCTTTGTTCAGAGCATGATGACATGGTTGACATGGCAGCGTAGGGAACTGACTTGTAGGTGTGGGTATCATTGCTTTTTTATGGACTGAAGGGTATGTATTGACTCTGGGGGGGTTAAGCTGATGGGTGCTGTCGAGGGGTTCTCAGGGTGACATACTGCAGAATACTCTGAACAAAGGCGACCAAAATGGGTAAGCTGCTATATGAGTAGGCGTGATCTGTTGTGGTACCGAGAAGCACCATTGGGTCCTTCTTCGTAGTTTTAATGAGCTCCAAGAAGGTATAAAAGTATGCTCTGAAATGGTACTGTCCTGTGGATTTTGTGAGCCCAGGACTGTTCGTGCTCATTGGTGCTTTCATTTTTAAGGAGTCTGAAAACAATAAGAATACTCTGCAGTGGTTGTGAGTACTGTCCTGTTGGTTTTACGAGCCCAGGATGGTGATTGATCGTGGTCGCTTTCATGTTTAGAGAGTCTGAAAGCGGTAAGTGGACTCCATTGGTGTTCTTTTTCGTAAGTTAGTCTCCAAGGCCCGAAAAAGCATAAAATGATGCAAATGGAGAACTCTTCTAGCCGATGTGACTAGAGTATTCCTTTTTTGTAATTAGTCTACACGGTCCGGAAAAGGGGTAAACTTATACCAGGTAGACGCCCTTTCAGATACGTTTAGCGAGCATGAAAGGAAGCAAGGTTGCTCGGGGATCTTTTCATTGTTTTAGGAGTCAGAAAAGAGCTTAACAGAAACTCCCTAAGTGCCTTTTTCGTAAAAGGGATTGCTCGGCCCGAAAAAGGGATAAAATTATACCGAACAAAAAAGGGATTGATTATAGCGAGAAAAGGTCTCAAGCATCATCATGAGTGCGGAAAACTGAATCCGGTGACATAAAGATTATCAAAAACGGGCAATGGCCAATGTGGCATGCAAACCGAGGCGATGAGGGGTCATGGGAAAAATGCCCAAAAAATATGGAGGTGAGAGCGAGAAATGATCTCAAGCATCGTCACGAGCGCGGAAAACTGAATCCAATGATATAAGGCTCGTAAAAAATGGACGACGGTCGATGTGGCATGCAAACCGAGGCGACGAGGGGGCATGGAAAAAAAAATGCCCAAAAAATCTGGGTGTGAGAGCGAGAAATGATCTCAAGCATCATCACGAGCGCGGAAAACTGAATCCGGTGATATAAGTTTCGTAAAAAACGGACGACAGTCGATGTGGCACGCAAACCGAGGCAACGAGGGGGCATGGAAAAAATGCTCGAAAAATCTGGGCGTGAGAGCGAGAAATGATCTCAAGCATCATCACGAGTGCGAAAAACTGAATCCAACGATATAAGTTTCGTCAAAAACGGACGACGACCGATGTGGCACGCAAACCGAGGCAACGAGGGCGTGAAAAAATGGACCTGGTGAAAACAGGAAAAGGAAAGAACTGTCATGAAGTTCTCGCTGTTCTGATTCCAATGGTACCAACGGTTTGAGAAACGGACGTCGTATGACACCGGAATGGTTGTTTGAAAAATGGTGGAATCTCTATAAATAGGGCGTGGGGCCCATATGACGTGTCATTGTTACGTGTGAGTTTGGCAGAGCAGTCAGAGCTCTTTCTTGATTTCTGGGAGATTTCACCATTGGTTTTCGATTTCGTGAGTTTCAGGTAACTCTATTCGCCTTAGCCTTTTCAATTATGTCTTTTTTGGTTAGCGGCGGGCCCCCGAAGGCCGCGAAATTCCATGTTGGCCTTCTAATGTGGAATATCGCGGGTTCTGGCTCCTTTGCCGCGATGGACATCGCGGGTTTAAGCCTGACAGTCGTGATGTTCATCGCGACTGTCAGTTTGAAAGTCGCGATGTTCATCGCGGGTATGGGGGAGACAGTCGCGATGTTCATCGCGACTGTCTGGCCAATACCCGCGATGTTCATTGCGGGTTCTTGTGTAGAAGCCGCGATGATCATCGCGGCTTTTGATGGAAAAGCCGCGATGGTATTTTTGAAAAAAAAATTCTATGGTGCTAAAAGTTTCTTTGTTTTTTGGCAGGATGCTGAGGAGGCCATTGACATCGTGGCGAGAGCGAGAGATGGAGGAAGACTTGATGATCCAGATTCGGACTGATTAGCATGTCCGGCATGTTTTGGCAGAGGGTGGACTGCTAAAGTTCGCTCAGATTCCCCCAATGCGTTCAGTAGGACCCCTACTGAACAAGTTGGTGAGTTGGTGGGTACCTGCAGAGGGTGCCTTTGTTGTTGGGGGTGAGAGGTTGGAGATCACCCTCACAGATGTTTACTTTCTTACTAGGTTACCTCTCTTAGGGGAGGTGGGGGATCTTCTGTCGAGGATCCCGGCAGGTGTCGACATGGAGGATCTCCTGGAGACTTTCTGTGTCGCTGGGGCGGTTGTACAGAACAACGCGTTGAGTCTGATATCACTGCAAGAATGGGACATGCGCACTGTCGAGGCTTGTGTTCTGCGGGTGTTGGGTGCTGCGGCGCCACATTGTTTGTCAGGGGGACAAACGATGATGGTTGATTCTGTGCTGAGGGGGACTTATTATGCATGGGGTCAGATGTTCTTAGTTGGTGTCCGGAGAGATCTGGACAAGGTCAGTCAGGAGGGGGGAGAGTTCTGCTATGCCTCCTTTCTGTGTTCATTTTTCTTTGAGCGGGTACCGACTTTGCGACCACGGGTGCCCATTCGTGATGGTTTAGTGAGCGAGCCGCGGATGGTGCGGTGGGGGCAGATGATGCCTTGCGGAGGTGGTGGTATCCGCGGGTTCTTCTCGCAGGAGTTTTACGAGCAGTGGGAGCAGATCCCTTTGCTGATTGAGGACTATCCATATGCTGGTATGGATTACCGAGGAGATCCTGAGATGCCACGAGCCCAGGGACAGGCCTGGGGTTTAGATGGTATGTTTTGTTCTCTACTATATGATGTGCTTTTAGATTTATTGGTTATGATTATAGTTTAGATATGTATATGATGGTTTATTTGCATTGTGCAGATGTTGGTCCTGTTCCACCGGCTGACTATGTGGCGCGCAGGGGACGGGCGTTGGTGGTTGCTCCACCTCCGGCAGCTGTACCGCCTCCACCTGGTCGAGGATTTGGGGCCCGTGGTCGAGGGGCTGGCCCTCGAGATGATGATGTCGCTGGTGTCCGAGAGACACTGGGTATGATTGTAGCAGGATTCCCAGAGGATGGGTGGAGGGATCTGGATCGGGACATCGTCGAGCGATGTTTCGAGGCACCTCGTGAGTGGCGCTCGATGTTGTTGAGAGCGGTAGTGATGGCGACCGAGTTGAGGGATAGGCTTCGGCGGGATCAGGCAGGGCCGGTGGAGGGCAGGATTCGTTTACGGGATGATCCAGCGGGGCCGTCGGAGAGGCGAGTCCGGGCTCGGCATGATCCGGCGGGACCGACGGAGGAGGTGCCAGAGGAGCCTAGAGACCGTGATGATTAGATGATATGTATTTGACCCCAAATGCTGATGAGCATATGTGGAAGCTATTTGTGTACAGCTGATGTATTTTTGTATATTGGGTGCTGAGGGCACTTATGACATGTTTTGACATATATATATATGATGTTGATATATAGTCGTGTATGCACATGGATGCATTTGTTGTCTTTTTGTTCTCCCGTGGAGGCATGTTTGATTTTCTGTATGCCCATGGAGGCACATGTTATGCACGTGGATGCAACATTTTGATTATTTGTATATGCCCGTGGAGGAACACATTATGCACGTGGATGCACATTTTGTTTTGGTATATGCCTGTGGAGGCACATGTTTTGCACGTGGATGCATTTCTTTTATGAAATGATTTGATTGGTGTGCCAGTCAAGTACGTTGTTGGCCATATGGTCTGCTACACTATTGAGGTTTCTTGGGACATGTGTGAATGAAATGGATTCAAACTGTCGAATCATTTGTTTAGTGCGCAATTTTTTTTTGAACAAACAGGGATCGCGTACCTGGTAATCATTGTTGAGATGGGAAACAAGAAGTTGTGAGTCCAGGAAAACGTTAAGGCGATGTATGGTCATTTGGAGAGCTGCGGCCAGGAGACCGGTCACGACATCATATTCAGCTTGGTTGTTGGTGGCAGCACCTAAACACACTCTGTCGATGTGGATCAACTCATGTGAAGGGGAATATATTACCCAAGCTGCGGAGGCCAGATTGGGGGACCAACGGCTTGCACCATCAGCAAAACCGACGTAGCATAGTGGAACATGTGTATGAAAGGGATAAATGGCAGGGGCCGACCGGATAGAGGGGTATCCAGTGGAAATCGTGTAAATGGTGTTACTTTCTTCCGAGGAGGAAGATGGTGGGGGATGACTAGGTCGCTGTTGCTGATGAACGGGGGTACATCAGGCCATGTGTCAATGTGGTGCTCTATAATGGCGGGGTCAAGACCATGCGTTTTGGTATAGGACCAAGCAAAGACATCATGGAATTTTTGGAACAGTTTTTTGTATTCCTCAATCTCATGCTCACTCCAGGAGGCTCCTAATGTAATGATTTCAAGGGCACCCGGTGGGTCAGAGATATCGATGTGGATGACGGGTGAGATATTGGCCATGTTACCTTCCTCAAAGGCATTAGGAGTAGGAATAGGATCCTTAACCCAATCGACTGTAGTGGGAGGGAAATCTTTGGACTCAACCGCGAATTGGGTAGTGGTGGTGGATGAGGTCTCTTCTGGGAGGAAGTGTGAACGATGGTGCATATCTTCCCAGGGATAATCAGGGGTAGTAAGAGCCTCTAGAATCTCCTCATCATTGCGGAAACTTTGAGTGGTCGAATCGGTTGACGAGGTAGTAGTAGTCGAAGAGATCATATAAACGGTGTTAATCTCTCCGGATGAGGACGATACGGGAGGGTAGATTTCCTCGATTGTGGTTGGTGCTGTCTCAAGGTCCAAATTATTCATCTCATAGAGAGCTGCTCTATAATCTGGGATATCAGGACAGTGATGTGAGTAGTGACCGTAAATACCGCATATCGCACAAGGGTGGTTGGTACGCAGTGATTTGTCACGAGGCATGGGGTTTGAGTCGATTTTGACAACCGGGATGTTGGGGTCGTCGTCAAGCATTTGCATGTGTTCCTGTAATGCAGGTAACTGTGGGCACTGATGGGTTGGATGGCCTAACTCATCACACAATGAGCATTTAGGAGGAGCACGGAACGCGGGGGGAGGTTTAACTGCCTTGGGTGGGGGTACTGCAGTGTATGCTTGTGGGCCTCTGCCCCCAGTGGGCCTGATGAGAGGAGGGGGATTTGTAGATGACGAAGGGGTAGTGATACCGGGAGGTGGTTGAGTAGAAGTGACAATGGGTTGCACCGATTGCAGGATGACATTTGGTGTCGGTGGGGGAACGGGAGGCGAAATATACCACACGGGTAATCCCAATGTTAACCCGGGGAGACTGAGGGTAGCCATAACCGGGGCTCTTACTACGCCCGAGGGAGGGAATAGAAAGGGGATTGTGTGGATGGGTGTAACACCAATGTGACTAGGGACCAATGGTGGTTTAGGTAACAAAGATGGTTGATTGTTGGGTGTTTGTGTATTGTGGGAAAGAGTACAGAGGTTAGCGACGTGGGTCTCCGGTGACGGTGGTGGAATGGATTGGAATGTAGAAGTCATTGGTGCGTCGGAGTAAAGTCTGGGTCCCACTGAGGACACAAACGAGGTAGTTGCACCACAAACAGGTTGTTCAACCACGGGGAGAACATTTTCAGGTGCGGCGGGGGCCTTGGGATCGTAATAGGTAAGTTGGTCGACCTTGACCACGCGTCCCTCATGGGGGAACATCATAGCACGAAAAACGGATGAGGCAACCGCCCGCATAGCATACATGTAGCTGCGACCAAGTAAGAGGTTATAATCGAGTTGGGCATTGATGACCTCAATGTCAATGAGCACGGTTTTACCCGCCAGCTGGACGGGGACATTAGCTAAGAGACCTTGGGGTTGAGCCGAACGGCCATCGTAGGCTCGCAACGCAGTGGTGGACTGCTGGAGAGTAGGAGATCCCAACTTCTGCCAAACGAATGTGGACATAACGCATGTAGAGGCCCCTTCATCGATAATGCACCGATGGATGACAAGATTTCGAACGGAAACGGAAACTTGGAATGCTAAAGTGGAAGGCAAGCGTGGTTCAGATTGGTCCGAATCGAATGCCATCAGTTGTGAATCATTGGGGTCAATAGTGCCAATGGAAGAGAGCAAAGTCTTGCACTGTGAAGGACAGTTTTTTAAGACTTCTAAAGCAGACATGGGTGCAGGAGACTGGGCTAAGTCATCTACAATGTTGTAATTCGACGCAGCGCGAGCATTGGGATTATTGTTGATGCGACGAAGTGGGAAGCGAGGTGCTTTAGAAGCGCCATCGAGTGGAGCCGGAGGTATACGTAACGTCTGATCTGTGGGATGGACGTTAGTGTTCTTGTCAGCGGGAGGGGCTTCAGGGGTGGAGCCATATTAGTTCCGGCGGGTTTGGAGGTTGGCATCTGCGGATGACATCATCAACAAGTGGTGAGTATCTGAATCGAACATGGGTTGATCAGGAGCGACATAAGTGATTTGTTGTGGTGACGCGTTGCCCTGAGGGGAAGCTAACGGTTGAGTGTTCACTACGCCTTGGGTTGGAAAGGGGTTTTGCAGCACCAAAGGTTGATGTTGAGGTGGTGGAGGGTTGGGTGGCGGCTGAGGAGCTGCTTGTCCTTGACGATGGGCATCGTTAGTCCAAAGTTGCCGAGCTCGCTCCAAATGTGGGCAAGCATGTGTGTAATGGCCATAGACCCCACAAATAGAACAAGGATGGTTTGTTCTGAGGTTATTGTTTTTGGGCTGCCTGGGATTACGATCCGGATTCTGGTTGGGAGGAGTAGCGTTGTTATTTTGCGGAGGATTGGGAGGTGGAGGACCTTGATGTTGTTGTTGGTTGTTTCCGCGGTTACGTCCTCTTCCACGGTTTTGTTGTCCACCCTGGTTGCATTGGTTGTTTTGGTGCTGGGGCTGATTGTGTTGTGTGTACACTTGCCCTTGAGCAGTGGGAGGATTTTGGTTCGCCGCAGGTGCGGGAGCAGGTTGTGGTGGATAATAAGCCGGGGGGGGCTGGAGGTGGTCCAGTTACATGCTGGGGTTGTTGATAACCCTGAGCTATTGGAGGTGTTGGGTTAGCTGTCGCAGCTTGCTGTGGGTAATACATTGGTTGAGGTGCGGCTGGGGGGGCGTATGCGGGTGGTGCATGACCAAAGCACTGAGGTGGACATGAGGGTCCATGGGTATGGTGGTGATGTGCCATGGGAGCATATGAATTGGTTGCTCCAGATTGAGATGTAGCCCGCGAAAGGTCAGGACCATGGCTAGGATGTGCAATGGAAAAGGGTTGGGGATGCGAGGCCATATGACCAATGATGCCATATGCGGCATGGGATGCCCCCGGCGCATCGTGTTGGGATGAATCGCCCCGAGGGGCGTCTGGTATAATGGTATACAGATAACCCGATTGGGTGTAAATGAGGTCAAATTGTTGGGCTTTGAGGATGGCCTCTTCTTCAGACTGGGGTCGTTCGGATGCCACATCCTTGGCAATGAGAGGGAGGAGGGATTTTAGAAACCAATCTAAGAAGATACGGTCATCTAACTTGATTTTGCATAGGCTTCGGCGTCGACGCCACTCATGAATGTGGTCAGTGATGTGGGTGGCCGTGTTCTGTCTGCAAGACAGTAGGATCTCGACTCCCGCGTCATAGCGGACATGTAACTGAAAGAACTGCAGGAAGGTCGAGGCAAGGGAGGTAAAGGTGGCATGGGTCCCATGGGGCTGCTCGATATACCACTTAGCTGCAGAGCCAGTGAAGGTGCGCTGTAACAGACGGAGGCGGACAGAGTCGTCCACTATGGAGTTGGAGGAACACCATAGATGGAAGGATATGATATGGTTCTGGGGGTCCTCACTTGCCTTGCCCTCAAACTTAGGGATGTTGGAGGGAAGTTTGGTGGGCATGTGAGGCCACGCAGGGTCGTGTCTGATAGGATCATTGGTTAACCTGGCTAAGTCTGGTAAGTTCAGACTCGCCATGTACGGTAAGCTAGCAGATGGATGTGGCGTAGTGACTGGGACATGACTAGTCATGGTGGTATGATGCAGGGGTCCAGTAGCGCCTAAGGGTATGCTAGGTATTGAAGGTATGTGTCCTCCAATAGCTGTGGTCTGGTATGGGCCAACGTTTCCAAGTGCAACATGGGTTACACCAGGGTTAGGAATAGTAGTAGGGATTCCTGGGATATGGGTTGTGGAAATGAGAGGGGGTGTGACCCCTATGTTGGGCATACCCATAATAGGAGGTAGTCCTGTGTTGGGCATTCTTAAAGGTGGAGTGTCCCCCATATTAGGCATACCCAGTGGGGTGGTTGTTGCCATGGATGGCACCGTAGTAGAAGGGTCTGTGGATGTATCTCCTATTGTACTGGTAAAAAGTGGGTCGAATTGTGTTCCAGCCATGAGGTTGGTTGGTAATAACTCGGTAGGGTTTTCAGATTCTGCCTCAGAATTAGATGTGAAGTGAGGCATGTCAGAATCGGATGACTGTATGTTTGACCGACAATGTATCGAGTCAAGGGATAAGGCTCGACGTCGGTGACGTGGAGAGCCAAGTAGACTGAACTCTGGGAGTTCGCCCTGAAGACGATGAGAGCGTCTAAAATTCTCAATGGTGAGAAGTAAGTTTTTGTGTAAAAATCTTCTGTGTAAGATGGTAATGTATAAAAAACTCAAAACCCTAATGCAACCAAGGGTGCAAGAAGGGGAGTGAAAATAAAGGCTTCTCGGGCCAAAAAATCAACCTCAAAAAGCACTTATTATAGCAGCTGTGCTATAATAAGTGGAGGGATGCAACAAAAATGGTCAGAATACCAACAGGCAAATAGCTTCTAGAAAAAAGAGGTTCTACTAGACCAAAGGTGGATTGTATCATGCAAACACCTAACTAAAAGTATTCTGAATCAACAAACGATATTCTCTGCAAGGTGATGAAATCCAAGTCAGACAATATTGAGTGTTGAATCAACGGCTAGATATCCCCCTACCGGGAGGGACACCGGGTAATCAATCCTAAAGAATGGCAACTAGGATACTCCGTTCATGACACGTCTAGAAAAGGTAAATCTGCTGTTTGGTCCTTTTACTGCAATACCCCCATACAGGGATATCCCGAGAACTGCAAATGGTAGCCTTCGGTTACTGAATGGATTTTGGTATTCCACTTAGGCTTCCGGAATCATCCTCGCGACTTCAACCCTCCTAGGGGAGAGGCCTTCCGATAAACTGGTTATGACCGTGCCAAAAAATACTAGGAGATTTTGGTTCCCTAATGGAAAATAGCTATGTCTCAAATGTAATAACTGAGGGGTGTTATTGGAACACCTATCCCCTCAATACTACCTAGCTACAAAGTTCTTTTAAGTGCTCCCCAAGTGGGGTTAAAAGTTGGTTTGAAGTTAGGGTAAATTTTAAGGCCCAGTTTAAATTATGTGTTTGAGTGGGTGCACGTGTGGTATTTTAAACTGAAATTGAAAATGTAAATGCTTTGCAGAAAATATTCAAAAAACAAAGGATATTTTGAAATAGGAAAGCAAATACTATGACTTTTTCGAGAAATAAATGGATTTCTTCTAAAATGTGCTATGGGAAAAATATCAAGGAAGTAAACAGTAAATTTTTTTAATCTAGATAAAATGCAAAATAAATCCTTCTTTCAATTTCTGAAAATTTTTAAAAAGACTTTTTTAAATGAGCATTCTAAATAGTAAAAAGATTTCTAGCTGTAAAAAATGCAGGAATTTTAATGCTGTAAAATGTTCTAGTTGGGCAGAAAACACAGCAAAAAATTAATTTTTTAAACGGATTGGCCGAATGGAAAAAATTGGCATCGCGGGTTTTGACAAAAAAGCCGCGATGGACCGCGCGGGTTTCAGTCGCACAGTCGCGATGGGCAGTGCGGGTTTCAACTGCGAAGCCGCGATGTGCAGCGCCGGATTTCGTCACACAGTTGCGATGTGTAGCGCGGAAAATGTCTGCGAAGCCGCGATGTGCAGCGCGCTAATTGGCCGCGAAGCCGCGGTGAACCGCGCGGAAAAGAGCCGCGCAGTCACGATGAGCCGTGCAACTGTTGGGCAAAAAGCCATGAGGCGAAAGCCGTACATGGACGCCAAAAAATGAACCTGAAAATTGTAAATTTCGGGCTGTTAATGGCAATAAAATGGGCCAAGATCTAGAACAACAATGGATCTGCTGTCTAGGGTGGCAGATCTATGAATTAAACTAACTAATACTAACAAAAACTAAGATCTAAAGCAAAAGTGAGATCTAAAAATTCAAAAGTAGCGGAGTCGCCAAAAACTGTTGGCTTGGTTTTGCAACCAAGCTTAGTGCTATGGGCACCTGCTAACTAGTAGCAGCAGTCTCAAATATCAAAGCAAAAACAAATGTAAATCTAAAACTAAAACTAAACTAGCATGTGTATATCATAATAAACTTTTGAATTGAAAACAAGAACAAGAAATAGAGAAAATAAATTTGTATTGAAAATGGGGGCAAGCAAGTGCTTGCAATAATAATACCTCCAAATGATGAAGGTTGTTGAATAGCTCCAAGGGTGAGCAGCTCCAAACTCCAAAGGGTCCCTTCTCCAAGGTAGCTACAATGGCCAAAAAGTCATGGGAGATTTTGGTAGCATGAGGATAGGAAGATGGATGGATGTAAAGTGAGGAGCCCCTACCACCTTTTTATAGTTTTTGGTGGTGGGGAATACCATTATGGTTTTGTGGAAACCAATGGTATTGACCAACATGGTTTAGGTACCTTTTTCCTCCTTTTTCCTTTTTTGAATATTTTTAATATTTTTATTCCCTTTTTAATATTTTTGGGAATTTTGGACCCTTTTTGAGGGGTTTTTATGCTTTTTTAGGAAAAATACTCATTTTGAGTGGAAAAATGGGTGTATTAAGGTCTTTTCGTGACCTTTTGGTGGCTTTAGAGGCTCAAATGGTGGAAAATGGGACAAATGGGTCATGTGAATAAGGGAATGAGCTAGTGAGCACTTTTTAGGTGTTAAAAAGGCCCCACACAAATTTTTCCTTACCACCACCCATGGTCACTTGGCTGAGGGCCCATGCGATATGAGAAAATCCCAACACGAACCGACGATAGAAATTGGCGAGGCCTAAGAAGCTCCGAATTTCAGTGAGTCTGGTTGGGGCTGGCCAGTCACGGATGACCTGGATCTTGGCTGGATCCACATGCACACCATGTCGATCAACGATGTAGCCTAAGTAATGGACCCTGTCCATGCCGAAGGAGCATTTTTCCAAGTTCGCATATAGTTTGTGCTTCCGCAGGGTGTGCAGAACCTGCTGAATATGCTGCAAGTGTTCCTCCCAAGTCTTGCTGTAGATGAGGATGTCATCCAGATACACCACTACAAAATTGTTGGTGAAAGGTCGTAGGATATCGTCCATCATCCTCATAAAAGTTGCTGGAGCATTTGTCAAACCAAAAGGCATGACCAGCCATTCAACAAGACCTTCTTTTGACTTGAAGGCAGTCTTCTATACATCTGTCTGTTCTATTGGGACCTGGTGGTAGCCAGACTTCAGATCAATCTTACTGAAGTATTTGCCCCCCATGACCTGATCCAGGAGGTCGTCGATTCGGGGAATCGGGTACCGGTTACGTACTGTGATTTTATTCAGGGCCCGGTAATCAATGCAGAGTCGCCAGGTCCCATCGTTTTTCCGCACCAACACGATTGGGCTCCCACAAGGTGATGAACTGGGACGGATGTGCCCCTTGTGGAGCAATTCTTGGATCTGCCTCTTGATCTCCTCGTTTTCCAACAGAGAGCGGCGATAGACTGGCCCATTGGGTAGCGGTGCGCCTGGGGTCAGATCGATGGGATGCTTGACCTGGTAGTGCAGAGGTACCCCGGTCGGAGAGGAGAAGATATATGAGTATCCTTCCACCACCTTATCCACTTGCTTCTGTTGTGTGGATAGATCGGTCATGGAGGCGCGGGATGTGGCTGCGATCTTTCTTTCACTCTGAGAGCGAATCACGAAGAAGACAAATTTCCCGGTCTGAGAGATGACCTTCCTGCATTGCTTGGCAGAGATCAAGGAAATAGCACTAGGAGGGACTGCCTCAAGTATCCTGTACAATTTCCCGTTCAAAGAAATAATAACACTACGAGGCCTAGACTCATATATAGCATGACGTTTCCATAAATAAGGTTGGCCCAAAAGAACATCTGAAACTTTGAGAGGAGCAACATCACACAATACCTCGTCCTTGAAGGGCTTGATGCCGTATGGCAGTCCGCACTGTTGGCTGAAAAGGAGATCGCTTCCTTTGCGGAGCCATCCAATGATGTAGGGTTGTGGGTGCGACATTGTTGGTAGGGCCAGGCGCTTGACGACCTCTGCTGAGATGAGATTCTTCTTTGTACCCTGACCTCGTTGGGGACATGCATTAAGACAACAAGGAGCAGACCGCTCTGATACCACTGATCCAGATTTTATGAGCAAAATGAAATGAATACAGATTATTATCAGATGCTTAACACAAAATAACAGAGATATAGTAAAACTGGTTTTCTATTCAATAAGGAAATAAGCTAGAACTGTAAAATGCAGCGGAAAACAAGCTTGCTGGAATGGTGGTGGCTTATCTTTGAGAAGAGATGTGACGGCTGCGCTCATTTCACAAGAAGATGGTTACAATGAGGCTCTTAAGGCCTTTTACAATAAACAGGAATGTCAAAAACCCTAGACATCCAAAAACCTAACCCTATGAGATGAAGCACCAAAAGTCATGTGGGCCCCGTTTGGGTAAGTTAGTACATCAACTTCCCGGGGTCGTAACTTTTGCATACGATCTCCGTTTGGGGCGCTCGGTAGCCCGTTGGAAAGGTCTATCCAGGATTTACAACTTTAGACTGGGGCCAAATGTGCTAGAGGCAACCATTTGGCCCCCCAAATTGCCAAAAAAGGTCGTTTAGGGCCTCAAAATGGCCCCGAAAGTTCAGGACCCAAAAAACTGCTAAAAATAGTACAATACCAAAATTGCCATAAAACTGTTTTGAGCCAGTCGAAAAGGTGGGTGGCCACCAATATCCACTTGGATCACCTATTCTATATTATAATGTGGTATACCTTCAGTACCTGCTTGACACTGTAAGTATTTATGTGGTATACCTTCATTTGGATGTCAATACTTGTTGTACACTTGAGTTCTATTGACTTATTTTTGGTCACTCTCTGTCATTGAATTATTGTTTTTATATCTTTCCTTGAATCTAAATATGGAGGGGTTGCATGAGACTAGCTTTGCTAAAAGCATCTCTGTTCATTTTGTTAAGTATACATGTTTCATAAGGACTGGTCTTGCAGGCACGACCAACATGGCCATTGTTCAAGGACCGTAAAAATTTGCAGGCACGCCCATTGTTCAAGTATCGCAAAAACTTTGTTTTTTCAAATTTATTTGGGAAAGTACAATTTTGGATCCATTCTGTGATGTTCATGTTCAATCCTCTTACCCTCAATGCTGCAGGCCAAAAAAGGCAGGGGGATATGAGTTTATACTGCAGTATCTTCATCATCGCGCAGTGAAAACCATGTAGAAGATAGAGGAGAGTCAGAGACTACATGCTTTGTTATGGTACACTAATCTCAAAAGAATGTAAATTACATATCAAATTTAAAAATTAGAGTTTGAATATTTGAAATGCTTATTTTGCAGACATAGCTGTACAAAGTAAGCTCGGACACTACAGAAGTGGAGAGGCAAGGTATTGATGAAATAAAATTGTAACCCTCGTGGCCAATAAATCCAACTCTACTTTGAAGATGAGAAGTGGGGGGATTATGATCTTAGGGGAATAAGGGGATACCGAGCAACTCTGGTAATGGATGCAACATTATGAAATTAGTGCTCCACCAACTACAATGGACTCCCGCAAAACATTCTTTGATGCAACCACTAGGTTATCTTTCATTTTTTTTAACAGAAACAAGTAGATTTTTTATATTATAAAAAATACCAAGTGCAAAAGCATTGGGAAGAGTACATTCAAGCCTTCAAGGCAGATAAAAGTTTACTTCAACCATCACTACAAAGTTGGTCTGTTCCATATTGTCTTTAAGCTGGAAAACAAGAAATCTAACTATGACCCTGATAGCTATTAGTTGAAATATACAGACAAACTGTCCCAAAATCAGACCAAAAAACATCTCCTAAAACCTGATTATTTTCCTAGGGAGGTCCCTGGGCCTGATCCATCAACAATGTTGTGGTTCTGGTTGGTTGCCACTTCTTTCCGAACTTGGGCTTCAAATACCATTGTTCCTAGCTAAATTTCCACTTGAATCAGTTTGTCCGAGAGCTCCTAAATGGCTTGAGCGTACTCCCGTCGGTGGCTTTCGCAATTGCCGCGTGTTCCATTTGATCCACCCTGGTTTCATGGATGACTTCCTCCACTTGCTCTAGACGTTCTTCCATCTCATCTTTGAACCGATGCAATTGACGCTTCTGAGCCATCCCTCCTTCCTTTACCCTGTGCAGACGTCGACCTAGGGCTGTCATTTCATGCTCTGGGAAACAATCACGACTACCATCGCTGGAATCCATACCTTTTAACCCATAGACTGAGCACAAAGCCTCTTTTAAACCACAAACTTGTTGCAGAGCGCGTTGATGTAGGACAAATAACCAAGCACGAAACATAGTGATGGAAACAACGAGCCCGTTCTTACCTCCATTTAATATAAACAGAAGGATGCATGCACCAAAATTATTACCTATCTCCCAAATCAAGTCACACACTTCCATGATGAGGTTTGTAATTACTGGAGCGTGCTTCAAATCTCCCAAATCCTTGCTTCTCGCATCCAAATCTACCATGGCATCATCAAACCTGCAGAACAAAGCACTGTTCGGACGGAGGGGTCGCTGCGGGAACAAAACTACGGACGAATCCATCTATTCTGCCCACTCTGAAGGAACCCTCCTTTCTCCAACCCTTTCCATAGTTAAATTAATAGCGTACTTCCACTTCTTGGGATAAGCCTCCACGTGCAGGCAAGGCCACCACGCTCACAACTTCCCTTGGGGTAGTGGGTCCCACTCAAAAACATGTTCATTTATTAAGAGGGAATTTGGTTCCAAAGACAGTGCTCTTCTTGCAATATAATCTGCTTCGTTGTTATTGCTACGAAGTACATGAAACAAATGTAAGTTTTGGAATTTAGAAGCTAAATCTAGAATTATGAGCACAATTTGTTTTAACTTGATATCCTTCAGGACAGAGTTTCTCACCATGAGACCAATGAGACTTTGTGAGTCTCCTATGATCCTTGCCTACAATATTCCCTTTTTCCTGAGTTGTTAGAGTCCTTGAAGTAGTGCCAAAGCTTCCGCTTGGTTATTAGTAGCCTTACCTAATCCCCAAGCATACCAGAATTCAATTAAGCCATCGGGACCATAGATAATCCCTCCCCCTCCTGCCGCCCCTAGATTTCCTTTTGCAGCTCCATAACAAAATAGACTATATAACTGTGATCCCTGACACCATTGGAGAAAATCATCTCCTCTAGTCTAATTTTCCAAATCTTGGCCTGATCCAAGGAAGTAACCTGGTGAGGAAGACGAAGACCCAATTGTTCCCCCCAGGCCAATTCTTTTGGGAGCAAATTAGAAGTCTTAATTTTTAGCTTGCTTTGAAGAAATTCCCTTAGAAGACCTTTGATTCTTGTCACCACCTTTACTGGTATAAATTTCCAGCCATATTTTCCAGAGTATAAATTTTGGAAGAGTCAACCAACCTAACTTGAACCAACCTCTTGAAAAAAGGGAGTGAGGATACATGGAACCCCATCTGGTTAACAGAGAAAAAATAATTCTTGGGATTTCTATGCTGGAGTGCCAGGGTCCAAGAGATTCCTACCAAACTTCTTTCGCATATTGGCAGTCTAGAAATAAATGCTTAGAGGTTTCTGCCTACTGATAACAAAGAGTACATCGAGAGGGACCAACAATACCTCTTCTTTGCAAATTTTCACTTGTAAGAATACTTTGATGTCCCAGAGTCCAAATAAAAATATCAACCTTTGGTATGCACTTTGCTTTCCAAATGCCAATCCACAGCGCTGGATTGGGGGGGGGGGAATGGGGTGGCCATAAGGGCCTAGTATCCTCGATCCATCGAATAATGGATGGATCCATCTCCCCAGCCTCACGTATCCTTAGTCCTGACTGAAGATGGAGCTTTTCCTCTTAACAAAGTCATCATAGAATTCCATGACTGGAGGAGAGGCGTCGGAGGGTCGAGCTGTTTCGATCCACACCATGTGTCCTCCAAGTTATCCCAAACTGAGAGATCCCATAGAGTCTTAATGCCTTGACTCGTCATCCATGTTTTAAGTGGTTCCATGTCCACATTGTTGGAGAATGACTTGCTTCCCATTATTCGAACCTTCCAAAGATCAATCTTTTTCCCATTGCTCGGTATCCAAAAGAGATTCTTTTGAAAGAAAGTGTGGGTTTTTTTACAAAGATGGAAAATTGGGTAACCCAAGCGCATTGTGGGGGGATTATCCAAACTGCAAAAACGAGTGCTCAAAAAATATTTTTTCCATATAGCTTTTTTGACCCAGCTTGGATTTCCAGATACTTTCCTCCATAGAATTTTTGCTCCAAGTGCAAAATTATGCACTTTGAGATCTTTGATTTGAATCCCTCCTTCCTTGTAAGCTTTTGTCACTTTTTCCCAACTAACGAGAGGTAATTTCTTGTCATTGTGATTCCCTCCTTTCCAAAAGAATTTTTGAATTAACCTTTCCATCATTTGCGAAAATCACGTAGGTTCTAGCAACAGTGAACACTGATAAATGGGCAAGTTTGATAAGACAAATTTGATGAGAACTAGCTTACCTGCTAGATTTAGCCACCGGGTTCCCCAGGAATGCAAGCGCATCTTGAATTTCTCTACTAGAGGAAGCCAATGATTTGCTCGGGGAGATTTTTGAAAAATCGGAAGGCCAAGGTATTTAAAGGAAGACCATTGGATCTTACCTTGGAAACCAAAAATTCTTGCTATTGTGCTTAACTCCCGTACAGAGATATTACACCCATAGACTTGATATTCACTTGCATTAATTCTACTTCCTGAGACAACACAAAAGGAGTCAAGATCAACTTTGAAAGTAGAGTAAACTTGAGGGGAACTTCCACCTAATAAGAGAGTATCATTCGCAAATTGGGCATGGTTAATATCTTGGACTCCTCTTTCAATTTGAAGGCCTAGCAAATCCTGATCCAGTCGCCTTTTATCCAACAGTAAGCTTAAAATCGATGCTTGGAGAACAAAAAGCATGGGTGAGAGGGGACAACGCTGTCGGAGTCCCCTGGAAGCCTTGAAGAAATCAACTGCTCTACCATTCACCAGAAGGGCTATCCAAGGTTCCCCAATGCAATATTTAACCCAACTAATGAAATTCGAGGCAAACCCGAAGTAATGGAGAACAACGAGAAGAAAGGAATGTTTTACTCGCTTAAAAGCATTTGCAAGGTTGATCTTAAATACCATTCCCTTTTCCTTTATTTGGAGGCTGTAGTGAATCGCTTCCTGGACAAGAATGATGTTATCCATGATTTGCCGACCTTTTACAAATCCTCCTTGATTGGAAGGGACTAATTTTGGTATGATGTCTCTCAGTCTGTTAGCAATTATTTTGTTTATAACCTTATAACCAATATTGCATAGCAAAATTGGTCTAAACCAGTTAAAAGAACTCACACCTTTTTCTTTTGGGATTAAAGCTAAAAAATCCGAATTCGTGCTCCCTCCGAGCTTTAAGCAAGACTGAGATTTTAGGACCATCTTGTGCAGATATTTTTTGACCACTTGCCAGCAAACTTTAACAAATCTAGCGGTGAAGCCATCCGGACCAGGCGCCTTATCAGGATCCATTTCTTTCAAGGCCAGTTTTATTTCACAATGACTGACTGGTTTAGTGAGCTTGAGATTTATTTGGTTTGTTATCAAATTGGGTACTAGGTCTAACAAATCTGTCATTGGAGCATCAAATACTTCTTCTCTATATAAGAATTTAAAATGATGATGGGAAACATATTTGATGCTAATCAAATCAAAGAAGGTTTGATCCTGTATCCTTAATCTCCTTAACCGAATTGAAGTGTCGCTTGGCTTGGGCTTGCTTATGAAAGTAAGAAGTGTTTCTATCTCCTAAATGTAGCCAAAGACTTCGTGATTTTTGACGCCATAATTCTTCGTCTTTTACACAGGTTATATGCAGACAAGCTTGCAGAGCCTCCTCCTTGATTAGTATTTCCTTTGTGATCTCCATGCTTTCCATTTCCAATTGATAATTTCCTAATTGATTTTGTGCATCTTTCCTTTCCTCCGCTGGAGATGGTAATCCTTTTTCCCATCCTTTTAATTATTTCTTAACCCTTCTTAGTTTTTCTTCCCAAACGAAGAAAGGAGAACCAGAGACCCGGGTACTCCAAACAACACGAACTCTATCAATAAAGTCTTGATGTTGAATCCAGAGAGGACTGAAACGAAATGGGATGGGACCCAGATTAGGGATTTCCTTTATTTACAAATTTATAGGTCTGTGGTCTGAGATACCCATGGGAAAAATCGAAGAACTCCCCTCCAAACCTTAGAGAAGAAAGGAACTTTGTACAAAGAATCTATCCAACCTTGCAGCAATATGTCCAGGTCCTTTTCTCCGATTTGTCGAGGTATACGTACCTTTGATTGGTTTAACATCCATCAAGTCCCAATCATGCATCATATCTTCGACCCATTCCTTGGTTGGATATCTGACTCTAATCACTCCTCTTTTTCATTGAGGCTAAGAGTAAGATTTAGGTCTCCCGCCAAAATAATGTTTTCTAAACAAATATAATTTGCAAGCGCCCTAATGGAGTCCGAATAGTATTTCTTTTCACTAAAATTAACAAGGACGTAAATGTTAAAAAGGCTTACCAGATTCCTTGTTGCCTTGTGTTAGAATTGCATGAAAATACAATGAGAGTGCAATCGATCTTGCACCAATTCATTTTGCTTCATCCCATAGAATTCGAATACCTCCTGATGCACCTCTGGATGAGACTGCTCTATGATGTACTTTTTTCCAAAAGAAATTTCTACTTCGAAGGAAGTCCCCTTCCTCCATTTTTGTCTCCTGGATTAGAAGAATATCTGAGTTTTCCATGCATATTAGATCTTTCATTGCATTTTCTTTTAAAATACTACCCAGACCCCTAGAAATCCAAGAGACTATCTTCATCATTTACCTTTTGGAATATTTTGGGCTCCTTTTGAGCCCTGGCTCTGATTCCTTGTAGGTCTGGGATTTTTGGATATCATTTTTTCCAGCGTGGGTTGGCTATTTATATTTATAAGTTGCTTCCTCCCGCTTCTCATGTTCTGCCTTTCGGCCTTTGGTGGATTTTTTTGCTTTCATTTGGAATTCGATGAACTCCCCTTCTTCCTCCTCTGATTCCTTTGAAATTTTCTCTTCTTGTTGTGGTTCTACAACGGGCTTGGGATCTGCCGTAATCAAAGCTTTTGGAGAGTCTGGTTTTCCTTGAGGTGGTTCAGACTGCTTCTGTGGATCCAGATCCACTTCTTGAACCTCCTCCGATTGTGAACCCAAGATTACAAAATAGTTCCCTTGGGTTTGTGAAGGAGCCATAGAAGAACCTTTAGTTTCCCCTGTAGTACTTGCATTCTTATCTCTTGGGACAGAAGGGCCAGCCCTTGCTCTTGTTTTGGGTTTTTTTCCTTGTTGCCAGCCTTTTTCCTTTTCTTTCTCTGCAGCTGGGGATACCTTCCTAGGGAAATTCCTTGCAAAGTGGCCATACTCTTGGAATCCCTGAAACTTGAAAGGAAGCTATTCATAATATAGCTTCTGCACATGCGACCAACTTCCCACTATAAGCTTGACTGCTTTTGGTAACCCTACCTCCAGATCGACTTCAGCACAGATCTGCGCACATGCATATTGCTCTTTCAGATCTGCCCGATCTATAAAATTCCCTAGAGTGTTCCCAATATGCTGAAGGGATTCCCAGTTCCAACAATGTATTGGAAGATTCGGCGGCCGGACCCAAACCGAAACAACTGTTCGGACGTCTTCTGAAGGGTCGAAATCGGGAGTCCATATGTTGAGGTACATACCCTGAGGACCCATGAAGTAGGGGCCATTGCGAAAGATTAGGTCTTGATCCTCTATGGAGATGAAGTCGAACAAAAAGAACCCCCTTCCCAGAAAATACGAAGTTACACTATTTGAAATCAAAGGTCTCCAGTTCTTCTGAACCCAGGCTTCTGTGGTTTTAGGGGAAGGCCACAAAACCGTGAACTGACCTACTAGAGCTCTCTCTGTCAGGGTAAGCACATATTTCATTTAACTCTCTGGAGTAAGGGCCACAATAGGAATTTCTTTCAGCCACTTTACAAATATGGAAGCCTCTGAGGTTTTCTTTTTTAGTTGAGCCACAATCAGATTTTTGAATTCTTCGATTTCCGGAGGTAACGGAGGCAGAGGAGGTTCAATGGAGGAGCCTCCTGCAACTGTCATAGTGTCAGAACCGACACACTGCAGAGAAATGCGAGCAAACCCCAATAATTATAAACGCATTGGTTAAATTGATGAGTTGTTATTAGGTTATCTTTCATTAATTCATGTCAATGGTCTGATTTCTACTTGTATTATTCATTCCACGTGCCTTGGTCTGATTTCTACTTGAATTAGAGTTGTTATTTCCTGCTATGAGTGCTACCAGCATTAATGATGAGGCAAATGGCCGTCATGCCCAATATCAAATGCCATTAACTGATCACGGGGCTTCAACAAAGCAATGTTAACTTGAAAACTAGTTGGAGAGCATTGTACATAAACTCCCCATTTAGCCGATCCAAACGAAATACTTCCCATGCCATGCCAATGAATTCATTTACTCCATGATATTAAGTTAACCTTTACCATGTTAAAGAGGTTTAAGAATTTAGATGACTATCATTGATAAAGATAGAACATAACCAAAATGAGACATATTTTTTTTATTTATTACTTGATATAAGGGAGCATCTTTTTCAGCGAAAAAAAGCATACCATTAATATTCAAATATTTTTGAATCAAATAGTACAACGATGGATCTGTCATGAAGACAAGTCACAGTCTCTTCCAGACTTTAAAAAAAAAACATATAAACAAAGAGTTAAGTTCTAATACACCTTATACCGAACCCGAGACAAAAAATACTGACATTCATATGTAAAATGTTCAAAAGAAGACTGAGCTCAATAAAAAAAAATGTATTCCTGAATCCTGAGCAGAGGAGCCAATGAATTCTTTCCATATAAGGTAGCCAACATATCCTTCCAACGCCTGCTTTGACAATTTATCAGCGAAAGTGTTGTGTTCCCGAAATATGTGTTCCAAAGAGATGCTTCTGAAATGTATGAGCTCAGAAATTGTCCTATTACACCAATGTGTTAAAGAGGCAACTTTTAAGTCAAACTCACCACATGCCCATTTAATAGTAACTCTAGAGTCACCAAAGACTTTGACATTCGGAAGGCCAAAACAGTTTGCAGCTGTAGCCACACACCACAAATCAAGTAGTTCTGCTTTCATATTTGTTCCCCTGCCATAGTTGAGACGAAGAGTGAAGAAATGGTTCTGATCAAGCATAATCACCCCACCAGCTGCACACATCCCATTAGTTGCTACTCCATCAAAGAAAAGAATTGGAACAAAAAACTTAAGAGATAAACTTCCATTTTTTTGAATCTTAGAGGGAACCTGCTCCTTTTCGTAAGTCATATAAAGTTTTAAAGCCAAATGATAAGCCGATTGAGTACAAGGCTTATGGTCCACAAAAATAACCAAATTACGCATGTACCAGATTGTCCAAGAAATAAAGACCAGGATATTGATACAGTTTTTAATAGTGCTATTCCAGCGCTGCAAACAAAACTCAAAGGATCCAGGACCCCAACTCCTATTAATATCCAAAGCCACATAAAACATATCCCATACCTTCTTTGTAAATGAGCAGTCACCAAACAGATGGCTAGCATTTTCAGAACAATTTTTGCAGAGGGCACACTGACTTGGCCCAGACCAACCTCTCATCAACAAGTTATCCCAAGTTTTCAGTTTTTCCTGGATGGCGAACCACATAAAACATTTGAATTTCAATGGAATCTTCCATTTCCAAATACCTTTGTACCACCAATGCTTCGGAAAAATACCTTTCCTTTGAATAATGGCTTTATATGTTGTTTTAGCAGTCACCACACTAGTGCTTTCATTCCCCATCCATAATATTTTATCCTCATCCAGAGTTAAACGACAGCCAGCTTCATTAAGTGACTTAATGTATCTATTCCATTCAAAAGCTGAAGCACTAGTGAGACCAAGATCAGATGCGTTCAACCAATAGTCTCTACCATCCATATTTTTAATGATGTTTAGAGTGATGAATCCACGACATATCCCATCCCAGTGAACCAACTAATGAATTGAATTGAGTCAAAGCGGAAGTGATAATTCAATTTAATTTGACATTTTACAAATAATAAAATTTTATAATATTTTGCTAAAGTTTTTTTTTAAATTAATAACTTAAATTAAATATTTGAGCATTATATCTATGCATTCTACCCTGGGATTTAACCCCTAGACCTTCTACTTACAACTTGCAACTTTCAACCACTTGAAATAACCCATCAAACTATATGTATTAATGTTATATATATTTAACTTCATCCAAAATATTAACATTGTTTGATGACTAATAAATCATAACTAGTTTTAAAATTTTGTTTAAAGTTTGCACATTTTATAAAATATATATATTTTTATCTATTTATTATTTACTATTTATTTTTGTTTATCAAACATTTTTTTAAGAGGCATGTACTATGCTGCTTTGTTGCTAATTCTATTTGTAATATATTTGACTCATACAGTATGTTATTTCCTTGGATGTATTTTTTTCCTCAAAGTTGAAGATTTCTCATGCTAGTGAATTGGCATTTAGAATCGGTAACTCTGAAGTCAAGTTGTTTATAAGAGAAAGTTGGATATTAATGCAATGCATACTCATGACGCTGTTATGTTCTCTTCAATTGTGTTTCTTTCGTGTGTCACCATATCACATTAGTTGGCTAAGCCTCTTTTAAGATATTAATTTGGTCATATCATACTAGCCGGCAACAAGTACTAAACAACAAGTTGAACTATATTTCTTGTGATCCAACAACACACAAAAGCAAAGGACCTATCCTTGATTTGAACTCGAGCTGAGAAATAGTGGCTTCATATGATATCAAGTGCTTGGACATGACAATGGATCTTCAGTTCACGAAAGGCACTCATAATCCGTAGCCTTTAAGAATAATTAATGCACTAGTTTAGGGAACGGTTAATTCTAGAATGCAAAACTACTTCAGAAGTTTATGAGCACTTCAGTTTACAGAACAATTAATTCTAGAATGCAAAATTACTTTAGAAGATTATACGCACTTCAAGCAACAAGAGTTGATAACTACCATGTAAAATAATTTGTTTCCGACTTAGCATTGTAATTACACAAAGAGTAGCAAGGTGCATCTACACATCAGGTAGATGTGTTATGTATGTAATGTAGATGTGTTGTGTGTGTGTTTTTGTTTTGTTTGAGAAAACACAAATCTTAACCATAATATTTTAATGTTAAAAATAAAGGGATTGAATTTTGTTTACTTATTAAGTCATTTCATTATTAAATATGCCATTTAAATGGATTTATAATAACGTGGTAAAGAAATAAGAATTGTCTATCAAATTTCTATGAAAAACAAAACTATATTAAAAAAA
Source organism: Larix kaempferi (assembly GCA_027924585.1). Lineage (NCBI taxonomy): Eukaryota > Viridiplantae > Streptophyta > Pinopsida > Pinales > Pinaceae > Larix > Larix kaempferi. Next base: position 3,323,422 of record BSBM01000258.1, read on the forward strand.
AGTCTTTTATAAAATAAATAAATAAATAAAAAGTTATTTTTTTTTAACAAAAACGGTTAGAATTTATTTGTTAATAACTCGGTTGGGCCAAATCCTAATCAACCCCTTTTACATTTTCCTTTATTTTCAAATGTCTGCATTGCCCTTTATCCTACTCTTAAAGCTGACAGGTAGCTGCCCTCTTACGGGATAGGAGACCAAAGAGAAGCATCATCATTCTTGATCAATTATGCTTGTGCTAAGAGGCAACCCATATTGGCCCTAGCATCTGCTTCCTTGTTTAGACTTCGGAGAATGTGGAAGTAGGAGGTGAAGTTGAATTTTTGCAGCAATTTACGAACCCTCTGCAAGGTCTTATTGAGCGCCGTATGTGAGGCACCTGCAACAATTAATAAATACGAATATGTGAAATAGCAGAAATGACAGAACTCAGAATCACTTTTATATTGATCACAGGCCACTTCGAGGGGGCAACCTCCTATGAGCAAGCTCAATACAAATAACTTCACGGTGCCTTCATAGGTCTCAACACACACTTATATACTAATTCTAGGCGTCAATACTATGGGTCAAAACCATGGGCCGTTACAAACTATGGATCAACAATACTACGGGCGACTTACAAAGCATATGCGCCGACAACAATAACACAAACTATTGATCAACAAATACTACGGGACGACTTACAAAGCATATGCGTCCAACAACAACATACTAACAAAGTAAAGACATGGGTTCCTAACATCGTATTGTTGAATTGATCTTCCGTGTTTAAGATTTTTATTAAGATTTCTGAATCCCCCAAAATTTGAATGTCTTGATCACCATTCCCATGGGTTAACTGACAAGATTTGAGCAATCCTAATATTTCGGCTTGATTATTAGTACTTTGTCCTAGTCCCCAGCTGAAGCTGTCTTTACTGTGACCGTATGGGGCGTAGATTACCCCTCCAACTCCTGCTGTCCTTGGATTTCCTTTAGCTGCTCCATCGAAAAAAATTGTGACTTTACCTTGGTTCTTCCACCACAATTGGAATTCTACTTCAGTGCTTCGAAGCCGCCACTCAGGATTGCTGATAGGACGAGAAGAATTCTTATTCCTTGCTCGCAGCATGGGGGCTCCAATCCAGCTAATCTCTTCAGGAAGAAGGATTTTTTCTTGTTTAAGGGAACGATTTTCCACTGTTTTCAATAGCAACGCTTTGGCTTTAGCAACCACGACTGAGGGGGAACACAAGTTGTTTTGGAAGATTCCAACATTCCTGGTTAACCACACTTCCCAACAAATGTATTTTGGGATTGCATACCAGATTTTTGACCATAACTATTTGCTCTTATTTGCTTGAGGATAACGCTCTTTCCATGTGGAGAATAAAATGACAATAGTGCTCTGCGATGGAATTTGAGCATTGAGACCCTCCAAATCCTGCTTCCACACTTCCTACATGAATGTGCAATCAATGAACACATGGTCAATTGTTTCTTGCGCCTAACAACAAAGTGGGCATCTTTGCGGCCCAATAATTCCTCGTTTTGCTAAATTCTTGCTTGTCAAAAGTATTATGTGCATGAGGACCCAACTAAAAAAAATAATCTTTGGGATGCCGAAGGAGTCCCATACGTGCTTCCATAGACCGGTTGGATGAGTTTGAGAATGCTGCGATTGGAGGGAAACAAATCCCTGGGATGCTGTGTACACTCTTGTCGATCCCCAACCCCATTTATCCCTCGATCAGGTATGCACTAGTGCTAAACCAGCAAGCGCAGCAAGCATAGTATTCATTTGAGCTTGCATCCAATCTGGCGGACGAGGTATATTCCATGCATGCCAATTTTTTCCCTGATCCCAAGTAGAAATGTCTACCAATTAATGTATGCCACGCTGAGAGAGACAGTCACGTAAATCAGAAAATTCTATTGAGTGCCTGAGAGGTTGTTGACCCATTATTTTATCTTTCCACAACCAGATGTTTTTCCCATTTCCAGGAATTCGATAGAGATGTTCTTTGAAGAACTCCCACCCTCGACTACACAGCTTCTAGAGCGTGGTGCCTTTGCTGGAGATTCCTTCATCCATGCTATTCACTGAAAGCCCATTCAAATATTTTTTAATGAGCACTTGGATTATTGAATGGCTTTGATTTGAGAAAATCTTCCACATAATATTTCCTCCCAGGGCCAAATTAACTAACCCAGAATCTCTGACCTGCAGACCACCTTCTGAGAATGACCTTTTCACAATATCCCAGCTAACCAGATGATCTTTTTTTATTCCCCTTACCTCCTTGCCACAGAAAGTTTCGAATTAGATTGGAAACCTGCTCGGTGATCATCTTTGGAGCCAACATAAATGAAGCCTGAAAAATAGGAAGATAGGAGATAACTGATTTAATAAGAGTTAGCTTTCCAGTGGTGGTGAGCCACTGTCCACCCCAGGCTGCCATTTTTGCCTTGATTTTGCTGATGACTTCGAGCCAGTGAGAAGCCTTGGTGATTCCTAGAGTTAAAGGCAGGCCTAGATACTTGATTGTTTCCCATGCTGCGAAGCCCGTGAAGCCTAAGGAGTGGGAAATTCGATGGATGGTAGGTTGATATACCTTCCATCCATACACAACACTTTTTATCTTATTGATAAGAGCTCCAGAGACTCTACAGAAGCTTTGAATAACTTCGTTGAAATCCCTTGCAATTTTAACGGAGGCGCCTCCCAAAAGGAGAGAATCATTTGCGAATAAGGCATGATTTAATGGTTCTAGATCTTTCATCTCTCAGATGCCTGGAGCTGTCCCTGCTACCTTCTCTGCCGTCAACTTTCGACTAAGAGAGTCTACCATCAGAATGTACAGGAAAGGGGACAAGGGGAAGCCCTGCCTTATGCCCCTAGTGCCTTGGAAGTAATAGGCCGGCCTGCCATTTACTAGAGGAGCAATCCAAGGCTTTCCTATACATGCTTTGATCAGCCTTGCAAAGTCAATGCTAAAGCCAAATGAGAGGAGAACTTGAAACAAAAAAGAGTGTCTTACCCGGTCGAAGGCATTAGCCATATCAAGCTTTATAAGCTTCCCTTGCTCTTGGCGTTGGTGACTGGAATGGATGGTTTCCTGCACAAGAATCACATTATCCATGATATGCCTTCCTTTAACAAACCCGCCTTGAATGGGAGAGATGAGTTTTCCAAGCAATGGCTTGATTCTATTAGTTTGGATAGAATTTTATAAGAAGCATTGCACAACGAAATAGGCCTAAAACGATCAAAAGTCCCAGGGTTTGATTCCTTGGGAATTAAAGCTAGGAATGTAGAATTTGTGTTGCCTCCAACCTTGGATTTTTGGAGGAAGCCCTCGATCATTCGAAATAAGTCCACCTTGATTATATCCCAGCATATTCTGTAAAAATGAATGGAAAAACCATCGGGCCTTGGGGCTTTGTCCGGCGCCATCGCCCATATGACATTGATGATTTCAGTTTTAGAGAAGGGATTCAAAAGACTTGTGTTATCCTCCTTTCCTACCAGACGCGGAATGTGAGTGAGAAAATCTGAAAATTCCTCCTCAGAATCCATTCCTTCTTCAGTGAAGAGCTGCTGCGAATGGGAAATTGCAGCCTCTTTTAATTGGGCTATTTCTTTGTGGAAAGTCCCATCAGAAGAAGTGATTTCATCTATATGATTTCGAGAGACGCGGGATTTAAATTGATTATGAAAGAAGGTAGCATTTCTGTCGCCAGACTTAAGCCAAAGGCTTCTTGATTTAAGCCTCCAGTGCTCTTCCTCTTGCTTGTAAGAGCGAAATGTAGTGATTTGGGCAGCTTGCTCCTTCTGGATTTCTATGAAAGTAATGTCTTTAGACTCCAAATCGAATTTCAAATCTAACAACTGATTGGTGGACTGCTTTCTGCAACTAGAGGGAGAGGCTGAGGGATTTTTTAACCACTTTTTCAAAGCCATTTTGGTTGCTTTAACTTTCTGTTCCCATACAAAGCTGGGCGACCCAGTGACAGGAATGCACCAGGAATTCATAACATTGTCCACAAACACTTCTCTTTCAGCCCAGAGGGAGTTAAACCGAAAGGGGATGGGTCCCAATCTTTCTTCTTCCTCGAACTGCAGTAAAATAGGTTTGTGGTTAGAAGTCAATTTTTGCAGGATTTTAATAGAGATAATCTTTTTTTTTTGTTAGAAAGGTGCTTTGAAGTAAAAATCTGTCCAGACGAGCTGAAATATGATGCTCCCCAACTCGGTTATTAGACCAAGTGTAAAGCCCTTTTTTTGGTTTGAAGTACATTAAATCCCACTACCGAATAAGGTCTTCAACATAAGGAATGTTAGATTTTGAGCATTAATTCAACATACTCTGGGATCTTTACTGAGAGAATAACATGTACAACATATCAATTATATCAAGCATGTATCAAGCATATCAAGCAATCACATAAGACAATGGACACAAAGAGTTTCACTGGGGAAAACCATAAAGGTGAAAAACCCCACAACTTCCTCTGATATAGAATGAGCAATGATACAACCAAAGTACAAGAGATAGAATTCTCCTAGCAGGTGATCCTCCTCCTCACACGTGCGCCACTTTTCGAGTAGTGTAGAAGTCAATACTGAGATGACCAAATAGAGAGATCCCGTTCTCTATTTATACTTGTCCCGAGGTGCCCAATAAACCTATGGGGCCGACTTGTCTAACTCATCCTAATAACCCCAGGTTACATTAATCCGGGCCGACCCCTCAATAGGTGGTCTAATAACCCATCAGCAAGTTACGACACTTGCGACACTTGTCAATACAAATGACGACACTTCCGTATAGAGGAATAATACATCTCTATAGGAGTACAATAATACATAGATGAAATACATTCCGAAGTTACATATACATCAACACTCCCTCTTAACTAGGATGGTATTTCTCGACACAGATCTACAGGCACAAGTCTTCTTCTTTGGATCATCATCTCTGGATCATCGTCATCGCTGTTATCTCAATCAATCTCCAATCTACTCGTCATAGGAAGTTCTACAGAGCCAATCCTTTTTCATATTGGATGTAGGCCCGCCACCTGCAGGTCTTCATCATCTACAGAGCCAACCCTTTTTCATACTGGATGAACATCATCAACATCTCTGCGAGCAAGCCATCAAGTATGTACACCTTAGGATTGATTACACTGCCTCTGCAAAACCTGCAAGATCTCTTAGGACTGATTATACTGCCACAACAAAACCTGCAAGAGCATCTCATGACTGATCATATGCCTCTACAAAACCTGTGTACCATACTGTCATATCATCGTCTTCAGATCATCGTCATCGTCCACGGAGCACAACCCAGATGCACACACACAACACTTACACTCACTGGCATGGAAGGACTTTCCTTTGACCATCCGGGAAAGGCTCAACACTTACACTCACCAGCATGGAAGGACTTTCCTCTGACCATCTGGGAAAGGCTCACATCACTTACATCAATGACCATGGAAGGACTTTCCTCTGACCATGTCGGAATGGCTACAACAATTACATCACGACCATGGAAGGACTTTCCTCTGACCATGTCGAAAAAGATTGACAGTTACATCACGACCATGGAAGGACTTTCCTCTGACCATGTCGAAAAAGCTTGGCAATTACATCACGACCATGGAAGGACTTTCCTCTGACCATGTCGGAAATCCATGCCCAGGACTTACATCTCGCCATGGAAGGAATTTCCTCTGACCATGCGAGAATGGCCCAACCCTTACAACTCACCATAGAAGGACTTTCCTCTGACTATGTGAGAATGGCTCCACCCAGCCCTTACATTTCACCATGGAAGGACTTTCCTCTAACCATGTGAAAATGGCCCAGCCCTTACATCTCACCATGGAAGGACTTTTCTCTAACCATGTGAGAATGGCCCTGTGTGCATCTGTGTCTCTGGACTCATCACTTCCCCTTGGAAGGTATCTCGATCTGACGTACACCAAGTCTCCCTCTAAAGTATTCAAAATTCACTCTGGCAAGCGGCTTGGTCAACACATCGGCTATTTGCTCATCTGTAGCAACATACAGGAGCTTCATTGCTCCTCTTTGCACCATATCCTTGATATAGTGATACTTGATCTCAATGTGCTTCGACTTGTCATGGAACACTGGGTTCTCCGACAACTTCACACAACTCTGGTTGTCGCAATATATACAAGTAGCACTCAGCTGGAGATCAAACAAATTAGACAGTAGCTTCCTAAGCCATACTGCCTCACAACTAGCCGAACAAGCTTTGACATACTCAAATTCGGCTGTACTCAGTGCCACATAGGACTGCTTCCTGCTAAACCAAGAGATCATACCGGATCCCATATTGAAGCAGCACCCCAAAGTGCTCTTCCGATCAATGGCACTGCCTGCCCAATCCAAATCAACATAAACCTCCAGTTTAAACTTTTGATTCGCCTCATACTTGAGCCCATAGTCAACTGTATCCTTCAGGTACCTCAGAATATGCTTTGCAGCTATTAGGTGAACATGTCTCAGATCTGTCAAGTACTGGCTCAAGGTGTTCACCGCAAAGCAGATATCTGGTCTTGTATTCGTCAGGTACATCAAGGACCCAATTATCTAACGATACATCGTAGCATCAACCGACTCAGAAGAAGCATCACACATAAGCTTTAGGTTAGATGGCATAGGTGTGGCCATGGCCTTGCAGTCCATCATCCCGAACCACTTCAGGATCTCTACTGCATACTTCCCTTGTCCAAGGAAGATTCCATCTGCACTCTGCCACACCTCCATACCAAGAAAATAGTGCATCATCCCCAAGTCCTTCATCTCGAACTCGGCAGCAAGCTTCCTCTTCGTATCGGCAATCAAACTATCCTCACCTGTTACAAACAGGTCATCCACATACAATAGTAGTATCACTAGATTGCCTTCCTCAACCTTGTAGTAAAGGTTGGAATCCACTTTACTCTTGGTAAAGCCCAAATTGGATAGGAATCCATCTATCCTGCCATACCAGGTCCTAGGTTCCCGTTTCAAACCATACAGGGATTTCTTCAGTTTGCACACATGTGACTCTCGGTCATGTGTCTCAAACCCGAGTAGCTGCTCCACATACACTTCCTCTTCAACTACACCATTCAAGAAAGCTGTCTTGACATCCATCTGGTGTACCTTCCATTTCATCACTGCAGCCAGAGCAAGTATTGATCTGATGGAAGTGTATCTGGCCATAGGAGCAAAGGTCTCTTCATAATCAATCCCTTCTTTCTGGGAGAAGCCACGAGCTAAAAACCTAGCTTTGTATTTTTCTATGCTGCCATCTGCAGCATGCTTGATCTTATAGATCCACTTGGAAGTCACCACAGACTTCCCATCTGGTCTTGGGACCACATCCCAAACATCATTCTTCATGATCGACTGGTATTCCTCAACCATGGCATCCTTCCATTCTTTCTTTTCTGCTGCTTCTTCATAACTAGAATGTTCTTTGTTCATTATGTCACAGAGTAAGGCAACATAGCTGGTATGTGATCTTGTCCTTTTCCTTTCTCTGGGTTCTTCTTCTGGAATACCAAACCTTTCTGCATCTTGAATGAGCTCTCTAGCCCATGCTGGTTTCCTCTTGTGATATTCCTTCTCACGGGGTGGATCTACAGGTTGTTGTGGATCTTCCATTTCACGATCTTCTTCAGGAACTGCTTCATTCATGGTGGTGTCTTGAGTTCTAGATATTCTGGGTTCTTCATTATCTTCAACTGGTGTTTTCCTTGATTTGATGTATGCTGAGATTTCATTAAATGTTACATCCCTACTGATGTCAATCTTCTTGCATCCTGGGAAGTAGATTCTGTAAGCTTTCGAGCTTTCACTGTAACCCACGAATATGCCCTTCTTTCCTGAAGGATATAACTTTGTCCTCTTTTCTTTTGGGATGTGAGTGTATACTGGACAACCAAATATTCTGAGATGGCTAACTTCTAGTTTCTTACTAGTGAATGCTTCTTTTGGAGTTTTGTTGTCAAGTATCTTATGAGGTGTTCTGTTCTACACATATACAACTGTCCTTGCTGCTTCATCCCATAAGTGCATAGGTAGATCTTGGTCATGGAGCATTGCCATAGTTGTTTCCATGATTATTCTATTCTTCCTTTCGGCAACCCCATTCTGTTGTGGATTGTAAGGAGTGGTCAACTCCCTCTTAATCGCTGAATCACTGCATAGCTTCTTGAAGTCTCCTGAAGTGAATTCTCCGCCATTGTCGGATCTGAAGATCTTGATCTTCATGTCATTTTGGTTTTCTATCAAGGCTTTGAATTCCTTGAACTTGTCAAACACTTCATCTTTGTTCTTCAAGAAGTAAACCCAAGTCTTCCTAGAGAAATCATCAATGAAGGAAACATAGGCTACATACCCACTCAGAGAACTAGATGACATCGGACCACATACATTAGAGTGGATGATTTCCAAGATTCTCTTTGCCTTGCTTTCACTGCTTGGAAATGTCTTCTTTGTGTTCTTTCCCTTTGCACAACCTTTGCAAATGCCTTCATGCTTTGTCTGGATTTCAGGAAGACCTTCTACAACTTTGCTTGCAATTGGTAATGCCCTATAGTGCATGTGTGCAAGCCTTCTATGCCAAAGTTCACTTGGATCTACTGAATCATGGGCCATGGCTTGTTCTGGTTGGCCCTTCAATTTGTATAATCCTCCCTCTTGCTCTCCAATCACCACTGCATCATCAATAGTCTTACCCTTTGGCCACATTAGGACTTGGCCATCTACAAATGCAACCCTCATGCCTTTTGCATCCAGTGCAGATATGGAGAGTAGATTCTTCTTGAGACCTGGAACATATAGTACATCTTTCATCTTCATAGACTTTCCAGAGTCTAGTTTATAGGAGGCTTCACCACTCCCTTTAATTTGATACTGGTAGTCATCCCCAAGTTTCACCTTGTGGGGTGACTCATGTTCTGATAGGTTCATAAAGTATTCCTTGAATCCTGTCATGTGTTTAGAAGCCCCACTGTCTATAAGCCAACCATTACTTCCATGAGTAATGGTTCCAGTGAGAGCAGAAATCAAAACATATTCTTCATCACTAGAAGAATCTTCACTATCTTCTCTAGTCCTCTTCCTGGGAGGTTCATCATCCTCTGCAGCATGAGCATGATGTCTTCTTTTGAAGTTCTTCTTCTTGTGATAACCATCTTTCTTATTTCTGGGACAATCTCTAGAATAGTGTCCCTTCTCATCACATGTATAGCAACGGACATAGGACATGTTCCTTCGAGGTTTGGGACTACCTCTCTGATTCTGATGGTGATGTCTTTCTCTCTTGCCATGATGGTGAGACTTCTTGTCACCATGAATTTTGGAGTGTGCTGTGAGAGCTTAGTATTCATTTCCCATCTTCTCTTCTTGAGCTATGATTCGAGCTTCTTCCCGTGAGCATTCTTCCCACAGTCTACTGAAGGTGATAAGTTTATTCCTAGCACAAATCCCTTGGATGAAGGAATCCCATGATCTGGGAAGGCCATTAAGAGTGGTCATTACCACTTCTCCATTTTCTATATCTTCTCCCACAGCTTCAAGTTGTTCTTTTATCTGGGAGACCCTTGAGAAATAAGACTGCATAGTCTCCGCATTCTGGATCTTGACATTCTTCAATTGATTCCTCAAGGTCTTCTTCCGATTTATGTTCTTTCCTTCAAATAACTTGGTCAGGGAATCAAACATCTCCTTTGGTGTCTTTAGGGATGACACATGGGGTATGAGATGATCTTTGATAGAGTCATCAATGATCCCCTTTGCCTTGACCAAGTTCTTCTTGTGAAGAGCCTTAGCCTCTTCTTCTTCTAAGACAGGGACCTCTTCACTTATATAAGTGTCCAACTCATTTTCTTCCCGGATTAACCCAATCCTATACTTCCATGCTCGGAAGTTATCAACTCCTTCAAGCTTATCCTCAAGCTTGGTGTGGTGAGACATCTTTTAAAGAGTACTTCAAATGGAAATATAAAATTTTTAGGTCTTACCACTTGACTTGCTGAAAACTGGATCTGGTCCCGGATTAGGGTTTGTCAGAGAAACCCTAAAAATTCAAAAGATGAATTTCAAACTTCTGAAAGGATAGAAAGATGTGCCTTGATGAGCTGATCAGCCTGGTATATTTAGAATTTGAGATCTGCAAAGATTCACCCTTCAGAAATGCCTTTTAGTCTTCCTGGATTCACCAGGGAGGACCCTCAATTAGGGTTTGCGTTTCCCAGAGTTTTACCCAACCAAAAATCTCGATCCAAAGCTCTAAAATTTGATTTTTCCAAGGAGATTCCAACTGTGTCTTCGTATTTCAGAAATTCCTATTTTTGTGGAAACCCTAATGTTTAGGGCCAAAACTGAAAGTGCTCAGAATTGAATTCTGATTGGACAGAAAGATTCTCCTTGATAAGTAGAGTCAAACTACCTTACTGCTTTTCCAAAATATGTGGAGAGAAACCCAATAAACAAGAAACCCTAGTTTCCGCCACTGCACAATGTCTTCTTCTCAGGGAAGCTCTGATACCATGTTATATTTTGAGCATTAATTCAACATACTCTGGGATCTTTACTGAGAGAATAACATGTACAACATATCAATTATATCAAGCATGTATCAAGCATATCAAGCAATCACATAAGACAATGGACACAAAGAGTTTCACTGGGGAAAACCATAAAGGTGAAAAACCCCACAACTTCCTCAGAGATAGAATGAGCAATGATACAACCAAAGTACAAGAGATAGACTTCTCCTAGCAGATGATCCTCCTCCTCACATGTGCGCCACTTTTGGAGTAGTGTAGAAGTCAATACTGAGATGATCAAATAGAGAGATCCCGCTCTCTATTTATACTTGTCCTGAGCTGCCTAATAAACCTATGGGGCCGACTTGTCTAACTCAGCCTAATAACCCCAGGTTACATTAATCCAGGCCGACCCCTCAATAGGTGGTCTAATAACCCATCAGCAAGTTACGACACTTGCGACACTTGTCAATACAAATGACGACACTTCCGTATAGAGGAATAATACATCTCTATAGGAGTACAATAATACATAGATGAAATACATTCCGAAGTTGCATATACATCAACAAGGAAGAAATTGGTCTCTGTTGATGTTGCCTCCTCACTTTTCCTTAGGTTCAAAAACAAGGTTGAAGTCTCCAGCAAGAATTATATTCTTAGGAGAGCGTATCTCTAGAAATTCTGACAGAGTTTGCCAACACTCTTTTCTGCATAAAGGACGGGGACATAAAGATTAGCAAGAGCGAAGGTCATCTTGCTTATAGTGTGACGTAGTTCGGTGTAGATCCAGTGTTGTGTCTCATAGGAGCTTTCGAGATGAAATTTATCATCCTCCTAAAGAGTAGCAAGCCCTCCGGAGGAGCCCCTTGCACTTACTGCTCTCCTGACATTTCTTTTCCATTTAGAATTGTTGATCTCTAGAAGGGCTTCCCCCTCTATTTTAGTCTCTTGGAGCATGAGGATCTCAAGAGATTCTGATTTCAAGAGATTTTTTACAGCTTTAGCTTTTAAGGGATTCCCCAAGCCTCTGCAGTTCCAAGAGACTAGACGTATTATTTACTAGCAGGTGAGGGGGCAACTCCTCCCTTGGGAGGCCTGTTTCTAGTATTTCTTCCTATGGACATCTCGATCATTGGCTGGCTACGTTTCATTTTTTTCCTCTTCGCTTCTTTTGCCCTTGTCTCCCTATGATATTTTCTCCCAACTCTTTTCGATGGCCTCTCAAAGGTCTCATCTTTCGAGGATCCTGAAATCTCTGGAGACTTCTTTCTTGTCATTTCAACATAGGGGAGGGGGCTAGAGGCTCCTGTTGGGGATTCAACTTGTAGAGGGGTAGTTTCTTCCAGGATTTTATCTTCAACCATTGTAGTGGGCTGTTGTTCTACCTCTTCAGCAATTGAAACTGGAGGTTCTTCTGGAATACTGAGATTTTCAAAAGGATTAATAGTTGTCTCTACTCTTGAAGGGGATGAACTCCCTTCACCTTGACTCTGTCCAGAGGAAGGTACTTCACTCCCCGTGGGCATTCCTTTGCCTTTTTATCTATTATTCTGTTTTTTTGTGATTGGTTTCTGAGTCGGAGTCCATTGATCTCCCTTTGTTTTCTCAGCCTCCTTCTCTCCTTTCTTTTTGCAATGCCTGGTGAAATGCCCATAACCATGGCAATATCGACATTTAAATGGAAGTTGCTCGTAGTCTAGCTCTTGGATGTATTACTAGTCAGCCACTGTGAGTTTTATTGCTTCAGGAAGTCCTACCTCTAAATACACCTCTACACATATTCTTGCGCAGGTGTACTGGTCCTTCCTCTCCTCACGATCTATGTATTTTCTGAGTTTGTTGCCTATGGCTTCTAAAGATTTGGGATTCCAGCAGTGCAGAGGTAAGTGAGGCAGGCGAACCCAGGCTAGGACTGCCGAGGGCACATCTTGGGTCGGATCAAAGTCCGGAGTCCATTTATTCAAATACAACCCCTGTGGGCCCATAAAATAAGGGCCATTCCTAAATATGAGATTCTTGTCCTCTACATTGTCAAAAAAAAAGACAAAGAAGCCCTTACCGACTAAATAGCTTCTTATTCCATCTTGAACCAAAGATCTCCAGTTCCGTTGCACCTAGTTATCAACAGCTTTGGGCGAAGGACAGAGGTCGGTGAACTGCCCTATGAGCCCTCGTTTAGCAAGGTTCAACGCATATCTGCAAGGATCTTCAATCGGTAGGGAGACTATGGGAATGATAGCCAGTCATTTGGCGAATTTTTGTTGTTGCTCGCTCACTGGGCGTTTACCACTTGCAGCCACCAGTTTTTTGAATGTAGCTAGCTCGGGGGGAAGGAGAGGGGGGACCCCTCCAAGAGCCATGTCGTGAAGGATCAGCGTGATCACACCTTGCAGGGGGAAGCATGCAGGTTAAAAATTATTTGAACGCTCCAAGAAACCTTGAAAATTATATAGTTTTGTTTTCGAAAATGAAAAACAAAACTATATAAAAGACAATTCTCTTCTATAAAATAAATAAATAATTATTTTTTTAGAAATGATGAATGCTCTAAATTATATGATTTAAGCTTAGCATTTTATGAGCTGATATAATATTAAGAAACTATATATAAACACCAACATCTCATATGACAAATTTAAAAGGAGAGAGAGGATTGGGAGCTACCAATGGATGCTCCTACATTATCTTTCTATGCTATAATTAGTATAATTGATGGAAGCATCATTTCATCAAATTAAATGCATTAAAAATTAATGTAATTTATCAATATAACTGTGGTGGATTTTCACAAAATGAAGTGAGTTAACTATGAAATTAAAAAATGTTGTAACGTATAAATGTATAAACTTTGGGGATATGAGATGGATCACTACATAATTTTTTATCTATCAATCTTTATTCCATGCCACTGATACTTTCTTCCTTGAAATATCAAGTGACACCTTTGTGATCGGTTATTGATGCTTGCTCCAAGCATGAAAATGTTAGTATCTTTGTTGTAGTTAATGTTGTTCCACAATGAAGGTACAACAACCTTGTTAACCCAGGGCCTGGTTTGATTACGTGCCATGCTTATCGTGTGGGGAATATGGGTTGATGACAACATCAGACACTTGTAACGGTCGCATGTGAGTGTGAACAGAGATCCTATGCCAAGTTTTCCCTTATGAATGAGAGAGTCTTCTTCTTCATAGACTCACAAGCTCCCAATATTCATTGAATTTGAAATTTCATGAAAATCTGTATCAGAAATTGCTTCGTCAATTTTTTTTATAATTATTTTGTTACCAATAATAGGGTTTCTCATCAAAACAATGAGGTCAAGGAATAAGGTATTTGATCTTAGTCCATTGATACCATTCATACCAAGTGTTGATGAAGAAATGCATCAATAAATTGATGGATGAATCTCTTGCAACATAGTAAACTTCACATCATTAGTGCTAGAGGAGCATATACTCTTTCTAGTCCTTTAATTGTACTCCTGATAGAATCTAAGCGGAGGTCATGGATACATAGATGGCAGCCTGTGGGACTGCGCAACCATGCCTGACGCGACCTCTGTTACATTATTTCTGCATCTCCTTTACTGCTTTCCGTTTACATAATTTTTTTAAACAAAATATAAATGGAATTTTTCATACGCCAGCTAATGCAAATTGTAAATCGACGAGGTTTCTTGGAAGGATGTGAAGATTAACAAGTTGAGGGCGAGCCCTAACATTGTTGATCACACGCTATTTTACATAGAAATTTGTTCTTGATATGGGTCTGGTTGTCTTCTTTCCCCTTTTCAAAGAAAATTTAACGTGTTAAAAAAATTATTGTGTTACGAGTCCATGGATGGCTACAATTTATTTCCATAGGTGGTACAAATTACTTACTAATACTGGGTACCTATTCCTCAGAGCATATGTTACTGTTGTGTTTGGCTATTTGATGGGACCTAAAGAATTCTGAATAATCTCAAGTGATACTCCTTGTAGTGTAATGTCGTTGTCTTTCTCGAGATGGATTCAGGTATCTATAACTTTACCCTTTAAATTTAAATTAAAATTGAATAGAAACTCAAGTTGTAGCATTTTAATGTGGGCATGGTACCTAGCAAACATGATTTTCAAATCATTAAAAATTTATAGATTGGCAAAATGAAATGTAGGAGATGGACCAATATGAAGAAATTTTAAATCTATAAATTAATTAAATATTATGAAGTTAATAAGTTATAGTGATAAAATAAAGAAAAAGGAGCCACAACAAACCAACAAAATAGTAAAATAAAGGTATCAGCTGCGCTCTGCTGAACCCTCGCACCGCGTCCCTGCTAGGGTTCTGGTTTCCCTGTGGCTTGGGGATGGATCCCCCCTTGGATCCTAGTCTAGAGGACCATCGTAGTCTCCTCGACGTGGCCTTCAGGGCTCTGGTGGCCTCAACTCCCCCTCCTCCATCCTCTGCAACATCCCCTGGTGATGGGTTCTTCGAACGCTCGGTGGCCCCTAAGATTCAGATCATGTCGACCGCTTCAAGGATGAAGGCTCTGGCCTTGAATGAACGCGGTTTGATCGATCAGTTCACTGGGATCTAGATGGCTCCTAAGACCATGGATACTTGGATTAAAAAAAATTGGATGCCATTGATATCGGGGGGCATTCAACACTACTTATGTGGCAAAGGATACTTTACCTTTCTTTTTGAAGTTAAAGAAGACCGAGATCTGATTTTTAGAAGTGGACCATATTTCATGGGCCCTAGGGGGATTTACCTTAATAGATGGAGTTTATCTTTTGACCCGGAAAAAGACGTGCCCTCAGCCGTACCAGTCTGGGTTCATTTACCACACCTCCCTCTGCACTGCTGCAATGATGAATCTCTTCAGGTGATCAGGAACTCCTTTGGAAAGTTCATTGACAAAGCTGAACCAAAAGGGCCTCTTTTCTCCTGCGCTCGAATCTGTGTGGAGGTGGTCCTGGAAAGGGGTCTTCCTGAGACTGTTTGCCTCTGCATGGATGGATGGGAATATGATCAGAAAGTCGACTATGAGCAGCTGCCCTTCAAATGCAAAAAATATCACGAATACGTCCACTTTGTAAAAAAATACCCTGAAGCGGTAAAAGAGGCTCTGGAAAAACCACAAGAAGAAGATTGGCAATAGGTGAAAAAAGGAAAGAAAATGGTTGTTCAAAACCCTGATCCAAAAAAGCAGCAGCAAGTTCCAGATCCAGAGCAAGTCCAAGCTGAAAAGAAAGCTCCTTCTAGCAATCAGTTTTCAGTCCTGGACGTTGAGGAGGGTGAGATACCAGAAGCAGAAATACCCATTGATGAAACAAGAATAGAGAAAAATGACTCCTCAGTCCCCAACATCATTACTCCCTCATTCGTTTCTGATAGACCGGACACTGCGCAGGAGGGTTCCCCTCCTCCTGGAAGATAATGGGCTGAGATGGTTAGGAAAAGCAAGGTTACTTCTTTCTCGGTCTCCCCCGAATCCTCAAAAGGGTCTCATGAGCACCTAGAATTGGGACCTCCTACAAATACCAGAGGTAGAAAATATCTAAGATTCCATCGTGAGAAAGAAGCAGAAAGAGAAATGGAGTTAGGAAGACAATGAAGCATAGAGGAAACTAAGCCGTTACAATCCTACAAAGGCTCCGGCAAGCTGGAAGGAAGGGCTCGAGCAGGCCCACAGTAGGGGAAGAAGTAATGAAGTTGGTCTCTTGGAACTGTAGGGGTCTCGGTGGTTCGATTAAAGTTAAAGCAATGAAATAAATTATCAAATCTGAAAGACCAGATATCCTACTGATCCAAGAGACAAAAATGAGTGGTGTGGAGGTGATGGTGCTCTCCCATCACTTTTGGAAGGACAGTCATGGAAGTGCGATTAGCTCCAAAGGAGCCTCCGGAGGAATTATGACTCTATTCTCAAGTAAGTATTCTTGCAAAACTGCTAAGGAATGCAAGCATTGGATTCTTAGTGAATTCTTCAATAAGGATGATTCCACCATTTTTTTATGTATGTAATGTCTATGGACCTACCCATTACAAAGATAAGTAAGCCTTTTGGAATAGTCTCTCCTCCCTGAGAGGCGTTGTAAAAGACAAAGACCTCATCCTCGCCGGGGATTTTAATGTCACAAAATATCAAGATGAGAAGCGTGGAGGTTCTAGGGTAAGAGATCCATTCAGTGAGAATTTTGAAGATTTGGTCTCTGATCTTGACTTGTTGGATCCGCCCCTAAAAATGGCAAGTTTACCTGGAATAACAAACGTGTTGGGGTTGGACATATCGCTGCCAGTCTGGACCGTTTTCTGATTAGCTCCTCTTTTCTGCAGAAGAATCTCATCCCAGTCTACTTTGCAGTACCCTCAGTTGTCTTAGATCATAAACCTATTTCGTTATCTCTCTCCCCTCCTGTCAATCATGGCCCTATCCCTTTCTGATTCAATCCCGCTTGGTTACATGATGAGAAAGCCATGATCCTTATTAATTCGGATTAGAATCTCCCTTGTTTTGGCTCTTCGAGTTACATCTGGGAAAGTAAGCTCATAAATGTCCGTTATGCATTAAAGAGCTGGGAAAAATTGGAATTCAAAGACCCAGGCCAAATGAAGAAACAATTCCAAACTGACCTTGCCATCTTGCAATCAGAAATAAAAAGGGGCGAAGTTACTCCAAATCTCATCTGCAATGAGCAAGAGCTCAATAGGAAAATCCTCAGCGCTACTCGTAAAGAAGAAGAGGAATGGCGTATCAAGTCAAGGAAATTATGGCTCAAAGGGGGGGAATTTCACAAGCAAACCAAAGCCAGGTTCATCCACAACTATGATAAAAGAACTCAAAGACAGAGATGGTTCCAAAATTCTTAATCAGGAAAAAATTGAAGACCATATCTTTCAGCACTTCCAAGAGCTCTATTAGGATAAAAATGAGGTTGATGCTGTGGCCCAAGCGGACCTTCTTACAGAAATCCCTGCTCTCATCACGGACGATGAAAATAGAGACCTCTCAAAACCAATTATGGAGTTCGAAATAAAAAATGCCATATGGTCCCTGCATGTTGACAAAGCTCCCGGTCCAAATGGCTTCACCATTAATTTTTATCGAGTTGCGTGGGACATTATTAAGGAAGATTTGAAGAAAATGTTAAATTGGAGAGGGAAAAAGGACAAGATCGAAGGAGCCACAAACTCCTCCTTCCTCTCCATGATCCCCAAAGACAAGAACCCTCTCTCGGTTAACTGATTCAGGCCCATCTCTCTATGCAACACTTCTTACAAGATCCTTGCCAAAATTCTAGACACCAGAATGAAAAAGGTTATGGGCCACATTATCTCAGAAACCCAAGGCGGCTTCATACCGGGAAGACAAATCCTAGACAACATTATTATTGTTCAGGAAGCTATTCACTCCAACATGGAACACAATCATCAAGGTATGGCAATTAAACTTGATATGGCTAATGCATTTGACAGAGTTAATCACTTTTTCTTGTTTGAAATTATGTCAAAGTTCGGTTTCTCTAATAGATTCATCAAGTGGATTAAGGCCTGCATAAGAAGTCCCTGGATTGCCCCTTTGGTCAATGACAGACCAACAAAATTCTTCAAATCCTCTCGAGGAATCCAGCAGGGATGACCTTTATCCCCCTTTCTATACATCATCGTTGCTGACTCACTCGGCAAAAGACTAAAATGTCTTCAAGACATTGGGGAATTAAAAGGTCTGAAAATTGCCAGAGGAGTGCGTGCTGCCAACAATGCTCAATTTGTAGACGACACCATTTTGCTTGGGAGCGTATCAACTATCATAGCCGAGATATTTAGAAAATCTCTTTCTACCTTTCTCGATTCCTCGGATGACAAAGTAAATGACTCCAAGTCGAAGGTGTACGGGTGGAATCGCCCGCTTGGGGTCATGGCAAGGATCTCTAGAGTCCTCGGTTTTGAAGGTATCTCAGTCTGGAACTCCTTCAACTACCTGGGTATACCCATTTTCAAAGGGAAAAAAAAGAAGATGGATTGGCAAGGTCTGGTTGAAAAAATTAAATTGAAAATTAACTCCTGGGGGTTCAGATGGTTAAATCCTGCTGGGAAGCTTACTCTTATCAAATCCATCCTATCTTCGTATCCTATCTATGTATGCTCAATATCTCTAGCTCCCAGTCAAATTATTCAGGAAATAAATAGAGAACTTCGCAAGTTTCTCTCGCATGGTGGCAAGGCAAGCAACAACATGAAATATCATCTGATTAGTTGGGGTACGGTCTGCAGTCCTAAGAATTATGGCGGTGCTGGTGTAAAAGATCCTGTCATTATGAATCTTTCCCTTGGTGCTAAAATCCTTTGGAGAATTGCCACGGATAAAGATGCTTGGTAGAAACAAGCTCTTCGGAAAAAATACATGACTGGCACGAGAAGACGTTGCATTGAAAACCTGGACATGGAAAAAAAAGGGACTCCCATTTGGGCTCTCTGCAAAAATATGCCTTCATCATCCAGGATAAAATACATTGGGTTGCTGGAAATGGTAAAGATATCAAGCTCTGGCAGGACAATCTTGAGATGAGCTCCCCAGCCAACTTTCAGCATGAACTAAGAGATCTCAAAAATTGGCTAGAGCACAATAATTTTCACATTCTGTTTGACATTTCAAATTGGACCATCAGTGGAAGGTGTATCAGTTTGAAGGAATTGGACCTCCCTAAGCATTTGAAACCGGACTATGAAGCCTTCCTCACCATACCTCAGGAACAAACTCCCACAAATCGGCATAAAAAAGATAGAAGGGGCTGGGGGAGGTCTAGAAATTACACAGTTAAAGAGGGATATCTTCATGTTTATAACAATAGGACTGAAAGTAATAAAGATGCCAAATGGGCCAAAATTTGGAATAAAGATGGGTTTCCAAAAGTGAATGTATTTTTCTAGACTCTCACCCATAGGAAAATTTTAACTGTTGAGAACTTGAGAAAGTGAGGAATAGAAAGACCTCTTCGCTGCATTCTCTGCAAAAACTCGGAGGAATCCATGGAACACATCTTCCTTGAGTGTAAGTTCTCCCTTGAGGTCTGGAGCTTGGCCTTTAGCAGCTTGAATTTAAATATTGTAATGCCTACAAAATGGAACAATCTTTTCAAATGCTGGAAGGATTATTACCAAGGCACCCTCTCTAGGAAACCAGATTTCACCAGAGCTTGGGAAGCTCTTCCTAGATTCATCTGCTGGAAAATTTGGACAGCCAAGAACAAAGAAATCTTCGAAGGAACTTCCACAAGTCCCAACTGGGTCTACTCTTCTGCTAAAGCCCTCTGGATTGAATCTTTGTTCGCCTGAGGAATGCATAACATACATCAGGAACCTATTTCTGTCGAAGAAAGGAATTGGATGATAGACTTTCTTGCTCCAAATTTCCCTTCTTCCTGGAGAAAACCTCCTAAAAAACCGAGGCCTAAGATCTGGCAGCTGCGCATGAGCAAGGATGAATTTTAGGATTGGAGGAAGAATTTGAACTGCAGCTTACTATTCTTTGATGGAGCCTCGAAAGGAAATCCCGGGTTGGTAGGTGCGAGGGGAGTGATCTTTGTCTCCAAGGGGAATCAGAAGAAAGAGTATGCATGGGGTATTGGGATAAAGACGAACAATGGTGCAGAATGGCTTGCACTGATCAAAGGATTAGAGATTGCTTCAGCTCTGGGCATTGAGAACCTAAAGCTTATTGGAGATTCACTCATCGTCATCAGAGATGCTAGGAATATAGTCAACAAAAAAAAATTCTCTCCTCCAAACTGCATCACCTCCTTCTTAGCATCAATAAAGAATTTAAAGAGGTGTTGTTGCAGCAACACCCCTCCCCAAAATTTTGGACATGTTAGGGCCCCTCCTTTATTTTTTTTGTAGAAAATTTGCTTGAGAAGCCATCCCAGCCGTCAGCTCTGTTTTCAACATAAAATTCTGCTTCCCTGCTGAACAGCTTGCCGTCAATCCTTCCATGATTTCCCCAATGAGCCAAAAGATAACTTAGTTTTTTCCCAAACGTTTTGGAATGATTCGGACATTGTCCCGAAGCGGCGGGAGTCAAACGTCCAACCTTTCCGAAAGGAGGACTTAGATTTTCTTTGCCAAAATCAGCGGAAGCCATTGGGCAAGACCACCCGAAACGGCGGAAGCTTTCGCTCAAGCCTTCCGCAACCATGGAGAAATTCGAGTTGTTCTCCCGAAACGGCGAGGAATTCAACAAAATCACCCGAAACGGCGGAAGCCAACGTGTTTTACCTCCCCGGAAAAGGACTCCGATTATGGCCATAAGCTGCGGAAACCGTTCGTGAAACCTTGCCGAAACGGCGGAGCGATTCAGCCCTGTCTCCCGAAACGGCGGAAGCCATTCGGTTAAACTTGCCGAAATAGCGCGAAAGAATTCATCAACTTCTTCCGAAGTAAAAGACTTGGAAATTTTTTCGATCATTGCTTCCGCGGAACGGCCTAGCGTCCCGAAACGGCGGAAGCCATTCGGATAAGTCCCGCGCAAGGATTCACGATTTCCTCCCGAAGTATGAAAGAACTTAGTTTTTTCGGAGAGCTTCCGCGAAAGCCTTCAGCCTTTTTGCTCCCGAAACCGTGGGAGCCTTCATGAAACTCTTCCGAAATAGCGGAAGCCATCTCCATAAGTCCGGCGGAGGAATTCACGGTTGCCTTCCGAAACCATGAAAAGGACTTAGAATTTTCTCAAGAAGCTGTCGCGGAGGCCTTCTGCCTTTGCTCCCGAAACGCGGAAGCTTTCGGGCTACCCTTCCGAAACAGCGGAAGCCAATCGCCTAAACCGCTCGGCAAAGGACTCCGAAACGATCCCGGGTGAATATGCGAAAAAGTATAATTTTCGCTCCCGAAACGGCGGAAGCCATTCCCAAAAGCTTTCCGAAACTAGCGGGAGCCTTCGCCAAACCTTCCCGCAAAATCAACAAGACTTTGAAATTTTGCTTTGCGGAAGCTTTCGCAAAAGTCTTCCGAAAATGCCGGGAGCAATCGCTATATCGTTCCGAAAGGGCGGAAGCTTTGGCGTTACCCGTCTGCTACGCGGCGGTCTCTCGCGGAAGGCTTCGAGCTTCCTTTCCGTAGTAAGCCCCGAAACGTCGGAAGCTTTCATTGAATCCTTCCGCAATGGCGGATACAATTCGCGAACGGGCCCCGCGAATGGCGGTCGCACGGAAACCGAGGTGCTTTGACGTGACTGCTACGCGCGGCGAATTTAAACCCCGTTTTAACCACGCCACCTACCGAATTAAAGGCTCACACGTGCCCATTCTTATAAAATACGGTGGGGGGCTCGACCAATACACCATTGTTTTTTGTCAATCGGCCAACGACGTGCGATACCGTGCAAATCGCTCCAGCTCACCTCGCGCATCCGTGCTCGCAGCCACCTCGCTCAAGCAATCCCCACGGTGCCAGGTAGGATCTTGACCTTGGTTTTCACTACTGAGTTGTCTTTTGGGGAAAGCAATGGTTTTAGTGGGATTGTGATGGGCAAAACACCCGTCAAGGGCTATGTTTTGCCCGTCAGGTACGGTGAACGGAGTTTTTCATTTTACAAAATCGTCATAGGCCGTCGTGAAAATGTTATATTTTACCTCAATAGTGGTGGGTGCGGGCGGTTAACCATGCCCTGTTTTGTTTTAAACCCCGGGCCGCGCCCCTCGTCGTGGGTTAAGTTGTCGAAACCCTATGCGCTTTCCATGTCCCGGGCCGTTAACTCGGACTTAAAACCCTGGGCCCTTTCCATAAGCCCCAGCCCCTACACGCGAGCCGAAACCCGTAAGCGTTTAAGACACGAGAGCTGAAACCTGAAGCCATGACCGCCCTAGCACTCCCCGTCAGCATTTCCCCGGCGCCGTCACCTTCGCTCAGACTAAAAGTACCCCGTAGTGACTCGGCGAGTGGCCGCATGTGACGATAGCATCCATATCCCTCACCGAGTCGACCCGCGTCTCCCCGCCATCAACCTCTCCAACCGCAGCTATAACGAAAGACATCTCCTTCCGCGAGGCGGAACCGGAAGCCAATTGCTTCCGCGAATCGCCTATCGGTCCGAAAAAAACCAATAGCTTCCGCAACGGGGCTTATCCCATACTCGTCTCTTAAAGAGCTTCGAATGTTTCAATATGTGTCTTATGATTAAAATAATGTTTGCTTCCTAAATATTTGCTTCATTGACTTATCTCATTAATGTCAAGCAATGTTACTCTCTGCTGAAACTTTACAGCCTGGTACTCAAATAATGACTGTGATATGGATGTTATCAGGGATAAAACAAGATGCCGAAGACCGGTAAGAAGAAGGCGAAGATGACAGAAAAGAAGCCTGCCCTTCCCAAGATTGAAACCTCGCTCCAGGACACCAAGTGCACCACTGGTGTCCCTCCAGAAATCAGATGGGATGATATATACAGAATGATCAGGGACCAGGAGATCCCAGATATGTTGCTGGAGGAGGCACCGATCTATCAAAATATCAGAGCTTCAGGCATAACTAGAGCCGCTACCCGCCCTGAGCTATTCCCCTGTGCCGAAGTGATCGGGTGGATACTCCAACATGCAGATGCTGAAGGGAGAGTGATAAATGACAGCGGGAAGGTGGCTATTGCTTCATTTCAACCCGCGTATGTTGCGGCGGCCTACAGATTTCCCCGTGTCCAACAAGCTCTGACTGACGAATGGTTAGGCCAATAACGTCGAGATGGCCAAGAAGCTATTGAGGGGAGGGAAGCATTTGAGGAAAAGGGGAAATGATGAATATGACGTGCAGAACCTGAGGGCCCCTTTCAGATTGATCGCTTTAATGCTGTGCAGAATCTTCGGCATGCCCGATGGCACAGTATACAAGATTCAGTGGGTCCCTATCATTCATTATGTGGCATTTCAGGGGACAGTGTTTGACTGGGCCACTATCCTGTCGGATAGTCTGGCCTCGATGATAGCTGCTGCTAAGCCAGGACTGGCCTTGAAGAAGGCTGAATTCTTCATGTCCTCGTACCTGATCGATTGCATCTTGGCCAAGATAGAGTTCCCCAAATTGGGGTGTACATGGGATAGGGCCACTACCCCGGTCTACATCGCATTCAAGATGTTGTGGGCTCAGAATTACAAGCCCAGCTACAAACTTATCTGCGAGGGGTTCATCATGCCCCTATACGAGAAGATCTTCAAGGAAGAACCAAATTGTCTGTCAGAAAATGCTTTGGAAGTCCTTGAGGAGTATGGGGACTTTTACTTTTCAGAACAAGGTACCTACCTGAGAATGTTCGGAGGGACTAAGCCCCCATACATATTGCCGCAGTACGCCACAGACTATGTGGTGCTCAAGGAAGCAGTAAGACAGCTCTTCTTGGATGGGATTGGAGCATTCCTCCACAAGCTACACAAGGCTTCCTTTCCTCCCCTACCTTTCTGCATAGGCGCTTACAAGTTTTCAGGGGTGGCCTCTGCCGACGAATTTGTTCAAGAGTTGAGGGCCTTCCATTTCGGTGAGGTCATCTTCCACAGGAACGACAGAAAGGGTAAAGTGGCCGAGCATTGCAAGGGGAATTATGCTAACTTCGAATACTCCCACTACCCCGATGCCGAGGAGGAAGCATTCAGAGGCATCAGCAACATGACTGAGCTACGGATTTGTCGCCAAAGTACTGGAGCGAGCTCCAGCTCAACAAAAGCCCAGAAGACCACCCAGCAAAAGGAGAGAGAAGCCAAGGATGCCCGAGCTCAGGAAGAGCTCAGATTAAGAGAAGAGGCAAGGTTACAAAAGGAAGCCGAGGAAGCAAGAAAGCAACAAGATGCTGAAAATGAAAGACTGCGGAAGGAGGCTGAAGAAGCCCAAAAGCAGAAAGAAGCAGAAGCTGAACGAGCTGAAGCAAGGAAGAAGGCGGAGGAAGAATTGAAGACAAGGGAAAATACCGGGGCAGGCGGGTCCGGTGTGCAAGACATGGAGATAGACACCTCTCAAGCAGGTGGCTCTGGTACCCAGAAGGAAGGAACAGACCCCGCTCAGGAAGTCCAGACCCCACCTATGGAAGAAGACATAGACATCATAAACCGACCAATTGTACCGTACACTCCATCTGGGAAACGTACGGTGTCCAAATGGAATGAGTTTGTTTATGATAAGAAAAGAAAAGCAATGGTCCTCCAATCAGAAGAGAGGATTAAAAGTCCCTTCCATGATGACATAGTTACTCGTCGAGAGGTCGCTGTCATGCAGAACACAGACGCAGATCCCGTCGCCATGGCATCAGCAGCCATAGCAACAGCACAGGCATCATTTGCCAATGTAGGGGTTATAGTCAAAGAAAATATATTGACAAAGAAGAGAGCACGTACCCTACAACAAAATGTGGCTAATGAGCAAGCCCAAAGAGACCTGGCAGTGAACAAATACAATTGCTTGTACGCTGAGCATAAGGAGTTGGAAAACAAGTACAGCTACCTGGAGGAGGAAAAGGACCAGCTAGCACTCCAAATAATGATTGCAGAAGCGGAGAAGAGTGGAGCAGAAGAGAAGGTCTCTCAGCTAGAAGCAGACAAGCAAACATTAGCCGAGCGGTTAGAGCAGGCTGAGAGCAAAGCAATAGACTTGGCTCCCTTTCATGAGCTGTCCTGCGGCATTCTGAAACAAATAAATGACACGCAGGAGCTGATCACTGACGAGGTTTGCAAACTCAAGGCCATGACAGCCAGATTAAAAGAGGTTAATATGGAAGCCCACAGGCTCAAAGCTAAGAATACCCGTGTCAAGGCAAATGTCATAAATCAGATGGCATGGAGAGAAGGGAGAGGAGGTTTCCCCCCGCATCTTCCTTTTAAGGCTGTGGAAGAGTTTAATGAAGATATAGCCTTGTTGGAGTTTGGCCGGAACTGTGCCAATAAGCTGATGGCCAGTGTGCAGAGGACGACAAATAGAATCAACGTCCTGTACCAAAAGCTCAAAGGAGTCCACGACAACTGCACACTGAGCTTCCCTCAGACCCTAGAAGACTTCCCGGAAAAGGAACAGCGGTTGTCTCAACTGAAAGAAGAGCTAGGCGTCCAGATGGAATATGTGAGAAGGATTGATGTCTTGGCCATGGATGATCTCCAACATTACATTGGTTCATCAACACTTCACAACCATCTGCTGAAGGAAGCTCATCAGGCTGCTGAAGCAGAAGTCCAAGGCATTAAAGCAGAGCTCGGGAAGAATGTGACTTCCCAGAAGATCCTGTTCCCTGCTGCAGCAAACGTAATCATAAGGGACACAGGTGTGTGGCACAGCTACATTAAAGAGGAGAACAGGAAAGCTGCAGCAGCAGCAGGAACATCAGTAGATCCGGCAGCCTCTCTCCCAACAGCCTCTTCCCCAGCAATGACAGAAAAGACGGCCAGTTCATTCCCCCCTTCCCAATTAGGAGCAGCATCAACAGGGGATTCAAGGGCCTCTGCCCAGGCAGCACCAGTGACAATCAACTTGGGCGACCCTTTGCCAGCAGAAGCTCACGCACAGGAATGAAGAAGATGAATTCAATGAGCCACTATCTTCAGCCAGACACGTGCCCAGCAGGGAACGCTTTAAATTTAGCAAATTTTCTGTTATATATATTTTGAATAGGTAAGGCGTAAGCCATGGGACAGCTGTCCCTGATTTTGTCAAAATATTTTTGGTAAAGGAAGTGGCCATTTTGGGGGTCGATTATAGTGGAAATCCCTGTAAATGACAGGTGGGGAATGCTAGGTGTCAGCCCAGAGGGCAAATTTGTAACTATAAATAGAAGCTAGGAAAGATTAGACAGGACTTTTGGCAGGGAATGAAAATTTTGGGCAAATGATATGAGCTATCTTGTATCGGGTCTGTAAATTGAATTTTCTAATAGAAGCCACGGGAGATGGACGTTTCGCTTGGAATGTTGGGTTGCTTTATGTTGGATTATTCTAATGACTGCAATTCTGCAATGTGAGATCATTCTTGACTTCTGAATTATTTCTTTGTATTAATGATTTTGCTCTCATCTATGCATGCGTTCTCTCTATTTCATGAACAATGAATGCGTTCCATATTAAATCAGGAGCCACCTGCTGATACTTTTATCATTGCTGTAGATTTTTTCTTCTAGATCGAATGGCTAACTGTTCTTTCTTCAGGATAATTCGTATGGCTCATTGTTCATGCTTTTAAATTGCTCCTTGCAGGGATCTTTGAGTTTAATTTCAGCTTTGTTACGTTTAGATCTGTTTCTTTATTTTGTACATAGATTAGATAATTTTGCTTTCTTCTGTTCATGAGCAATAGATGCGTTCTTTATTCTTTCGTTTCCCTCTGTTGTCTGAGCAATAGGTGCGTCCCGTGCTGATTGAGAAGCTACCTTCTCAAGATCTTCATATTGCTGTAGCTTTCATCGTGAGAAATAATAGCTACCTGTTCTTTGATTACGATGACTGTTACAGCTGATTGCTCCCCTTAAGCGTGTTCCCCTGCAGGGATAAATAGATGTGTTCCTGTTTCTAGATTTAGATCTGTTTCAGTTGCATTTAGATTAAATATAATTTAGGCATGTGCATCTCATATAAAACACATAAAACCCAAAAGAAAGGTGGATCGGGCCATAACCGGTAGAATCGGATTTAAAGTCCAAAACCACGGTTGCCGGAACCGCTAACCGGACGGATTCCCTACACCAAACGGGAGATAGTCTAATTGGGACCGTCTCTCGGGGAGAATCCCTTTCTGATTGATGCTACGATATCCGAGGCATCAACAGTTTTTGGCGCTAGAAGGAGGGCCTGAAGTGCATGGCTGATAGAGGAAAATCTTCCACGGTCATAGATAACACTGAAAACCCGCTTGAAGAAAATTTTTCAAACAGCCCAGATCTTGGATTAACAGACCAAGAACGCCCCATTTCTGACCCTGAGCCTCAGGAAGCTTTGTACGCTGTTCCTTTTGCGGAAATAGAGGACTTGAGAAGACATACTAGATCTTACGTCAGACAGCTAGGTGGTTTAAACGCTGTCAACTTCCTCCCTAAGAAAACTACACCCAGAAAGGAGCCGCAATACACCCGTGATTCAATCCTCGTTCAAAGTTTTGAAGAACTGGTAAATCTGACGTTGGAAGAAATCTCCGGCACTCTTAACAAGGCAGACCAAGAAAATCCCGAAGAAGTTACCACTCCCAAAAGTACTCCACAAGATTCACCCTGCAATTCTCCACCAGAGTCTTCACGTCCAAACCTAAACATGGCTGTACCTGCTTGGAGAGCAAGGGGAGCGCTGAACCTAGCTGGACCATTCCATAATCTCCCTAAAAACCCAGAAAAGGTCTTGCCTAAATACGATCCAGGGAAAGCCATTTCGGCAGAGGATCACCTCAAGAGTTTCTACTTGGCTCTGAGCCTGTTGAATGTCCAACATGAAGACGTAGTCTGCAGGTTGTTTCCATACACATTCGAGCCTAAGGTATCATCTTGGTACTTCAGCCTTCAACCCAGCTCAATCTCTAGTTGGGATGATTTCGAAAAGTGCTTCCTTAAGAAATACGGGAACCAAAAGACCGTAGCCACGCTTATGAAAGAACTCTTATCCATGAGAATGGAGAAGAAGGAAAAGGTTCAAGACTTTAATCAAAGATTCACAACGCTGTTAAATAACTTTAGTGAAACTAACAAACCCACAGAAGAGTCTTTGATTGAATACTACACAACAGCTCTTGAAGGTCCGATCGCAATGTTTGTAAAACGATCCAAGAAAACAACCCTGATAGAGAATTTTGAGGAAGCTCGAAAGGTAGAGGAAGAGGCTGATAGCATAGCTAAACATGCCTTAGATATGGAAACAAAACCAGCAGCTAGCAAGAAACCTTTGCTCCTCACAAGAGGCAAAGAAGAGCCATCTACGGATATGGAAAATGTAGTTAAGATGATGCAGAAGTTATCTAACAAAATCGTAGATCTTGAGAAAGACAAGGCTGCTAGTACATCTAGGAAACCTTTCAAGCCATTCTATAAAAGAAGGGAAGACGGGGAACAGTCTCACCCACCAATGAACACTGCCCCTGTTTTAAACTTGAATGAGATTGGGATGGAAAATTTCTGCACCTTTCACCAAGAACCACACTCGGAGAAGAGCTGCCCTCAATGGATCAATTCCATGAGCTTGGTCATGAACCAAATGTTAGATTCTCAGATCCCGGACCAGGATGATCCTCCAGAAGAGTCAAACCCTGAGTTGCAGGAACCAACTCCGGACACTACTATGGTGTTGTGGGATTGGGTACCTATGACTGAATTAGTAGAAGAAGACCATGTAGATAGCTCTCCCTCTACCATAAATGTTGCCACTCGCAGCAAGGGCCCAATTGCGGATCCTGTACCAGTCACCATTCCCCATAAGCCTAAAATTTCGAAAGATCCGCCTAGGAGGCATATACCAATCATCCCACCACAGCCCAAAGTAAACCAAACAGCTGCCAAACAGCCAAGCGCTGACAACACAGTTCAGCCGCCTAAAGAAACCATGAACAAAACAGATCAGTCCATTCGAATTGGGAATGAATCCGATATAGGGTATGATATTATCAAAGATATCAAGAAAGTTAAAGCGAACGTATCAATATTTCACATGTGTAGCTTGCCCCATCAACGAGACAAACTACTGCATGTTTTACAACCAAAACCCAGCGCTACATTAACAGATTCTCAAGACAATCCTGAAATTAACGAGGCTAGCATCGGTGGGAAATCCAAATCCCAAACATTGCCATTTCTGCTGACATTCGAAATTTTTAATCACAATGTTCATAACTGTCTGGTAGACTCTGGAGCTTCTTCAAACGTTATGCCACTTTCAATTTGTAAGAAAATTAATGGGCAGCCCGTACCGTCTCCAGCTCAAATCATACAATTAGACAGGACTGCTGTCAAGGTTATAGGGGAGATGAAAGATGTTTTAATTAGACTGTCAGCTGACCCTAGAGTCTGTCAATTTATTGACATAATGGTGGTCGATATCCCTGAAGCTTATGGGCTGATTTTGAGTAGGGATTGGTCTACCAAGTTGAGTGGCTACTTTGCTACCGATTGGTCTCATCTATGGCTGCCTTATCAGAACAGGCAGAATCAGATTAAAATTCTTAGGGAACCTCATATGAAACAAAACGTAACCCAGCTAGAAGAAAAGAATGAGGCTGTAGCTTTCTCTTCCTCGGTCCTGGGAAATTACTTCTTAGAAATGGATCCGGGTAACTATCAATCTGAAACCTTTTGCCATGAATCAGACAAACAGTCCGATCTCCTTCATTTCTCTCGGACTGATGAGGTTGATTGTAACGTAGTCAATTTAGTTGCTGACATAGACCACAAAGAAACTAACTTAGTTGAATCTAAAGATACCTTTTGGACATTATACTTTGATGGCTCTAAAACTCTGGAAGGATCCGGAGCCGGTTGTGTTCTAATGGATCCAAAGAAGAACAAGTATTTTTTGTCTTGTAGATTAGAATTCGATTGTACTAATAATACCGCTGAATATGAAGCTTTGGTACATGGTTTAAAGAAGGCCATTGGCTTAAATGTTAAGTACCTGAAGGTTTTTGGTGACTCCGAGATCGTTGTCAGACAGGTAAGGGACACCATTCATTGTCTCTCACCCCACTTGAAAGGTTACCAGGCTGAGGTATGGGATTTAATCATGTATTTTGACGCTTTCAATATAAAATCAATTCCCAGATTGCAAAATGCTGCTGCTGATTTGTTAGCAACATCTGCTTCTAGATTGGTGCCGTCAAATAACAAGTGCTCTATTGAATTGATTTTCAGGCCTTCCATTCCCGATAACATCACCAACTTCAGAGTATTCGATGATGATGAGCAAATTATCAGTTTCCTGACAAACGAAGACAGTTTTCAAGGAGCTGCAATAGATGAGGAAGAACATGATGCTGATTTGATGAAGAAGGAAGACGGGAAAGGAAATTTCATGCCAAAGGGGGTAAGGTCCCTCGAAATGCTTTTCGACCTTCAAAATAAGTTCAAAAGACCAGCTAATACCAAAACTAACAGCTCATCAATGCAACATGAGTTGGTCAATTTGGGTACCGAGGCAGAACCAAAATTTGTCAACCTTGGCAAATGTTGTTCACCAGGAGAAAGAGATAGGTTCATTAAGCTGTTTAAACAGTACAAGGATGTTTTTGCATGGACCTATGAAGATCTGAAAACATATGACGTCCGCATCATTCAGCACGTCATACCAATGAAAGCGGGTGTCAAGCCATTTCAGCAACAGTTAAGAAGGATGCATCCCACTCTTGAACCGCTGATCCAAAAGGAATTAAAGAAGCTCCTGGACGCTAAGATAATCTTCAAAGTTCGGCATTCCGAATGGGTTGCAAACTTGGTTCCCGTGAGGAAGAAATCAGGAGAGATTAGGCTATGTGTAGACTTCAGAAATTTAAACAAAGCCTCAGATAAAGACAACTACCCCGTGCCTTCAATGGAGCATATCCTACAAATGGTGTCTGGATCTGAATTGTTTTCTCTCCTCGATGGTTTCTCTGGCTATAATCAAGTGTTAGTAGCCGAGGAAGATCGTCTCAAGACTACCTTCAGGACTAAGTGGGGAACTTTCGCTTACAGGAGAATGCCATTTGGTCTGATAAATGCTGGAGCTACATTCCAAAGGGCCATGGATATTGCCTTCCGAGGATTGGGTGGGCAATGCGTTGTGGTATACTTGGATGATGTGACAGTTTTTTCAAAGAAAAGGGAAGATCATGTTGTTCATCTGAGGCACATCTTTGACCGTTGCCGGAAGTATGGTATTTCCTTGAATCCCAAGAAGAGCGTGTTTGCTGTACCCGAAGGTAAGCTCTTGGGTCATATCATCTCCAAAGGGGGAGTGTCAATCGACCAGGAAAGAGTCCAAGCTATTAATAAGATTCCGATGCCTCACAACAAAAAATCTATGCAGTCTTTCATGGGCACCATCAATTTTGTCCGCAGATTTGTTCCGGATTTTGCACAAATTGTTAAGCCATTGCAACAGATGGTTAAACAAAGCATACAATTTAAGTGGACAGATTTGGAGAAGGACGCATTTAGAGATCTCAAGGCAGCTGTAGCTAAAGCTCCTTCCTTAAGAAGTCCAGATTTTGATAAAGATTTCATCTTGTATACCTTCGCTTCGGATGATTCTCTCGCAGCTGTACTCACGCAAAAGGTGGAGTTGGGGGACGAATACCCAATTTTGTTTATGAGCACTGGTCTGCAAGGGGCTGAGCTGAATTACCCCGTAGTTGACAAGCATGCCTACGCGGTCTTCAAAGCAGTCAAGCAGTTTAGGCCATACATTTTAAAAAACAGAACTAAAGTCATAGTTCCCCATCCAGCTGTTAGATCCCTGTTCGTTCAAAAGGAATTGGGAGAGAGGAGAGGAAACTGGGTCACAGCTCTGCAGGAGTATGATCTGGAATTTAAACCGGCTACAATCATCAAAGGACAAGGTCTATGCAAGTTACTGGCGGGAAACTCGACTGATGAAGAGCACCATTGGAGAAATGAAGCTGAGCTCAATTCGGGTGAGGTATGCCATATCTTTACAGCTCCCCAATCATGGTATAGGGATCTAGTGCACTATTTGCAGCAAGGATATCTACCCGAACACTGGAATTCTAAACAAAGAAGGGCACTCCGCTTGAAATCGGCACCCTATCAGATCATTGATGGGATTCTTTTTAGAAAGAATTATGATGGAGTCCTTCTTAGATGTTTGGAAAAGGAAGATGCAAACAAAGTTGTCAAAGAATTGCATGATGGCCCCGCAGGTGGCCATTATTCAGGAGAGACGACAGCACACAAGATACTGAGAGCTGGTTATTACTGGCCCACTCTGTTTCGAGATGCCCACACATACGCACGAAACTGTGATGTGTGTCAAAGAAGCGCTAAAAAGCTACCTAAGGCCGCAGGCCCATTACAGCCGGTCATCATCTCTGAGCCTTTTGAGCAATGGGGCATAGATGTTATCGGAGAAATAAATCCAAATTCTTCATTGCAACACCGATACATTCTGACGGCTACCGATTACTTCACCAGGTGGACGGAGGCCATCCCGTTGCGCAAGATCAATGAAGACGCAGTCATCAGCTTCCTGAAAGAGAATATCATAACCAGGTTTGGGGTTCCAATTTCCCTTGTTTTTGATAATGCTACTTATTTTTCATCCTGCAAAATAAATGAATTTGTTTACGAATGGGGAATTAAGTTGCATTATTCAGCCAATTACTATCCTCAGGGAAACGGATTGGCTGAATCCTCAAACAAGAATATGATTCGAATCCTTAAGAAAACTGTCATAGAAAACCAGAGAAGTTGGCATGTGGCTCTCCCAAACGCCTTATGGGCAGATAGGGTAACCCCGAAGAATGCTTTAGGTGTATCCCCTTTCACTCTTGTCTATGGCAAGGAAGCCATACTTCCCCCAAACATCTTGCTGCCATCCTTGCAATTGTCCCAAGCCTCTCGGGGTTCTGGTAGCCAAGCCTTACAATCCAGGATAAACACCCTGCTTCGACTGGAAGAAGCCCGACACAAAGCTAAAGACCGATTTCATCAACATCAGGACATAGTTAAGAGATGGTTCGATAAGAGGAAATCCGGCAAGAGGGATTTTGAAGTCGGGGATCTGGTCCTGAAATGGGACCATAATCATGAAGGCAAAGGAATGCATACGAAATTTCAACATCTATGGGTAGGCCCGTACCAAATTTCTGCAAAATTGGGCCCATCCACTTATAAATTGACAAATCTCGAGGGAGAGGAAGTAGCCCTTCCACTCAATGGCCTCGCCCTGAAACAATATTTCGCATAGTCTCCTCGAGACTTCCTGTACATAAATAAATTTGTCTTTTCGCTTTCGCTTTTAGCTGTTTTATTTTTCGGCCACGTTGTTTCTTTCTTTGCTGTTTGAACTGTTCGACAAGTTTTGTTTTCTGAAGGCCCCCTTTTTGTTGAGTTTCCCGTTGAAGATAGCTCTCTCAAAGAAAAACTCGCAAACCTATGAGTCTGGAACCTTGCCCAGTAAAACCAATCCGTTGTGCTCTCGCTGAAATATTCAAAAGGGGGGGGCCTACCCTGCTAGTCACACTAATCCTGTTCAATAGCAGAGACCCATGGCCATCTTCACTACTATCGTTGGGCTCCACCCACTCTCACACTTTAAAGACATCTCAAGAAGGTTACCTAAGTTGGACCCATGGAAAGTGGCACCTCTCGAGGACATGGGGTATTGAAATGACTCCATGCTGCTGATTTGAAAAAGCCAAAATGGCCTACCTCCAAGAGTCTGTTTTCCAGGGATTCTCGCCTCAATTAAAGCATGGCTGAGATAAAAGCAAAAGGGACATGTAAAATTAAGAAGGCTGTCCAAAAGGCCCAGCTCAAAATAGGCTCCTCTCCGTCCGTGAAGTTGATCAAATCAATAAAACCTCTAACTCACACAAAAGGACATCATGGATTGAGGAGCCCAAATCAAAGATCTGTCCAAAAGAAAATATCCCTGGAAGGCTCAAACAGCTAAGCTGTCCAAAGTACAAGCATCCCAAAGGGTGCCAGCAGCATGGGAATGAGGAACAAGAACAATAATGTCCATGAGAAAGTGTTGCAAATCCTGTGGAATCCGGCAGTAGTGACCATTTGAGGGATGACCCTCCTGAAATGAATCTCATATGCTGGCCCTCTGAGAGTGGTGAAGATGCCTCGGTCGAAGCTCCCCTTTCCCCCAATGGCTAGCAGGAAAAGTGCTCCTTCCCCCGCATGAGTCTAAAATGCTCAGCTGAGTAGTGCACCCAAGACGGATGTTTTAATGAGGTTCCGGACTATGTAGGGTATTTTTTCAGAGATCTGTGTTCGCCAGCGACTCGCCATTGTTGTTGCAGCAACACCCCTCCCCAAAATTTTGGACATGTTAGGGCCCCTCCTTTATTTTTTTTGTAGAAAATTTGCTTGAGAAGCCATCCCAGCCGTCAGCTCTGTTTTCAACATAAAATTATGCTTCCCTGCTGAACAACTTGCCGTCAATCCTTCCATGATTTCCCCAATGAGCCAAAAGATAACTTAGTTTTTTCCCAAATATTTTGGAATGATTCGGACATTGTCCCGAAGCGGCGGGAGTCAAACGTCCAACCTTTCCGAAAGGAGGACTTAGATTTTCTTTGCCAAAATCAGCGGAAGCCATTGGGCAAGACCACCCGAAACGGCGGAAGCTTTCGCTCAAGCCTTCCGCAACCACGGAGAAATTCGAGTTGTTCTCCCGAAACGGCGAGGAATTCAACAAAATCACCCGAAACGGCGGAAGCCAACGTGTTTTACCTCCCCGGAAAAGGATTCCGATTATGGCCATAAGCTGCGGAAACCGTTCGTGAAACCTTGCCGAAACGGCGGAGCGATTCAGCCCTGTCTCCCGAAACGGCGGAAGCCATTCGGTTAAACTTGCCGAAATAGCGCGAAAGAATTCATCAACTTCTTCCGAAGTAAAAGACTTGGAAATTTTTTCGATCATTGCTTCTGCGGAACGGCCTAGCGTCCCGAAACGGCGGAAGCCATTCGGATAAGTCCCGCGCAAGGATTCACGATTTCCTCCCGAAGTATGAAAGAACTTAGTTTTTTCGGAGAGCTTCCGCGAAAGCCTTCAGCCTTTTTGCTCCCGAAACCGCGGGAGCCTTCATGAAACTCTTCCGAAATAGCGGAAGCCATCTCCATAAGTCCCGCGGAGGAATTCACGGTTGCCTTCCGAAACCATGAAAAGGACTTAGAATTTTCTCAAGAAGCTGTCGCGGAGGCCTTCTGCCTTTGCTCCCGAAACGCGGAAGCTTTCGGGCTACCCTTCCGAAACAGCGGAAGCCAATCGCCTAAACCGCTCGGCAAAGGACTCCGAAACGATCCCGGGTGAATATGCGAAAAAGTATAATTTTCGCTCCCGAAACGGCGGAAGCCATTCCCAAAAGCTTTCCGAAACTAGCGGGAGCCTTCGCCAAACCTTCCCGCAAAATCAACAAGACTTTGAAATTTTGCTTTGCGGAAGCTTTCGCAAAAGTCTTTCGAAAATGCCGGGAGCAATCGCTATATCGTTCCGAAAGGGCGGAAGCTTTGGCGTTACCCGTCCGCTACGCGGCGGTCTCTCGCGGAAGGCTTCGAGCTTCCTTTCCGTAGTAAGCCCCGAAACGTCGGAAGCTTTCATTGAATCCTTCCGCAATGGCGGATACAATTCGCGAACGGGCCCCGCGAATGGCGGTCGCACGGAAACCGAGGTGCTTTGACGTGACCGCTACGCGCGGCGAATTTAAACCCCGTTTTAACCACGCCACCTACCGAATTAAAGGCTCACACGTGCCCATTCTTATAAAATACGGTGGGGGGCTCGACCAATACACCATTTTTTTTTGTCAATCGGCCAACGACGTGCGATACCGTGCAAATCGCTCCAGCTCACCTCGCGCATCCGTGCTCGCAGCCACCTCGCTCAAGCAATCCCCACGGTGCCAGGTAGGATCTTGACCTTGGTTTTCACTACTGAGTTGTCTTTTGGGGAAAGCAATGGTTTTAGTGGGATTGTGACGGGCAAAACACCCGTCAAGGGCTATGTTTTGCCCGTCAGGTACGGTGAACGGAGTTTTTCATTTTACAAAATCGTCATAGGCCGTCGTGAAAACGTTATATTTTACCTCAATAGTGGTGGGTGCGGGCGGTTAACCATGCCCTGTTTTGTTTTAAACCCCGGGCCGCGCCCCTCGTCGTGGGTTAAGTTGTCGAAACCCTATGCGCTTTCCATGTCCCGGGCCGTTAACTCGGACTTAAAACCCTGGGCCCTTTCCATAAGCCCCAGCCCCTACACGCGAGCCGAAACCCGTAAGCGTTTAAGACACGAGAGCTGAAACCTGAAGCCATGACCGCCCTAGCACTCCCCGTCAGCATTTCCCCGGCGCCGTCACCTTCGCTCAGACTAAAAGTACCCCGTAGTGACTCGGCGAGTGGCCGCATGTGACGATAGCATCCATATCCCTCACCGAGTCGACCCGCGTCTCCCCGCCATCAACCTCTCCAACCGCAGCTATAACGAAAGACATCTCCTTCCGCGAGGCGGAACCGGAAGCCAATTGCTTCCGCGAATCGCCTATCGGTCCGAAAAAAACCAATAGCTTCCGCAACGGGGCTTATCCCATACTCGTCTCTTAAAGAGCTTCGAATGTTTCAGTATGTGTCTTATGATTAAAATAATGTTTGCTTCCTAAATATTTGCTTCATTGACTTATCTCATTAATGTCAAGCAATGTTAATCTCTGCTGAAACTTTACAGCCTGGTACTCAAATAATGACTGTGATATGGATGTTATCAGGGATAAAACAAGATGCCGAAGACCGGTAAGAAGAAGGCGAAGATGACAGAAAAGAAGCCTGCCCTTCCCAAGATTGAAACCTCGCTCCAGGACACCAAGTGCACCACTGGTGTCCCTCCAGAAATCAGATGGGATGATATATACAGAATGATCAGGGACCAGGAGATCCCAGATATGTTGCTGGAGGAGGCACCGATCTATCAAAATATCATAGCTTCAGGCATAACTAGAGCCGCTACCCGCCCTGAGCTATTCCCCTGTGCCGAAGTGATCGGGTGGATACTCCAACATGCAGATGCTGAAGGGAGAGTGATAAATGACAGCGGGAAGGTGGCTATTACTTCATTTCAACCCGCGTATGTTGCGGCGGCCTACAGATTTCCCCGTGTCCAACAAGCTCTGACTGACGAATGGTTAGGCCAAATGGATAACGTCGAGATGGCCAAGAAGCTATTGAGGGGAGGGAAGCATTTGAGGAAAAGGGGAAATGATGAATATGACGTGCAGAACCCGAGGGCCCCTTTCAGATTGATCGCTTTAATGCTGTGCAGAATCTTCGGCATGCCCGATGGCACAGTATACAAGATTCAGTGGGTCCCTATCATTCATTATGTGGCATTTCAGGGGACAGTGTTTGACTGGGCCACTATCCTGTCGGATAGTCTGGCCTCGATGATAGCTGCTGCTAAGCCAGGACTGGCCTTGAAGAAGGCTGAATTCTTCATGTCCTCGTACCTGATCGATTGCATCTTGGCCAAGATAGAGTTCCCCAAATTGGGGTGTACATGGGATAGGGCCACTACCCCGGTCTACATCGCATTCAAGATGTTGTGGGCTCAGAATTACAAGCCCAGCTACAAACTTATCTGCGAGGGGTTCATCATGCCCCTATACGAGAAGATCTTCAAGGAATAACCAAATTGTCTGTCAGAAAATGCTTTGGAAGTCCTTGAGGAGTATGGGGACTTTTACTTTTCAGAACAAGGTACCTACCTGAGAATGTTCGGAGGGACTAAGCCCCCATACATATTGCCGCAGTACGCCACAGACTATGTGGTGCTCAAGGATGCAGTAAGACAGCTCTTCTTGGATGGGATTGGAGCATTCCTCCACAAGCTACACAAGGCTTCCTTTCCTCCCCTACCTTTCTGCATAGGCGCTTACAAGTTTTCAGGGGTGGCCTCTGCCGACGAATTTGTTCAAGAGTTGAGGGCCTTCCATTTCGGTGAGGTCATCTTCCACAGGAACGACAGAAAGGGTAAAGTGGCCGAGCATTGCAAGGGGAATTATGCTAACTTCGAATACTCCCACTACCCCGATGCCGAGGAGGAAGCATTCAGAGGCATCAGCAACATGACTGAGCTACGGATTTGTCACCAAAGTACTGGAGCGAGCTCCAGCTCAACCAAACCCCAGAAGACCACCCAGCAAAAGGAGAGAGAATCCAAGGATGCCCGAGCTCAGGAAGAGCTCAGATTAAGAGAAGAGGCAAGGTTACAAAAGGAAGCCGAGGAAGCGAGAAAGCAACAAGATGCTGAAAATGAAAGACTGCGGAAGGAGGCTGAAGAAGCCCAAAAGCAGAAAGAAGCAGAAGCTGAACGAGCTGAAGCAAGGAAGAAGGCGGAGGAAGAATTGAAGACAAGGGAAAATACCGGGGCAGGCGGGTCCGGTGTGCAAGACATGGAGATAGACACCTCTCAAGCAGGTGGCTCTGGTACCCAGAAGGAAGGAACAGACCCCGCTCAGGAAGTCCGGACCCCACCTATGGAAGAAGACATAGACATCATAAACCGACCAATTGTACCGTACACTCCATCTGGGAAACGTACGGTGTCCAAATGGAATGAGTTTGTTTATGATAAGAAAAGAAAAGCAATGGTCCTCCAATCAGAAGAGAGGATTAAAAGTCCCTTCCATGATGACATAGTTACTCGCCGAGAGGTCGCTGTCATGCAGAACACAGACGCAGATCCCGTCGCCATGGCATCAGCAGCCATAGCAACAGCACAGGCATCATTTGCCAATGTAGGGGTTATAGTCAAAGAAAATATATTGACAAAGAAGAGAGCACGTACCATACAACAAAATGTGGCTAATGAGCAAGCCCAAAGAGACCTGGCAGTGAACAAATACAATTGCTTGTACGCTGAGCATAAGGAGTTGGAAAACAAGTACAGCTACCTGGAGGAGGAAAAGGACCAGCTAGCACTCCAAATAATGATTGCAGAAGCGGAGAAGAGTGGAGCAGAAGAGAAGGTCTCTCAGCTAGAAGCAGACAAGCAAACATTAGCCGAGCGGTTAGAGCAGGCTGAGAGCAAAGCAATAGACTTGGCTCCCTTTCATGAGCTGTCCTGCGGCATTCTGAAACAAATAAATGACACACAGGAGCTGATCACTGACGAGGTTTGCAAACTCAAGGCCATGACAGCCAGATTAAAAGAGGTTAATATGGAAGCCCACAGGCTCAAAGCTAAGAATACCCGTGTCAAGGCAAATGTCATAAATTAGATGGCATGGAGAGAAGGGAGAGGAGGTTTCCCCCCGCATCTTCCTTTTAAGGCTGTGGAAGAGTTTAATGAAGATATAGCCTTGTTGGAGTTTGGCCGGAACTGTGCCAATAAGCTGATGGCCAGTGTGCAGAGGACGACAGATAGAATCAACGTCCTGTACCAAAAGCTCAAAGGAGTCCATGACAACTGCACACTGAGCTTCCCTCAGACCCTAGAAGACTTCCCGGAAAAGGAACAGCGGTTGTCTCAACTGAAAGAAGAGCTAGGCGTCCAGATGGAATATGTGAGAAGGATTGATGTCTTGGCCATGGATGATCTCCAACATTACATTGGTTCATCAACACTTCACAACCATCTGCTGAAGGAAGCTCATCAGGATGCTGAAGCAAAAGTCCAAGGCATTAAAGCAGAGCTCGGGAAGAATGTGACTTCCAAGAAGATCCTGTTCCCTGCTGCAGCAAACATAATCATAAGGGACACAGGTGTGTGGCACAGCTACATTGAAGAGGAGAACAGGAAAGCTGCAGCAGCAGCAGGAACATCAGTAGATCCGGCAGCCTCTCTCCCAACAGCCTCTTCCCCAGCAATGACAGAAAATCCGGCCAGTTCATTCCCCCCTTCCCAATTAGGAGCAGCATCAACAGGGGATTCAAGGGCCTCTGCCCAGGCAGCACCAGTGACAATCAACTTGGGCGACCCTTTGCCAGCAGAAGCTCACGCACAGGAATGAAGAAGATGAATTCAATGAGCCACTATCTTCAGCCAGACACGTGCCCAGCAGGGAACGCTTTAAATTTAGCAAATTTTCTGTTATATATATTTTGAATAGGTAAGGCGTAAGCCATGGGACAGCTGTCCCTGATTTTGTCAAAATATTTTTGGTAAAGGAAGTGGCCATTTTGGGGGTCGATTATAGTGGAAATCCCTGTAAATGACAGGTGGGGAATGCTAGGTGTCAGCCCAGAGGGCAAATTTGTAACTATAAATAGAAGCTAGGAAAGATTAGACAGGACTTTTGGCAGGGAATGAAAATTTTGGGCAAATGATATGAGCTATCTTGTATCGGGTCTGTAAATTGAATTTTCTAATAGAAGCCACGGGAGATGGACGTTTCGCTTGGAATGTTGGGTTGCTTTATGTTGGATTATTCTAATGACTGCAATTCTGCAATGTGAGATCATTCTTGACTTCTGAATTATTTCTTTGTATTAATGATTTTGCTCTCATCTATTTATGCGTTCTCTCTATTTCATGAACAATGAATGCGTTCCATATTAAATCAGGAGCCACCTGCTGATACTTTTATCATTGCTGTAGATTTTTTCTTCTAGATCGAATGGCTAACTGTTCTTTCTTCAGGATAATTCGTATGGCTCATTGTTCATGCTTTTAAATTGCTCCTTGCAGGGATCTTTGAGTTTAATTTCAGCTTTGTTACGTTTAGATCTGTTTCTTTATTTTGTACATAGATTAGATAATTTTGCTTTCTTCTGTTCATGAGCAATAGATGCGTTCTTTATTCTTTCGTTTCCCTCTGTTGTCTGAGCAATAGGTGCGTCCCGTGCTGATTGAGAAGCTACCTTCTCAAGATCTTCATATTGCTGTAGCTTTCATCGTGAGAAATAATAGCTACCTGTTCTTTGATTACGATGACTGTTACAGCTGATTGCTCCCCTTAAGCGTGTTCCCCTGCAGGGATAAATAGATGTGTTCCTGTTTCTAGATTTAGATCTGTTTCAGTTGCATTTAGATTAAATATAATTTAGGCATGTGCATCTCATATAAAACACATAAAACCCAAAAGAAAGGTGGATCGGGCCATAACCGGTAGAATCGGATTTAAAGTCCAAAACCACGGTTGCCGGAACCGCTAACCGGACGGATTCCCTACACCAAACGGGAGATAGTCTAATTGGGACCGTCTCTCAGGGAGAATCCCTTTCTGATTGATGCTACGATATCCGAGGCATCAACAAGAGGTTTCCTATTACCATGTTTTGAGAAATCTCAATGGACAAGCTGACGCCATGGAAAACTTTGGAGTTGGACTCCCATATGGCTTTCTCAAATGTGATAATGCCATTTCCAAAAACATCTGGATCCCCTAGTCCAGGGTCTCCTCATGGAACCTTGGTCCTTCTCAATTCCTTAAAGAGATCTTCTAAACTCAAGATTTAAAACTATAGAGTTACAAATTTTTTGGTTTTTGAAAATATCACCACCCAAAGTGGCGGTCTGCACAATCCCCGTAAGATTTGGAGGCACTCCATCATTTATTGTGACTGGTCGGCTCGCCAGTTGGCCAACATGCGAAGCCAGGGGCTTGGGTTAAGACAGGGAAGGGAGGATGCATTTTACATCCCTGCTGGTTTCTCATCACTTTGGATTTTGATAAGTGTTAAGTTGGATCTGCTCTCATCCTCGCTCTGGTGTGTGTTTGTTTTGGATAGTAGCATGGAGCATCATTCGCATTCGTAGGCTGGGGATAGCCTCTACATGAGGTGCTTCAGGTGCATCAAGGCT
This sequence comes from Larix kaempferi, assembly GCA_027924585.1. Taxonomy (NCBI): domain Eukaryota; kingdom Viridiplantae; phylum Streptophyta; class Pinopsida; order Pinales; family Pinaceae; genus Larix; species Larix kaempferi. The sequence goes on from BSBM01000258.1 coordinate 3,365,424, forward strand.
ATTAGAAACACAAATGATGCTTGTGTCAGGGAAATTCCGATGGTTGACGAATAATTAGGTGTCTCGGCGGAGAGCAGGCACCATGTGCATGGATCTTGTTGCAGGCAGGACATGGCTGGAAGCTATCAGAAATTGGAAGAGAGGCATGGCCTCACAAACTTTGAACTGGAAATGAAGAGTCATTTACAGGAACTGGAAGGCCGGTTGATACATAATGAAAACTTGGAATTTAAGAAGGTCTTGATCCACCTCTATTCCCTGGATCAAACAACACATATTGAAGTGAAACATCAAAATAGTGTGGTGGTAGAGAAAGTGGAGCATTTGGAAGAGATATTTGGTCTCGGATACCCACACAAAAAATGCAATTTCGGTGTTGAAAGTAGTGAAATGGACAGCCTACGCAGGAAGCTGGAGAAATTAAAGGGTTTCATGTCTCAAGCAGGGAACTTAGTCGACCTCAGCCTAGACAGGAATGGGATTTCTGTTTCCAGCGGAGCAGTCATGAACAACGACACCCTCTAGTGGCTTAATGGTTGGTTCAGTCCTTTTTTGCCTGATTATGCATCTACATCAGCTTTTTGGCTTCGACTCTGTATCACTGAAAGTTATGAGATGGGAGCACTTCATAGGAAAGACATCTATTTGGATAGCCTCAACTTTCAGCATTTTGTTTAAAATCTACCAGTTTAGTTATGTATTTCTTCTGTATTAGACTCCTAGGTCAGTTCGTCAAAAGTTATAGCTTTCATGGACGTGGAAGGTTTTATTCTAGTTATAAGCATGTGAAAGATGAACAGGGAGCGTTAGATGGTACCTTGTTAAAGGAGAAATCAGCCTCTGCACTATGTAAATTTCGGTTTTATTTTTAATCAAAGCTACTCAACCGTTTGTGTTAAAAAAAAAGTTATAGCGATAAAATAGTTTTTGTTCAAGATATTGAATATTAGATTATATAAACTTTTCAATGAATTTAAATGCAAAATAAAATTTTCATTGTACATCATTGCTACCAATGTCCATACATTTAATATTTTTCACACTTGTAACTCCTTAAGAAAATTAACCGCAACTGCATGAATCTTTGGCGATGAGAACTCAAGTTCAAAGGTTCTTGGTATATTTTGCAATTCTTGCTAAGAACACATGTTCAAAGTGGAATTCACGTAGCTGAATCTCCTAACCATGTTCAAAGACTAAGAAGCCATCTACTTTGTTTTTCAGCTAAATGTGCAACTTTGAACAACCAACATAGTGCAATAGTTAGTCTTTACAAAGTAAATCAAATAAGCTTATAAATATCAAGTGTGGCATGTTAAGCTGGCAACCCTGATTGCATAATAATCTAAAGTTGAAATTTTCACACCTTTACAAACTCAATGACAGGGTCATACAAGGGGCATGCATTATGGACTTGACTTATGCTTTGGATATGTTATATAAAATAGACCACATGGTTACTAATAGGTTTGTATATAAATACGATACATGAATTCTCAAGGGCATTCACTACCTGGCCCAAAGATCGAGGTTACAAACATAGTAGGGATGGTGAGTAATAAGAGGGGTAAAATTGAGACCACCGTGACAAAAACATCATGACAACGACAATGGTGACATCATTATATATTTGATCATGACTATTATAGCTCCTTCTTATGACTATTATACTGAATGCAAATTTGTATATGCGCTATACTTAACTAAGGCACGATTGCTGATTCAAATCAAAGAATATATAACCAACCAAAATCCCAGGATTTGTTGTTAAACTTAGGGTTCCGTTCTCCCGCAACATGCAAAAGTATTATATGATTTTAAAGGTCAGAAAACTGAAATGAACCAAAACATTAAAATTAAAATTTACTATGAAGTTCCTCTTTAAATATGAGCTTTAGAAAAACTATAAGAATGCAAACCATTTCTTCTTCACGCCCACTTGAATACATTGTTTGAATATAAAATGCAATGAACCTCACATAAAAATCCCTTCGGATTCGATACATAAATTCAGTTCCAACTACAAATTCTGTTTTTGTTTGTCATATGTGTGCATATGCTAAAACATTTGTATGAATAATATGCTTCAGTTAAGCTTGCCATTATTGTGTTGTATAATATATACAGTGAAGTCCTCTCTTCGTGGACACAATTTCAAATATGCATGACTGGAATCCATCACTAACATTTCATACACATACCATTTAACGTAATCACATGAATCATTCTTGGTAGAACTGATTCTATGGATTTGCTCGTACAAGAGCACATTAAATTGATCAATACGAAATTGAAAAGAACAAATTTTTTATGAATTCGTGTCTAGTGCAAGGGTACCAATATGATAGACACAAAGACTAATCAAAGGAAATAAAAATACTATGTGGTTGTTGGCTAATTGAGGAGTTAGTATATTGCGTATCAATTTTGGATTAGATCCTTTATTCATTACAAATTAACATTGTGTTTGCAAAGGTTCTTCTTGGCCAGTTTTTGAGGCTTGACTTTTGATTAGGGGCTCAATGAGTTAGTGCAAAATTATACATAAGAGACAATTATGATATTCCTTTGTAGTCTATTTTAGTATGGAAGAATTATATTTTCTATTGAAGGTGGGAAAAGAGTGGCCAACTAGAATCGGTTAGGCATTGTTGATGGTAGTCTCTTCCCTAAAACAACAAACTAGCACATGATAAAGTTGAATACGCATTTGAAAAAAATAAACTAGTACATGATAAACTTTAATTACAACTTGGCAATATTGCTCTTTCTCTTTTTAGCAAGAGCATGTGGCAATATCGGGGACATTGCTACCTCATGGCTCTTGTTAATAAATATACGTGTTGACTTAGAATACATGTTAATTTTGCATTCAATAAAACATAAAAAAAAACAACAATTAGACTCTTTTGATGCTTTTTTATCTCCCCCTTTTAAAAATGAGGTTAGAACCTCCAATTTATACCCCAAATGGATATCTATACATGCTAGGTTCGTTAATAACGATATTAAGTACATGCAAGATTTGATGAGTAGATAAAACTAAGTTGTTTTTGTGTGTTTTGCATATATAGATAATTGACATTTATTTGCCATCGCGTAAGATTGGTATGTTTTGTACTGACAATATGAATGTTTTAAGAAAATTGGTTCACACTTTTGTTGATACCATATCTTCTCTTGAATGTTTTAAGAAAATTGGTTCACACTTTTGTTGATACCATGTCTTCTCTTGAAATCCATACAATGTGTAGTTAAATGAACAAATATTAAATGCCATTTTGTTAATTTTTCTACATTAATGTTTTTATTGGTATGCAAAATGCATAAGTAGCCTTCATTATTTTTAATAATTGTTATTCATACCCTTCAACCCCATTTTGTTTTCTCATGTAATGTATATGTTGTTAACATGCATACACTAAATGAATATCAACATATTATTATTTAACCACTAATCTTTCATAGATATCTAAATCTAGCTAGACTCTTTGTTACTTTAGTTAAAGCCATTATCTACTACATAACAACCAAACGACCTTAAATAATAGTCACTAACAATTGATGCTAATAACCATTGTTTATGCATAAATGATCGAGAGAGAAAAATTATGATGAACACAAAGTAACCAGCTGTAAATAAACAAGGGAAAAAGCTGCGTGGCAGCTTAGTCCCTGCCCAAAGGGAGTGGGATAGGCCCTACTTGGAAGCTACGCAGAAGAAAAATCATAAGGGAGAAGGCTAGAGCACCTAGAAAAGAAGTGTGAACGTATTAGAGGGTTAGAGCAAGTGTAAGGCTAACTAGAGGTTTGAGCAAAACCATTTGGGCACTAAGTTATAAGTCTCTCTAAGCGGTAAGACAATATCATGACACTCTAGCACATCACAGCAATAAGTCAAGCTATACGAGTTCAAGTTCTGCGAGGGAATATGCCGCTTCTTGAAACTACACAGATCCTATGTATACATCTTGGAACTGGGAGGTATAGATTCACCTTTTGAAACATGTCGTTCACCTGTACCGACTGGAAACTGAAATTGCAAATCCATTCATCAAATTACAATATAAGGATTCATAGCTAATCATACAACCCATTCTTAAGTTTACAATATATATACAAAGGTATAACCAATTTTGAAAAAGTCTGTGGATGTTTCAATAATTAATTCGTGCTTAAGAAGAGTGTTTCCCACCGATGCTGATATGAGGTTGTGTACTGCGCCACAGCAGAAGTTAGTGGACAGGTTCCAGGCATGACAGAACGGTAAAACGAGGATCCGATAACAGTCAGATTCATAAAAAGGTGGCTTTTTTATAAAAGCGACGTATTGTATTGATCCAGTGGTGACATGAGGCAGCGAATAGACGACAGTGGTCTGGCAACAAAAAAATAGAACATCCTCGTGTGTGCCTGCCAAACAAGGCAGGTGTAATTTTCTATAATTTTTTATTTTTAAATTATTAAAAATTTCAATCCTTGTGCAGGTATTTACGTTAAATCTGGGCTGTTGTTAACCAATGAGAAAATCAGATTTTTGTTTTTCAGAAAATAGAAAATTTATTTTCAATTTTCAGAAAAAATAAGTTAAATACACTATTTTCTAAAACATTGTAAAAACATTAACCAGCACAACCAAAAAATTGATGATTAATATAAGTCAAAGAACTTTGACTCTCAAATGGAAAGTATATCCCTGCCTTGGCAGGGACTAATAAAACAAAAAACCCTTTATCAAATCCTTGTACTTCCTACTTACAAAGCACAAAATAATTTGATGAATATGCATGCAATATATAAGACATGGTGAGATGTACATGTTACAACTGTCACGTGCAAACACATAATAAGGCTAAACAAGGATTAGTGGCATGCTGGAAGATCAATGGAAAAGATCTCACAACTAGAAAAACATAGATGTAAACATGTTTTTGAATAAATACTACATATGGATGGCGATCAAGACAATTTACCAAAAAATGGAAGGATTGCTTAGATTGATTTCATTGTCATTTGCTAAGGCTTTTCCATAAAAAAATATATTTATCTAATATTTATTAGGTAACTCTAACTTTGTTTGAGCTAAAGAAAATAATAATGAATTTGAAGCTCTCGCGAAAGCAAAAAAATAGAGATTATTTATTAGTGAAATCATATCAAACTTTACAGGGGAGGCAGGTGCGGAAGGGGGGGGGTTGTCCTCCTTGAAACCAGAGGAAATACAATTTATCTTACGCATGGGACATTAGAACTACCACTAACAACCAAGATGAGATCATGGCATTATGGAAAGGACTCCAAAAAGTTAATGAAATTGGTATTTCAAGCCTAATTGTCATTAGAGACTCTCGAACTATCATCAGATATGTCAGGAAAAAATGCATCCCTAGAGAAACCCATCTAAAGAGGAGCATAAGTATAATTTAGAACATTATCCAGTCCTTCCAGCAGGTGACGTCCTACCATGTTCTGAGAGATCTAAACAAGCTAGTTGATGCCTTGGAAAAAGAGGGTAGTTACCTAAGGCTTGGTGAATTCTATGAAAATGGGGGAGACATTTCAAGGTGCTCAATCCCCTAAGTATCAACTCTTAATAGTGTCTCTCCTCATTAATGATGGAAATGACCTGTGATCATGACAATATGAGGGCGCGAGACTACATCCATGCACCCTCATCTTCGATCCACCTGCTATGTAATTACTCTTTTAAATGGATTGCACACTCCACTCCTAGCACATGTGGTAAATCCATGATGGCGAAGCCAAGCAGGTTTATCTTTGTTTCTATGAGAAATTGGGGTACAAATTGGCCTCATGTTATGGTGGTAAGCATTATTGGGAGCAAGCCAAATCAGTGGAGGTTTGGTGCCCATAGTGAAGAGTTCCATCGTTTCTCTGAGTCCTCCACCCTGCAGGTTTCTATGGTGATTCTAGTTGGCAGCAAGTGGTAAATGGTTTGTGGCGGTAGGTAAGACAAACATTATATATTGTGGCTTGTGATCAAGGGTGTTAATGGTCCCTAGCTTCAATCCATGGGTACTTCTTGTCAGTCCGTTTCTTCTCCCCTCAATCCGTCTAACATTTCATGTAGTGAGTTATCCTACAATGTTGTGTTTCCTAGTCTTGCTTATACTCTCCTCTTTTGGGTCGATAGATTATTTTAGTAGATTTCTTATAAGTATTGGATGGTTCTAGGATTTAAAGAGGGATATATTATTCCACATAAACCGATCAAGCTTTGTCCTAACCCCTTCCATCTACAAAATGTACGGTTTCAACCTTTGCACAGGTGTTAGTTGTAGTATCGTTACCACTTTCACCTCTGATACATCCCATTATGTCGTGAATATGGCACTTCAAAATATTATTTTGGTTACCCGGACCTCTCCTCAGCTTTATAGTGGTATACCTCCTTTTGAGTTCAACATAGCCTCTACTATCCACAAAAGTCTGCATATTCACTGTGTAAACCCTCCAAGTCCTCTACATTTGGGCCTCCAAACCAATACTCCTTCCTTGAATTATATTGGTTACATCTTGGGTTAGGGAGGAAATGCTTCCAGTTCAAAAACAAGTGTCCTTAGGAACCTTGGCTACTACAATGTAGTGGGATGGAAACTTCCAACAAGCTCCATGCAAACCTACAATAACACCCGCAAATGGAGCTCCATAAGCTATTTCAGAAAAGTTTCCATCAACAGTAGTGCTCATAATTTTTTATGTTTGTAAAACAATGTTAGTTTTAGGAATATTTTGGAAATTTTATACTAGTTGTATAAACGAACATGGTAGGAAGATATTGAAGAAGAAACAGTTGGATAGTGATGCCAGAGGCAACATGAGAATACATGAGCAATTAAGGACAACCTGCATCAATTTTGTAAAATGTCGGTACAAGAAGGTTGTACGGCCCAACCGCAACACCTCCTCTTTTATAAAGTAATATAAATACATGTTGTTGTGAAAAATATCATATCAAAATTTACATTTAGAGCAGTAATTTTAATTGAAGGTGCGAAAAGGTCCCAACATTTGGATTTGAAATGAAGTTGACATTCATTCCATCATGTTCATATTAAACAAAATCCTTCCTCCATTTTAGATTCGAAATGAATTCATGATCTCTATCATTGATATTGAAGAAAATCCTTCCTACCCTACATTTGGTATTGATATTGTTGGTTGGTGAGGGTGAGGGTGAGGGTGGGGGTGGGGGGTGATAATAGAGGAAACTTAGTAAGTTTCCTTTGATGGGGGACAATAGAGGTTATTTGATGATGGTGAGGGTGGGGCTGGGGGGAGATAATAGGGGGAGACGATAGAGGTTATTTGATGAAGGTGAAGCTGGAGGTGGGAGAAGATAATAGAGGAAACTTACTAATTTTCCTCTATTATCTAGCCCACCCTCAAAATATGATTGTAGGCATATCATGTATAAAATTCAGTGGCATTTTAATGGTTGTTTAAGTTGGCTTCTACAAATTTCTAAATTAAATATGATTTGAGTTTGATACTTCAAAATAATATTTTGTATGGTTAGTTTTAGGTGAACATTATCTATTTCAATATATTTTCCGTCATTTCAAAGTACAATTTTTTGTTAAAAAGATAAAATTTTCAATCATTCTAATCAAATTTTGTTAAAGTGAATAAAATTTTGAATCATTCTATTAGGTATTCATACATTTACATATATAAAAGTAAATACAAATTTCAAGTGAATAAAATTTTGAATCATTCTATTAGGTATTCATACTTTTACATATGTATAAAAGTAAATACAAAAAGTTTACTTCATTTCAACAAATAGTATTATGTCCTTACCTTCAAATGAAAATTTACAATACTGTTTATTGCTTAGATTTTTTCATTCATTTCATATCTTTTAAATTTTTTTATTTAATATAGATTCATTATAATTTAGTTTTTTAATAATTTAAATTATTTCTATTTCTATTAATTTTTTTAAATATAATTTTGTTTATTCTTAAAATTTTGTTAGTTTGTCTAAATAATTCACCGATGGAAACTCTCTGCATGGCTGATCGGCGACCCTATCCAGATCTCGCCTGACGAGGTTGGGCCCGACCCACCTGGGCTTCTTTCTGTACCAGTCGCTATGCGACGGTCAATTGGAGACCTATCGAGAGACTTCTTCCTGCCATTCAGAGCCTTTCTAGTGATTGTTTTCCCGTCCCTTGCCAATCTCACATGCGTTGAGATTGGATTAGGGATTGGTGCGTTCTAATGGGGTCCAATGGAGGCTATTGACACAACTCCTCTGGATAGGGGTTCACACTGTCGTCAACAAACACCAACAACCCCTTATACACCGGCCTAGAAAGGAGTTACCCTTCCCAGTAACGCCTGTGAAGCAGGCGAGGTCTCACTCGAGGCAGATAAGGGTGCTGCAGGAACCAAGCTTCCGCAGTTGTGAAGAGGATATGTGCACGTTAACCAGAGATTACAATATTCACAACAGTTTATTAACCAATCATTCGCATCTTACATATATTCAGAGCATAAAAAACATATTCGCACTTAATCAATAACCACACATATTCGCATTAATCAACATAAAGCATTTACATACCCATAATTCATCATCACATCATTGCACAACAACAGATTTCATAACCGAACATATTCATTCATTCATCAACACATGCGGAACAAACCTCGTAGAAACAGTCAAGTCATGCTATCGTGGATACAACCGAACCCAAAAGATAGGATTAATCACCAAAAACTTTGATGCCCTTAGGCTTACAATCTTTCTTTATTTATATGTTTTTCTCTTATTACAAAATGGTCCACATGACTGACTCAACTAATCTAACAACTCTTATGCTTCCGCAAAAAGTGGCGAAAGGTCCTTTTTCCGCAAAATGACCCTTTCACACTTGTCGGCTTCCGCACTTCCTGCGGATCTATCCCGTGCCAACAGCCCCCCAACACAAACTTGTGGCTCGTCCTGAGCCACCTCGGCTGGACGCTGCTAGTTTGCATCCACCCTGCACTGTGCGCGGTTGCTGAAACTTGTTCTTGCTGTCTGGAACTCGCTGTTGTGTACTTCTCATTCCCATCCATCGATCAATGTACTTTTTGCACTCCTCCTCCAGTCTCTTCAAACCTTCATCATCTACCTCTCCAGAGTCTGTTGGTTCACTCCACGTTTGTTCCCACCTGAGAAAATTTTTGTTGACGACGTCAAGGTGGGAAACAGGCCGACGTCTCCGACACATCTGTTTCACACCTTGGATTGCTTCCTACCGGCCCCAGGGGCCTGCTACCCCTGTTCTTCTAGTGTTCACTGGGACCATGAAGCTTCGAACTACTACTACATACTTAGACATCTCGGATGAAACCTCGTCTTTGTGACATTCGAGTGCCCCGGATTCCTGCTGCTCAAGGCGCTCATGCACACTCGTCGTTCGGGCCCGCAACGCCGCAGGTGTGTTACCGCACGAAATGAAATGGATCATTTCCACAACCTCCTTGGAATTCCTAACTTATGTAAAGACCTGACTTGCTCGTAGCATGGATTTATTGCTTCTGGTAAATACCTCTGTGCTCTGCTCACTGTATGGTGCCTGTATTTATGCATTTCCATCGTCCGGGACGTCTATTTCGAGAAATCCTTTGCGGATCCATTCAGTTAATGTGCCGATTCTGTCATCATTTTTGCTGCGTGTGGTGACCGAACTTCCTACAGGCGTGATAGGTGACCATACTGTCCCCCGACTGTTCTTCATGTTACCTTCGTGTGAACTATCATCTGTGGTGCCGTTGGTCATGCTATGTGCCAAACGTGCCTGGTGCCGGTGCCGATCCATGCCAACTAATAATCATACTTGTTCATTAGACCTGTCATCCAAAAAAGTCCCATCCACTGGTGATTTAGTACTGATTTGATGGGGTCGCGACCCTACTGCTGTCACATTCCATACTCCAAGCTGCGAGACAACCCCTCCTTGTGCTCATCTTGCGCCATCGGCCAGTTTGTTTGTTTTTTTTTGTTTTTTTTTAGTTTCTTGAGTCCTCATCCGCTCTGCGTCGGATCATGGTGATAGGGCTTCAGCCTACTCCCATTGACTAACTTCAGTAACAGTACCCCATCCAAGATTTGTAACTCTATTGCGCCTCCATTGGTGATAAAAGTGATAACATATGGTCCCAACCAGTGCATTTGCAACTTTCCAGGGTGTTTCACGAACTTGTTATCGTACAACAGAACTGTATCACCCTTCTATAGGTGTTTTGTCTTGACATAGCAGTCGTGCCACACCTTCTAGCGGTCCTTTTCTACCTTCTGGTGAAACCTTGCGATGAATCGATCTTCATCCAACTGTATTAGTTGTGTCAATATTTCCTCAAGTGTGCTATCGTCGCTCATCTCTGTTGTTGTGGCAATGCGCAAACTGGGTACTATGTATTCCATCGGCATCATTGCTTCCTGGCCATATATGAGTTTAAATGTGGCCAGTCAATCGCTTGCATGTGGTGCGATATGCCCAAAGGACCGCTGGATTTTTTAGGTCCCAATCATCACGGTTCGCATTGCACACTTTGGTGAGAGCATGCTCCAAGATTTTATTGAACGCCTCAATGGTCCCATTTTCCTGAGGGTGGTAAGGTGTACTCTTCTTGTGTTGGATTTGAAATTCCTCCGTCATCACAGTAATTATTTGGTTAATAAAGTGTGTTCCTTGATCACTTAGTAATACCTTGGGGCAACCAAATCGAGTAACCACATTATCAAATAGGAATCGTGCTGCGGTTGCAGCGGAGCAGTCTTTTACTGGTGCAACTTCCGCCCAATGCGTCAGGTAGTCTGTCGCAATGATAATGTAAAGCAACCCTGTCCTTTCCCAGGTGGGTTGACGGGTCCCACAAAATCGACATCCCATTTGTCGAAATCCTGCAACGTTACTTGTGGTACTAGTGGCATTTCGTCACGTCACGAGGGTTTCTTGGTTTGTTGACACACGTCGCAGCTCCTGGCATAATCCGCAGCATCTCCATGCAAGTTTGGCCACCATAATCCTGCATGGAGGATCTTCTGGGAAGTTTCTCATCCTCCATAGTGTCCCCCAACAATTCCATCATGAGCTTCTGACAGAATCTGTTCCTGTTCATGCGGAAGGATGCATCGTTGTAGAATCTCGTCTAGGCCCATTTTATATAACTCCCCTGCGATTAGCTGAAAGTCTGTAGCTCGGACAACTAGTTGCTTCCTTTGGCTGGAAGTGAGCTCGGTTGGTTCCTCCCCTGTCGCCAAAAATTGAATGATTTCTTCATAGTGGTTATCGACGATGCCAATCCTAAAAAACTGAGCGTCTGACAATCCTTCGTCAATGCTTCTTGGTTCCTCTCCTAATTCTATTCATGAGAGATGATCAGGTCCTGCGTTCAAGCGTCCCAGTTTTACAATGATCTCGAAATCAAACTCCTAAAACAACAACAACCAGCAGCAGATTCCCCCCCCCAACATAGGCTTGTTCACCAAGTATTTTAATGCAGAGTGATTGGTGAACATCTTAAAGTGGCCCCCTAGGAGGTAGTGCTTGAATTTCTGCAACGCGTAGACCATCGCTAACCCTTCCCGCTCGGTGGTCGTATAGTTCCTCTCCATAGTAGACAATTTTCTACTGGCGAATGCTATCGGGTGGTTGATGTCGCCGGTTCCGGGTTGGGCTAGGATAACACCCAATGCGACAGACGACGCATCAACGTGTACGTGAACTTCATTCATCCAATCCGGGAATGCAAGGATTGGGGATTCGACCATCTTTTGTTTCAATATGTCCAAACTTTTCTGACATTCCTCAGTCCATTCAAACTTAGCATCCTTCTTCAGTAGCTTCTCCATGGGTGCTGTGATAGCTACGTAGCATCCTTCCTTCGCGGCAGATAATATGTCCCAACAGAATGCCGAACAGAGAACAAAAGATGCATTTCTTGAGGTTTAGTGAAATCTGGTGCTGTCGGCAGCGTTCTAGCATGAGTCTTAAGTTTGCAACATGATCCTTGACTAACCCATATACCATCCAATCATTCATGTAAACCGCGAGGAACTTATGAATATAATCTTTGAAAGCTACTACCACTATTTTGGAAAATATTGCCGGAGCATTCTTTAATCCAAATGGCATGACCATGTACTGCAAGCATCCCCACTCGGTGACGAATGTGGTCTTGTGTCGATCTTCTTTCGCAATCTTGATTTGGTGGCAGCCTAAAAATCCATCCGTAAAGGAATGTATATCCTGGCCTCCTACGCCTTCGAGTACTTCATCTGTGAATGGGGTCGAGAATGGATCATGTAGGAAGGCATCATTCAGTTTCCTCAAGTCGACGCATATTTGCACTTCACCAGTTTCCTTGTCCTGGACAACCATTGGGCTGATCCATTCTGATTCCTCCACTGGTTCTATAATGCCTACCTCCAACATTCTTTCAAGTTCAGCTTGCACTCGTTCTTTGTATCGCGGGTTCAATCGATATGGTTGTTGCTTAACCAGCTTTGCATCGGGTTTTAGGGGAATCCTCATCTCTCCTAAGTCTCCAGAAATTCCCTTCATCTCTGAGAACTTTGTTGGAAATAAATCTTGAAACTCATGTAGTAAGTCAGTTACCTTCGCGATGGTCAACTCGTCCCAGTAGTCTCCAATGTTTGCGAATTTTGGTTTTTCCTCGGATCCAATGTTCACCTTTTTAATCTTTAATGGTTGCTGAAATCTGTCTGCTGGTATATCTGGTGCCACCACACTGCGACTACCCTCCGACTCCGGTCCATATGTAGCCCTGGGGTCATCATCATCTTCGGGTTCTCCGGTGACATTGTAGAATTCCATCAACATTTCTGGTGTCGTCGTCCATTGGGTTGCCATTGGTTGTCTAGTTGGTACTGCTTCAAATATCTTTCCGCGGATAGCCTGTAGCGCAGTGTGGATTAATGGATTTATATATGAAAATGAGAACGCTTGGCTGAAGCCAATCGTAAGCTACTCCCAAGATGTTGTCCCATGTCGTAGTTCTGCTCCAACATACCAGCTCCGCGGTACCTCATCCAATGTGTGTACGAACGCGTGTACCCACTATTGTCGTGCTCTCAATCCCCATCGATGTTGACATGCTTTTAGATGTGCCTTCGGGTCTCCCTGTCCATCGTGTCACATCTGATCATCCTTCAAGGCTTCGCCGAACCGAACCCCCATGAGGTGTCGGCATAGTGGCTAGGATGTAATGTTTGATTTATGCGTTGCACACCATTGCGTAGGAGTAGCCTTCAAGGCTTACTCCAAGGCCAAAAGATGATGTGGTTCTGCCACCTTTTCTTCAAATTCGGTGAGAAACGTGTCCAAGTTGGGCAATCCTTCATAGATAGGTAGCGCATATTCCTCCTTAGCTACCATTCGCAAGGACTAGGTTATCAGTGCGCACCTTCGAAAAGATACTTCATGCAATCGATTCTGCCAATTCTCAAGGGCCTCGTCTGAGTCGGAGGATGCTGAACTGGTGCTACACCATTCCAATTCTCGATCCGTGGTTGGGTTAACATAATCTTCAGAGATGTTATACAGACTGTCCCATCCTTCCGTGAATTCATCTCTAGCCGGGTCCGTATAGCGTAGCCCCTCTGCCGGGTCCAGTGGTGCGATGACTCTCATTTCTTGATTCTCGAATGACATTATCCTTTTCTTAAAGTTGATGATTGCTTGATTTTCCATAGCCTAGTCTATTCCCTGTTAATTTTTGAGCATTAATTCAAGATACTCTAGGATCTTTACTGAGAGAATAGCATGTGCAGTATATCAATGCATATCAATCATAGCAAGCATGTCAATCATCACAAGAATCAAACATGAGAGACAATAGACACACAGAGTTTCCGTGGGGAAAACCCTAAGGTGAAAAACCCCACAACTTCCTTAGAGATAGATAGAGCAATAGTACAACCAAAGTACATAGAGATAGACTCCTCTTAGCAGCTGATCCTCCTCCTCACATGTGCGCCACTTTCCGAGTGAAGGAAGAGTGAATTCTGAGTGATCCAAATAGAGATCGGGAGATCTCTATTTATACTTATCCTGGTTGCCCAATAACCTTATGGGGCCGACTTATCTAGCTTAGTACAATAACCCAATATTAACTTAATTAGGGCCGACCCCACACATCATGGTCTAATAACCCATCGGCAAGTTATGACACTTGCGACACTTGTCAATACAAATGACGACACTTCCGTATAGAGGAATAATAACATCTCTATAGGAGTACAATATACATAGATGAAATACATGGGTGAAATATATTCCGAAGTTACATATACATCAACACTCCCTCTTAACTAGGAAGGTATTTCTCGACACAGATCTGCTAGCACAAGTCTTCTTCTCTGGATCATCATCAACGAATCATCATCCTCAAATCATCGTCATCATCATTGCTGCTGCTGCTATCTCAATCAATCTCTGAATCTACTCGTCATAGGAAGTTCTAGAGAGCCAGTCCTTTTTCATACTGGATGTAGGCCCACCACCTGTAGGTCTTCATCATCACTGGCCATACTGTGGAATCCTCATGACTTATTACGTGAGTCAACAAAACCTTGAAAGAGCATCCCAAGACTGATTACGAGCACACAACTCAACCTATCGGATCTCCCAGGATCTTTTACATGTAACTGCACAAACTGTCCACGACCACGGAGTATCATCCTGATACTCATAATCATACTGATCATCGTCCACGAAGCACAGTCCAGATGCACACAACACAACACTTACACTCACCGGCATGGAAGGAATTTCCTCTGACCATCCGGGAAGGGCTCAACACTCACATCAACGCACATGGGAGAACACATCTACCACCATGTCGGAAATGCTCTACACTTACATCAATGCACATGGGAGAACACATCTACCACCATGTCGGAAAGGCTCTGCACTTACATCAACGCACATGGGAGAACACATCTACCACCATGTCGGAAAGGCTCTGCACTTACATCAACGCACATGGGAGAACACATCTACCACCATGTCGGAAAGGCTCTGCACTTACATCAACGCACATGGGAGAACACATCTACCACCATGTCGGAAAGGCACTGTGCATCTGTGTCTTCGGAACTCATCACACATAATCCAACTGATTATGTAATGTATCCACCTGATACATATGATCATCCTGATCATCATCATAGCATCATCCTGATGCATATCATCTAGAGTATCATCCTGATACTCATCATTGCATCGTCCTGATGCATATCTGTAGCAACATCCTGAAGCTCGTCATCCATGATCATCCTGATCATACAATGCATCCACCTGATGCATACATAGTATCTGTCTGATACATATCATCATACATGATCTACCTGATCATACAATGTATCCACCTAATATATATACATGATCCACCTGATCATGCCTGATACATATCAACATACATGATCTACCTGATCATACAATGTATCCACCTGATACATCTACAGATACATACACATGATCCAACTGATCATATCCAGCATCCAACATGATGCGTACATACATATATATAAATGATCCAACTGATCATATCCAACATCCAACATGATGCGTACATACATATACATATAAATGATCCAACTAATCATATCCAGCATCCAACATGATGCGTACATACATATACATATAAATGATCCAACTGATCATCTCCAGCATCCACCTGATGCATATACAGAGCAGTAACTAGAGCATCGTCTTGATGCTCATCATCCAGTGCTTACATCCACATCCATGTGAAGGATCCTCCTTCCAACATGCTTGGAATGGCTTCAACAAATGCGTCCATCACTTCTTCCTCGAAGTGTCGTAAATCTGAAGAACACCAAGCCTCTCTCGGAAGTACTCGAACTTCACTTTGGCTAGTGGCTTCGTCAGTACATCTGCAATATGCTCATCCATTGCAACATACAGGAGCTTCACTACTCCTCTCTGCACCATATCCCTAATATAGTGATATTTGATCTCTATGTGTTTTGACCTGTCATGGAACACCGGGTTCTCAGACAGCTTCACACAACTTTGGTTGTCACAAAAGATACCAGTAGCTTCCAGTGGGAGATCAAATAACTCAGACAGTAGTTTCCGAAGCCATACTGCCTCACAACTAGCCGAAGAGGCTGCAACATACTCTGCCTCGGCTGTACTCACTGCTACGCGGGACTGCTTCCTGCTAAACCAAGAGATCACACTTGATCCCATACTGAAGTAGCACCCAGAAGTGCTCTTCCTATCTGCAGCACTGCCTGCCCAATCTAAATCAACATAACCCTGTAGGTTAAACTTTTGATTAGCATCATACTTGAGCCCATAGTCAACTGTACCCTTCAGGTACCTCAGAATATGCTTTACAACAACCAGGTGAACACTCCTCGGATCCGTCAGGAACTGGCTCAATGTGTTCACTGCAAAGCAAATATCTGGTCTCGTGTTCGTTAGGTACATCAAGGACCCAATCATTTGACGATACATCGTGACATCAACTAGATCAGATGAAGCATCACACAGAAGCTTCAGGTTCGATGCCATAAGTGTGGCCATGGCCTTGCAGTCCATCATCCCGAACCTCTTCAGGATATCTACTGCATACTTCCCTTGTCCAAGGAAGATACCATCTACACTCTGCCACACCTCCATGCCTAGAAAATAGTGCATCATCCCCAAGTCCTTCATCTCGAACTCGGATGCAATCTTCCTCTTGGTATCGACAATCAAACTATCATCTCCTGTTACAAACAGGTCATCCACATACAGGAGTAGTATCACAGGATTGCCTTCCTCAACCTTGTAGTAAAGGTTGGAATCTGCTTTACTCTTGGTAAAGCCCAAACTAGATAGGAAACTGTCCATCCTACCATACCAAGTCCTAGGAGCTTGCTTCAAGCCATACAAGGCTTTCTTCAATCTGCACACATATGACATCCTGTCATGTGTCTCAAAACCAAGTGGCTGATCCACATACACTTCCTCCTCGACTACACCATTCAAGAAAGCAGTCTTGACATCCATCTGGTGTGTCTTCCATTTCATCACTGTAGCCAGAGAAAGTACTGATCTGATGGAAGTGTACCTGGATATAGGAGCAAAATTTTCTTCATAATCTATTCCCTCCTTCTGAGAGAAGCCACGAGCTACGAATCTTGCCTTGTATTTCTCTATGCTTCCATCTGCAACATGCTTAATTTTGTAGATCCATTTGGAAGTAACAATAGACTTCCCTTCAGGTCTTGGGATAACATCCCAAACATCATCCTTCATTATTGATTGGTATTATTCGACCATGGCATCCTTCCATTCTTTCTTTTCCGCTGCTTCTTCATAATTGGAAGGTTCTTTGTTCATGATGTCACAGAGTAAAGCAACATAGCTGGTATGAGATCTAGTTCTCTTCTTTGCTCTGTGTTCTTCTTCTGGAATGCCATATCTTTCTGCATCTTGAATGAGCTCTCTAGCCCATGCAGGTTTCCTCTTGTGAGATTTATTCTCACGGGGTGGATCTATAGGTTCTTGCGTATCTTCAATTTCACAATCTGCATCTGGAATTGCTTCAGTCATAGTAGTGTCTTGAAATCTAGTTTCCTTAGGTTCTTCATAATCTTCAACAGGTGTCTTCCTTGATTTGATGAATGCTGAGTTTTCATCAAATGTCACATCCCTACTGACATCAATCTTCTTGAACCCTGGAAAGTATATTCTGTAAGCCTTCGAACTTTCATTGTAACCCACAAAGATACCCTTCTTTCCTGAAGGATCTAGCTTGGTCCTCTTTTCCTTTGGGACATGAGTGTATACTGGACAACCAAATATTCTGATATGGCTGACTTCAGGTTTCTTACCAGAGAATACCTCTTCTGGTGTCTTGTTGTCCAATATCTTATGGGGTGTTCTGTTTTGCACATCTGTCCTAGCTGCTTCTGCCCATAGATGCATGGGTAGATCCTAGTCATGCAGCATTTCCCGTGCTGCTTCCATGATTGTTCTATTTTTCCTTTCTGCAACTCCATTATGTTGTGGATTGTAGGGAGCAGTCAACTCCCTCTTAATCCCTGAATCATTGCATAGTTTCTTAAAATCACCTGAAGTGAATTCTCCGCCATTGTCAGATCTAAATGTCTTGATCTTTTTATCGGTTTGGTTTTCCATCAAGGTTTTGAATTCCGTGAACTTATCAAACACTTCAGCTTTGTTCTTTAAGAAGTAGACCCAAGTCTTCCTGGAGAAGTCATCAATGAAAGAGACATAGTAAACATACCCACTCAGAGAACTGGATGACATTGGGCCACATACATCGAAGTGGATAATTTCCAAGATATCTTTTGCCTTGCTTTCACTACTTGGAAATGCCTTCTTTATGTTCTTTCCTTTTGCACATCCTTTGCAAACACCTTCATGTTTGGTCTTGATTTCAGGAAGACCCTCTACAACTTTGTTTGCAATTGGAAGTGCCCTATAGTGCATATGAGCAAGTCTTCTATGCCAAAGTTCACTTGGCTCCATGGATTCATGCACCATGGCATGTTCAGGTTGTCCCTTTAGTTTATACAATCCTCCCTCTTGCTCTCCAATCACTACTGTATCATCAATAGTTTTACCTTTTGGCCACATTAGAACTTGGCCATCTACAAATGCAACCCGCATGCCTTTTGCATCCAATGCAGATATGGAGAGTAAGTTTTTCTTGAGCCCAGGTACATACAAAACATCTTTCATCTTCAAAGACTTCCCAGAGTCTAGATTGTAGGAGGCCTCACCACTTCCTTTGACAGGGTATTGGTAGTCATCCCCAAGTTTCACCTTATGGGGTGACTCATGTTCAGATAGATTAGCAAAGGATTCTTTAAACCTAGTCATGTGCTTTGAAGCCCCACTGTCAATAAGCCAATCATTACAACCATGAGAGATAGTACCTGTGAGAGCAGAGATTAGAACATACTCTTCTTCGCTTGATGAGTCATCATCATCACTTTCTGCTCTAGCCTTCTTCTTGGGTGGTTCATCATCTTCAATAGCATGAGCATGATATCTCTTCCTGCTGCCCTTCTTCTTCTTCTTGAAATTGTTGTTGTTGTTCTTTTTGTTCTTAGGACATTCTGAAGCAAAATGACCCTTCTCATTACATGTGAAGCATCTGAGATCTTTCTTATCTTTATGTTGATGATAGTGTGAATATTTCTTGGCATGAGAGTGCTCCCTCTTTGACCTTCCTTTCTTGGTGTGTGCTGTGAGAGCTTGATATTCACTTCCCATCTTTTCTTCTCGGGCCACAAGCCTTGCTTCTTCTTGTGAACATTCTTCCCATAGTCTGTTGAAGGAGATCAACTTCCTTCTTGCACAAATTCCTTGAATAAAGGAATCCCATGACCTGGGTAGGCCATTCAGAGTGGTCATGACAACTTCACCATTCTCCACCATTTCATCCACTGCTTCCAGTTGTTCCTTGATCTGAGAGACCCTAGAAAAAGAAGATTGAATGGTTTCTCCATTCTGAAACTTTACTCCTTTCAATTGGTTCCACAAGGTCATCTTCCAATTTATGTTCTTCCCTTCAAATAGCTTGGTCAGGGAATCAAACATCTCTTTGCGTGTCTTTAGAGATGACACATGTGGGATGAGATGATCCTTGATAGAATCAACAATGATCCTCTTTGCCTTGACCAAGTTCTTCTTGTGGAGGGCTTTAGCCTCTTCTTCCTATGGGACAGGGACCTCTTCCCTTATGTAAGAGTCCAACTCATTTTCTTCCAGGATTAACCCAATCCTATACTTCCATGCTCGGAAGTTATCAACCCCTTCAAGCTTATCCTCAAGCTTGGTGTGGTGATACATCTTTAAGAGTAATTCAAATGGAAATATAAAAGATTTAGGTCTTACCACTTGATTTGTTGAAAACTGGATCTGGTCCCGGATTAGGGTTTGTCAGAGAAACCCTAAAAATTCAAAATGTGAATTTCAACTTTCTGAAAGGATAGAAAGATGCGCCTTGATGAGATGATCAGCCTGGTGTATTCAGATTTTGAGATCTACAAAGCTTCACCCTTCAGAAATGGTTTTTAGTCTTCCCGAGTTCACTAGGGAGGACCCTGAATTAGGGTTTGAGTTTCTCGGAGATTTACCCAGCCACAAATCTCGATCCAAAGCTCTAAAATTCAATTTTTCCAAGGAGCTTCCAGCTATGTCTTCAGATTTCAGAAATTCCTATTTTTGTGGAAACCCTAATTTTTAGGGCCAAAACTGAAAGTGCTCAGAATTGAATTCTGATTAGACAGATAGATTCACCTTGCTGAGGAGAGTCAATCTATCATATTACTTTTCCAAAATCTGTGGAGAGAAACCCAATAAACAAGAAACCTTGGTTTTCGTCACTGCATAATGTCTTCTTCTCAGGTTAGCTCTGATACCATGTTAATTTTTTAGCATTAATTCAAGATACTCTAGGATCTTTACTGAGAGAATAACATGTACAGTATATCAATGCATATCACTCATAGCAAGCATCTCAATCATCACAAGAAGCAAACATGAGAGACAATAGACACACAGAGTTTCCGTGGGGAAAACCCTAAGGTGAAAAACCCCACAACTTCCTCAGAGATAGATAGAGCAATAGTACAACCAAAGTAAAACCAAAGTACATAGAGATAGACTCCTCTTAGCAGCTGATCCTCCTCCTCACATGCGCCACTTTCTGAGTGAAGGAAGAGTGAGTTCTGAGTGATCCAAATAGAGATCGGGAGATCTCTATTTATACTTGTCCTAACTGCCCAATAACCTTATGGGGCCGACTTGTCTAGCTTAGTACAATAACCCAATATTAACTTAATCAGAGCCGACCTCACACATGGTGGTATAATAACCCATCGGCAAGTTATGACACTTGCGACACTTGTCAATACAAATGATGACACTTCCGTATAGAGGAATAATAACATCTCTATAGGAGTACAATATACATAGATGAAATACATGGGTGAAATCCATTCCGAAGTTACATATACATCAACATCCCCAGAAGTACCGGATAGGGATTGGTGTTATCCACAATTTCAATGACGTCGAAGTCCGCATACGTTCTAAGCCCTTCGATTTCAACTGGAAGTTGACATACCTGTCCTAGCGGGGTGACCTTGCTCTAGTTCGCCAATCGTAGTTGTACTGATGACCAGGTCATTTGTGGCTTTCCCATTGTCTCCCAAGTTTGTTTAGTCAGGATATTCATATCCGAACCCAAGTCTAGAATGATGGATTCAACATCAAATTCCCCGATTTGTGCCGACATTCGCATCTCTCTGCCAGTTTTTCTTTTATGTATGCGATTGACTTTCTACTCCAGTCGTGCACCTCCTCGTCGTCATAGTAGATTATCTATTTCTTCCAATATCTCTGGATCTTTTTCCAAGTCTAGGAAACACCCTATGAAGGCTTTTAGGGTGGTTTCCTTCCTTCGTGACTTCGTGTGGTCAAACGTTGGTGGCATGTCGTAGATTTCCTCTTCCAGAGCTACCCGCTTATTATTCCTCGTTGCCCCCTGTGCTTTTGAGAAAATGTCATTTTCCACTTCGGTGTCCTCATTGAACCGCTTTCGTTGTGTTTGTGTTGGTCTAACATTGGTGTGTGGCCTCTCGGTCCCGCTCACCGCTCCTCCTTGTGTCCCTATCCCCACTGTAGCGTGGGTGCTTTTGGCTTCTGTAGAAATCATCTGTATTGCAGGTGGTGTCTTTGGATTGTTTGAGTTTTGGTTCTGCTTGGTTTGCCACTTTACAATAAGCTGAGGGCAGTCTTCTATACTATGATCTGCAGCACTGCAGTATGTACACTGCGGTGCTGGATTCAGACAGTCTCTTTGGTAGTGCCCCTATTGCCCGCAATTATAACAGATAATTGGACCTCTTCCGCGTCCAGTAGCGCCTCCACATCTCATACCTCGTCCACTGCGGTATCCTCCCCCAAAACCTCCGCGCGGTGGTCCATATTGTTGATACTGCGATTTCCCATACTGTGGTTGCTGATACTGCTGCTTCCCATACTGCGGCTGGCCATACGGCAGCGGTGGATACTGTGGGTGCCCGTATTTCCCCTGGTCGTATTGCTGGGGCTGACTATACTGCAATTGCTGCTGTGCCATCGGTGGTTCTTCTCCCTTCATGAAATATGTGTCAGTTGTCTGTTCTTGCAGCAAATCATATGCCCTATAGTCTTTCTCATCATGGCCAACCGATCGGCAAAACTTGTAGTATAAGTTTGCTGGCTTCGATACCATCTTTTGCAAATAGACGCACTCCTCTGGTCGATGCCCTTTGGTATGAAAGACAATACACCATGGAATGCCTCCCTAGCGAAGTGAGTTCGATCCCCCTGCTTGCAAGTATTCTCGAAATTCTGGGCAATTGTCCTTATGGTGCCCCTCAGTTCTGCATCTGGTGCACCACACATCTCCACGGGTTTCCTTGCCCTTCTTTATATCCTCCAGTTGCAGCGTCAGGTTTTCCAACTGTGCCTGCAGTCTGTCCATTTCCCTCCCTGCTTCGCCAATTGGTGAAGCCTCCAACTTCATCGCGATTTCTAACGCTTCTACCTGCGTCACAACCTTTTGCTGCATCAATGGTCCTCGTATATGCGATACCAGTCATGTGATGAACCATTCTTTATGTTGCAACTTATTTACCGGAAAACTCACTTTCACTATCAGCGTCTTGTAACGCTGATCGAATTCCCACACCGACTCATTTGGAAATTGCTTAATTTCCTTAAGCTCAGTGACGTATTGCGACTCAGATTTTGTTTTTTTGAACTCGTCAATCATTGTAGTTCTAACCTCATCCAATGTTTTCGCTGATGTTCCCACTGGAACCTTCACAAACTTCATGTACCAGTCTAATGCTCGGCCCCTCAGGGTTGTCACTAGCTATCCCATATTTATGGCATTGTCCTAAACCTACTTCACGGTCCACACTATTTCCAAGATATACCAATACTGTTCGGGATCCTCGGTCCCGTCCCCTTGAAATGTGGGCATCTTTTCCTCGTTCGCCATCTGAACGGTACTAGTATTGTTATTTACTGATGCGCTACTCCTGCGACTACACGTAGGGCAGCTCCACGAGTAACTTGGATTCCTTCCTATAAATTTTGGAGTAGTGTGTGGGGTTGAAGGTACATGGTAACCTATGATTTGACCTCCTTCTGCCTCTGGGGTAGCCTGGTCGACGTTTCCTTCGCAATACAATCGCTTCCTTCCCTGTGGTCCTGTTTCGTAGCCCTCTATTCCGATCCTCTTAGGAGACTCTTTCTTAGTCCTCCTCTTCTTCTCAGGACGTCAGAATATAGCTCCAATCATCAAGAGACCACACTCTTCGTTAGCTTCCCTTTCAAATTCGTCGTTGCTCATGTCCATCTACCACATCCTTTCATCAGATTCGCATCTACGCGATACCTTCACCCTCACACACCGATTCTTCTACTCATCAGAAGACATTTTCAATATCCCTTTTTCGCACACCAACATCTTAATCCACAATTTTAATGATGACAAAAATCTTCCCCTCGCCCTCCTGAAGAAATTTCTTTCGGTGTCGTTGTATGACTTGATAGTGTCTACCGTGAACTCAGTTATGTATCCTTCAAGTATACTGTCTACCCAAAAATCAACAGCTCGTGATATCTTATTATCGACTTGTTTCAATTGTCGCACCAACTCCGGGGTCCAAAAGTCGGGCTCAGTCTTTTGACAGTGGTTCTTGCGGAACATCAACGGTGATAGCCACTCATGCAATAGCACTGGGAATTCGCAGAAAAAGATTTAATGAATGTTTCAGTAAATGTACCTTTCTAACCAACTGGTCACTGTCTGCTTCAGATCTCGCTTCTCATTTTCCATGAATTCCTCCACCTTCTTATCGAACTACTCTTGGATTTCTGGTTTAGTCAGGTGCCACAACATATCCTCTTTTCTTCTTCCTTAGGGTCCCGGAAACGGAACCATTTGTTGACACAACTCCTCTCAACAAGGGTTCACACTGTCGTCAACAAACACCAACAACCCCTTATACACCGGCCCGGAAAGGAGTTACCCTTCCCAGCAACGCCTGCGAAGCAGGCGAGGTCTCACCCGAGGCGGATAAGGGTGTTGTAGGAACCAAGCTTCCGTAGTTGTGAAGAGGATATGTACACGTTAACCAGAGATTACAATATTCACAATAGTTTATTAACCAATCATTCGCATCTTGCATATATTCAGAGC
This sequence comes from Larix kaempferi, assembly GCA_027924585.1. Taxonomy (NCBI): domain Eukaryota; kingdom Viridiplantae; phylum Streptophyta; class Pinopsida; order Pinales; family Pinaceae; genus Larix; species Larix kaempferi. The sequence goes on from BSBM01000258.1 coordinate 3,389,718, forward strand.
ATAAACAACATATTTGCACTTAATCAATAACCAAACATATTCGCATTAATCAACAGAAAGCATTTACATAACCCATCATTCATCATCACATCATTGCACAACAACAGATTTCATAACTGAACATATTCATTCATTCATCAACACCTGCGGAACAAACCTCGCAGAAACAGTCAAGTCATGCTATCGCAGATACAACCGAACCCAAAAGATAGGATTAATCACCAAAAACTTCGATGCCCTTAGGCTTACAATCTTGCTTTATTTATATGTTTTTCTCTTATTACAAAATGGTCCACATGACCGAGTCGACTAATCTAACAACTCTTATGCTTCCGCAAAAAGTGGCGAAAGGTCCTTCTTCCGCGACATGACCCTTTCACACCTGTCGGCTTCCACACTTCCTGCATATCTATCCCATTCCAACAGAGGCGGACCTCCGTTCACTCTTCCTGCAGCAGAAGCCGAAGCTTTCAAGAGATTGATCAATGCACATGGGAAAAATCCGGTGCTCCAACCGGTTCCTAAGTTTGTAAAGAAACTGGAGGATGTTCCGAAAATCACCCTTCCACCGGATCAACCTATGAGAGTAGTTGTTTCCCTGGCAGATCAGGAATTGGTGGGACAATTCTCAGGGATTTGGCCCTCTCCTCGCACAACGAAAAATTGGATCCAAAAAAAATGGAGGCCTCTCATCTCTGACAACGTAACCTATTATGCAGTAGGCATAAGCTTCTTCCTCTTTGAATTCATTTCAAAAGATGACAAGGAATTGATCTTCAGAAGCAGTCCTTACTTCATGGGACCGCAAGGAATGTATCTAAACTGGTGGACACCATATTTTCATCCAGCCCTAGATGTACCCAAAGCAATTCCTATTTGGGTTTGCTTGCCCAGTTTACCGATCCACTGTTGGAATCCTTCGTCTCTGCAATAAATAGGGAACGAAATAGGGAAATAAATAGATCAAGCCGATCTCAAGGGTCAGTACTCCTGTGCTCGGCTAGCGCTCCGGACGATCCCTCAGAAAAAAAAACATAAAGCTCGCAAAGGTGGAAAATCAAGCAAACAAGGAAATCTCGTCCCTTGGGATCAAGGCGAAAAAATAGATACCCATGAACTAGAAACATAGGAAGAAGACACAGAGGAAGAGGAAGGATAAATTGATCATCTCAAAACTCCATTCAACAAGTTACTCGAGGAAGGAAATCAACAAAGGAAAGAAGAGAAAGGGCCACTTACAAAGAGAATCTCCAGGGCTCCCAACCCACCTTGGAAAAAATGTTAAACACTCGCAGTGCAAGACACCAGGGGCACACCTCCAAAGGGGCCTCTTCCTTTCCAAAAAGGTAAGCGATGAAAGTAGTCTCATGGAATTGTAGGGGGTTGGGAAGTAGAACCAAGGAAGAGTTGATGAAATATCTCTTTCGCATATCAAGCCCAGACATTCTACGTATCTAGGAGACTAAAATGGAGGAACTATCCTTCCTCTAAACAAGTGATTTTTTTTGGAAAAATGGGCACGAAATAGCGGTTAGTGCAAGAGGAGCCTCTAGAGTATTTGGCACCTTGTGGGATAAGGGAAAATTTGAGCTATTAGCTTCTGACATCTACATTCACTGGATTTACACTAAAATCCTCCACAAGGAGTCAGATCTCCCGATTTGCCTATTTAACATTTATGTTCTGAATCTTATCTCCGAAAAAAAACACTGCTGGAATCTCATTCAAGACAACCTCAGAACTCACCAATTGGAGAATATTGTCTTAGCTGGAGATCTAAATGTAACTCTATCCCTAGAGGAAAAAAGAGGGGGATCCATTGTAAGAGACCAGTTTAGGGAAACGATGGAAGACCTCATCCATGAATGGGAGCTTGAAGACATTAAGCCCTCCAAAGGTAAATTCACATGGACGAACAAGAGAATGGGCCCAGGGCATATCGCTGCTAGATTGGACAAATTTATAGTCCATAACTCCATTCTCCTTCTTGGATTGGATATCGATTCTAAAATCCTTCCCTTGAACACGTCTAATCACAAGCCAATTCTTTTAGTAGTCTCCAAAGACAAAAACTTGGTGCCAATCCCTTTCAGGTTCAACCTGTCTTGGATCCAGAAGGAAGGCTTCCATGAGATTGTCCTCAGAGTCTGGTCGAGATCAGTTTCAGGATCACCTTTCTATGTATGGGAAGAAAAACTGAGGTTCCTTAAAAAAGAAATCAAGAATTGGGCCAAAAACATAAAACCTCCTTCACACCAGAGGATGGAATCCCAAAATTAGCTGGAAAATCATCAAATTCTGATGGAAGAAAGTACGATCAATAATGAGAATATGGAACATGAAATGGAACTTCAAAGGAAGCTACACACTGCATGTAGAGAGGAGGAAGACTACTGGAGGCACAATCTAGAAGTCTTTGGCTTCAGGCCGACGACAAGAACACCAGTTATTTCCACAAACAAGCTGAAGCAAGGAGGCAGTATAATTCAGTTAAAGAAATTCAAAGCAACAACTAGATCATAAATGACTTCAGCGATATTAAACATGCTGCTCATCTCCACTTCAAAGAGTTGTATTTAGAAAATATTCAAGATTAGTATGAAAGAAGGAAGAATATTATTGAACTAGTTCTAACCTTGGTAGCGCAGGATATCAACCAAAAACTTACGGAATTGGTAACCAGAAAAGAAATCAAGACATCCCTGGGAAATATGGAACTGGACCAAGCCCCCGATCCGGATGGCTTTACTGCCAGGTTCATAAAAGCCCATTGGCCAATCATCAAAAAAGACTTACATAGAATGGTCTTAAAATCTCAAAAGTGTCATAAGATTGAAGGGAGCACAACTCGACATTCTTAGCATTGATTCCTAAAGAAAAAGGAGCCATATCCTTTGACCGATACTGACCAATATCACTATGCAATATTGCATATAAGCTCATCACAAAAGTAATCGCTAATCGATTCAAAGACATATTCCCTGCCGTCATTCCAGAGAACCAAGGGGGGTTCATCAAATGCATAAACATTAATGATAACATCATCGTAGTCCAAGAAGCTATCCATTCAAGCAACTAACGAGGGGAAAAAGGTATGATTGTCAAATTAGACTTAGCTAATGCTTTCGACAAGGTTAGGCATGACTTTCTGTTTCAGGTAATGCTCAAATTCGGATTTTCCCCGGATTTCATCAATTGGGTAAAGGCTTGTATAGGCTCCCCCTGGATAGCCCAAGTGATCAATGGGCAAGCTGTTGATTTCTTCCAAGCCACCAGAGGGCTGCGCTAAGGTTGCTCGATGTCACCTTTGTTGTATGTTATACAAGCTTCAGTCCTAAGCTTTCAATTAGAGCACTGTTGAATCCAAGAAGAACTATTGGGAATCAAAATAACTCGTGGAGTCAAAGAGATCAACCATGCTCAGTTCGCAGATGACACGCTCCTACTTGGAGGAGCCAGTAAAATTACTGCTAGGAGAATCAAAAGGGAGCTTGATCTCTACAAGGAAGCTTCTGGTAGTCATATAAACTACAAAAAATCGAAATATATGGGTGGAATTGTACCAATATAGAAATGGCAGACATCACCAGAATTCTGGAAATGGAGGGGAAGAATCAATGGAACTCTTTTAAATATCTAGGAATCCCCATTTCCAGAGTAAGCATAATATCCGAGCAATGGACTCCTCTTCTCGACAAGCTAAAGAACAAAATCAACACTTGGGGAGCAAAGTGGCTCAACAAACCTGGGAAGTTGGTCCTGATAAAATCAATTCTCCTCAGCATTCCAATATTCCAAAGCTCAATCCTATTGGCCCCAATCAGATTCATTAATAAAATGGAAGCAATCCTAAGAATATTTTTATGGAAAGGGGGTAAAAACAATGAAAACAAGTTTCCTTTGGCAAGCTAGGGAAAAGTCACCAAGCCGATTTTAGAAGGGGGGCTCCAAATTAGAGATATTAGAGCTCATAATCTAGCTCTCGGGGCGAAGCAACTCTGGAATTTAGTAACATGAAATTTAACCTAGAGCAAGCATGAGCTTTGGAAGAAACATTACACTGGACCACACACCACCTGCCTTGATAAACCGCCAAAGGTAAGGAAATGATCCCTGATTTTTAACATTTGTCAAAAAGCCTCTGGGTTCTTCTAGCCTCTCTTAACCTAGATTCCGAGGAATGGAAAAAATATTTGTATATGGGAAGATTTAATTCTTGGAGGAACTACGTTGGACATATTATTAAACAACTCCAACCTGAAATCCCATTAGAAATCTCTCAACATCACCACCCTTTGGGATATCTCCGTCTCGAATGAGGATAGATCCAAGTCTTGGAAGGAATGGAAACTTCCAGAATGCCCAAACCATATGATCGATGAAGAATGTACTTTGATCTCCTACCTTCATGGGAAGAATCCTGTAGCAACTAAGTTGAAGGACACGCGTGGTTGGGAATCAAAATATGGTATTTACACTGCTACAGAAGGTTACAAGCAGATCAAAGCAATCCTGAATGTCCCCATCAACCCAAATCTCTGGAAAGAAATTTGGAGATTCAAAATTCTCCCAAAAGTTGATATATTCATATGGACGTTGGCCCACAACAACATCCTAACTGGAGATAACCTCAAAAAAAGAGGATGGGAAGGTCCGACGAGATGCATATTCTGTCTGTTGTCTGAAGAAACAACGGATCACATATTGCTTAATTGTTCCTTTGTAGCAGAGGTTTGGACACATGCCTTGGGCTCTTGGTCGACTTAGCTAGCTCTTCCAGAGATGGCCCCTTCACTACTAAGTGAGTGGGCCTCTTTGTATCCCTATTCACTTAACAAAAAAGAAAGGATCAAAGCCTGCTGGCTAGTTCTCCCTAAATTTATCCTCTGGGAACTTTGGTTGGAAAGAAATACCTGTATTTTAAGAAACAAAGGTTCTCATGCAGCCCATGTGGCTACGAAAGCTCAAGCCATGATGGGAGATTTTTTAAATTCTCTTCCATCCTAGGGGAATAGATGTATGTTAAATGGGAATGAAAAAGCTTGGATGGAGAAAATCCTTCCCTTCCCTAATGCCATTGTTCCTGCTACTAACAATCTAGAAAAATGGGAAACTAGGATGGACGTTTTAAGCTTTAAATTGTGGCAGAAGTCATTGAAGGGGCATACCCTGTTCTTTGATGGGGCTTCCAAAGGGAATCCAAGGGAGGCGTGAGGAGGAGGGGTGCTGCTAGGCCCCAATGATGCTCTTGAACTTCATTACTCCTTGGGCCTTGGTGAAGACACCAATAATATTGATGAAGCCTTAGCTCTATGGAAAGGGTTGTATCAAGCTAAGACGAGGAAAATCAGAGAAATTAATGTCTTTGGAGACTCAAGGATGGTGATCCAAGCACCCATTAAAAAAAATCGACCCAATAATATGAGGCTCAGGCATATCCTCGAGAAAATCAAGATTCTCATGAAACTCTTTCAAAAAATTGAGTTCTTCCATATCTTGCGAAATCTCAATGGAGACGCGGATCTTGCTGCTAATGAAGCAGTCCCTCTGAGCAAAGGGACTATGAAAATCAATGGAATTATCAATCCCTTCACCATCCCTTAAGAACTTCAACACTTTGAATAGGAACCATCAGGTTGGATTTTGTATTAAATTGGAAGAAGGCGTATTTTGTGGAAAGGTGGAGAAATCTTAATCCGCAGGTGGAAAAATTGTCTAAGGCGTGGACAATTCTCAGTATGCGAACTCTCTAGTTCATTCCAGTGCTATTTGATCAGACTTTCACAATTCTCATTCTGTGAATTCGGTCAGACTTTCACACTACACGAACATCATGTAAGAATCCCGCGGATCTCATTCAGATAGAATGAATGGCGTTGAAGAAATTTAAAGGATTTTAGTCCGACACCTTAATTGGGAGATTCGATCGTTGCCTTGGACATTCTTTGTGGCATTTGGAGCAGGATCAAATTGGTTCAGGTTTGTTTATATTTTCGCTTAGGTTCCTTCGACAATTCGAACGAGATTATTTTATTCTATTGTAACTGTTCCAGCGACTAATTCGTTGATTCTTAATACAAACTATAACTGTTTTTGTTAAAAATAAATAAAAAGTTTAGTTTGTGAAACAAAAATAATACTAGATTATCAAAATACAAGGGGTGGCAAGAGCGGGAGGGGTTTACATTAACCTTGATGAACAAAAAGAAGAATGGTATGCTTGGGGTATGGGGCATGCTATGAATAATCAAGATGAGTTTTGGGCCTTATAGCATGGTCTACAACTACTAAAGCTTTGAAATATAAAGAAAATTACCATAGCGGGAGATTCCCTAATCACAATTCGTAAGTTTGATGGTGAGAAGATGAAAGATCCACCCCTTTTAATCCAATTGACAGTCATATAGTCAAGTTATTAAAATAGTTTGAGACCTACTCCTTTTTCCATGTGTTAAGGAGGCTAAATAACATGGTGGATAGAATGGCCAATATGGGAGTTTTCCTTGCACAAGGAGCATTAGAGTTAAATGGGGAACTCTTAACATTGATTGGTCCTCCATAACTATTAGCTTGAAGTATTCCTTTGTCAACCCCACATACGCTTGCACTTGTCTGGTTTGTGGGGTGGCTCACTTTCGTCCCATTGGCGAGATTCAATAGCGATTTGCAATGGCCAAGTGGCAGGGATGGTGGGAGGTTCCATTTTTTTAGGGCACCTCCATCTTAAAGCATTAAGTGTTGAATTAAATCCTCTCTCATTTCATACTAATATTGGTGTACGCCCATATCTAGTACAATGATTCTCAACATGATAGTTTGTTATTGCTAACGTGGTAGGATAAGTGCAACAACAAGTTGGTATAGTCGGCTTCAAGGATGGTTCATGCAGTTTTGGACAAGGGGATTGGGAGGCGAAGAATGCCCATGTGAACAATATTCAACTCAATTCGGAAGCAACTCCAACTATAAAAGAAGGTGGCATTATAATTGAAGACTTTGTTCTGCTAGCTTCAGGTTCTAAATGGAAAAAAAGTGGATTGAATTCTCTATGTTTTAGTTTTATATGTATTGCACAGTTTTAAAAAATTAAAGCATTTACTATAGGCAGTATAGCTGTAACTTAGCCTTATTGTGGCATTTTCCATTGAAAAAATGATGGTGGCCTATAATATTTTTGTTATTCAACCTGAGTGGAGGCCATAATTGTTTGGGTCGGGATAATCTTGAATGTTAATGAATGCGGAACGAATGAAAATAGAATATTCTCATCTCGTTAAATTTCCAGTACTTTGCAATGAATGCTCCATCTTACTTTACTTATGCTTTTAGAAAAGGTGTAATAATAGATTTTCAATTTTTTTATCATGTCATATCAATAGCATTAGATCTTAAACTAGCATACCCCCAAAGCGGGGGAAATGAAACGCCGAAAATAACTGACATGTTGTAAATGAGAGAAATTTGTGTGTATGTAGATAATATAATTTTATGTGTTAAAAGCAAGTCTAGTGAAATATGTATGGTAGGTATAATAGTGGATGAAATTGAAAGGAAAACAAGGTTGCAAGTACTAATAAGTAATAAATAGAAATCTATGTAGTCGATGACAAATAAACTGAAATGTACATTAATTTTTCATGCGAGAAAGTATACATATCCAAGTAAAACAATAAAGGGTTGGGTAGTGATCAAGTTTGACTCTAATTATAGTGGCAATCAGCATTGCTATTTTTATTTGGTAGGGGGAGTGCAGGTATTGAAGATTACAATTTTAAGTGTGAAAGGGATAGAGAATGAAGGCACGCATCTTCCTTTTTTTGAAGTGAGAAATAACAATATTTATTTGTCTAGTTCATGGCCATCATCTTGTTGTGAATCTAAACCATTGGTGAAAATTGCGACACATCGTGCAATAGGCATAGGCAATGCTTGGAGCATGTATTTGTTTTTTCCAATCCAATACATTGATCGGTTGTTGAATGAGTGATTGTTTTTTCCTAGAAAACATTCCCAAATGAGTACATTGATATTGTATATACGGACAATAATAATTGATCGGTTGTTGAATGAGTAATTGTTTTTTCCTGGAAAACACTCACTCAAGCGAATCTCAATCTACACGAACAATTTAGGCCCTACGAAGCTCATCTCATCAATGAGAATGTGTTGAATATGTTTTATCTCTTCTTGGAACACTGATAGGGCATGCCCATGTAAAGGATTCATGTCCTTTATAGGAATCTGAAGCCTTGCATATATAGTGGTTGCATGTATGTTAAACATTGCAACTCCAGTAGGGGCGAGGTGCAATAGTGGGCTATGGACAAAGGTTGCTTGAGAAGATAATGCCTTTTTTATGGTGCTTATAATGTAGGATTTACATGTGTCTGCAGTTCCTTGGATGCCAGTATCCTCAATGGATCTTTTGTTCCTTGTACTTGTGAATGATGTGGGACTATGTCAAATGCAAGCTGTTGATTGTGAGATATTGTATTTGTGGAAATAGGTAGGGGAGTGCTACCTTGTATTACTTCCCCGTTCCTTCAATTGTAGTCGATGATGTAGTTTGGTGTAGTCTCCAATGTATTTATTGATACTTCCAGACGATTCCATGTGTGGTTAGTGTCAAAATCTTGGATAATGTGGATATTGCATGTAGGGACTACTCTTGACAAAGCTTGCCATTCATTCATCTCCATGTTGGGATGTATATTATGATTGGTATCCTCATCTCCAGATGTTGTTTCATCGAGAGTGGGTGCAGGGATGTGATCAACATGCCATGCACAATAGGTATTTTCTATACTCTCCCAATTTGACAAAATGCCATTTTTTGTAAGGCCTATGTCTTTAGTGAAGGAACGAAAGGGCTTATATAAAGTTAGTTCACTTCAACAAAAATCAAGAAATGCATTGGAATCTTTTGTTGGAATTGAAGTAAATTGCGGCTATAAATGGGCAATTGTAGGGACAATTCTTTGCTTCCACTTTTTAGTTTTTTGGTCCCTTGTTATATGGCCATTATTGTGCAAGGTCAATAGGACAAAAATGGTCCAAAGTTGGAGGTCATTGCAATTATGAAGCTATGAAACTGGATCCAGATAAGCAATCGAACGAATTGGGAGATACGCGACGTAATATTTGGAGACCAACATTTAGCTTGGTGAAGGACTGATAGTGATCAAGTTTGACTCTAATTATATTAGGAATCAACATTGGTATTTTCATTTGGTAGAGGGAGTGCAGGGATGGAGGCTTGAAATTTTTATGTGTGAAAGGGACAAAGAATGAAGGCGTGCCTCTTTCTTTTTTTGAAGTGAGATATAGCAATATTTATTTTTCTAGTTGATGGCCATCATCCTGTTGTGCATCTAAACCATTGGTGAAATATGTGACACATCGTGCAATAGGTATAGCCAATGCTTGGAGCATGTATTTGTTATGATTATTTGCAAGAATGTTTATTGCAAAGAGATGTACTGTTGTTTAAGACCTTCAATGCTCCTTTTCTAACAAGAATGTATTAGTCATAGACTGGAGGAGGCTCAAGTCTTCCAATATTGGTGTAGCATTGTGGATGTTTATCAATAACTACCAGAAACGAAGTTGGGTGACAAAAGTGCCCCTTTGACGGAAGACTGTTTCCAAAAATATTATAAAAGAAGCAGAAGGCTATCAAAATACACAAAAATAGAATCATTCAAGATAATGACAACCATCCCCAAGAACAATGTCCTTAAACCCCTATGGACTAAGTCACCAACGAAAAAACAATTGTTATTGAATTTGTAAGATTAAAATAAGCTCTTAACACTTGAGAACGATTTATTCAATAACAAAATATAAATCTCATAAACTTTTACAAAACATTTTGCAACTAAAACTTCTTCCTAGACCAAAAAGTTTCCAATGACTTGTTTATAAATTTTTCCACTTGAAAGAAGTGTAAAACTCTTTTAATACACCCTTATAATTCTCATAAAATGTAAAACACGTTTAATACACCCTTATCATTCCCATAAAGTGTAAAATAAGTTTTAACTACACACTTATAACTCCCAATTTCATAAAAGCAGTTACTCTTATGACTGCATTCACTCTTATGACTCCCGTGATCTTTTAATAGAATAAAGCTTAAAAAAAATAAAAAAAAAATAAACACTTTTATAAGTGACTTTTCTGTGCATGTTTAAATGTTTTTTTTGGTTTAGTTGTTTCATATACCAAAAGTGATAAACATTGGAAACTTATGCAGATGCCATTTCACACTCGGGCATTTCGAAATCTATGCAAATTTGTCTTCACATGCCATCAAAAAATATGAATCTTCGAAACCTCTGTTCGCATGTATACAGATTTAATAGCGGCAGTTTGCATTTGAATTTTAATGGGTAAAATTACATGCAGAAAACAATGGACTGACTTCACTTAAGGACGGCATAAAAATAAATATTAAGTTTATTCTTTTTAAAAGTAAATTATTAACGCTCTTTAACATTGAGAAAAGAAATACCATCTTTATGGAATCTCATTTAAAATATATTGAAGTCTTAGAAAGGAATGATATTAACAATGAATGAAAAAATATTTAAATGGAGAATGATATGGAGCGTGAGTAACTTGAAGCACGTGTATAACAACGTGTGATTCTCAAAGGAGTAAATCGTAAACAATTAAATTTCTTTACCGAGTCAACAAATTGAGCCTATGATTTCTTAATTTGCTCAAGCAATGAATTGTAAATGAGGGTCTTTGTGTCTCTATCTTATGCATGTTTTTGTCTTTTGAAACAAGTTTTGGTGCAAGTTAATGATCTGCACTTATTTTTTGGTGATATTTTTAGCTAAAATTCGATTGAAATTGTAGTTTTAGGTTGTAAGAATTGTATATTCAGGATGCTCCATGGAAAATTGAGGGTGTTAAATCCATTTATGCAATCAAAATTGTGATTTTAACAAAAATTGTATTGTCGGATTTCAGGAAAAATCATCAAAAAAGTGCAAATCGTTTATTGTTTAGCTTACTCCTTACGTTTTTGGTTCAGTTTTGAATGCAGCTACTCTGCAACACTATTCCATATTGGTCACTTGGATGGGTTGTCAGGGAAGTGATGGACGATTTGATGGGTGTATTATATCCTACGATGTGGTGGGAGGAGGCAATAGACATCATACACTCCATCGCTCTGACTCATAGCAAAACTTGGGAATGGTGGAAGGGTGCAGTGATGGTTTGCACTCCATCACTTTGGTTCATGGCAATTTATGGGAATTGGTTCAGACGATCGTGAAATTTCTCGGTCCAGGGTGGTCTTGCACATGTTGGCTCAGTGATGTTTCTCCCATGCCTCTCAATAATGATCATTCTATGACTAGGCGTGGGTAGATCGTTGCAGACAAGAGAATCATGGGTTTTGTAGGGTCTAAGGGTTTAAGAAGAGGGTTGAACCACCCTCACAAAGAATGCATTTCCCCCCTACTACCACTAAGTTTTATGCTTTTCTCAGCTTTAAATCTCCTCGATGTTGGTGGAGAAGGTTACTCTGTATTCCATGTTAATGGGTGTGAGGTCTTAGGGGTGGTTTCTATGTCTCCAAGTTTGAGTGGTGCTTACTCTCCCTTTTGGGCTCATGGGTCTCTACAGAGCCTTAGATTTCCCTCTTCACTTCCATGCTTCGTCAAAATAATAGATAGGGAGGGCATTGCCATAAGCCTTTATTGGAATAAGAGGCCAACTTGACACTTTGGTGGAATAAGACGTTTTTACTCAGGCACTGGGAACTAGGGGATTCGATGGCAGGAAATTAATCCCCCTCCTAAGTTGATATGAAGGGAAAGGTGAAGATCAAAGAGGAAGAGGAGGCTAGACTCAAGTGCACTAGAAGCGCCAATCCTAGGGACAAGCCCATACCTGGAAAACCTAAGACGAGGAAAAGAACTTGTGCTCAATTCGAAGTCATCATTGTAGATAATAGGCACCACTAGTCACACCTTAACCCAACTAAGGTAGAAATAAAAAAAATAGATAAGAAGACAATGACCGGAAGAAGAGGGACATCTTTAGAAAAGGTCGACAAGTAGACTCTACAAGAGATGCCTGATATTGGATTTTCCAAAAGTCAAGAAACCAAAGTCTTTAGGATGACATAGATTTATTGTTTAGTCAAATCACTCATTGTCGAGGCAATGGAAGAAATAAATCTCGAGGAAGTTAGATTCTATGGAAGCCAAGTACGATGCATTGATTAGAGTCTGTTTGGGCCTCAAGGACAAGATAGTCTAGGAGGAATCAAAACCTCAAGGAAAAATGGCAGAGGAGATTCAGAGAAGCACATGGAAGACCACAACTCTCCCAGCTAGATTTCATAGTGTTTGACTCAGACTTAGACAATGAACCTTGATATTGCTCCACTTGACACCAACTTCTCTTCTTTTTCAGTTTATTTGTTTTCTAGTTCTAAGTGCCACCATAGGTCCCCAAGACTTGTAGTTTTTGGGAAAGGTCCAAGTTCACTCAAGATGCCCTCCTTTTGTTATCATGGCACATGTACATCTAGAATAGACTACTAATAGGTTAAGTACAACTTCTCCTTACAACTCCTTTTTGGTTTTTGGTTTAGCATCCTTTAGGCTTATAGCAAGTCTACAGTTTGTAATCATATTTTGTGCTCTCTCAAGGTCATGCTAAGACCTCCCTCCTCGAAAGGATGAACACTTCATCAACAATCTAATATTTTATGTACATAAATATAAGATAGAACTAAATTACAAAAACACACTAGTTAGGATTGGTGATATGGCTCATTCTCCTATGAAACAGGTACATGACCAATCACTAGTTGACAATGCATTAATAATGAAGGATCTACAATTATTCTATGACTGAGAACTCTATTCCGAGTGCAACTCGTTGCATGTTGTTTTCCAACTGAACTAGAGCTCTCTATGTTCTTGATTTTGGTCTATATATTCAGTTCTGATTGTAGTGTTATGTTTCCAAACCAATGCAAACACAAGAAGAAGCAATTATAAGTTGTGCTTGAAACCAATACCCAAGCTTCTCAATCAATCAACTAGAAGAAGAATAATGATTATCCTACTCTCATCAAAATGACTAGCACTCCTTCAAGGAAATACTATCCAACGCAATGATGGATGCGTGTTGGTTTTAATGCCAAATTGGGTTTCCTTGTAATCTATGAACTTCAAATCTTACTCATTAAAATAACAAGCTCCAATTCAAAGCTTGAGCATCATTCATTAAAACATATATGGGCTTATATGCTCAAGCAATTCCACAACACATCTCTGCTCAATATTCTTCAATAATCATGGGAGGATGGTTCTATTTATTGTCTTGGTAATGCCAAAGAAAATGCCAGCAATGGGAAAAACACAATTTTCCTTCAATCACTACCATATTGGAATGACACAATTTTCCTTCAATCATTTCCAAATTGGAATGCCACTTTGTTGTTCTATATGCCAACCAATAACACAATTGCTCAATTGAAATTCAATTGTCTCCTTTTCAAGTTAATATTCGAGGTTGCTTATCCCAAAAGTATCTACCTTGAAGTTTCACTAACAATTCGAACCCTCAATCAACTAAACGCGAGCGATTAATATATATACATTAAGGGATTCATGAGCATATGGAAATGATATAATACACTACATGCAAAAAAATATGAACGAAAGGGATTACACCACAAACTACCAACATAATGGGCAGAAGGAAGAAGCGATTAAATTGCTTATGGTTTACCCTTGAAAATTCATGGCATAGTCTCTCACTTAGAAAACACCCAAACAAAATCAATATATGCCCAACAACCAAAGAACAAGTTTGGAGAGAGAGAGACAAGCAGGACCCATATGGATGGGTACAGCCTCAAGTAGGGTCGAATTGTAACATATGGCTTAACCCATGACAAATTTGTAGTGTATGTCTCACTTCCCAGGAAAGGGTTGTGAGTTGGTTGTAGGGGAGGTGTACAACCTCCAATTTTTTCCCTAGTGATATGTGGAAGTTGGATTTTTGAGACCAAAAATCTTAAATATTGGAGCTTTGTTGTTTCTTAGAATTAAATTGCCATTCTTTATATGTAGAGATAGAAACTAAACTAATTAATTCCAACAACTAGTTTCTAATGACCATTGATCTCAAAATTCAACAAAGATGGACAAATGCGATTATAGAGTTGTTGTGTATTATAGAGTGTTCATGTAAAATGATTTTTTGAGTAGATATAATGTAAAACAATGAAATTCTTCATCACAAACATCAGTCCAATTACTAGCAACATTATAAAAACACAAAGAAACACCAACAACTCAAGCACACCAATTAACACAATCATAGATAAATTATATCATACATAGACAAAATATTTACCTTAGACACCTAAACAAGAAAACTAGCTTTGAATGGTTGCTTAGTTCTCTATTTCGACTATCGCTAGTTACAATGCGGCTCATGCCTATCTATACATCCTCCTCTCTTTGTCCAACCAAAATGTAAAAATCCCTTTGAGAGTCAAAATACAAGAATATTTAGGAGAATTGGGGGGTAATGGGAAGGCCAAGAGTCTAACCTTCAATTAGTTTTCCTTTCTATTTTCCACTCATTATTTATTTATTTATTATTAAAAATTAATTAATTCATTTCTCTTTTGTCTCATTCATCCATAAAAATTGCATTGTCCTTTTTCTTTTTCCTACCCTCATTAATTTTCAAATTACACTTAAGTATATGGTCTTAATACCATTGCTTATTTGGACCCATTTCAGAAAAATGAGTACATAATTTGAAAATGATTTTAGTTTGGTATCTCCTCGTCCATTGACCTCCCTCCAATGTCGACATCAATATTTTCCAAGACTTCAATATCTTTAAGTGGAATACTTTTGAGGGAGGTTAATGGATGAGAAGACACCAACATAAATTGTATCAACTCTTTTTAAATCCAAATTCAAATTATGGGAGTGACATCTCCTTCAAGCACTTTTAATACCAACTGAGAAACAATGATCAATCGTAGATTTAACGCGGACTTGTATAGTACCATCTCAATGGATTATAATAGGAAACCCACATGTTCAGATGTTGCCATAGGAACATGAAAATTGGTTGCCGAGAGATTGACCATAGCTATGGAGACATTGGATTGGAAGGATCTACCAAATTTTTCAGTGACCATGTACCTTATGCCACACAATGCGTGATCTGCAAAGTTGCATGTTAAAAAAAGTCACGATCTACCATAAGATTACAATGGCATTCACATAAACTCATTAGTACACTATAACCATGACGTTGAGGTCATGTGAGGTTAGATTGTGTGTAGATATCTATTCAAAATGAAGCCATTAGCTATATGGAAAGTCTACTTCAGATCTAGATCAAATTGTTGGTGCTCTATGATATGTATTAAATACACAATCTACAATAAGGCAAGTGCAACAACAATAAAATCATAAATTGTCATGTATTGGTGTGAACGTGCAAATTGGGAGAGACTACTGATTGCTAATCATTTCCATGAGCATAAAACCACTTAGGGGCTTCCTCCCATTTTTTCTCTTACCAACGAATAAAGAGTACAAGGAATCCTCGATACCCTTTAATAGTATGTGGTTCTCAGTAGATGAGATTCAAGTTGTCATATACCAATGAAATGGCTTGCCTATCAACATATATCTAGTACACTCGCATGGATTTTTGCATAAATAATTGTAAATTAGTGGAAATAAGTGATAGGATTCAATGTTGGTCAAATTGAACTTATGCCAACAAACCAAAATCTGCAAAAATGAAGGTGACTCATATAGAATTTTGGAGCATAAAGTTATAGGTTCTAAATATGAAATCAATACATATGCAAGAGATCAACAATGCGACAAAATCATGTCATAAATGTGCAAAACATTAAAGAAGAGACAATAGATCTTGCAAACTCTTTCAAAGAATTGAGTTCTTCCATATCTTGCAAAATCTCAATGGAGACGCGGATCTTGCTGCTAATGAAGCAGTCCCTCTGAGCAAAGGGACTCTGAAAATCAATGGAATTATCAATCCCTTCACCATCCCTTAAGAACTTCAACACTTTGAATAGGAACCATCAAGTTGGATTTTGTATTAAATTGGAAGAAGGCGTATTTTGTGGAAAGGTGGAGAAATCTTAATCCGCAGGTGGAAAAATTGTCTAAGGCGTGGACAATTCTCAGTATGCAAACTCTCTGGTTCATTCCAGTGCTATTTGATCAGACTTTCTCAATTCTCATTCTGTGAATTCGGTCAGACTTTAACACTACACGAACATCATGTAAGCATCCCGCGGATCTCATTCAGATAGAATGAATGGCGTTGAAGAAATTTAAAGGATTTTAGTCCGACACCTTAATTGGGAGATTCGATCGTTGCCTTGGACATTCTTTGTGGCGTTTGGAGCAGGATCAAATTGGTTCAGGTTTGTTTATATTTTCGCTTAGGTTCCTTCGACAATTCGAACGAGATTATTTTATCCTATTGTAACTGTTCCAACGACTAATTCGTTGATTCTTAATACAAATTATAACCGTTTTTGTTAAAAATAAATAAAAAATTTAGTTTGTGAAACAAAAATAATACTAGATTATCAAAATACAAGGGGTGGCAAGAGCGGGAGGGGTTTACATTAACCTTGATGAACAAAAAGAAGAATGGTATGCTTGGGGTATGGGGCATGCTATGAATAATCAAGATGAGTTTTGGGCCTTATAGCATGGTCCACGACTACTAAAGCTTTGAAATATAAAGAAAATTACCATCCCGGGAGATTCCCTAATCGCAATTCGCAAGTTTGATGGTGAGAAGGATGAAAGATCTACCCCTTTTAATCCAATTGACAGTCATATAGTCAAGTTATTAAAATAGTTTGAGACCTACTCCTTTTTCCATGTGTTAAGGAGGCTAAATAACATGGTGGATAGAATGGCCAATATGGGAGTCTGCCTTGCACAAGGAGCATTAGAGTTAAATGGGGAACTCTTAACATTGATTGGTCCTCCATAACTATTAGCTTGAAGTATTCCTTTGTCAACCCCACATACGCTTGCACTTGTCTGGTTTGTGGGGTGGCTGACTTTAGTCCCATTGGCGAGATTCAATAGCGATTTGCAATGGCCAAGTGGCAAGGATGGTGGGAGGTTCCATTTTTTTAGGGCACCTCCATCTTAAAGCATTAAGTGTTGAATTAAATCCTCTCTCATTTCATACTAATATTGGTGTACGCCCATATCTAGTGCAACGATTCTCAACATGACAGTTTGTTATTGCTAACGTGGTAGGATAAGTGCAACAACAAGTTGGTATAGTAGGATAAGTGCAACAACAACTAGTTTCTAATGACCATTGATCTCAAAATTCAACAAAGATGGACATATGCGATAATAGAGTTGTTGTGTATTATAGAGTGTTCATGTAAAATGATTTTTTGAGTAGATATAATGTAAAACAATGAAATTCTTCATCACAAACATCAGTCCAATTACTAGTAGCATTATAAAAACACAAAGAAACACCAACAACTCAAGCACACCAATTAACACAATCATAGATAAATTATATCATACATAGACAAAATATTTACCTTAGACACCTAAACAAGAAAACTAGCTTTGAATGGTTGCTTAGTTCTCTATTTCGACTATCGCTAGTTACAATGCGGCTCATGCCTATCTATACATCCTCCTCTCTTTGTCCAACCAAAATGTAAAAATCCCTTTGAGAGTCAAAATACAAGAATATTTAGGAGAATTGGGGGGTAATGGGAAGGCCAAGAGTCTAACCTTCAATTATTTTTCCTTTCTATTTTCCATTCATTATTTATTTATTTATTATTAAAAATTAATTAATTCATTTCTCTTTTGTCTCATTCATCCATAAAAATTGCATTGTCCTTTTTGTTTTTCCTACCCTCATTAATTGTCAAATTACACTTAAGTATATGGTCTTAATACCATTGCTTATTTGGACCCATTTCAGAAAAATGAGTACATAATTTGAAATTGATTTTAGTTTCGTATCTCCTCGTCCATTGACCTCCCTCCAATGTCGACATCAATCTTTTCCAAGACTTCAATATCTTTAAGTGGAATACTTTTGAGGGAGGTTAATGGATGAGAAGACACCAAACTAAATTGTATCAACTCTTCTTAAATCCAAATTCAAATTATGGGAGTGACATCTCCTTCAAGCACTTTTAATACCAACTGAGAAACAATGATCAATCGTAGATTTAACGCGGACTTGTATAGTACCATCTCAATGGATTATAATAGGCAACCCACATGTTCAGATGTTGCCATAGGAACATGAAAATTGGTTGCTGAGAGATTGACCATAGCTATGGAGACATTGGATTGGAAGGATCTACCAAATTTTTCAGTGACCATGTACCTTATGCCACACAATGCGTGATCTGCAAAGTTGCATGTTAAAAAAAGTCACGATCTACCATAAGATTACAATGGCATTCACATAAACTCATTAGTACACTATAACCATGACGTTGAGTTCATGTGAGGTTAGATTGTGTGTAGATATCTATTCAAAATGAAGCCATTATCTATATGCAAAGTCTACTTCAGATCTAGATCAAATTGTTGGTGCTCTATGATATGTATTAAATACACAATCTACAATAAGGCAAGTGCAACAACAATAAAATCATAAATTGTCATGTATTGGTGTGAACGTGCAAATTGGGAGAGACTATTGATTGCTAATCATTTCCATGAGCATAAAACCACTTAGGGGCTTCCTCCCATTTTTTCTCTTACCAAGGAATAAAGAGTACAAGGAATCCTCGATACCCTTTAATAGTATGTGGTTCTCTGTAGATGAGATTCAAGTTGTCATATACCAATGAAATGGCTTGCCTATCAACATATATCTAGTACACTCGCATGGATTTTTGCATAAATAATTGTAAATTCGTGGAAATATGTGATAGGATTCAATGGTGGTCAAATTGAACTTATGCCAACAAACCAAAATCTGCAAAAATGAAGGTGACTCATATAGAATTTTGGAGCATAAAGTTATAGGTTCTAAATAAGAAATCAATACATATGCAAGAGATCAACAATGTGACAAAATCATGTCATAAATGTGCAAAACATTAAAGAAGAGACAATAGATCTCGCAATAAAACATCCAACTGTTATATTCCAAGTAGTATACAATGTATGAGAGAGCAATTACATATAGGCAATTTGAATTAAGTCTTAGGAGGCAATTTGAATTGATCATCTAATGCATGAAATCCTAGATAGTCTTAACTAGAGCCACACCGCCCTTTGTTAGCCATGCAAACTCTCTGAGGGAAGTTACCAATCCCATAACTACCCTAAGTGGACTTAACTACCTAAATGCTAGGTTCAACTGACTGCATGCTCAATATGCATGTGGCCCTCATCCCTAAAAATACTCGGAAAATGCGTTAGGAGCTCAAAAGTAGCTCCTAGGGTCAGTTAGGACCTTGATTAGTGGATTGGGAACCGATGCATTAATCCCCTAACTCTAAATGTAGATTATCTTTCCTAAATTCAGGGAAAAAATTCCCCAATAATGGAATGCACCCTCAATGGTTGGAAATAGATGGTTAAGAGCCCTATAAATGGTAGTTGGTCTATAAATGACAATTTAGGACCCTTAGAGCTTAGGATAAATCTTTAGGGTGACTTAGAAGTCCAAATTGGATGCAATTTGGACCAGTATACTTATGAGACAATAACCTAATTCAATAGGTGAGAGAGTGATGCCATGGAGAGCGTTATTATGCTCTAACAACTCGTCCCTCTGTTATGCACCAAATTCCCAAAACAACATAAAATTCGAAGAGAGAGTAACCCGTTGCCTTGAGAATGAAATAAAGAGTTGCATAAGAAGCCTCTTTGAGGGGAAAGCCTCCTATTACAATGTATTAGATGCACAATACAAGATGAGATGAATGTACAAATAAATCTCCTTTATTATAAATATGATATGAAGTGATCATGATGTAACCTACTACTAATCCGACATAACCATAACTAGTATACTAATAATGAATGATGGTTAGGGCCTCAACATAGCACACCTCTCTAAAAAAACTTTGCTCTAAAAGCTTGTAATTGAGGGTGTTTCTTCATGAGTATCTCATTTTCCCGTGTAGGTTATTCTGGAGGCATATTCTTCCACGTGATTAGGTACTTCACAATGGTTCTATTCTAAAGAGATAAAGAGATTTGATCAATAACTTTTTTCTGGTTCAAGTATCAAATTCCCTTTTTCATCTAGTTCTTGTAGTTTCGTTTGCATTAGCATAATTTGTCCAAGAACCTATTTTAGGCAAAATACATGAAAACCCTTATGAATACAAAAAGAAGGCAATTTTAACTCATAGGCCACTTCTCCATTTTTGTGAAAAATCTTGTAGGGTTCACAAAAATTTGGAGCTAATTTTCTATTCTTTTTTTGTTTGAGAGTAGACTGCTTATAAGGTTGTAATCTGAAATATACCCAGTCACCCTCCTCAAATTGTCTTTCACTTTGATGTTGATATGCTTGTTGCTTGGGGTCCTTTGAAGGTTTCCTTTAAGGACTTGCAAAGTTTCTTTTGTCTTTTCTATATGTGCATCTACTTCATGTACTTTGGAAAGGTCCTGTAAAAAGGATGTAACACCAGGAGTTGGATAACCATAAGGAGAGTCAAATAGAAGCATATTAGTAGATGTGTGATAGGTGGTATTATACCACCATCCCACTAAAGGAATCCACCTGATCGATTGCTATTGCTTGGCTAAAGAATAACAACGAAGATAACCCTCTAAACATTTTTTAACTATTTATGTTTGGCAATCTGTTTGTGGATGATATGTTGAAATCATAGCCAATGTTTTTCCCATTGTCTTCCATAAATATTTCAAAAAATTTCCTATGAATTTTGGATCTCTCTCACAAATTATTACTTTAGAGAACCCATGAAGTCTATGAATTTCCTTCATGAACACTTTCATCACTTGGCTTGTAGTACATGTACTTTGAATTCCACAAAAATATGCATAGTTTGTGAATTTATCCACAACCACACAAATGGAATCCTTACCTTTTGATTTTGGTAGACTTGTAATGAAGTCCATTTATATCTCTTCACATCTTTGACTAGGTATCTATAAAGGTTGAAGTAACACTAGAATCTTGATTGTCTCTACTCTTTTTATTTGACACACCTGACATTTTCTTACAAATGTTTGAATATATTTCTTGATTCCTTCCCATATAAATTGTGTTTTTGATCATTTGATATGTTTTAACGAAACCTGAATTTTATGCCATTGGAGAGTTATGAAACTTTAAATTCTCTCCCAATGAGATGTTGTCACCATTTTTTTACTGCATGCAAAAGTTGTTGCCGTCTCTTTTTCATATCTAGATTTCACCGTGTATTTTCCATTGAATTGTTTACTTTCAAAAGCCCATGGCATCCCTTCTTGCATGAATACTACTCCAATTCATTGTCCCAATGCATCACATTCAACTATGAATGTTTTACTAAAATAAAGTGTTGCCAATACTAGTGTAGAAGACAAATCATCCTTTGGGAGTGATAATGCAAAAGTAGCATCTTCATTCCATACAAATGATTTTTTATTCAAGAGAAATGTGAGTGGGTTTGCAATGAGTGCATAATTCTTAATAAATTTCCTATAATATCATGTAAGACCCAAAATCCTCTAAGACAGTTGATGTTCTTATGAAGAGGCCATTTTGTGATGACTTGAATATTTTCAGGATCCACCTTTACCCCTTCTCGTGAAACAATATGACCCAAATACTTGAATTCTTGGTTCCCAAAAGCACATTTGGACCTTTTTACACACAATTGATTGTTCTCAACAATTTGTAGGACTTGATCAACATGTTTAATGTGTTATGCCCATGATTTTCTATAAATAAGTATACCATAAAAGAAAACCAACACAAACTGTCTAAGATGAGTTGAAATTTTGTGTTCATAAGGCTTTGAAAAGTAGGAGGAGCATTAGTTAATCCAAAAGGAACGACCAAAAACTTGTAGTTCCCTTCATGTGTTCTAAAGTTGTTTTGGAAATGCTTTCTTCTCTTAATTTCATTCGATGGTATCCTGATTTAAGATCTAGCTTTGTTAGATAATCCACTCCATAAATCTCATCTAATAACTCATCAATATTTGGGATGGGGAATTTATTCTTGATGGTGATTTTGTTTAGATCTCTATAATTAGGGAACATCCTCCAAGCATGATCTTTTCCTCTCACCATCATTACTAGTGTTGAAAATGAACTTCTATGTGGTTGAATAATACTTGCATCTAAAATGTCTTTTACCATTTTCTCAATATCCTCTTTTTGTTGATACAGATATTTATAAGGCCTTTTATAAGGAGGATTAATTCCAGGAATGAGTTCAATTTGATGTTCATGATCTTTAGATGGGGGTATTCCTTTAGGAATATCTTGGAAGACTTTGTGGTGCTTTTCCAAGGTGCATTTTAAGTCATTTGGAATATTTCCATCTTCATGCTTCACTTTCATAGAGTATATTCTAGCAATAACTCCGGTACAACATGTTTTTAAGAGATTTTCCATTGTATGAGAGTAAATGATTTGAGAGGGTGTATATTTTAACCCTTTGATTTCATATTGAATTCCTTACCATTCAAATCTCATGAATAATTCATTATAGTTTGTAGAAATTTTACCCAAGGTTCTCAACCACTAAATCCGTAGAACAACATCTACTCCTCCAATGGAAATAACATACATGGGGCTTGATAGATTATAGCATCCTACCCTCCACAATAGATAATTGCCCCCATTAGTAACCAATATTTGAAAATTTGATACTAGATAAACAAAATAGTTGAGGTGCTCTTCTAATCTTTTATCAATGAAGTTATGTCTACTACTTGAATAGATCGGCAATATGACCCTTTGATTCTTAATGTATTATGCAATCTTGAGGGTTTGAGGTGCTAGCAGATTTTCCAATACATGACCTGATAATTCATACATGTCTATATCTATGTTGTGCACAATTTATACAAATTTTCCTTGCTCTTGTTGGTTCATAATTTCTCCCTCATCTGTTTGTGTGGATGCCTTTATTTCCTCCTCATTGTGATTTTCCAAAGTGAATTTTTTTGTTTCTTGACATTTATGC
Organism: Larix kaempferi; assembly: GCA_027924585.1. NCBI lineage: Eukaryota > Viridiplantae > Streptophyta > Pinopsida > Pinales > Pinaceae > Larix > Larix kaempferi. The sequence goes on from BSBM01000258.1 coordinate 3,412,947, forward strand.
GTGTTGACACAACAACTATCGACAGGGGTTCACTTCGCACTGCTGTCAACAAACACCAACCAAAATCCCTTGAGAACCGACCCAGAAAGGTATTATCCCTTCCAGCAACACCAACAAAGTGAGTGAGGTCTCACCCGAGATGATCAAGGGGGTTGCAGGAACCAAGTTTCCGCTGTATGGAGAGAACATGCATTAACCTTTACTTCATCACACCAGAAACCAAAGATCTAATTTAACATTATACTAACACTCCGCATCAACATCATATAAGCAACATTCACATGTTAACTTAACATCACATCAACATCATACAATCGACATTCGCATATTACGCAATAAGCAACAAAGCTGAAACATATCGCATCATTTAGACAGTATCCACCATTCACAACACATCAACAGAAATAGAAACATAAGAAATAAACATAGTTGAACATCTTCATGCATTAACTCATCAAAAAGCTGCGGTACAACCCTCGCAGGGATAGTTCCAAACCACTTATCGCGGATCCATACAAAACTTGTCGAAATCAAAGCAAAACATTACTTAATTCATCCACTTGTCTACTGATTTGATTCTAAGATGCCCTTAGGCTTACAATCATAGTCGTATTTATAGCCAACTAATGTGGTTACAAGATGGTCCAAATGACCCATTCTAACTAACTAAACTAATATTGCACTTTCGTCGGCTCCTTGTTCTCCGTGAATGGTCCTTTCTTCTGCGGATGGTCCTTCTCGTCGCTATCAGCTTCCGCACTTCATGTGGTCTAACCCTGTGCCAATAGGCCCCCAACACAAAATTATGGCTCGCCCTCGAGCCACCTCAGTTGGACACCTTTGGTGCATTTACTTGGGACCGAAACTCATCATATGCAACTCTAATCTGGTCGACAACTTCTTTCGTCGATACTTTGAGTGCTGCGCAGTCTTGTACCTACTGTTCCATTGGGTGATAGCCATTCATCTGTTGCGCCTATTCCAAATTCTGCTTAACCTGTGCCTTTCCTGCTATTGCCTGCGTGGCCAACTGTTTTGCCTTTGTTTTTAACTCATCTAGGTGCATCTTCCTTCTTTGCTGCCTTACGCATGCTTTAGTTACCCGCTACTCGAGTTCCTTCAGCTCTGAGGCCTTTGTCATCTGCGTGAGTAAGGGCATCACCTTAATCGATCCCTTCATCGTTTCCATCTGAGCTTCTACCTGGGCAAGTTGCGTGTTTAGTTGGTGCAGCTACTCATCTTGAACTAAGCTTCCCCAAAACTCTGTAACCTCTTCAGCAATTTTCTAGGCTTCCCTATCCATTTCTGGGATCTCTGTCGTAGCCTCTTCTATCGCGTCCCTGAGATTTTGGATCTGCTCTAGGGGGTGCATGGTATTGCCCTTGCCTATAGCTCTGCATTTTCTTTCCTCGGTTCAGAGATAACTACGCCTAACAAGATAGATTTCACTTATGGTAGTATATCCTGATCTACCTCCGAGGCTTCACATGCCTTGGATATCACCTTTTCTAACCGGCCTCTATCTTCTATAGCCTTCTCTTTTTCAGCTAGTGTTTGGGATTTCTCTTCTTGGAGATGTTGTGTATCCATCTCGCCGATGCGCGCCTGCTGCTTATACCTCACCATCTTGTCATTGTCCTTCCCTTGGAAAATTAGGAAGGGTCTTCTCTGTCCTTGGGTATTCCAGTGATTCGAGCAATGAGGTCAACTGTGACTGGAATATTTTCATGCATCCATAGGTATTTGCCATGAAAATAAGCTAATAACTGCTTGACACATGCGTTTACATGCACCAGTCTCCCGAAGTGCGGTATCTGGGTGAGACCTAGCAACCCCGATTGCTCCAATCCCAATGCCCACTCCGCTGGTTCCTTTGTGGTCGGACCTCACTTGCCATGACATACATTGACGTATGCTTCTGTGCTTTCTTAGAAGTTCACGAGGTCATGGTCGTTATATTGAAGCTTCTGCAAGTTTTCTGTGATATTATGGAACTCTTTTCGGTATCAGCGGCATCTTAATGAGATATCATTCATTCTTTCCCACCCGAACTGCAGGTGTCCCTTCCTTGTTGGGTGATACATACCCTAATATCGTTCGGCCAGGGTAGACTCCTTTCGGGGTTGTTTCCTTTTGAGCAGTGCCCGAAGTGCCTGCTTCTCCTTCTGCCAGTCGTGTTGAATTCCAGGTCCCTCTCTTCGGCTCTCGGCTGGTGTCTGCAGGCTGATTGGTGCTCTGTTTCTTTCTAAATGATATCCCAGACATGATTTCTGGTTGCTCCTGCATAATTGGTGTTGGCTGTGTCCGTTCGGTGCTTGTGCTAGAAACGTAAACTTCCATGCGCGACTTTGCAGGTTCTTGCTTAACAAAACTGTCCCCTTGCCCTACATTTATAGTGTTGATTGACCACATCCCAGTGATTTTGGACAATGATTACCAAATCCAGTTTCGATTTACCAAATCCGCTGGATGTGTCGGGTATTAATTGTGTTTTTTTTTCATTTTTGCCACCGTCCATCATGGCTTAACTGCTGCATTTATGACCCTTTTGTGCTGAATCTTGCCACTCTGCAATTCCCTTGTTGACAGATGCTAAACTCTGTTGTTTTCGTTGCTTTTTTTTTTTTACAGGGCCATAGTTGATTCTACGGCACCAATCCTTCACTGGAGTCGTTCTCGTTCATCTTTGTTGCGCTCGTGGGATCTTAGGTTCAACTGATAAGGTGGTTTCTTTCTTAAATCGACATAGATCTTGACTTCGCCAGTTTTCTTATCTTGGACCACCATCAGACTGATCCATTCTGATTCTTCTACTGGTTCTATGATGCCTGCATCCAAAATCCTCTCTAGTTTAGCTTTCACTCGCTCCTTGTATCTGGGGTTCAACTAATACGGTCCCTGCTTCACTGGATTCGCATCAGGATTTAGTGGGATCTTCATCTCGCCTAGTTGCCCGAAAATGCCCTTCATTTCCAAAAATTTTGTTGGGAATAGAACTTGAAATTCGTGTAAGAGATCTGTAACTCTTGTGATGGTCGCATCATCCCAAAAGTCTCCTATGCTTGCGAACTTGGGGTTGTCCTCTGACCCAATATTCACTTTCTTGAGACGAAACGGTTGCTGAAACTTGTCGAAAGGTATCTCCGGCGACTCAATATTTCAACTTCCTTCTGATTCTGGAATATAAGCAGCTCGCAGATCATCCTCATCGTCCAGGCCTCCCGTCACATTGTAGCATTCCAACAACATCTCCGGCGTTGTGGTCTATTGCAATCCTATTAGCTTCTCTGTCGGAATCACCTCAAGCACCTTTTCCCTTATCACCTGCAGTGTGTTATGGATAAATGGGTTCTCATCCGCAAAGCTGAATGCCTGGCTGAAATTGATGGTGATTTCTTCCCATGTTGTCAATATGCGTCGCAGTTCTGTTGTGACATACTAGTTCCGCGTTATCTCATACAACGTATGGATGAACGTGTTAGGATATTCCTATACTCCATCCTAGTCCCACCAGTATTTTGATCATTTACATTTTCAGTCATGCATGCACTTTTAGGGTTTGCATGCATTCTAGGGTTTGCATGCATCCCAGTCATCAGTCCAACACCTAGCCCTCAATTAGCCAGCCCCCAGGAGCTTCTCACTGATCATTTTTATCCCTCCAGTTGCTTAATGCACCCTTCTTCCTTGATTTTAGGAAGCAACTCGCCCTTCTTCACCTACCAATCTAGTTGTCTTCAGTTATACTCAATTACACTTACCAGAATCAGTTTGACTGATGGTTGACAATTACTTGAGCATTGATGACTCCACTGATGATGATGAAGACTTCCAGTTGTGCTCCGATGACACCAGTTGTGCTCTGATGACACTCTAGTGATCTTTTGATCACTCCATGAAGGCTAATTTGAATTGCCACCTTAGGCATTCGAATCCTCATGCATTGTACTATTTATTTGTCCATATTGTGATTAATTAACTAGTGTGTGTGAAGTATTTTTGCTTCTATCCGAGTTCTACTGTATTATTATTCTGTTGCTCATTATACTGCATTGACCACTCTTCTTCTATTTTCTTGCTTAATCAATTACTTTCTTGTGAGGTATACATCATCTCTTAGATCTACTATGATTATTTTCACATGGTATCAGAGCATGTTGAGAGTATTGTTTATCTCCATTCTTGAGAGTTTTTTGCAGGTTATTACCAAGATTTCGAGTGCAGCAGTTTCTGCATTCTTGCAGCAGTAGCAGTTGCAGATATTCTCTATTTTGCAGGTCTTCTACAGCTTCCATGTATTCAGAAGAAATATATCCTCCTCCATTCAACTATGATCCTCTTTCTCCATTCAACTATGATGAATGGAAATCGAAGATGATAGCATATTTGAAGAGAAATGGTCTCTTTGATCATTGTTTTGAGAGAAAGTTCGAATCCTCTGAAGAAAATATTGACTGGTTAAATAATGGTGACAGAGTCATGGGAACCATGATGCTTGTTATGTCTCGATGCCTGGTACATAAATTCATTGATGATGTTGAAACTCCAAAATAGCTATGGGCCTACCTGGATGAAAGATTTGGTAGATAGAATGAAGGGATTGGTCCAAAACCCTTCGAGAGCAAGCAAAGTGATGCATCCACTCCCCTTGATGGTCTCTCAGATCATGAACCAGTATCATCTCATATTGAATTTGTCCACAAAGAACCTGCAAATTCTACACTCATGCTCCAACTTTCTTCTCTTTTTGTGCCAACTCACACTCTAGATATTACAGAAGGTCCTAAATCCTCTCTTGCACCAGAGTTTGCTGGTTTGCATCATGATCTTATGAATGTTTTGGAGGTAAATTCAGCCATTGGAGGTAATGCATTCGCTCTCCTTGATTACTCACCTCTTACTTACTACTATATGATCATTAATTCATGCTTTCAGAAGGTTATTGAAGATTATGGCCATTTCCATTCGCTTGGGATAATTTCTCATGCAATTACTGGTTTTGATCTCACCTCTAATGGTTCTAAGGAGATCTCAAGAAACCGTGATTCAAGTCTTGGATCTAATTTGGATTCTAAGCAATCACTACTTGGGATAATTTCTCATACATATGATGGTTTTGATCTCACCCCTGATGGTTTTAAGTCTTAAATCTGATTTTGATTTCAAGCAAACATGTAATAGTTATTTTTGGCATAATCTCACCCATGGTGGTTCGAAGGAGAAGACAAAAGACTATATGCACATTCAAAGATTTGATCCTACCTCAACTGATTCAAATCATAGGTTCAAGGATCATCCTCATACTTCTAGATTTGTTCTCATCACATTCGATCTGAAGAGCAAGTACAAGCACATGCTTTTTGAGCATGATCCACTTCTTCCCAAGAAGAAGATACCTCCAGACATATGACCAAGCATCACACCTGCTTGAGTTTGGAGCATTTATTTTTTTATGTATGCCTTACAGTCTGTTTTGAGGGGGGGGTATTTTTCCCATGAAATTTTCCCCACTTCCTTGGTTTATTGACTGTTATTATTCATTGTATTGGGTGACCTTTGGTTTTAGTTACCAGGGCCTGGGATGGATTAAGGGGGGGTGTTAGGATATTCCTATACTCCATCCTATTCCCACCAATATTTTGATCATTTACATTTTCAGTCCTAGCCCTCAGTTAGCCAGCCCCCAGGAGCTTCTCACTGATCAGTTTTAGCCCTCCAGTTTCCTAATGCGCTCTTCTTCCTTGATTTTAGGAAGCAACCCACCCTTCTTCACACACCAGTCCAGTTGTCTTCAGTTATACTTATTTACACTCAGTTACACTCAGTTAGACCTACTAGACTCAGTTTGACTGATGGTTGACAGTTACTTGAGCATTGATGACTCCACTGATGATGATGAAGACTTCTAGTTGTGCTTCGATTACACCAGTTGTGCTCCGATGACACTCCAGTGATATTTTGATCACTCCATGAAGGTTAATTCGAATTGCCACCTTAGGCATTCAAATCCTCATGCATTGTACTATTTATTTGTCCATATTGTGATTAATTAACTAGTGTGTGTGAATTATTTTTGCTTCTATCCGAATTCTACTGTATTATTATTCGGTTGCTCATTATACTGCATTGACCACTCTTCTTCTATTTTCTTTCTTAATCAATTACTTTCTTGTGAGGTATACATCATCTCTTAGATCTGCTATGAGGATTTTCATAGAATGCATGGACCCATTCGTTCTGCGGTCTCATCCCACATGCTCCTTGGCATTCCTCCAAGTGATCCCTTGGATCACTTATGAAGCTGTATTTCTTCCCGTGGTATCCTTCAGTCTCCCCAAACCTGATTTCCATGAGTTGTCGACATAACAACCAACTCGTTATTGTCGACTTATGCGTCGCCCACCATCACGTTGGCTTTGCCTTCAATGCCTCCTCTAATGCTAGCAACTTCTGTGGTTCAACGACTCTTTATTCATTCAGGTTGGGTTGTCCCTCATATGTCGGCAAGTCGCAGGCCTCCGTCGCCACCCATCTCAGTGACTGTGTGATACGTGCACATCTCCGGAATGATACTTCATGCAGTCGATTCTTCCATTTTTCTAGTGCTTCATCAAAATCCAACGATTCCGAGCTATCACTCTGCCACCCCAGTTCTCCATCGGCGGTGGGATTGATGTGGTCTTATGAGATATTATACAAGTTATCTATGGCTAGCAACACCGGATAAGGGCTCGTGTTGTCGACTAATTCTATCACATCAAATTTGGCATATGTATTAAGTCTCTCTATTTTACCTGGTATGTGGCATAGTCGACCGATAGGCGTGACCTTACTTTGGTTCGCCAATTGAAGTTGTATTGGGGATCGTACCAACTACGGATTCCCCATTGTCTCCCACGTTTGTTTCGTCAGAATGTTCACATCCGACCCCAAATCCAAAATAATGGAGTCAACATTGAATGCACCAATCTGCGCAGTTAGTCTCATCTCCCTTCCTATCTTCTTTTTATTTATCTGATTCACTGCTCGGATTTGTCGACCATCCTCCTGTCGATGTAAGAGGCTAGCTATTTTTGCTAGCACAGCCCGGTCTTTCGCCAACTCCAATCAACTCTCTAAGAATACCTTCAAGGTGTTTATATTCTTTTGCGACTTCGTCCTGTCGAATGTCGGTGGCATGTCATAAGTATGCTCTCTCTGGCCCTCCGATGGCTTCCTCATCTATCTCATCGCGTTTTGTGCTTCCGGGAAAATTTATTTTTCTATGTGTACATCAAACCGGACATTCTTTCATGTTTTCGGTCGCACACTCGACTGTAGTCTATCTTCGCCTGTCATAGCCCCTCCTCTGATCACTACCACAACATTCAATGATCGACCCCTTACTTATGGTGATAGCTTTTATACATTTGGTGGGGGATTCTACCTTTAGTTCGGATTCGTTTGAGGCTAAGGTGGATTCTTATTCTACCACTTCGCAATCAGCTGTGGGCAGTCCTCAACGCTATGATCCGATATGCTACAATATGTACACTGTGGAACTGGGCTCTGACAATCTCTTTGGTAGTGTCCCACCTGGCCACAATTGTAGCACACTACTAACCCTCGACCTCGACCAACACCTCCACCCCTGCCTCCATGGATTCCTCCTCTAAATCCTCCTCGCGGTTGGCCATAATGTTGTTGGTTGTACTGCGCAGTCTGGCAATGCAAATGGGGTTGACTGTACATCGGTTGCAGCTGATTATAATTAAGTTACAGTTGATTGTATCGCTAATTGTAGGGTGGCTTTTATTGACCATACTATGGTTGATGTTGCACCGGGGGTTGCTCGCCCCCCTTCATGAAATAGGTATCTGCAGTCCTCTCCTGGAGCAAGTCATATTCCCTACAATCCTTTTTCGTCATGTCCAACCGATCAACACCATTTTCTGCAAATACACACACTCTTCTTGTCGATGTCCCCTTGTCTGACAAACCTGGCACCATGGCATTCCTCCCTGGATCAGTGGATTGGGTGCACTGGATTGTAAATACTCACGAAACTATGGAAAGTGGTCCTTATGGTGCCCTTCCAACTTGCAGCAAGTGCACCATATCTCCTCTCGCACTTCCTTTCCCTTCTTCATGTCTTGGAGTTGTAGCATCAAATTTTCTAGTTGGGCTTCAATGTGAGTCATGCCTACTCCTGCTTCGCCAACTCATGAAGCCTCCAGCTTCATCACAATCTCCAACGCTTCCGACTAGGATGTGATATTTTGTTGCATCAGTGGCCCATGAATGTGCGACACGAGTCCTGCAATAAACCATTCTTTATGCTGCACATTGCTTCATCCCGAAGCTAACCTTCTCCATCAGATTCTTATACCTATGATCGAATTCCCACACTGATTCATTCGGGAACTGCTTGATTTCCTTCAGTTTCATGATGTATTGCGACTCCGACTTTGGTTTTCCAAATTCGTCAATCAGTCCTGCCCTTATCTGCAATGGCATTTTGTCTGGATCTCCCGCAGGCACCTGTATAAATTTCATAAACCAGTCTAGCGCACGACCCCTAAAGGTCGTCGCCAGCTATCCCTTCTTAATGTTGTCATCCTGGACCTGTTTCACTGTCCATACCACTTCACACAAAAACCAGTATTGTTCGGGATCCTCGGTCCTGTTACCATGAAAAATTGGCATCTTTATGTCGTCTCTTGCCATCCTTGATTTCCTACTGTTATTTACTGATCCGCTACTTTTACCATTGTTCTGACAGTTTGGGAAACACTGCGATGAGCTTGCGTTTCTTCATCCAAATTTTGGTATGGTGGGCGGGGTTGTGGGTATGTTGTAACTTTGGGTTTGTCTCTCGGCTTCGGGGGTATCCTGGTCGCTTCCTTCATCACGGTAGGGTCACTTCGTCTCGTGTGGTCCTGTTCTACAGATTTATGTTCCAGTCACCTCAGGAGACTCTCTCTCAATATAAGTCCTCCTCTTCTTCTTGGACCGCCGGAACCTCACCCCACTTCGCAGGATACCACAAGCTTCCTCAGTTTCCCTCAATAACTAGTCGTCACTCATGTCCATCTACCCCACATCGTTCTATCCGACCCGCATTCATGCAGTACCCTCAACCTCTGCACACGAGGATTTTACTCGTCAGCGTTCATCCTCAATATTCCTTTTTCGCAGATGAGTATCTTAATCCACACTTCTAGCGACAATTGAAATCTTTCGCGAGGTCCCTTAAAAAATTTCCTCTCTGCGTCACTATACGATTTGATCATGTCGATGGAAAATTATGTAATATATCCTTCTAAAATGCTATCCACCCAGACATCGACAACCCTTGATGCCTTGTTGTCTACTTGCTTCAATTGTCGAATCAATTCAGGCATCCAGTGTTTAGGTTCACCACCCTAGCAATTTTTCTTCTGAAACGTCAATTATGCCAACCACTCGTGCAACAATATTGGGAATTCATAGAAAAATATCTCGTGGATGTCAGAGTATATGTATTTCTGCAACCACTCATTCGTCGACCATCTGGGTTGGCGATTCTCTTCCTCTGCGAACTCTTGTTCCTTCTTATCAAACCAATCCTGAATATCTAGTTCGTTGGATGCCACAACATGTCCTCTCTTTTCCTCTTCACACTATGGTCCCGACAACAGAACCATTTGTTGACACAACGACTATCAACAGGGGTTCACTTCGGACTGTTTTCAACAAACACCAACCAAACTCCCTTGAGAACATGCCCGGAAAGGTATTATCCCTTCCAGCAACACCCACAAAGCGAGTGAGGTCTCATTCGAGATGATCAAGGGGGCTACAGGAACCAAGTTTCCGCAGTATGGAGAGAACATGCATTAACCTTTACTCCGTCGCACCAGAAACCAAAGATTTAATTTAACATTATACTAACACTCTGCATCAACATCATATAAGCAACATTTGCATGTTAACTTAACATCACATCAACATCATACAATTGACATTCGCATATTACGCATTATGCAACAAAGCAACAAAGCTGAAACATATCGCATCATTTAGACATTATCCACCATTCACAACACATCAACAAAAATAGAAACATAAGAAATAAACATAGATGGACATCTTCATGCGTTAACTCATAAAAAACTTGCGGTACAACCCTCGCAGGGACAGTTCCAAACCACTTATCGCGGATCCATACAAAACTTGCTGAAAGCAGAGCAAAACTATTACACAATTCATCCGCTTGTCTACTGATCTGATTCTAAGATGCCCTTAGGATTACAATCATATTCCTATTTATAGCCAACTAAGGTGGTTACAAGATATTCCAAATGACCCATTCTAACTAACTAAACTAATGTTGCGCTTTCGTTGGCTCCTTGTTCTCCACGAATGGTCCTTTCTTCTGCGGATGGTCCTTCTCGTCGCTGTTGGATTCCGCACTTCATGCGGTCTAACCCCGTGCCAACAATGCACTTTTGACCATTTTCTATTACAACCAAAACACATTCCTTTTGATTTTATTTCATCCATTTCCTTCTATGATATTCAAGTAGGTTTAGACAGGGTTTCCATATGTGGAAAATTTTTATCTTTGCTTCTTGCATATATTATAGTGGTAAAGTTGTGTGTAGATTTATTCTTAGGTTAAATATGGTTAGAATATTGCATAGCTTTCATAACATTTCTAGGATTTTTTAAGCAAAGCTCATGTTTAATGTCTTCGTTTAGTCCACCCATGTAAGCTTCTAATAAATATTGGTCACTTATATTGTCCACCCTTGTGGACAATAATTGAAATTATGAATGATAATCTTCAACATCACCTAAACGCTTGATTCTTGTTAAGTGACTAAAGTGATATTGTTCCCAAAATTTACCATATTGATCTTGTAGGTCTCTTGTAAATAGACCTCGAGTGGGACTGTGGAGAGGTCGAATGGTGCTCTAGTGATTCCTCCTCTTAACCTAGGGTTTATGTTTTGAGTCTCCTCTCTTGTCTCTAATCATTTCCTTTTATGCTAATCCTGAGAGCTAGTTCTCAGTGGTGACCTCAAGTGGGGGCAGTGTTCCCCCCCCCCCCCCATTTGGGTTTAACCCTTCAATAGTCCGCAATCATGGCATCTGGTAAGGTCAATCTGAATCATTCTAGTTATACTCTTAAAGCAACAATTGGAAAGGGAGGGGCGAGAAATAACTCGAATATGACTCTTCCATCCAACTCTCAAATTCCCTTTGAAGCATGAAATCCTGACCAATGCATTCCCAAAGCATCCATTAATCCCAGGTATGAGGTCACTTCATCATAAATTCACCAAATCATTCAATGAATGCAGTATCACACTATCATATGTAAATTTACGAGCCTTGGCCAACTAAAAGAGTCGTAATCTGGTGGATTAATAACAAATGGAAGCCTAAAGGTCACTATGACCTTAAGCTTGGTTTAAAAGGTTTTTTTACTTTCATATTACCAATCTGGAAAAAATAAATACGACGCTTGATTACGACCCATACTTTTTTAACTCAACTAGGTTATATATAAGGTTTTGGATCAAACATTTTATCCCGGAAAAATAAGATTTCATTGTTTTTGTTGTTTGCATCCACCTCTATTCTCTGTCGTATGAGTATTGTGAACATAAAACCCTAGAAGGAATTGGAAATACTCTCGACACCTATGTTAGGACCTATGAAGAAACTATGGGAAAATACAACTCATATGTACACATATGTGTTTACATGAATGTATCCAAGCCCCTTCCCAAAGCTATCTTCCTTGCTTACTACGATTTTGAATGGGTTCAAACTATAGATCATGAGCACATTCCTTTCTGCTACCGGAAGTGTAATGAACACAAGCATTTATTCCATGAATTCCCTCTCAACATGTTGGAATATTCTCACCATATTATTTTGGCCTTGCATGCATTTTGCATTTTGCATGCATTAACAGTTGAGTCTCCTAGCACCTAGTTGTAACCTTGGGCCCCCCAGAGCTTGTTTTTGGACATCATTAGCCATCCTATCCTCCCAGAGTGCCTTGTTTACATCACTGGAGTTCCAATGCGCCCTCATGTATAGATTTAGGAGTTAGCATAATCGGTTCCATGATTTAGGGTACCTTATCCCCTTGATTGACTAGTTAACTGACTGCTACACCTAGTTTCACTTCCACTGAGTATATGAGTGCCTATTTTGACCACTACAAGTCATTATTTCTCCCCCTTGGAGTCTCCTTCCCTAATTTCTATCCCCAATGATTCATTCATGCACCAATCCACCTCAGTTGACTAGCCATTCATCATCAGTGGCCACTATACCTTATCGAGAGATGGTTCCAATGCAAACTAAGCCCGCCACATATGTGGATTCCAACTGCCTCTTTGGGCTCACAAATTTCTCCTTTGGAGATGTATTATTTATGTACACATTTACTGAATAATAATGTAATGGGATTTTTTCCAATTGTTCTTCATTCTCTTGTGTTGTAACATAGTTTTTTCTTCTCTATTTTTCCTACTCAATTATTTTGATCTCTGTTAGACTTAGTGTGAATTTTATCTGTCTCTAGATCTCTAAGAGAATCTCACAAAATCTCACATGGTATCAGAGCTTTGTTGAGCAAATTAATATTCCATAAGAGTTTTTCAGATCTTTTTTTATGCAATTATTCTACAACAACTTCCATGAATCTGGAAGCAATTCCTCTTCTCTCTCCATTCAACTATGATGAGTGGAAACCAAAGATGATAGCGTATCTGCAGAGACAAGGTCTTTTTTATATGTGTATTGATGTTAGGATATATTTTCCTTCCTATGAAGAGGAAAATGATTGGTTAAATGAATGTGACATAGCCTTTGGAGCATTGTGTATTGCTATGTCTCCTAGTATGCGCTACCTCATGGAAACTATTGAATATCCAAGTGATCTACAGGCCCAATTGGACAAAGCATTTGGAAAGCAGAATGAAGAGATTGGTGCAAATCATTTGGAGAAAAATCCCAGTGATACCTCCTTAAGTGTTCTTTCTAATTATGTCTCGGCCTCAAGTATCTCTCATGATGAAGTTGTTCAAGATGAAGAAGAAGCTGCAGATTCAACACATAAAGTTCTTGTTGAAGACATTCCTTCCTCCGTTGCTCTAGAAGTTGAAGGTAGTTTCAAATTGTCCCCTTCCCATGTAGCTGATATAGATGAAAGTGATACAACTAATGAATCTAATCGTTTTGGAGAGATTATCCATTCCTCGGTCATGTTCTCAATTTCTTCTATTTCGAATTCTGAGCAAGATAAGCTAGTTCATGCTCTAGACTCTAAAGAGGTTCTTAAACCCTCTCTTTCACATGAGTCTGCAAGTGTGCAGAATGATGATCTATTGAATGTTTTGGAGTTTAAATAAGAGTTGGAGGTGATGCATTTTCCCTCCTTGATCACATGCTTCCTATGAACTTCTATTTGATTATTGGCACATGTTCTCAGAGTTTCACTGAAGATGGAGGACACTACCATTCACTTGGGTTCAAGTCTCAGGAATATTTTGGTGATTTTGGTTTTGATCTCATCCCTGCTGGTTCAAAGGAGATCACAAGAAACCATCTATCAATTCTTGGAGCTGATTTGAATTCCAAGCCACCACCATCATGTCATGTTTCATTTGGTTATGACCTCACCTATGTTGGTTCAAAGGAGATATCAAAGAACCATCTACACATTCCTGGAGTTGATCCTACCTCAGTTGGTTTGAATTACAAGTTCTAGGATGATCTTCATATTTTTGGATTTTTTCTCACCATGTTTGGTCTGAAGAAAGTTCAAAAAGCCTCTAGATTTGCTTGCATCCACTGAAGGATAATTCAAGCACATGTCTTTGGAGCATGATCCACTTCTTCCCAAGAGTAAGATACCTCCAGACATATGATTAAGCATCACACCTACTTGAGTTTGGAGCAATTAATTTTTTGGTGTGTTTTATGTCCATCTTGAGGGGGGGTTTTCTTCCCACACGTTTTCCCCCCTTTCCTCACCGAAATGGACTAATAAATTTGTAAAGGGTGACCTTTGGTCTTAATTACCAAGGCCCTATTTCTGATCATTCCTCACATAGTCAAGCTTAAGGGGGGGTCGGTGTAGGAACATTCTAACCATATCATCTTTCTTTTGCATGCATGCATGCATGCATTCTATGCAGCACTCCATGCATCCATGCATTGCTAGTTGAGTCTCCTAGCACCTAGTCCTTAATTTAGCCCCCCTAGAGCTTAATTTTGGTCATCATTATCCCTCTTATCCATTTAGAGAGCCTTGGTTACATCACTGGATTCCAAAGGCGCCCCCATGAATGATTTTAGGAGTTAGCACAGCCAGTTCCATGATTTAGGGTGCCTTGTCCCCTTGATTGACTAGTTAACTGACTGCTACACCTAGTTTCACTGCCATTGAGTGTAGGAGTGCCTATTTTGACCACTACAAGTCAGTATTTATCCCCCTTGGAGTCCCCTTCCCTAATTTCTATCCCATATGACCCAATCATGTGCCAGTCCACCTCAGTTGACTAGCCATTCATCATTAGTGGCCATCAGACCTTATCGGGAGATGGTTCCAATGCAAACTAATCCTGCCACATTTGTGGATTCCAACTACCTCTTTGGGATCACGAATTTATCCTTTGGAGATGTATTATTTATGTACACATTTACTGAATAATAATGTAATGGAAGTTTTTCCAATTGTTCTTCATTCTCTTGTGTTGTAACACAATTTTTCTTCTTTATTTTTCTTGCTCAATTATTTTGATATTTGTTAGACTTAGTGTGAATTTTATCTTTGTCTCTAGATATATGTGATAATATCACAAAATCTCACACAAAAATCTCCCGCCAACCCTTAACCCTCCAGAAGAGAAAGATCACTATGGCTTTTCCAAAGTCACTAAGTGTTGTCGGCAAAACAAAAAAACTCTAGTACCAGAAACAAACTCAAAGTTGTAAACTTCCAATAAATTTGAGCTCCTCAATCAAGTCCCTAAAAATCTTGAGCAATTTAAGCCTAAATATTCTGCTCGCTCCTCGTCCTATACTCAAAATCTGGTATCGGCTACCCAAAATGGACATGTTCCCCAAGAGGAAGAAATGGTAGATGCATCTAATGATGGTGAAGACATGGATTTGGGTGACTTGGAATTACAAGGGATCGAGAAGGCATGTCATAAAAAAGATTCCATTCTAGTGCCTCAGCTCCAGCTCTAAATCACGTAACAAATGAGCTACAACCCCTACTGGGAAAAGTAGCTCTACAGCCTTGGGAGTGCGTGTTAATCAACAAAAATACCTAAAATGATCGCATTAGGAGGACAAAAAAAATGGTCGCAAAACCCATAGACAAGTTATTAAGGAAGATGGGGCCTTAAAGATTGACTCGGGTCAGTATTCCCATATGGATGTGTTCTTCTCCTATCTACCCATTTTTTCCCAATGAAATCATCACCTGGAATGTGAGAGGGCTCAATGGTCCAACCAAACACATGTTATTGTGTAATAATATTTCTCAGGAACAACCATGCATTCAAGAGACTAAATTCTCTAGTACAATGATCAATAGTATAGTAGCTAAGATCAAGAAATGTTCCAAAGTAATGGATGTGGATGTTGCAGGAGCTGCTGTAAGCATCACTATTTTGTGGAATACGACTAAAATTGTTTTGGATGACTTCTTAGCTACACCCAAAAAAATCTCTACAAGCTATCACTGTATTAGTAGAATGGACAAAGGTTACATTACTGATGTCTACGGGCCTCAAAATATGGACAACAAAATTTTATTCTTGGTCAACATTCAACGGTTCAAGGATCTTTACTAAGAACAACCATATATCATAGGAGGCGACTTTAACATTATTGCTTCTTTTACAGAGAATAAAGGGGGAATTTGTCGCCTGTATAGGGACATCACTCTCTTCAAGGATATCACAACTCAGTTCCAATTCGTAGATATGGAAACAAAAAATGGCATGTATACATGGAACAACCAAAGAGGAGGTGAGCATGATATTGCCTCTGAATTGGACATATTTCTCATCACTAAGGATCTTATCACCATAGGATTGGATTGGGCAACCAATATTCTTCCTTCAAATGGATCGTACCACTAACTTGTGTGTCTTCAATGGTAGTTGGGTGAAACCCCCTATAGACATCCTTTCCAATTCAATTTTTTTTTGTTATATCACCCCAACTTCTATGGAAATATTAAAAAATGGTGGAAGGAAGCATATGTATTAGCAGGATTCCTTAGGTATTGCTTTCGACAAAATATTTAAACTCTCAAACATAAGCTTAAACAATGGAATAAGGAAATCTTCAACAACATATTTTTCAAGAAAAAAAGGATTTGGAAGCAAATGGTGGTTGCACAACAATGCATGATTGGTAATGGCCACACATAGAGCTTGAAAATGAATGGGCCCAACTTCATCAAAAACTCGAGGAAATATTGAAACATGAAGAAATTATATGGCAACAAAAGTCACAAGTCCTTTGGCTCAAGGAGGGAGAACATAATTCCAATTTCTTCCACTGTTCCATGATCCAACATCGTCAACACAATGTAATCATCTCAATCACCTATGGGAAAGGCAACAAGATCCGTGAACACGATGATATAGTGGAAGAATTGGTCTCTCATTTTATCTCCCTTTTTACCAAACTAATCCTTGATCAGTTGGAATCAATTAGAAGTATTACCAAGCCATCCCTTGCTTGGTTACCAATGAGCATAATTACAACTTGATGAGGCCCATAAATTTGGAGGAGGTTGATTTGGCAGTTCAACAAATTCCTTCAAGTAAGTCCCTAGGCCCTGATAACATTACAATTGACTTCTTTCATGCTTGTTGGCATATCATTAAAACAAAAGTTTGGGTTATTGTCAGGAATTCTTAGAGATTTGTTAGGGTTTTATATGCTTTTAATTCCACTTTTGTTTCTCTAATACCCAAAGAAGATAATCCCTCCACCCCAACAAATTCTACCCCATTTCTCTTTATAATTTCATTCTAAATATTGTTACCAAAGTCATAGCCAAACACCTAAAACCGCTTCGACTTCCCATTCTCATTTCCTCATAGAAAACAAGATATGTGGAGGGAAAAAAAATCCTTGACGGAATTATTTTGGCACGTGAACTCATTCATTCCCTCAAGACGTTGAGGAAACTAGGAATGCTCATTAAACTAGACATGTCCAAAGCCCTCGATAAGTTGAATTGGTAATACATAGAACAAACTCTCTTTGCTTTTGGATTTAACCCACCATGGACTAGCTAGACTATGTCTCTAACCTCCTCGGCCTTTTTATCAATTCTAGTTACTAGACACCCTCCTCCACCTTTACCTCTTATAGATGAATTCATCAAGGTGACCCTCTATCACCCTTCCTTTTCATTCTCATGGCAGAAGGCTTGGGTCGTTGCATCAAAGCTGAAGTTGTTGCCTCTCATCTCAAAGGTCTATGTATGCACAGGAAATCCCCCAATTTCTTGCATCAACATTTTGTGGACGATATGCTCCTTATGGCATATCCTTCGATTGATGAAGTATCCTAACACAAACATATTCTTGTTCATTTCATGGAAGCCCCAGGTACCTATATTAACCATGCTAATTTCCAAATCTTTTTTTTAACACCTTTCTTTATGTCCAACACTACACTTCCCGTCTTCTCAGCTACCAAAGAAGCTCCCTTCTATCCAAACATCTAGGTGCCTCTCTCCTAGAGAAACCTTTACATCAAGCCTCCTAGGAATACCTTCAACTTAACAATCACCTCTCATGTTGTACCTTTCATTCTCTGAATTTAGTAGGGATATTAGTTATTGAGTAAGAAGAAGGAGTTGTGTTAATCACTTTGAAATTCGACGTTTCGATCCCTACTATGGGATCATCATCAAGAGAAAATTGAAGCCTAATAGATTTCATATGATCCCTACTCTGGTATCATCACCAGGAGACAATTCGATGTTTCAATCCCAAAGTAGGGATCAAAACGTCGAATTTCAAAGTGATTAACCCAGCTCCTTCTTCCTACTAAGCTAATCTTGCGTATGATTGTCTTCAAACAACATTAGTTATTGTCAAATAAGTGCTTCAAGCTATGCCTTAGTACCTTTTTTCTATCATGGCAATCCTCAAATTAGCCTTAAAATCAATTCAAAATATTCAACGCAATTTTCTATAGGGCAGTGACTGATCCCACAGGAAATGGGATTTGGTTCGATGGGAAGATGTTTTCCTCCCCAAACTTGCAAGATGACTTGAGCTAAGAGATGTTGAGATAACTAATGTTGTTGTGGAAATAAAAATATTCCCCCAACATTCCATGACATGAGTTAGTTCAGATGGATGGATAGGTAGCGGGCTCTTTAATCTAGAAATCAGCCTAGACCAATCAACGGTTGATTTAAACCCATAGGTTCCAAGAAGTAAAAATGGGTGCTCCACATTATTTTGGAAGGACTCTTGGAAACAATTTCCCAAACTGTTAGAGCAGTGTCATGATCTAGACTACTGAGCAATTCTCTTGAATCAACAGTTCAATATGGGGAGACATTATTGGGAATCTCAGTTTGATGGCTCAACTTGGAGCAATTGGCTTCCTCTTGATCGATGGCCTCCTCCTCCTAAACTCATAGACTGTGTCAACCTATGGGGTGACCTTCAAGGAAGAAAGGTTACGGTATCTGAAGAAGAATATATACTTAGACCTATGGGGTGACCTTCAAGGAAGAAAGGTTATGGTATCTGAAGAAGAATATATACTTAGATGGGGTCACCAACCCCAAGGACACATTACAATAAAATAAGGTTATTCCATAGCTACATGAAACCATCTCCTACCCCATGATCACATGTGGACCCTGTTGGAATATTCTCCCCATCATTTTTCAGTTTTGCATGTCTGCATGCATTTTTGCATTTTTGCATGCATCCAGTCATTTGCATACAATTACATGCATCCAATCATCATCTTGATGGTCCTCCCAACACCTAGAGCTTGCTCCTAGCTCTCTAGATCCTGTCTACAGCCCCCAGTTGGCCTCCCACCTACCTAATGCACCTTCCTTGAGTTTTCTTCATGCCTAGTATGCCTTTCTCACCTACCATAGCCAGTTTGGGCGCCTTTTCTCACCTACCACCAGTTATCACTCAGTTAGAGCGCCTTTTCTCACCTACCGGGAGTTATCACTCAGTTAGTGCATGGAACGAGTAGTTCTTCCACTGATTGCTCATCCTAACTACCTGTATCTCCTAATTAGCTGGTTTTGGAGTGTCACTTGACCCTATGACAGCCTCATGCGCCTCCCTTGGGGTCTCCCTTTCCTGATTTATGCCTAGATGGTTCTGTTAGACTCAGTTAGATGCACTTGACTGACTATTACCATTGATGACTAATACTACTGACTAGATGATGTCTCCATTGTTATCCAAGATAGACTCTGAGCTCAGATATTCGATGCCCTACTTGGCTAATTCGAATCCTATATCATGCTCCTTTGCAGTTCATTGCATTACACTCTTACATCCATTATTCATTGTATGATACTGATATTGTTCTATTATTTTGTGTTTGTGAGTGATTATTGAGTGCATTCTTCTCTTCTTCTTTGCAACATACTTGAGAGTTTGATTGTGAGTTGTTACAGTTTCTAGATCTCTTGCAGATTATCACATGGTATCAGAGCAGTAAGCAGCTATTCGAATTGTAGCCATTGTAGCAGTTGCAACATTTCTTTGTGTTGAAATATTGTAACTTCAAAGAATATTATATTTGTATATTATTTATTCCGGAGATGTTCCATACCTCCGATGTGATTATACTATAAATCCGGAGATGTTTATTCCTCCGAGTTGGGTGTGGTAACTAGGGTTATTAGACCCACCATGTGGGGGTCGGCCCAGTCAGTTATAATGGGGTATTTAACCTAATGGTTAAATACGAGCCTACATGTACTTGTGTAAAATACATATAAGAGTAGTGTATAAATAGAGGAGGTGTGTTCCTCATTTGATACACTCACACACTTGAGGATAGCGCACTTGTGGAGGAGAGGTATGCTATTGTGGAGGAGGAGATCATGTCTCAGGGTTTCATCTTTGTATATTGCTGGTCATCTATATTGAGGAAGCTTTGCTGGGTTTTCTACCCCATGAGGGTTTCCCAGGATAAATCTCTGTCTCTTGTGTTTATGCTGTGCTTGTTGTTTCTTCAGTGATCCTGTATATGCTATTATTGTGAAATGGAATGTAATGCTGCTATTTTCTGTCTTAGCATATTGAATTTTAACATGGTATCAGAGCTAACCTGAAGGAAGACAAGGTATGGCACTAAAGACACTTGCTTAGTTACGACAATTTGAAGGTTAGGGTTTTACATAGCAAAAACCAGTCATCGTAGCACTTTCGCTATAAATCCATTTTGGAAAAGTTTTCGGATCTGAAATTGTTACAGGACGAAGATTAAATCTCCAGGTACCTTGTGTCCAAAGGAAAACCTCTAATTCATTTTACTTTGTGATTTATGATCTGTACAATATAGGGTTTCTGCCTCTTCCAGATCTGAGTCAAAATCAGGTGACCTTGGGAAAAAGGTCATATATTGGGCTAGGAAGCTCCAAATGAAATTTAGTAAAAAGTGACAGGTAGTACACAGTCTGTACTATCTCAGAAAACTTTTTCAGAGGCCGAAGTTGAACCAGTGACACGTGGCACTCCGTACAAGTTCGCCCTCCTGTATTATCCCATAAATAGGTCATGTTGCGACACTTGGCATAAATCTCTCTCAGAGAGTCCAATTGAGGTCAGACCTGTCAGGATGGAAAGATAACAGGCCGAGATACCTCAGAAAAGTTTTTCAGAGGCCGAAGTTCAAATAGTGACACGTGGCACGCCGTACAAGTTCACTCTTCTGTTTTATCCCAAAACAGGTCACGTTGCGACATTTGACATAACTCTCTCTCAGAGAATCCAATTGAGGTCAGACCTGTCAGGATGGAAAGATAACAGGTCAGGCTATCTCAGAAAACGTTTTCAGACCCTGTGGATTGAAAAGTTTGGAGTTACACCAGAAACAATCAGGTACATATTTCTGTCAAAAGATAATTATTTTTGAGTACCTTCATTCATGGCTTCTGGAATTTAGGGCTTTGAAGAAAGTTGGAATTTTTGTAAACGGAGACCACGGCTGAATGCTACTCATCAAAATAGAAATTTAGAGGCCAAGATCAGATTTTTTGGTTGGGTAGAAGGCCGGGCTTGATCAAACCCTAGTTCGGGACTTTGATCAGAAAAGTGGAAAATTAGGGCTTCTGTAAAAATGGGAATTTTTGAAATCTGTGACCATGGCTGGAAGCTCCTCAGAAAAATAGAAGCTTAGAGATTTGGATCAAACATTTTGATTGGGCAGAAGAGTGGGATTCACCAAACCCCAGTTTAGGGTCACATCAAGTGAATCCGGAAGTTTCAAAGGCAAAATTGAGGAGTGAAACTTTGCAGTTTTCAAATTCTGAATATATCAGTTTGATCAGCTCATCAAGGCGCATATTTCTATCCTTTCGGAAGTTTGAAATTCAAAGTTTGAATTTTTGGGGTTTCTCTGACAAACCCATATCCAGCTCCAGGTCCAGTTCTTGCAAATCAAGTGGATAGGGTTAATCCTAGAAGAAGATGGATTGGTCACCTGCATAAGTGAAGGAGTTACTGTTTCAGAGGGAGATGAGGCTAAGGCTTTACATAAGGAGATTACAAGCGATCTCGACAGGTATGACTCATCGAGGTATGTTTTGAGATTTGTTCATGATTAAGTTTATGGTATGTTTGTCTTCATGTTATTACGGTTAGTACAATCTTGATTTTAGATTTGTTGTATCACCTTAACAAAATTATGAATGCATGATAGAAGATATTCATTGGTTAGGGTGTTGACACTTATGATTGTACTAATGCATTATGATGTTGTGTGAGGTTGATGTTGTCTACTAACAAGATACAGGTACATCACAAAAGACAAATCAGGCTCCATGACCATGAAAACATGAAGACAAAGACTCATCCATAATCTTTGTTCTACTTACGAGGTATGTATGACTTTGTTATATTATGCTTAACCTATGAGACATGCAGGTTCTAGCTCAGGATCTCTAAATCATTGAAGAGATTGTTTAGGTATGTTGTACATAACCAAGTAGGTATACTAATCCAGGTATGTTTCCCATGAATCTTACCTTGTGTTAGGATCCCTTATATAAGTATACTTGGAATGATTGGTTATGCTTATTCATAAAGTTAGTAATCAAGGGATTATGCATATTATATCTTGATTGATGATATGCATGAGTAAAAGAAGACTTCCCTGAAATCTTGAATACTAATGTTTATTAACTATAATCATGACTATACATTTTCAAGATTATTTAGTACTATAATGTTTTGATAGCATTTAGAATATACTAATGAGTGTATGTTTGTGTATGAGATCATGAGGATGACTCTTGAGCATGCACAGTGGTACAGAATGAATAGAAGTTCAAAAGACATACAGAAGATCAAGCGGAAGGCAGCCACACAAACATAAAAGATAAGTATTTGAGTTGTTATTTGAAATAGTAATGATATTGCCTGTAATAGGTTGTATGCATATTTGTATTCCTATAATATATCATGCTGAGTGTAAATATTCATAGAACATTGAACAGTATACTACTAATATGCATATGATTGGTAAGTTGGACAAACATTCCATTGTTGCTTGTCTAGAATGAAACCTCTTTGCTGACATGCTGAGAGTTGTGCACACTCTCGATAGTATGTTCTGGTAGAGATGGAAGGCATCTAGATAGCCACTGTATGCATACAGGATATGGGAAAGTGTTGTGCCAAAGTATTGGTCAAAATAGTTGCATCACTATGTAAATGATATCTGTATGCATAATAGGTTTTCATGTCAATATGATTTGATGATTATGAAGTATTACTAATCATGTACTTAATTTTGATTTGTAGGAAAGGTCATGAAGAATGATGGACACCGTACAAGTGGTGGATGTTCAAACAAGAAGATTTACAAATCAAACAAAATATAGAAGGCTCATGGCTAGAAGATTCTCTTAGAAAGGGGAAGAGAATCACGACAAGATGTTTGCTCCAAGTATGGTGTAATTAAAGAAGAAGTGTGAATCAGGTTCTGTATAGGTACCTAGGATCGATAATAAATTGATAAGCTTAATGATCACCATGGGTGATGTGGATCTCAACCTTTGATACAAGGTTGAATATGATTTCTATACACAAATGACATGGATGCAAGAAGGAACTCACCACAGAGTTTGAATGATATTAAGGCTCATATTAGTAGACCCATCTAACGAGAGATGGCACAGATAGATATGTAGAAGATCATTCAATGCAGAAATGAAAATGAAAGATCTCAAATTGACGCTTTACTTCCTAGGTCTGGAAGTATGGCAAGGCTCAGAAGGAATATTTCTCAACCAGGGAAAGTATGATGAGAAATATGACTTGAGGTGTTGGAATGGCCACTCTTATGGATTCCAACTTGAAGCTGTTAGGGGATAACTCATCAGAGTTAGTGGATATAACTCTATACAGTCAAATTATTGGGTCATTGATGTATCTAACATATACTAGATTAGATATATGCTTTGTTGTGAACACCTTGAGTCAGTATCTAGTGGAAACTAGATGTGTTCACCTGATAGTTGCAAAGCATGTGATGAGGCACATAAAGGACACGATAGAATTTGATCTATGCTATCTTGAAGATCATGACTTCAGATGGTTATTCAGATTCTGATTGGGCAGGAAGTGTATCAGATAGGAAGAACACATCGAGAGGATGTTATTGTCTGGGATTAGCCATGATCTCGTGGTTTAGCTGGAAGCAGTCTAGTGTGGCTCTCAGCACAAGCAGAATATATGGCTGCTTGCTCTGCTAGTTGTGAAGAAGTTTGGCTTCAGGATTGCTTGACTTAGAGATAGAACCAACTGTGATCCTATGTGACAAATAGAGTTGTATCAAGATGACATAGAATCCAGTGTTCCATGATAAGTCAAAGAACATAGGGATCTAACAAGATATGACACAGAAAGGAACTATAAAGTTTGAATTTGTAACAGGTTACCGATGTACTAACCAAACCTCTACCTCAAGTGAAGAAGTTACCAACATACTAACCAAGCCTCTGTTTCGAGTGAAATTTGAATACTTTCGAGACAAGCTTGAAAGGACCCTCCTCGAAAGGGGGAGTAGTATAGTCACTGATGATGAGATTGTCTCATCGAACAACAAGGTCGATGATGAGGTAACCTGTTCTCTACACCTAGATACTTAGAAATATTTAGATTTAGGACTCGTATACTTAGAATACTTAGTTTTACTTATACATGCTTTTGATGTTATATGTATTAGTAAGAATACATGCTTTTGATGATAGATGTATTGATGAGAATACATGTGGGGATTGTATCATCCTTGAACACATGTTCTAAAGTGAGCCGTAGAAGTATGGTCTCCGAAAATGAAGTCCTTAGTGGACAGGTAGGGATTGTATCATCCCTGGACTTCGGTCCCTGAATAGATCCGTAGACGTATGGTCTCCGAAAATGAAGTCCTTAGTGGACAGGTAGGGATTGTATCATCCCTGGACTTCGGTCCCTGAATAGATCCGTAGACATATGGTCTCCAAAAATGAAGTCCTTAGTGGACAGTTGAGGGGATTGGATCATCCCTGGACTTTCAGTCCTAAAGAGAGCCGTAGACGTGAGGTCTCCGAGAATGAAGTCCTTAGTGGACAGTTGAGGGGATTGGATCATCCCTGGACTTTCAGTCCTAAAGAGAGCCGTAGACGTGAGGTCTCCGAGAATGAAGTCCTTAGTGGACAGTTGAGGGGATTGGATCATCCCTGGACTTTCAATCCTAAAGAGAGCCAGAGACGTGAGGTCTCCGAGAATGAAGTCCTTAGTGGACAGTTGAGGGGATTGGATCATCCCTGGACTTTCAGTCCTAAAGAGAGCCGTAGACGTGAGGTCTCCGAGAAGTGGGGATTGTATCATCCCCGAACTTAGGTCCCTGAATTGATCCGTAGATGTGAGGTCTCCGAGAAGTGGGGATTGTATCATCCCCGGACTGCGGTCCCTGAATTGATCCGTAGACGTATGGTCTCTGAGAAGTGGGGATTGTATCATCCCCGGACTTCGGTCCCTGAATTGATCCGTAGACGTGAGGTCTCCGAGAAGTGGGGATTGTATCATCCCCGGACTGCGGTCCCTGAATTGATCCGTAGACGTATGGTCTCCGAGAAGTGGGGATTGTATCATCCCCGAACTTAGGTCCCTGAATTGATCCGTAGACGTGAGGTCTCCGAGAAGTGGGGATTGTATCATCCCCGGACTTAGGTCCCTGAATTGATCCGTAGACGTGAGGTCTCCGAGAAGTGGGGATTGTATCATCCCCGGACTGCGGTCCCTGAATTGATCCGTAGACGTATGGTCTCCGAGAATTGGGGATTATATCATCCCCGGACTTCGGTCCCTGAATTGATCCGTAGACGTATGGTCTCCGAGAAAGTGATTTTTGATGTGGTTACTTGTATCGGTAGGATACATGTATTGATGATGTGGTTACTTGTATCGGTAGGATACTTGTATTGATGATGTGGTTACTTGTATCGGTAGGATACTTGTATTGATGATGTGGTTACTTGTATCGGTAGGATACTTGTATTGATGATGTGGTTACTTGTATCGGTATGGATACTTGTATTGATGATGTGGTTACTTGTATCGGTAGGATACATGTATTGATGACATGATTACTTGTATCAGTATGGATACTTGTATTGATGATATGTATACTTGTATTGGCATGAATACTTGTACTAATGATGTGGATACTTGTATTGTTATGGATATCTGTGTTGATGACGATGCTGACGATCGTGTGATGAAGATACTGATGATCGTGTGATGACGATGCTGATGATCGTGTGATGACGATGCTGATGATCGTGAGATGACGATGCTGATGATCGTGTGATGATGATGCTGATGATCGTGTGATGACGATGTTGATGATCGTGAGATGATGATGCTGATGATCATGTGATGACGATGCTGATGATCGTGAGATGACGATGCTGATGATCGTGTGATGACGATGCTGATGATCGTGTGATGACGATGCTAATGATCGTGAGGATCCAGATGTTGATGTTGTTGTAGTTGTTCGAGTGCTGCAGAAGATAAAGACTCAATACTGAAGATGTTGATGTTCCAGTATTGAAGATGTTCCAGTAACTGCTTGAGTTACTGATGATGTTGAGAAAGCTTCCAATGATTTATAGATGTACCATGTATGATGTTGATGACTCCTTGCTCGTGCAGATACTATTATAATATCCTTCTCGTTAAGGGGGAGTGTTGAAATATTGTAACTTCAAAGAATATTATATTTGTATATTATTTATTCCGGAGATGTTCCATACCTCCGATGTGATTATACTATAAATCCGGAGATGTTTATTCCTCCGAGTTGGGTGTGGTAACTAGGGTTATTAGACCCACCATGTGGGGGTCGGCCCAGTCAGTTATAATGGGGTATTTAACCTAATGGTTAAATACGAGCCTACATGTACTTGTGTAAAATACATATCAGAGTAGTGTATAAATAGAGGAGGTGTGTTCCTCATTTGATACACTCACACACTTGAGGATAGCGCACTTGTGGAGGAGAGGTCTGCTATTGTGGAGGAGGAGATCATGTCTCAGGGTTTCATCTTTGTATATTGCTGGTCATCTATATTGAGGAAGCTTTGCTGGGTTTTCTACCCCATGAGGGTTTCCCAGGATAAATCTCTGTCTCTTGTGTTTATGCTGTGCTTGTTGTTTCTTCAGTGATCCTATATATGCTATTATTGTGAAATGGAATGTAATGCTGCTATTTTCTGTCTTAGCATATTGAATTTTAACACTTTGAGCAGTTATCTTTTACTTGTGCACCAGAAGCCTCTAAGTTTCCACAGCAAATCCTGGTGCTATTACTTGAATTCATTGGAGAAATCCAGTGAGGTCTATCCAGGTGTGAAGGACTTAGTCTATGTTCCAAGTGTTCTTAAGGTAGTTTCTAGTCGAAGTGTAGCATTCTCCATTAGCAAAAACTCTTCTTGTTTTGCAGGTTTATTCACCCATTCGGAATCGTCTTCAACTATTCGACTTTCTCTGTTCAGAAGGATCTAAATCTCACATCTTCCAACTATGTAGAGTGGAAATCCAAGATGGCTCTCTTCATGAGATCCAAGAGCTTTACCCGAATACTCAATGGAACGATGGTAGAAGCTCTCAGTGTAGTTGAAAAGTCCAAGTACTTGGATAGGCTTGATGAAGCAATTGACCTCCTCCTCTCAATTTCTGAAGATCTTCACTTCCATGTCATCGATCTTGCATCTCCTAAAGAGGTTTGGGACAAGCTCTAATCCCTTTTTGGACCGAAAGATGATATGAAAGGACACAAATTGGAGAATGATCTCATATGTTTGAGTCCTGATAGCTTCGAATCTATCAATGCCTTCCTCACCAAGTTCAAAAGCTTGATATCACAGTTGAAAAGATATGAGATAGTGAAAGAAGACAAGCAACTTATACTTTCCATTCTCTCAAATTTGGGGGAAAACTTCTCAGTTTTTGTCTCTACTTTCCAGTCAGCTAGGTTTTCCATTCCAAAATGGAAGCTTCCCTCACTTGATGATTTCATCCAATCTCTTACTCAAGAGGAAGAGAAGTTGTTCTCTATGGGAATGATCAAACCCAAATTGGATTCAGCTCAACTGCAGAGAGAGTGAATGGTAAAGGCAAGCAAAAGATTTCTGACAAGAGATCAAATGATACAAGGCCTACAGATAGTCCATACTAGTCAGATGGGGCTTTGAACTCAAGGAAGACCAAGCATTCTCAGAATAAAAGATGCAAGTGCACATATTGTCTTAGAGGGTTCCATCCTGAGAGTACTTGTATGAGGAAAGCTATAGATGTGATGGCTTAGTTACTTAAGAAGAACAATCTTCCTGTGCCTGCATGTACAAGGAAGAAAGATCCTGATACTGAATCTTCTAGATCCGAAGACAAAGAGAGATGGAAAGCCCTCATGGAAAGTGCATCAATAGATTCTTCTTTCATCATAGATTCAAGAGCATCAAGACACATGTCTTCCTCCAAAGATCTCTTCTCCAGTTTCGAAAGCTCAGTTGGCCCTTCTGTCAGACTGAGCAATGATTCAGAAGTCTCCTCTTAGGGGATTGGAATAACCGGTCTTGACTATGGGTACTTTTCTGATGTGCTTTATGTTCGTTCTCTTGCAGCAAATTTACCTTCAATGTATCAAATGACTCATATTGGAGAGCCCAAAAGAGTGATATTTTCTCCAAATGAAGTCGAGATACAAAACATGGTTTCAGGGGAAATCATTGCAAAAGGTGTTGCAAATCATACTTCAAAACTCTATGAGTTTTCACACTTCTTACTACTCTCCAAGCCATCTTCTCTCCATACTCATGCCAATGAAGAAAGCATATTGTGGCATGAGAGATTTGGACATCTCAACTACAAGCATTTGCAGGACATGCAAGCTCAAAATGTAGTTGAAGGCCTTCTAGATGATAAGTTTGCTCGTGGTACCCGCAAAGGTTGCTTAAAGGGCAAAGATCCACAAAAGAAGATGAAGAAAAAGAAGACTCTTGAAGAAGTGCGAATACTAGATCCGGATCCACAAGAAACTAAAGATATAGCACCCAAAGGTTCATCTCCTATTGCTACAAGGGCCACCATAGCTCCTATCTCCACCATTGATCTTGTCAAAGATGGATCTAATCTTCATGATACAAGAACTGCACTCTCTTCCTCAGATCCATTTCTAGCTGAGAGATGTTTTCTTATGATAGGATCTGATCCAAAGACATACTTTGAAGCCTCCCAAGATCCAAAATGGGTAGCTGCTATGGAAGAAGAGTACCAATCTCTTCAAAGAAATGAGACTTGTAAGCTTGTTTCTCTCCCACCTGGAAGGAAACTTGTTCAATGCAAGTGGATCTACAGAACAAAGATGGATTCAGATGGAGCCTCCCACAAGTACAAGGCTAGATTGGTTGCAAGAGGTTTTTCCCAAGTTCATGGGATTGACTATTCTGAGACATTTGCTCCTGTTGCTAAGATGGATTCCATCCGTCTTGTTCTTTCTCTTGTTGCATCCAAACACTGGGAAGTGCATCATATGGATGTCAAGAGTGCCTTTCTTCATGGATATCTAGAGGAGGAGATCTACATGAATCAACTTGAGGGTTATATTGATGATTCTTCACTTGTTTGCATATTGAAGAAATCCTTGTATGGGATTAAGCAAGCTCCCTGAGCTTGGTATGCCAAGATGGATTCCTTCTTGCTTTTAGAAGAATTTCAGAGGCGAAAATCAGATTTGAATGTCTACATGAGACATGATGGTCACTCCTTACTTCTCATTATACTTTATGTTGATGATTTGTTGATTACAGGGAGCAGTTTTTCATGTATTAGTTCTATAAAATCTTCCTTGCACAACTCCTTCTCCATGTCAGATCTGGGATTGTTGAAGCAATTTCTTGGTCTTGAAGTCACTCAGAGTGATTCAGGAATCAAAGTTACTCAATCCAAGTATGCTTTAGATTTGCTTGATAGGTTCCACGTGAGCGAATGCAAACCAGTTGCATTCCCCTTTCTTTCAGGCATCAGCCTTGAGGATGGATCTTCTACTCCTTTGGTAGATTGTACTTTTTATCAGCAGTTGATTGGTAGCCTGTTGTTTCTTACACACACTCGGCCTGATCTATCCTATGCAGTTAGTGTTGTCTCCAGATACATGCAAGAGCCTCATGAGCTTCACTGGAAGGAAGCAAATAGGATTTTGCACTATGTGCAAGGTACCAAGACTCATGGCCTTCACTACTCAGCTGGGTGTCCTTTGAACCTTGTTGGATATACTGATTCTGATTGGGCTAGAGATAGCTCAGATCATAAGTATACATCTGGTTTTGTCTTCATGATTGGATGTGGACCTATATGTTGGTCAAGCAAAAAGCAGACTGCTTTAGCTCTTTATTTAGCAGAGGCAGAGTACAAAGGTGCAGTAAATGCAGCCACACAACGCATTTGGCTGAGAGGCATCTTATCATAATTTGGGATTCTATTCAGTACTCCACCTATCATCTATTGTGACAATCAGAGTGCCATCAAGATCTCCACAGATCCGGTTTTGAGACAAAGAACCAAGCACATTGAGATACACATGCATTACATCAGAGGATTAGTGCATGATCAGATCATTTCACTGCTCTACCTTCCGATGGAAGAGTAGATTGCAGATATCTTCACCAAGACCTTCACAGTGAAGAGGTTCACTTACCTTAGATCACTTCTTAGTGTGAGAGATGATATGCTACATTAGCATCCTTCAGTCTATTTTGAGGGAGGGATTTCTTCCCATTGGGTTTTCCCTCTTTCCCCACTTACTTTATTTAGATTGATTGTACGGGGTGACCTTTGGTCTAGTCACCAGGGCCCTATTCTTCAGTATTTCCTCATAGTATAGCTTGAGGGGGGGTGTTGGAATATTCTCCCCATCATTTTTCAGTTTTTCATGGCTGCATGCATCCACTCATTTGCATGCAATTGCATACAATTGCATGCATCCAGTCATCATCTTGATGGTCCTCCCAGCACCTAGAGCTTGTTCCTAGATCTCCAGAGCCCGTCTACAGCCCCCAGTTGGCCTCCCACCTACCTAATGTGGCTTCCTTGATTTTTATGCATGCCTAGTGCTCCTTTCTCACCTACCACAACCATTTTGGGCGCCTTTGCTCACCTACCACCAATTATCACTCAGTTAGAACGCCTTTTCTCACCTACCGGGAGTTATCACTCAGTTAGTGCATGGAATGAGTAGTTCTTCCAATGATTTCTCATCCTAAATACATGTATCTCCTAGTTAGCTAGTTTTGGAGTGCCACTTGACCCTATGACAGCCTCATGCGCCTCCCTTGGAGTCTCTCTTCCCTGATTTATGCCTAGATGGTTCTGTTAGACTCAGTTAGACACATTTGACTGACTATTACCATTGATGACTAATACTAATGACTTGATTATGTCTCCATTATTATCCAAGCTAGACTCTGAGCTCAGAGATTCGAATTCCCTACTTGGCTAATTCGAATCCCATATCATGCTCCTTTGCAGTTCATTTTATTACACTCTTACATTCATTATTCATTGTATGATATTGATATTGTTCTATTATTCTGTGTTTGTGAGTGATTATTGAGTGCATTCTTCTCTTCTTCTTTGCAACATACTTGAGAGTTTGATTGTGAATTGTTACAGTTGCTAGATCTCTTGCAGATTATCACAGACCCATCTATGTGTTAAATTTTGAGCAAATATGATGAACTTTGAACTTTAAAACTTTAAGTGCGGAAATACTGAATACTTCAATCAATGAACCATTCAATCACATAAAACATTCAACCATAACATAAGATGTACGCTGGGGAAAACCCTCAAAACAATGAGGATGAAAAACCCAAACAAATATTCTAAGTATAATTATGATAGATAACAGAGAATGTCTTTTACAAATTAGTAAATTGCTTTCAGCACCCCAGGTGCTAGATAAGAGAGAATATTGAGCAATAGAGAATATAGATCAATCGTATCAACTTGACATGTGCCCAACACATTAATAAAAATCAATAATCATTGCCATGCAAGATATATCGAATGGTTGCATGGCTAATGGTGCATCACATGCAAAAACTGTGAATTTCCTTCTTGGAGAATTATCCCGTGCATCAATTTCTTCAATCCTGAATAACATATGCACAATGCCTTTCATCTTTGACATTAAATGATGCTTAATTGATTCTAGAGCGAACTCACCCTCTAACTGATTGCATGATCACTTAGTTAGGAAGCTAACTTAAGTGTTGTAATGCAATAACTCAAGTGTCATCATGCAAACACTTAATTAACTTAAGTGTCGTCTTTTGGTTAACTTAAGTGTCATGTTTTAGTTTAACTAAAGTGTAATCAATGCAAAACACTTTAGTTAACTAGTCCTTCTTTATTAACACTTAGTTAACTATTATTAACTGAAATCATGTTGATTGATTTACTTGTAGTGACCACTGTGAGTTCTTTAATTAACTGAGGCATACATTGTGGCTTTAACTGAAGCTTAACAATTCAAGTTCACTTAGTCATCTCATGAGCAATTCGAATCCTCTTTTTCTCTATGCATTTATCTATTTCTCATATATTTACTGCATGGTCAACATTTGTTAACTTCAATTATCTATCATAATAGATTATACTCAAAATATTTTTCAGATGCTGTGATAATATTATATTACTCTCGGACCAAATGATCATATGATAAATTTATTCACTCTAGAGGTGGCCAGTCTCTAAAGGAGACTTAATAGCAATCGATGACCATGGTTAATAATACATCACGCAACATAAATGCTTCAACATGCAAAGCATCTACCTATATAACTGGAGGTCCACCCCATGGGTACCTACTATAACTAGAGGTCCACATGAGAATCTGACTTGACACACAGTCCTGAGCCTTATCCAATAAGACTTTACAACATCATCACTTCGATACATCAAAGCATTCACCTCAACACATCGGTAATAGCCTTTTACAACTGAAGGCTTAGTCATTCTTGAGTCCAACTCAAGAATCTACTTCAAGTTCTCGAGTCCAACTCAAGCTCCCCACCTCAACACATGAGGCCCAATCCTGGATGCACAATATTGGCTTGGAGAATGACTTGTGATGATGTACATTTAACACTCCCTCTTAGCGAGGGAGGCATTTTCTTCCATACCAAGCTTGTCACTTGAACTTTGTCATTAACAGAGGCTTTATTAACACATCTGTAATTTTCTCATTAGTAGTAATGTATTGAAGTTTCATTGTACCTTTATGGACCATGTCTCTGATGAAGTGATACTTGTTGGGTCACGGATTTGTCCTTATTTTCATCACTTATCGACACCTACTCCATCCCTCTTCTTCCTATTATTACTCATTTATCATTCCATTTTGCATCCATTTGCTTTAACTGCTCATAAAATACCATATTACTCCCATTGATGCTTTAGTGGTTAATACTGATTATTTTCCTTTATTTTTGATGAATTGAAGACTATTATGCATGATTTTACTGATGATGGTTTACGAAGCAATCTCTTGTAGTAGCACTCATGGTTCAAGCCTACAAAGTTGGCATGCTAACATGCATCCACATGGAAATATACAACATGGTTGTGTTCTTAGGTTTGATGACATGGATTTGTGATCTTGAATTCGTACCCAGGTCCAAGATGGAAGCCTCCAGCTCATGATCAAACTATCCCAACCAAAAATGTGTGACAGATAAGAACACATTGATTTGCGTTGCAATTTGCGGCGAGATGAAGAAGAATATCGAAAATCTGGGACATGGGTTTTGTGTAGAACATACTCCATTACTTGGGTCGTGAAAAAATATCCTAACACAACCGCGGTTTGAGAGATACAGGTGGTTCTTTAAAGGGAATTTTTCCATATTTACTATTGCGATCGGTGTTCAATTTAACAAATTTGTTAAAACAAGTTCCAAGTTGGGAATTCGGTTCCTCATCATCATGAAGGAATTTTATGTATAAATATGTAATCAATCTCATGTAGAGTGGGGGGGAGGAGAGAAAGAAATCATATGCTATACAATCTGATCTGAAGTCTATTGTAATAATTTCATTTTGATAATACATGCTAGCAGTTTCTTAATTCTGGAGTTGTAGACTTTCGTTATGGAGATCCAACACTATTTAGTGGAGGAAGGGCCCTCTTCCCTGAGCAGATGTTGGTAGCATTGATTGTAAGTGTGTTATTGTGTGAATTTGTTTATCATTTAGTTCTTGCTTTCATTCATTGTTAGATTTATCGTTGTTGTTATTCTTGTTAATTCTTTTGATAGATTGTTGGCCAACATAACACTTCTTTCATATTTATGTAAGTAGATCTTTTCTTCGTAAGAGTTGATTTTTATTGCAATGTTTACAATGAGTTTGATTTCTTTTCAAGAAGGTGTGGTCTAGTTTACAATGAGTTTTGATTTCATACCAATAGATCAACATTGTGAGGTAGAAATTGTGCTTGCATAGATATTGCACGATAGCTTTGAAATAAAAGACTTCCTCGGGTTGACAATTTATGTCCTGGGAGTTTCAGCTTTTTATTTAATTAGACAGTTAATCTGCCCAACAATACTCCTTTTCAATGTGCTTCGACTTATCATGAAACACGGGGTTTTATAAAAGCTTGATGTAGCTTCGATTGTCACACCGAATGACTGTAGACTCAAGATTCTCACCAAACAACCCAACAAGTAGCTTCCTAAGCCATACTGCTTCTCGACAGGAAGTACTAGCAACAATATACTCTAGTTTTGTAGTACTCTAGGCTACAGATCCCTACTTCTTGCTGGACTAAGATATCATAGCCGAACCCAAGCTAAAACAATAACTAGATGTACTCCGCTCGATAATGCTACCATCCCAATCAGAGTCAGTATAACCAAGTGAAAACACCCCTCCATTGGAGGCATATCTGAGACCATAATAAATCGTACCTCGAAGGTACCTAAGCACATGCTTAGAAACAACCCAATGTTTGTGTCTCATATCAGACATAAACCAACTCAGAATACTCACATCATAACATATATCTGGTCTCGAGTGTATCAAGTACATCAACAAACCAATATTATGTCTATACAAAGTGGGGTCCATTGGATCCAATCCAAAATCTGACTCATGTAGTTTCCTCAAATTGGAAACCATGAGAGTACTCATGGATTTGCAATCCATCATGCCAAACCTGTGCAATATATCAACAATGTACTTCCCTTGAGAAAGAAATATCTCATCTTTTCATTGCCAAATATCAAGGGCATGAAAGTAGTGCATAAGACCTAATAATTTCATCTTGAACTCAGAAGTGAGCTCCCTCTTGCACTAAGAAATCATTTATTCCTCTCTAGTAAGGAAAAAATCATCAACATATAGAACCAATATCAACAGTTGGTTCTTCACTACTTTGAAGTACAAATTTGGATAAGCTTCTCTCTTAGAGAAGCCCAAACTTTGAAGATAGATGTCAATTCTTGAATACCAAGATCTGGGAGCTTGCTTAAGCCCATACAAGGCTTTCTTCAATTTGCACACATGTGACTCCTTCCCATGAAACACAAACCCCTCAAGATGTTGAATATAAACCTCTTCTTCAACCTCACCATTTAGGAAGGCTGTCTTCACATCCATCTGGTGAAGCTTACATCCTAGAATAGATGCAAGTGAGATTACAACTCGAATAGTGGTATAAGTGGCCACAAGAGAGAATGTATCCTCATAGTCTATGCCTTCTTTTTGAGAGAAATCTCGGGCAACAAATCTGGAATTATACTTTTCAATACTGCCATTAGCAGCATGGTTGATCTTGTAAAGCTATATGGAAGTAAATATGGACTTCCCTTCATGTTTAGGAACAACTTCCCAAACATCATTCTTCATAATAGACTTGTATTCCTCTACCATTGCATCTTTCTATACTTGTTGCTTTGCAACTTCTTCATAGGTGGAAGGATTTGAAACAATGATGTAACTCATTTGTGCAACATACCCTGAATATATGTCAATTTGCTTTCGCTCTTTGCAAGAGCCTAATGGTGCTCCATGCCTCTCTGCATCTTGTATTATATCTCAGCACCATGCAGATTTCCTCTTAAAAGGAGGTTCATCAACGAGTTCTACTGGTTCATCAAGAGCTAACGAATTTGAGAACTCTGTTGGATTCTCCCTCTGAACATCTGAATGGGGAGAATCAGTATCTGGGTCCTCCATCATAGGAGTCTCATACTCCTCTATGTCATTATCATACTGAAGCTCTTTCGATTGCTTGAATGATTCCTCTTCATGGAAGGTCACATCTCGATTGACATCAATGTGTCTTTCACCCGGCACATATATTATGTAGGCTTTGGACGATTCAATATACCCAACAAAGGTTCCCTTCTATCCCGATGGATCCATCTTTTTCCTCTATTCTTTTTGCACATGAATGTATACAGGACTCCCAAAGATCCTCAAGTGTGAAATATCTTGTTTTTCACCACTGAACACTTATTTAGGTGTCTTTTCATCCTCAATGGCATGAGGAATTCTATTATGGATAT
Organism: Larix kaempferi; assembly: GCA_027924585.1. Taxonomy (NCBI): domain Eukaryota; kingdom Viridiplantae; phylum Streptophyta; class Pinopsida; order Pinales; family Pinaceae; genus Larix; species Larix kaempferi. The sequence goes on from BSBM01000258.1 coordinate 3,449,311, forward strand.
ATACTATTGTATCGGTGGCCTCTTCCCATAATGAGTTAGAAAGGCCTTGATCACGCATCATGGAATTTGCAGCCTCACATATGGATCTATTCTTCCTTTCAGAAACCTCATTTTGATCAGGGTTGTAGGGTACAATTAACTATCTACAAGTTCCTGCATCACTACAGAACTCATTAAACACATGTGAATCAAATTCACCTCCATTGTCATATCTCAAATATAGGCATACCTTTCACAATTTGTTGTAATCCTAGTAGCGCTTTGCAGTGGAGGTGACCAAGCCTCCTATTCCATAACTCGCATGGACTGATAGTGTTGTGAACCATAGCTTGAATCTACTTCTCGGGTACCTTGTAGAGACATCCCTCTCTAACTCCAATCATTGTTGCATATTTCAAGTCTTTGTTCTTCGGCCACAATAATGCTTGATTATCAATGCAGATAACTTGGAAGCCCTTATCTTCAAGAAAAAAAATTGATAGGAGGTTCTTCTTCAATCCTGGAACATAAAGAATTTCCTCCACATGTAAAATATCTCTTTATATCAACCGGAAGGAGGTGGATCCAACTCCTTGGATTGAATAGGTTGTGTTGTCTCCCAACTCTACCTTTCATGCAAAAATTTTCTCCTTGAGATTGGTGATGGCACTCTTATAACCAGTCATATGTTTGGATGCACCACTGTCGACCAACCATGTGTCCTGTAATGTCCCCATTCAAATAATTGCATAGCAGACAATCCCATCAATCCTACCAAGTTCCCTAAGTTGAATGGGTACATTTGGAATTATAATAAGGGATCAAATGAATAATTTTTATACATTATGATAGTTCAAGTATTTAATAAAGAGGTTGAATAAATAAATCCAAGAGAAATTATAGGTGGCAAATGGTTTTGAAGACATATGGAGGATGTGGGACCCACACTAGCTTGGTTTCTCACTGCCACATGGCGTATCTCTCTTGCCATTTTGAATCCATGAGAAGGAAAACATTATTGGGTGAGTTGGTAAGTCATACACATGGCATTGATCATCTTAGGTCGAAATGGGATGGAATGGTAACCTCCATGGAAGAGGAAGAGTCAAATTGGAAGCTTGTTGACACTTGGGCTAGATTTTCTAGCCTCTATGACAACAATGATGAAGCATCCATGACATTTATGACAAATTTCAGATCTAACTTCTGACATCTGACCATTATGACATGTCAGACCCAAAAATAGGCTCAAAGAAGGCGCTCATTGGAGTTGGAGAATCCAAAGAGACCCCTACTCGAATTGGGAGGAGATGGAAGGTTGGGAACTAGGGAGACAAGTGGAAAATGTGGAATATTTCCTAAGTGGAAATATCTAGAAGCTAATGGGAGGAATTCGAACCATAGGAGGCTAATGTTGGTTATAAAATACAGAAATCAAGTATGAGAATGGATTTTGATCATTTGAGAAAAATTGCATTTGTGAAGAGAGAGCTAGCGAATGACTAGTTTCTTGCCTTAGCCAATTTCGAGGGTGAAAGATTCCCATCCAAGTTGGTTTTTGGAGAGGCCATTCAGGTCTTTCATGGAGCTTTAATGGAGTTTGTATTTGTATGTATCATCTACAGGGAAGCTCGTGGTTTCATCTAATGCATCACATTCTCTCAACCATTTCCCGTTTTGAAGGCATATTCATGCTCCTTAAGGGATTGCGCTTTGGGTGATCTCTTGTACTTCTTGGGAGAGTTTATCATGATGTATTTCTAATTGTAATAAGCTTAATATCCTCTTTTATTCATCTTCAGAAAGTCTCAGGTTGAAATACCAAGTGGTTGTATGTATGCCATTGTAATGCTGAATATTTCGAATAAAATAATGTTTCTCTGATATATTTATGATGAATGGAATGACATGGATGATTATTACAAGTTTCATTTTCAACACTTAAGCATTTGAAGTCATTTTACTCATTTTATTTACATTTGGAGAAGATTTGGTGCCTTTTCCCCAAGGGTCGAACTAGTGATTTTTGCAGTTGTTTGTGGGAAGGTTAGAAAAGACTTAATGACTGATTAATGGTGCATATGAGACCTTAATAACATCCCTGAGACATCCCCTACCTCTGTTCATAAATTTGAGTGGGTTTGGAGGCATTTGGGAAGCCAATTTCAGTCATTACCCTGGGGGGATTTGAACCTCCAATTGCTAGTAAAATTACATACTTTGTCCAGAATCTTAAGGGAGTTTTCAGAAGTATTTTAGTGGCCATATATCATCCCTGAACATAATAATCAAGTCCTATTATCATTCATAAACCTTCTCAGAATATTTTGGAGCATTTGGGGCAAATTGGAGACCCAGGCATCAAAACTAGTCAAAGGTCGAAATTGGGGAAAAAGTGAAAATTTGAGCATTTTAATAAAATTTAAAAAGGGACATTACAAGTGGTATCATAGCATGATCTTGGAACCTGATGGTCTTAACAAGAATTCAAAGAAATAGACCACCACCCTTAGAACCAGAAGTTGAAGGTGTTTTTGTTGAGGAAGAAACAATAGGAGAAGAAGAGTCTTTTGTTAAAACCATGGGTAGAGAGGAGGATGAAAACTTAAGACATGAGGAGGAATTTGTTGCAGCCTTAAAACCATATTTTGATGAACTTTACATGGGTATTAAATACATGAGTAAACATATGATGAAAGGATTCGAATTGATGGTTATCCAACTTGGAAGCAAGGGGATCATAGGAGACAACAGTAGTTCACACTTAGAAGAAAAGAAGAAAAATGGGTGAGCATATTTTCTCAAGCACAAGACCCCATAATAGACCTGATTAATTTCAAAGCATACCAAGGCCTACTGCACCTAAATTTCTTATACCCAAAGATAGAGAGACTCTTGCAAAAATATGAAAAAGTTTTTAGAGATCTTCCACATGGTAGACCACCAGATAGGGGGGTTGAGCACAGTATTGTTTTAGAGGAGGGTACTTCACCCATTCATATACCACCTTATAGACATCCTAAAAAGTTCAGATATTAGATTGAAAAATCCATCCAAGAACTCCTAGAGTTGGGACTCATTAGACCAAGCTCTAGCCCTTATGCTTCTCCAGTAGTGCTAGTGAAGAAAAAAGATGGAACATTGAGAATGTGCATAGACTTTAGAACCTTGAACAAGAAGACTATCAATAATAGGTATCATATTCCTAGGATTGGTGAGCTCATGGATGAGCTACATGGGGCCAAATACTTCTCCAAAATTGACCTTAGATCAGGTTATTATCAAATTCGAATGAAAGATGAAGATGTGCAAAAGACTACTTTTCGATGTCATTATGGCCACTTTGAATTTCTCGTCATGCCTTTTGGGTTAACTAATGCTCCAGCCACATTTCAAGCATGCATGAATAAGATCTTTTGCAAGCAACTAAGAAGTTTTGTTTTGGTTTTCTTTGATGACATTCTCATTTACAGTAAAACATGGGAAGAGAATTTGCAGCAATTAGAGATTGTGTCAAAATTTTTGCAAGAAGTGTCCTTATTTGCTAAGTTATCAAAATGTGAATTTGGGATGAAGTAACTACTGTATCTTGGGCACATTATTGGGAAAGAAGGAGTGAAGGTACACATGGAAAAAATCAGGGCTATCTTACAATGGTCATCACCAAAAAATATTATAGAATTAAGAGGCTTCATTGGGATATGCACATATTACAGGAAATTTGTGAAACGGTTCTCCAAGTTGACTTCTCCACTCACTGATTTGACTAAGAAGGATGATTTCAAGTGGGATGAAGAGGCTAAGAAGGCCTTCCAAAAAATGAAAGAGGTAATGAGTATTTGTCCCATTCTTGCATTTCTTGATTTTACTAAACCTTTTGTTGTGGAATGTGATGCTTCAGGTGGAGGAATAGGGACTGTCCTAAAGCAAGGCCAACACCCCATAGCCTCTGAGAGCAGAAAGTTGCAGCCTCATGAAAAAATTTACTCCATCTATGACAAAGAAATGCTAGCCATTATGCGTGCATTGGCCAAATTCAGACAATACTTGGTGGGCAGCAAGTTTGTGGTGAAAACTGACCACAATAGCCTAAGACACTTTCTCACCCAAAAAGATCTAAATGAAAGGCAACAAAAGTGGGTAATCAAGATTCAAGCTTATGATTTTGATATTGAATATGTCAAAGGAAATAATAATATATTAGCATATGCTTTATCTATAAGACCTTATTTTTCTCTCATGGACATTGCTAAGGATTGGAAAAACATGCTACTAGTTGAATATGCCAAAGACAAATTTGCTTGTGATGTGTTAGATGGGATCAAAGGGGATGATAACTATAGGATTTTGAATGGACTGATATATTATAAGGGAAGAATTTATTTGGTTCAAAACTCAAAGCTCAAGTACAAAATTTTGCAAGAAGCACATGATTCCCCACTAGCTGGCCATCCGGGAATCTTCAAAACTTATAAACAGTTGAGACAAAGGTTTTTTGGAAGGGGCTGAAGGAATATGTTCATAAATATGTGAATGAATGTAAAGTATGTCAACAAAACAAATTAGAACTCACGTGTCCAGCTAGCGTATTACAACCCTTGCCCATTCTAGAGCAAAAATGGGACAGCATCTCCATGGATTTCATCACCGGTTTACCTAAATCTTTGGGTAAGGATTGCATATATGTGGTAGTGGACAGGTTGACAAAAATTGCTCATTTATTTTATGTTACATCATCTTTTAGTGCTGCACAAGTGGTTGATATTTTTTTCAAAGAAATCTTCAGATTGCATGGGCTCCCCAAGAGCATTGTCAGTGATAGAGATAGTAGATTCATGGGTGCTTTTTGGCAAGAAATTTTTAGATTGGTGGGCACTCAATTGACTCCAAGTACCAGCTATTATCCACAAACTGATGGACAAACAGAGAGGGCGAATCAATGGTTGGAAAGATACTTAATAAATTATGTGGGAGGGCAGCAAAAAGCATGGGTCAAATGGCTCCACTTTGGTGAGTTTTGCTACAACACCACCTTTCATATGTCCATAGGAATGTCTCCTTTCAAATCACTATATGGTTATGATGCACTCACCTTTGTTGACATTATATTTGTTGATAGTAGAGCCCCAAAAGCTAAATATTGGGTGAAAGAGAGTCAAGAAATCTTAAAGCTCTTGAAGGACAATTTGCAAGTTGCCCAAAACCAGCAAAAACAATATGCCGATAGACATAGATAAGAAATGAAATTTCAGGTTGTTGATTTAGTATATATAAGATTGCATCCCTACAAACAAACATCCTTGAAAAATAATGGAGCAGAAAAGCTAAAACCAAGATACTATGGCCCATACAAGATAGTTTGGAAGATTGGAGAGGTAGCATATGAATTAGAACTCCCGAAAGGGAGTAAAATCCATAATGTATTTCATGTTTCTTTTCTCAAGAAAGCTCTTGGTCAGCAAATTATCACTTCAGAAATACTTCCTCCTTTGGATGATGAAGGTCAGCTCACACTTGTTCCGGAAAAGATTTTAAAGACACGGGAAATGAGGTTGAGGAGTAGAATTATCAAAGAATATTTAGTGAAATGGAAGGACTTACTAAGTGAAGATGCTACATGGGAAGAGGAGAATATTTTGCAGAATCCAAATTTGAAATTTCTTGAGGACAACCAATCTTGGGTGGGGAGGACTGTAATGTCCCCATTCAAATAATTGCATAGTAGACAATCCCATCAATCCTACCAAGTTCCCTAGGTTGAATGGGTACATTTGGAATTGTAATAAGGGAAAAAATGAATAATGTTTATACATTATGATAGTTCAAGTATTTAATAAAGAGGTTGAATAAATAAATCCAAGAGAAATTATAGGTGGCAAATGGTTTTGAAGACATATGGAGGATGTGGGACCCACACTAACTTGGTTTCTCACTGCCACATGGCATATCTCTCTTGCCATTTCGAATCCATGAGAAGGAAAATATTATTGGGTGAGTTGGTAAGTCATACACATGGCATTGAACATATTAGGTCGAAATGGTATGGAATGGTAACCTCCATGGAAGAGGAAGAGTCAAATTGAAATCTTGTGGACACTTGGGCTAGATTCACTAGCCTCTATGACAACAATGATGAAGCATCTATGACATTTATGACAAATTTCATATCTGACTTCTGACATCTGACCATTATGACATGTCATCCCCAAAAATAGGCTCAAAGAAGGAGCTTATGGGAGTTGGAGAAGCCAAAGAGACCCCTACTCGAATTGGGAGGAGATGGAAGGTTGGGAACTAGGGAGACAAGTGGAAAATGTGGAATATTTCCTAAGTGGAAATCTCTAGAAGATGACGGGAGGAATTTGAACCATAGGAGGCTAATGTTGGTTATAAAATACAGAAATCAAGTATGAGAATGGATTTTTATCATTTGAGAAAAATTGCATTTGTGAAGAGAGAGCTAGTGGATGACTAGTTTCTTGCCTTAGCCAATTTCGAGGGTGAAAGATTCCCATCCAAGTTGGTGTTTGGAGAGGACATTCAGGTCTCTCATGGATATTTAATGGATTTTGTATTTTCAGGTATCAGCTATAGGGAAGCTCGTGGTTTCATTTAATGCATCACATTCTCTCAACAATTTCCAGGTTTGAAGGCATATTCATGCTCCTTGAGGGATTGCGCTTTGGGTGAGCTCTTGTGATTATTGGGAGAGATTCTCATGATGTATTTATGATTGTAATAATCTTAATATACTATTTTATTCATCTTCAGAAAGTATCAAGTATAAATACCGAGTGGTTGTATGTAAAAATGATTATTAATGAGCAAACGATGACCATTTCCCCACTATATTGATGTATGTCATTGTAATGTTGAATATTTCGAATAAAATAATGTTTCTATGATATATTTATGATGAATGGACTGAAATTGATGATTATTACAAGTTTCATGTTCAACACTTAAGCATTTGAAGTCATTTTACTCAGTTTATTTACATTTGGAGAAGATTTGGTGCCATTTCCCCAAGGGTCGAACTAGTGATTTTTGCAGTTGTTTGTGGGAAGGTTAGAACAGACTTAATAATTGATTGATGGTGAATATGAGACATTAATAACATCCCTGATACATACCCTACCTCTGTTCATAAATTTGAGTGGGTTTGGAGGCATTTGGGAAGCCAATTTCAGTCATTACCCTGGGGGATTTGAACCTCCAATTGCTAGTAAAATTACATACTTTGTCCAGAATATTAAGGGAGTTTTCAAAAGTATTTTGGTGGCCATATATCATCCCTAAACATCATAATCAAGTCCTATTATCAATCATAGACCTTCTCAGAAGATTTGGGAGCATTTGGGGCAAATTGGAGACTTAGGCATCAAAACTAGTCAAAGGTCGAAATTGGGGAAAAAGTGAAAATTGGGAATTTTAATAAAATTTAAAAAAGGGACATTACATGTCCTTACTTGTGATGATAGATACAGAAAGTGATGAGACTAGGTAATACTCCCTCCTTGTCTCCTTTTCTTCGGGTGCATTCTTTTGAGTAGTTTCATCTTCTATAGCGGTAGAAGCATGAAACCTTCCTTTTCCATTTTTCTTTGCTTTGCACTCCCTTTCATAATGGACCTTCTTGTCACAATTTTAGCATATAACCTTTGAATCATCAAATTCCTTGTTGTATACCTTCTTCTTTGAATGGTAAAACTTATTTTGAGAGAATTTCTTCTTGCATTTCTTCAACATTGCCATGAGGGCAAGGTTTTCTTCTTTGAATCACACTAACTTGCTATGGATTCGCCCCTCCTCTTGGAGGAAGTCATGCCACAATGTTTCAAATTTAGGTTTTACCTCTCGGCCATTTACCATAGCCAAGAATGTCTCCCATGAGGATGGGAGACCATCAATAGCGGTTTGGAGAAGATCATCTTCATCCACCACTACTCCAATACTAGCAAGTTGATCTCTTACCTATGAGATCTTGGTGAAGAAGCAGGCCACTATCTCATCCTTATACATATTTAGGTTTCAAAGCTTATTCTTCAATGCCCTCTTTTGACTCGGGGCCTTCTTCTCATATAGGTTAGTCAATGTATCAAAACAATCCTTTGTTGTCTTCAAAGGAGTGATCACATACATCAAATTGTCCTTTACCGAATCATAGATGATCTGTTTGGCTTTAGCTTGGTTCTTCTTGAATTTGATGCACCCTGCATTAGATGTAGGCTTCTCTTGAAGTTGATGCACCCTGCATTAGATGTAGGCTTCTCTTGAAGTTGATGCACCCTGCATTAGATGTAGGCTTCTCCATCACATTGGATACGTATCCATCCAAGGCATGTTCCTCCAAGATGTTCAACACCCTCACCTTCCAAGTGTTTAAATTTGAAGTGCCCTCAAGACAGTCTTCTCGTCGAACAGAGATCGATGTTATGGCTCTCAAGTATTACACTCAACTCCTCAGGATCTACGTAGGCTCAACGTTGCTTGAAAAATATGAGCTCCTTCACGCCTTGAGCTCTGATACCATGTTAATTTTTGAGCAAATGTGATGAGCTTTGAACTTTAAAACTCTAAGTGCATAAATATTGAATACTTGAATAAATTAACCATTTAATCACATGAAACATTCAACCATAACACAAGATGTGTCAGAGATATAGATATAACCAAACTAGCTTACCTATCTATGCAACAATAACATATCACAGTAAATAAGAACATAAAGAGAACAAGAGAAAATAGTACACCAGATATACGTGGTTCACCCAATTGGGCTACGTCCACGGGAAGGTAGTCTTCTATTATCTCCAGAATATCTCCCTCAAGATTACAAGAGAGCAATGCCAATAACTCCAATACACTATAGAAAGATCACTATGTGATCCACAATGGATGATCCACACAAGATGAATGGATGATTCACGAATGAATGAATGTGAGAGACTCCCTTGACTCTATTATATACCAAGAGATGAGGAGGAATTACTCTCACATATTACATGTGGGATAATATAATTCTCCATAATAACATCTCTTTATATAATAATGAATATCAAGAGTATATTTTACCATAATGAATATGGGATATAATGTATTACTCTTTTACATAAGATTGTGTATATCTTCCAACATAATACAAAGACATTATTACCTTCCAAGGAATATAAAATATTCCAACACTCCCCCTTAATAATGGCTGGGAGAAAATCCCACTAAAGGAAGGAAGGAGTCATTACTGCTCCCCCTTGATGACAACTTCCAAAAGAACCAAAGCTGCAAAAAGGAAGAACACTTCGGCCGATGGAATTCGATGAAGAACAACCGCTTCTCACTGAATCATGAAATTGCACACGAACCAGGTTGTACGATGAAATACCAACAATAAGATGCCCAGATCTAAAGGGAATCCTTTATGGATATTGATCCAACAGATGTTGAGAACATGTAATGCAATCCAACAGCAAGGTGCCCGGATCTAAAGAGAAGTCATCATGGTTACTAGATCCACAAGACGCCTAGATCACCACAAGAATCATCACAACCATAACTAATAGCTGAAGGACTCTGATATAACATCCACACCGGTGTATAGATACTTTTTGACGGCTAATACAACAGAACATGTGGCTAAGAACACCACAACAATGTACAAAATACCCAGATGGCCAATACACATGCGGATAACAGACATTCTTCCAATCGAGTTTCAATATAATTATATGTAGAAGACCTCAAACATCGAAGGAACAAGACCCCAATGGTATACACATAGAAAATGATATCATACAGATGAACATCATGACTTTAACAGTAGAAGATGGTGCTTCATTATTTCTGGAATAAGATGAAATCCTAAACAGAGAACTTATCTCCACAAGAACTTCCAAGATTAAAGCATATAAAGATCATAAAATAAAGGTGCTCATACATGAATGAAAATGCTTATATACCAAAGGTTAGCAAACATAATAAAAATATGGCAACATGATATGATCAAATAAAAGATTAACTTGATCATTAAGGAAAATGAAGTTACTTTTACACATTAAGTGCAGCCACAACATATAAATAGTGAGCCCGAGACTTCACTTAAATATATGAAAATTTAGTCATCAAGCTACTAATCTGAAGCATAGGTGCATTTCTTATTAGTATGAAGTTAATATGCAAGAGATGAATGCCCTAAAATGTCAATGCTTCCATTTATGAATGTTAGAGACAAGAAACACATGTCAATGCTTCCATATACGAACGTTAGAGACGAGTAGGAACAAGATAACCTATGCAATCATAAGAATATAAATCCCATTGCAACAAGAACAAGGTGCTCATGCTAAATAGTTCAAAATTATAAGATTGCTCAAATCCATATAAATATTGAGTAAAATATGATTGAAATAAACATGACATGATATATGAAAATAAATCAAAATGTTTAATATGGTCAGCATATAGCAAATTATGATCAACTCATGATATCACTTAAAATAAATTATGAAATGACAAGTCACTAATGGTCTTAATCATGGGTTCATTTCTTATTAACACTATGTAAATATGCAAGAGATGAAATGCCCTGGAAATGTCAATGCTTCCATATAGGAACGTTAGAGACAAACAACACAGGTCAATGCTTCCGTATAGAAATGTTAGAGACAAATAGCACAGGAACTAGATACAATCTCTGCAATACATGAGAAAGAAACTATATCCCAATTAAAGAATTTATGACAATTCAAAAAATATGATATCACATAGATTCAAAAAAATTGACTTTACTCAACAATTTAATTAGCAAGAGCATAGAATGATCATAAATATATTACTTATAAAACCATGAAATTTCTTTTACACAAAGGTAAGCAATAACATATAAAGAAAGCAAATAATGATCAAAAGATAACACATAGGAGATTGTTCTTATAAAATTGCTTTTATAAACATGGCATGATTAGAAATCAACCTGATTAAACAAAAAAGAACAAATTAGTTATTAAGTATCTTGTTAAAAATATTAAGCATTAGATGGTTTATAGCTATCATCGTGACAAAATACTAGAAATCCATGCCCTTAAAAGATGCCAATGTTTCCATATAGAAATGTGAGACAAAAATATATCAAGAACAAGAAATAATCTCTTAATAAACATGATTAGAAAGCAAAACCTAAATGAAAAAGATGAATAACAGAAAACTTAAATACTTTACTGTACTGATATGAATCTGCAAAAAACACAGTTAGAAAAATAGTAAAGGAAAGAGAAGCTTTTATTTACAACCCTTTTGATTGAGTACCCAGACTTGCCCAGACTTCTGTTTTGTTTACAGTGATGGATCCAGAATAGCTTCTCTAGTTCCAAAAACAGGTTATAATAAAAAATCCAGTAATAATTGACCGAGTTATGGTCATGCGCGGGTCTGCTAACAGGAAACCTGTGCACATACACTGATATGCGTGGGTTCTGCTCAGCAAAAGTCGTAGGTACGCACGAGCTTACAGTAGAGTCAGCCGCGGGTGTGCGGGTTGTGGTGTAGACGAGTTGCAGCTACGCGCGGGTCTCTGTACTATGAAGTTGCGGGTCTGTCGAAGCATGCACAAGTTCAGCACATGAACAGTCGCGAGTGTCCAGTATAAGGCCGAAAACAATGTTGAATCTGCCGAAGACAGAAACCTGCACAAATTCTACCAAACTTGGATGAAAATTGTCGTTTTGACAACCGGAAGATAAATCTCCTTGAGGAGAATCAGAAAATCATATAGATTTACAAAAAAAACATCAAGAAACCCTTTAAAATTTTCTGCAAAAATCTACACAACAAGGTTAGGGTTAGAAATAAAAAACTGCATAAATATGCCTAGATCTGAAGAGAAGCCTAATGGACACCAGATAGAAAGCAAATCTACAATAAATAATCAATGCCCAAATGATAAAAAATTGTTTGAAAGCAATAGAAGGTGCTAGATCATAGCAACAAGCTCTGATACCATGTCAGAGATATGGATCTACCTAAATTAGCTTACCTATCTATGCAACAATAACATATCACAGTAAATAAGAACATAAAGAGAATAAGAGAAAAGAGTACACCAGATATACGTGGTTCACCCAATTGGGCTACGTCCACGGGAAGGTAGTCTTCTATTATCTCCAGAATATCTCCCTCAAGCTTACAAGAGAGCAATGCCAATAACCCCAATACAATATAGAAAGATCATGATGTGATCCACAATGGATGATCCACACAGGATGAATGGCTGATTCACTAATGAATGAATGTGAGAGACTCCCTTGACTCTTTTATATACCAAGAGATGAGGAGGAATTACTCTCACATATTACATGTGGGATAATATAATTCTCCTCAATAAAATCTCTTTATATAATAATGAATATCAAGAGTATATTTTACCATAATGAATATGGGATATAATGTATTACTCTTTTACATAAGATTGTGGATATCTTCCGAATAATACAAATACATTATTACCTTCCAAGGAATATAAAATATTCCAACAAGATGTACCCTGGGGAAAACCCTAAAAAAATGAAGATGATAAACCCTAGAAAATCTTCTTAGTATAATTATGATAGATAGTAGAGAATGTCTTTTACAAAATAGCAGATTGCTTTCGGCACCCCGGGTGTTAAATAAGAGAGAATACTAAGCAATAGAGAATAGAGATCAACTATATAAACTTTCCATGTGCCCAATGCATTAATAACAAGCAAGAATCATTGCCATGCAAGTTGCAGCGAATGGTTGCATGGGTAATGGTGCATCACATGCAAAAACTGCAAATTGCCTTCTTGGAGAATTATCTTGTGCATCAGTTTCTTCAATCCTGCATATCATACGCGCAATGCCTTTCATCTTCGACATTAAATGATGCTTAACTGAATCCAGGGTGAGCTCACCCTCTAAGTGATTGCATGACCACTTAGTTAGGAAGCTAACTTAAGTGTCGTAATGCAATAACTCAAGTGTCACCATCCAAACACTTAATTAATTGAAGTGTTGTCTTTTGGTTAACTTAAGTGTCGTCTTTTAGTTTAACTAAAGTGTAATCAATGCAAAACACTTTAGTTAACTAGCCCTTCTTTATTAACATTTAGTTAACTATTATTAACTAAAACCATGATGATTGATTTACTTGTAGTGATCACTGAGAGTTCTTTAATTAATGGAGGCATACATTGTGGCTTTAACTGAAGCTTAACAATTCAAGTTCACTTAGTCATCTCATGAGCAATTCGAATACTCTTTTTATCTATGCCTTTATCATTATCTTTTATCTTTACTGCATGGTCAATATGTGTTAACTTTAATTATCTATCATATCAGATTATACTCGGAAGATTTTTCAAATGTTGTGATCATATTATATTACTCTTGGACCAAATGATCATATGCTAAAGTAATTCACTATAGAGGTGGCTAGTCTCTAAAGGAGACTTAATATCAATCAATGACCATGGTTAGTAATACATCACACAATATTAATGCTTCAACATGCAAAGCATCTACCTTTATAACTGTAGGTCCACCCCATGGGTACCTATTATAACTGGAGGTCCACATGATAATTTGACTTGACACACAAGTCATGAGCCTTGTCCAACAAGACTTTACAACATCATCACTTTGATACATCAAAGCATTCACCTCAACACATGAGGAATAACCTTTTAAAACTTAAGGCTTAGTCATTCTTGAGTCCAACTCAAGAATCTACTCCAAGTTCCTGGGTCTAACTTAGGCTCCCTACCACAACACAAGAGGCCCAATCCTGGCTGCACAAGATTGGGTTGGAGAATGACTAGTGAGGATGTACATTTAACAAGATGGACACTGAACTGGTGGTCAAAATCCTTTATATTCCTCGGGCTCTTGGTTCACAACCATACTCTAACTTGGGATAATCTTGTTAAGCATGGTTTTGAAGGCCCTTCAATATGCCATCTTTGCTTTACTAGTGGAGAATCATTGGAACACGTCTTCAATTCTTGCCCCTTCACTACCTCCATTTGGGATCAGGGATCCACTCTATTCTGAACTTCCAATGGGCATAGATCCATTGTGTTGGATACTATCAATAATTAGAGAGGAAAATGTTTTATAAATCCTATCCTCAAGTACATACGACAACTCTTCCCAGGTTTCCTTCTCTGGGAAATATGGAAAGAGCGCAATTGGATAATTTTCAAAGATCTTTCCATAGAATCAGAGCAATTGTTGGACCGGATGAAGTATGGAATTTAGGAAACTATTCAATCTCATAATTGGAACACTAAATACCTACAACTTAATGATCATGATAATCTTCTATTTTAGGTCTGACACTTGCAATTAACTCATAGTTGTCACACACCATATGATGGCTCCCAACATCAGGTAAGAAACGACATCTAATTCCTTTTCTATCAGTGATTAAGGGCCTAAAAGGGAATCACTATGGTAACAAGTTGATGAATAATCTGTACATCCTAGTTATAATTATATAAGATTTTAGTTTATCTATTTAGATGTTGTATCTTCCTTTTTCCTAATTAAAATGCATATATGACACTAATGAGGTTGATTGCCAGCATCACCTTTTTTACACAGGCTTAGACTGACACATTTTTGACATCTAAATACATCAAGCCATTTTTTTTCAAAGAACAAATGATCACAGCGGTTCAATTTTAGTTCCAACCTTTCGCGAATTCGAGTTGATCCGAAGAAGTTCTAGTTTTGCAGCAATTTGTTGTGCCCCAATGAGTAGATCAAGCAGAGCATCGGGTAGAACTACAGTTGCTTAGGTACCGATACCAGTGTTCTATGAACTCCAACGTTACATCAGATTGAGGCCTAGTTCCTGAAGAATGAGTGTGGCTCAGCAAACTTCCACTAATCACGTTGTTTTGCATGGCACACTTCATTCAGCCATGGCGGACCCACTGAAAGAAGAACTAGTAGTTTCTCCATTTCATAGATTAGGAAAATATATATTTAAGCTATATGACCTGACTTGAAAATCCAACACCCAATTTTTATAATGACATTATTATTCTCTGTAATCGCATCTTATTGAGGCAAAAGGCATTAACCATTTATTGTTACAGTTCTTCATATTTTTAATGAAAATTACTTTGATTCGCTTATTTACTTGAGTTTCTCAGCATTCCTGACTTTCCTTGGATTGGGGCCCATCCAAGGCAAAGTAAAAGGACTCGTTTGTTAAGTTAGTTTTATGCATTTACATACATTTCAATAGAACAAAGTATTATTTACACATTGTATTTTTTCTGCATATTGTAGTAGTTCTGAGTTATTAGAGTAAAACACATTACCAGATTGTTTACGAAGAATTTAGTCAATGTTTATTTCATGCATTCGCACATCTGAGATTATTTCCTTTAAGATAAGATCTTGTTTTGTGTATTTGGTAATAGCCATAATCCTCTACTTGTTATGAACACTTGTATGAAGTATCGAAAGTGCCTGAATGCCTGACTTTTGCAACTTGAAGGTAAAGTGTTAAAAAGGATTTCACTAACAATTATAAACTAGGTGAGAAATCTTAAAATGCTTGAATGTCATGTCCCCTCCCGTCGACCCAATGCAAGGAAGGGAACATGTTACCAAATTCTGGGATTTTACAAAACTTGTCCTCATTCATCATGAACAAATTCATGGAATTACAAATAAAATGCATATGTGTGCATATGCAAATCAAAGAAAACATGCACAGCATAAAAAAACATAATCCACACACATTTCATATGCATTCATCATATCAATAACAATCATCAAGTAATTGAAACATTGCAGAAGTAAAACACATAGATAGAAAAATACTCATCTTCATTGCGAAATTGTCCCAAGCAACTAGCTATGTCGCTACAACGTTCCACCCAACCATAGGTCTCTTCCCAGCCTATATTCTTTCAACACTCAGAGACCACCCCTGAGATGGGCATGATTTCTACAAGGAAAAGGGAACTCTCAAGCTCAGAACAACCCAAGAAAACATCACATCTAAGCCAAGCCAGTCCATAGCTGGGTTTATCAAGCTAAGTCTGAACCCTCTTCTTTTTTGGATGCTTGCACTCAATCGCAAGCCAAGACAATGGATACCCATAACCCATACCTAAACATACTCTATTTACACACAACAAGATCAATGGTTGGGCATGGATAAACAATTTCAACAAAGGGATTTGCAAGACAGGGTTCCCATTGGCTCTCCCCATTCGTGGCTCACCCAAAACGATCTATGGAAAGGGGAATTCGACCACATGGAGCAAACCCAATTTCTTCCACAAGTTATGAGCATTCCAAATGGCCAAAACGGCCTCAATAAAACCCCCAAATCGAACTCCCTTCCTCCCAGTAGCTCTGCAACACCAAAAACGCCCTCTTCCTAGCTAGAAAACAAGGAAAAACCATAAAAAAATGTAGAGGAAAAACGCCCAAGAAGGTCAGACTGCGTGAGAGAGAAAAGGCAAGGGTGGATAATGGCTTGGGGAGCAATTTCGTGGCTCTCTTCTTGCCCAAGAAGTCAAACACGAATTTCCATGAAGGGTGGCTTTCCCATACTCGAATTTGGACAGACATACCTCCCCATTCCCCAAGGCATTAACTACCTCAACCAACTCTTGGAAGAAATGAATGATTGGGCACAAAAGTCAACATGGGTAGTTGAGGGTTTTATGGGTTCTCTCATTGACACTTGGCTTGACTTGATTGGGTCCAAGGGTTTGAATATTTCCCTCTCAATTCCTTGTAAAAACCATTCCCCCATCTCTTGTTGCATTGCATAGCTAGGTCTGGGTATTTTATTAAAATGCATATGTACATGATATTTGCAATTCCATTGTGCCTAGCTAGCACATAAACCATATACATCACTAAATCGATGGTAGGGCCTTGGCCTTGAGCTCCTAACCACGATTTTTATAACAATATTACATCATTTACATTTTAATGCAATGGGGTCAAAATCGGGATATTACAATCCCCTCCCCCTTGGAATAACACCATCCTCGGTGTTCCAACACTTAGGAATATATACCTATTTTAAACATGTCCCAAAATTCACAAAATATGGCAGGTTTGTCCTGCGTTTCATCTTTTTACTTTGAACTTCCAGGACCAAGTCCTTTGGCTTCCGCAAGCTGCTCCTGATGGCTTTGATCTTCCAGCTCTGCAAGTGGGAATTGCTCCACAGCAATCTCGTCCTTTTATTTACCTTCCAGCTGGTCTACAACTCTGGAATTTCATGGATGCCATCTTTCTTGCTGTCTTGGAAACTATTTGATGAATAGTTTCAGCCAAAACCCATAGCCTTTGGTCCGCTGCCATGGCCAATGTGCATAATTGGCTCTCACTTTTCTCACTAGCAACACTTGGCTGGTAATAGCTGCAATCAATGGCTTTCAATTTCTCACCTATGAGATTCATCATGGCAATTCCTGTTAGGCCAAGCATAACACAATATTAAAATCAGTCAATTATTTGTCCAATTGACATGGAGAGTCTATGCTTTACTCATAAGAGTTCCACACTTTTCGTGCTTGCTTAACATACACATGAACTGATTCATGTTCATCCTTTCACAGGAAATGTATTATTTCAGCATTCACAATTCATTTCAAGCAATTAAACACAATCAATTTCCAACCATGACATGCACTAAACAATCCTCTATTTCTGAAATGCATCAATCAAAAAGGAAAGAGAAGAGTAAGAGTCTCCCCCTCTTAGTCGTGTTCCAATATGGAGCTACACCACCACTGTGGTTTCATGCTCCTTAGCCTCTTTCACTTCAATGTGAACGCTTGACTTTCCCTTTCTTGGCTATGACACTTAGTATCTAAGGTCTATCTAAGGCTTTTCAAACATGGAACCCTTCCCCATTGTTGCCTACAGAACCTTTGGCTGCTAGGACCCACACAAGTTCACTAGAACAATCTTTCATTACTGCTCATACTGAGCTCTTTAGGACGGTCACATGTACACATGCATCCTAGGATGCCTTCATAGTCCTCGCTTCCATCAATACCTACACTCAAACATTGAATCAATTCACATGTTTAGTTTATTTTCATAGGGTTTATCTCTAAACAAGAGTTTAAGGAATCATAACCAAATCATGTACACATGTATATTCATATTAAATAAGCAATAAGCTGCAAGATAACCAAATACTTATTTGTATTGGATGTCTTCACTTTATTCCACAAGATCCTTCTTTGCTAAGCCTTGGATTTCCCATGGATACAATAACGAATGTTGGGCTAGCACGCAAGCTACTCCACAATCATTCGAATAGGCAATGCCAAGCCAGTACGTCGACTGGGTTTATCAGACATCCCATTTAGCAATATGCTAAGCCAGTACTCCTACTGGGTTCATCAAGTATTTAAGGAATTTGGCCAGCATGCTAGCTGCTCCACAACATTTAATGCCCAACCAGTGCACCGACTGGATTTACGAAGCATTTATGATTCCTTCAGGTTCCTTGCTTCCCGCAATGACCAAGGTTTTCAACAAAGAAACAGCAACGTATTAGCTTGGTTTTCATATGACTTGTCATGAAATTTTCATTATCCGAAAAAAAAATGAATGAAAATTAAATACTTACATGTATTGGGCTGTTCCCCGCTACTCCACAGGTTTCCTTCTCTGCTTTACAAGCCTTGGATCACCTGTGGGGTGGATGTTTGGCCAGCACACATGCTACTCCACGACATCAAGTAGTTAATTCCCAACCAGTTTACTCACTAGATTTACCAAGCATTGGTGGTTCCAAACTAGTCCCATACCTGGTTTTCCCTCTACATTGCCAAGCCAACACATTCGTTTGGGTCATCAGCCAATGGAAGGAAACTGCACCATGACCATTTCTAGGTCAAGTCTCTACTACGGAGCCATAGGCATCTCAGGGTTTCCAGTCAGTCTCGGTACCCCACCTTACTGCTGGCCCAATAGAGATTTTATGCCTTCATCAATATCACCACATGTTCACACACCACATCCCTTCACACACATCAACTCTTCATCCCCACAAGGATGGCACTCCTTCTCCTATGCAAACCATTGGTTCCCTCTGGTAACTCTATAGGTGACTTTCATGATTGCAGGCTAGTATGGCCCTGTAATACCCACTCACACTACACAAGGATGATACCCCTTTTCTACTACAGAGCTCCTCAGGCCTATCCATCCCTTCTAGTGTTCTTTAGTGTGAACGTAGAAAGGTTACCATTGCCCATATAGTCCTCTTGAGTACCCCTTTCTTCACTTTGCCTCTTAATGTGTAACACCCAATTGCATCTCTTAATGTAAGCTGATAGCACAAGAAGGATAAGCAAGCTCATCAGTATTGTTGCTAAAACATTGCAGCCAGATTTCATAACATTCACTATCAAGTACTGAAACACCAGGAATGCGTCCATTCCCTTATGGTGTAGTCAATATTGACAACCCTAACATAACCCATCACCCAAAAGGTATGCATCCCTTTCTGATGTGAGCCACATAGGCCCTAGTCACACTCAAGCAGTCTGGAATAATAATGAAATAATAAAACATGCTATGCATATTAAATCTAATAATTAGACATGTATATTCTTAGTTAGGGTTACAGAATACTCATCCGTTTTGCCGATGTGTCTTTTCTTTATTTGCGAAGAATGGGGGCTCCCTTCTCTGAGTCAACAGACCTTCGGTTTGCCACCCCAGTCTTTTCACATTCCATAACCCACACATGCCTTCTTGGCATAATTTTATGTTAATTTTTCGATAATTTCATTCAATATTATCTAGGATCACTAAGAGAATAACATGCATAGCATAACAATCACAAGAGACAATAGACATAAAGCATTTCACCGGGGAAAACCAATAAGGTGAAAAACCCCGCAACTTCCTCAGAGACAGAATAAGCCCCAATACAAATATCACAAAGATCAATCCCCAGATAGATGTCTCCAATAGCTACTCCTCCTCCACTAGTGCGCAACTCTCTCTCTCTCAACTATGCGAGTTGGATGAGTGAGTGAATGAATGGAATGAGAGACACACACTCTCTATTTATACACTGACTTGACCTGCCAATAACCTAACAGGGCCGACTTCCTAAGGAAGCCTAATAACCCATCCACATGACTCAACTAGGGCCGACCCCACCAAGGTGGTCTAATAACCCATCAAATACAAATGACGATACTTACAATGTAACTTGTGACACTTGCAAATACAAATGATGACACTTCCAATCGGAGGAATAATACATCTCCATTGGGAATACAATAAAGTACAAATGTAATACATACAATATACAAGAGAATATCTTCCAAAGTTACAAATACATCAACACTCCCTCTTAACTAGGAAGGTATTCTCTTGACACGGGTCATCAATACATATCGGCACAAGTCTTCAATTCTAGAGCTAGATCATCGTCACTGGATCACGGAGCATCATCGTCACTACTACTGTACTCTTCATCTCGATCACTGGGTTGTCTCTGAATTCTTCTCGTCATAGGAATTTCTACAGATCCAACACTTTTTCATGTTGGATGTAGGCCTAGCCTCCTGTAGGTCTTCATCATCTCTGCGAGCTGTCCATCCTGTGGAATCCTCGGGGCTGATTACATGCGTCAACAAAACCTCGAAAGAGCATCCCAAGACTAATTACGAGCATACTGCTCAACCTATCGGATCTCCTAGGGAGCTATTACATGTGACCACCACAAAACCTTAAAAGAGTGTCCCAGGAATGTTTATGTGCATAGCACAACTGGCAAGAACTCTAAAGAGCATCCCAGGACTTTTGCATGCCTAGCACAACCTATCGGTTCTCCAGGACTAATTACATGTAGGGTTGGAATTTGACGGGCATTTTGCCCGTCAAATACAGGTAATTTTAAAATGAAACCATCTACCTAAACAGCCTATTAAGCAATGTAAACATATTTTTGACGTCTAACAATTTTGGTAAGACGTCATTAGTTTCCCTTGGTTCGGGGAGCTAGAAGTTTCACTTGGTTCCTCGAGCTGGAACTCTAGGAGATCTAGGGTATCCCACTCCGTAGTACGTCTACGGTCTAGATGGCTTTGGTGTCCAAATTGTATATGTTCATTGTTGAACAGTGAACTCTCAACTGTACTCACGGTCCCACAACCAGTGCCACGCCAGCCCAAGAGTTAATGAAGGAATTAAACCATCTCCATCTACCACTATACGACCTCCTCTGAAGAGTCGAGAGTCCGAGACTACATTGGATTCTGGTATTCGTAAATTTGAATTTTGGAATGGACTGGGAGCCGGAGGGGGCAGGGGAATAGAATTTAGGAACAGTGAACGGCATCGACCTGCAACCTAGACTCCAACTAGGCTCCGATCTCTGCGGGTAAGTCTTCGACCTACATCTCAGGGAACTGCTTTATTCATGTTCACTTAAAACAAAAAGAAAAAAGGATTTATTGTTATTTAAAAAATAATAACCCTATAAGTTATAACCAGACAGACCCAGATGTCTCTTATACTTATGCATTTGTTAGGGCCAATTCAACTTCCTGGTCAGCTGGCTCAGGAATCTGGATACCCATTTATCACAAGGTTCCAGACATTCTAAGAACGCAAGAGTGTTATCTTTTTTATAGCCCAATGGTCATAGTTCTTCCCAGTTAATATGGGAATCTATGCCGAGCCAAACTACTGCTCGAAGCCATCATAAACCCTTTCTCTACCGTGTTTAATTGGAAATTACTTTCTTTCTGTTGTGTATGAAACCCACAAACTTACACAAGTACCTCTTTTATTAAAAAAAATATTATAAATGGGTTTTCAACCAAAAAACTTACAAAGGCTCCCTTTTTTTATTACGAATTGATTTTTAATATAACTAGTGTGATTTATACAGCACACTGGACCAGCTGACTGCCCCCTGCGGTATGCCTTTATCATTATTAGTATAGTCCTATTATTTCCCAAGATATAATTTGTAAAGAAGAGCTATATCATCATGTAGTCTTATAGTCGAAGAGTTTTGTAAATCTATTATTCTGCCCAATTATCATTCATTTGTTATTGTGAATTGGGGTTTGGTGAACGTTGAATTCGGTTAGCTATCGTTAAGGGTTCATGGTTTTGAAGAGTTAAATCTTGAAGTTACTGGAAAGTAATGACATTTTGAAACCCATTTGTGATCATGGGAATAAATTTAGGGACATGCTTATGAACTCTAGACCAAACTTCGACTTAAAAATCTGATAGAGTGATAAGATGGCGTTGCGAATAATACTAATAAGAAGAAGTGGTCTTTTGAGTTTGACTCTTTTGATAAAAAAATGTGTTTTTCGTGAAGCGTGTTTCTTTTCACTTGAAATTCGGGGTGAGCTATGAACCCCAACTCCGCATTATTACAGTAACGCCAGGTGTGCCCTATGAATTCTCTACCATTCAATTTTTACAGTAACTCTCTACCAACCTATGCATTTTTTTCCTTGCCAGGTGTGCCCGCGTGCTGTAACGCCTCCTGCCAATTCTGCACAATATTCTTTTTATCTGCCACAATATTCTGCACAATATTCCTTCACGTTTCACATTCATTTTTCCATTCCCTGTACATTTTTTCATTGCAACTTGCAAGTAAACAATTCACAAACTTGATCATATTACTAATCTTAAACTGTAGTGGTGCACTTAATTAGAGAAGCTTCTATTTTGCAACTGATCTGGCCTGTATGTACCATATATGTTTATGGTAGAACTCTTAAGCATATTATTGCTTAGAAGATTTTAAAGATCTTGATAGCCTACACTATTGAATGTGCGTTCCTTTTATTGAGCTTGACAACCTCCTTTTCCCGGATCGTTAAATCACTGCATGGATTTTTGACATTTGGAAGAGTTGGATGATGATGATCTTGTACTCCTACCGTGTATGAGGTGTAGGAACCCCGTATCAACGAATTTTTTAGCAATTCCATTACTAATGCATGGGGAACCCGGTCAAAACTTTTGAACATATGCATGTACAATTCGCTTGATACCACGCATTGCTGCACTTCCCATAAAACAGAATGTGTGCTTTGCCCCGGTCTAAACCATTGGAGACAGGAAAAAAACCTCTTATAAATCTCCTCTAGTATGGTAGTGATAGATCGATGAATTATGCTTATAATACTATGTCACAATTAGGTTATATGATGTTAGCTCTAGGTATAGGTTTTTATGAAGCTTCTCTATTCCATCTTATTACACATGCTTATGGCATTATTGTTTCTATCTAAGCAACATGGGTAGCAGTAAAGGTAGCCACTATCAACTCCAGGGGCATAGGCTTCTTCAACAGAGGCAAAGGTAAAAGCCAAATAAGTAAAGATGGGAGCATATAGAGTTACCAATCCAGAAGCTACAGCTTTTAAAAACCACCATTTAACTTAATTACGTATATAGAAAATCTCGCTAAATAAGGTTGATCTGCACTGTGGTGACCGACCAATCTATATAATAAGCTATTGTAAAAAGCTATGCTATCTATTTATTATTATTGATACTAATCTAATGACTCAACAACCTTTGAAATAAATCCCATCCATTTTCATAATAGACGAATTACAATATCTATATATATTGACTTAAACTGAATCTGTATATCCAAGGAGTGAGAATAACTAGATAGGCATATAATGCCATGTAAAAAAAATTACTATTCTTGGTTGTATTTTTAACATGAATAATAAACTTTATATACTGAAGGAGGCTGCCTTACTTCGGAGCATCATTGATGATCTTTCCAAGTTTATATGCTTCTCTCTTTGTGCTACAAAGTGAGTCACACTCATAGCATTGTCTTCTTTCCAATATAAACCAATCCTTCATGGATGATCCCTTCTAAATTTTAGTTTTGTAAACTTTTTTTATCCAAAAACCTTAATTAAAAACCAACCTCCACAAGCTTTTAGCGGCCAGTGCCAAATTAAAGAGATTTATATATTTCAGTCCCCAACCTCCTGCCTCTTTAGGATTTGCAAGTCTTGAACATTTAACCAATATAAAATCCTTAGCCCTTTTGTCAGTCCATAAGGATAAAAACACTTTTTTTTTATTAAAACAACTTCTACAACAAATCCTTCACCAGTCTCCTCCTCCACTCTCTTTATTAAAACCTTTTGCATGAAGGCTAAGTGACATGGGGCAAATAAACAATGCCCTTAGATCTTTGCCACACATCACTATGAAACATACCAGCTCCCTCCATCATGGACCAACAATCTTCAATGCATTTGACATTTGGGGAACTTCTTTCTATTTTCTGGACTTCTGCTTACTCATAAATGCCCTTACATAAAGCTTTCCATCAATCCTCCTATCAATCCTCCCTCAAATTTTGAATACAATGCTTTGCCTTTCCTTAGCTCTAATGGCCGTTCACATTCCTCTCCTAATTCATTTCTTATCCCCTATATGTGGAAAAAAGAACACCTACAGTGGAAGAAATCAAGTTATTGATGTGAGGAGGGTGTTTTAGTTGTTATAAAACTAGGTAATAAATTGAGTTTTTTGGTATTTTTTTTGCAAACAACTGCAGCAACTGTTAATGAGTAGTTTTTAATTTAAAACTTCATTATGGAAGGGTAATTTTTTAGTTATAACTTCATTATAGAAGGGTTAATTTCTCATTGAAACTTCATTCTTGAAGGCCAAAATTTTGGACAACATGTTCTTTAACGGTCAGTATAGGATACAAAAATGTCAAAAAAATTTGTATGACGGGCAAAGATGAATACAAATTCCAACCCTGATTACATGTGGTATGGAAAAACCTCGAAAGAGCATCCCAGGACTGATTACGAGCTTACTGCTCAACCTATCGGATCTCCCAGGGAGATATTATATGCCACGGACAAAACCTCAAAAGAGCATTTGCCAGATCTCCCAGGGCGCTATTATATGCCATAGGAAAAACCTCGAAAGAGTATCTGCAAATATCGCAGGGCATTATTATATGTCCCTCCAAGCAAAACCTCGAAAGAGCATTTACCAGATCTCCCAAGGAGCTATTATATTCCATAAGCAAAACCCCGTAAGAGTATCTGCAAACATCCCAGGGCGTTATTATATGCTTATTGCACAACCTGTCCACGGCCATGGAGTATCATCCTGATACTCATGATCCACCTAATCATCTTCGCACATAGCATCGTCCTAATGCTCATGATCATACTAATCATCATCATCACATGATCATATTGATCATCGTCATGATGCATATCATCATTGCATGATCATCCTGATCATCGTCACAGCATCATCCTGATGCATATCATCTGGAGCATCGTCCTGATGCTCATCACACAGTGCTTACATCCACATCCCTGGGAAGGATCCTCCTATCACCATGCTTGGAATGGCTCCATCAAATGTGTCCCATCACTTCTTCCTTGAAGTATCTTCTATCTGAAGAACACCAAGCCTCTCTCTGAAGTACTCGAACTTCACTCCAGCTAGTGGTTTAGTTAACACATCTGCAATCTGCTCATCCATTGCAACATGCAGGAGCTTCATTGCTCCTCTTTGCACCATATCCCTAATATAGTGATATTTGATCTCGATGTGCTTCGATCTATCATGGAACACAGGATTCTCCGACAACTTCACACAACTCTGGTTGTCACAGAAGATACAGATAGCATCCAACTGGAGATCAAATAACTTAGACAATAGCTTCCTCAGCCATACTGCCTCACAACTAGTCGAACAAGCTGCGACATACTCTACTTCGGTTGTACTTAGTGCTACGCAAGACTACTTCCTGCTAAACCAAGAGACCACACCTGATCCCATACTGAAGCAGCACCCCAAAGTGCTCTTCCTATCTATAGCACTGCCTGTCCAATCTGAATCAACATAACCCTCCAGGTTAAACTTTTGATTCGCATCATACTTGAGCCCATTGTTAACACCTAAAAAGTGCTCACTAGCTCATTCCCTTACTCACATGACCCATTTGTCCACTTTTCCACCATCTGAGCCTCTGAAACCAACAAAAGGTCACCAAAAGACCTTAGTACACCCCTTTTTCCATTAAAAAAGATTATTTTTCCAAGAAAATCATAAAAAACCCTCAAAAAGGGTCCAAATTCCCAAAAATATCAAAAAGGGAATTAAAATATTATTTTTATTCAAAAAAGGAAAAAGGAGGGAAAAGTACCTAAACCATGTTGGTCAATACCATTTGGTTTCCACAAAACCACAAATGGTATCTCCCACCACCAAAACCTATAAAAAGGTGGTAGGGGCTCCTCATTTCACATCCATCCATTATCTCATCCTTATGCTGCTGAAATCTCCCTTGAGCATTTTAGCCATTGCAAACCACATTGGAGAAGAGACCATTGGAGATTGGAAGTTGCTCATCCTTGGAGCTATTCAACCTCATCATTAGAGGTATTGATTCCGCAAGCACTTGCTTGCCCCATTCTTTCAATACAAATTCTTTATTTTATATGTTCTTGTTCTTGATTTTAAATTATTTTTGTTATTTGCTTAATATCTTTGCTTAGATCCATGAATAGTCTTGTTTAATTAGTTTATTGTTATTTATTTCCATTGAAACTGCTGCTACTAGTTAGAAGGTGCCCATAGCACTAAGCCTGGTTGCATTGAAAGTGAGGTCATATTCTTGGAGGATAATGACCCATTTAGCAACACGACCTTGTAGGAGCCGCCGGGTGAGGAGATAGACCATGGGGTTGGAGTCGGCCACGACCGTGGTATGACTGAGTAGGATGTAGTGTCGCAATTTTTGTACGGAAAAGACTACAGCTAGGGCTAATCTTTCCTCGTATGGGTAATGCAGAGGTGGGCCAGACAAGGTCTGGCTAACGTAATAAATCACATGCTCTTGGTGGGAGGTATCTTCTTGGACCAAAACTCCGGACACAGCATATTCAGATGCCGAGACATAAAGGATGAAGTCTTGAGAGAAATCCGGTGGGGAGATCAAGGGGGCTTGTGTGAGAGCTTTCTTGAGGGCTTCGAATGCCGTGTCCGCTTGTTCATCCCAAACAAAGGGTATGTGGGTACGAAGTAAGCGTAAGAACCCGTGGACTTTGGTGGCGTAATCATGGACGAAGCGCCTGAGGAAATTTGACCGCCCCTGTAGACTTTGGAGCTGCCGAAGCGTGCGAGGAGGCGGAAGGTCTAAGATGGCTTTGACTTTCAGGGGATCGACAGTGATTCCGTCTTGGGAAACAATGAATCCTAACAACCGGCCTGCCGGGACGCAAAAGACACACTTGTGTGGGTTCAAGCGGATTTTATATTTGCGACAACGTAGGAAAACTTGCCGGAGGTCGTTAAGGTG
This sequence comes from Larix kaempferi, assembly GCA_027924585.1. NCBI lineage: Eukaryota > Viridiplantae > Streptophyta > Pinopsida > Pinales > Pinaceae > Larix > Larix kaempferi. Next base: position 3,476,669 of record BSBM01000258.1, read on the forward strand.
GTCTGATCGTTTTCGGGAACGAGCTGTGAGGTCGTCAAGATAGACTCGCAGGATATGGACCAAGTCGTGAAAACAGTAGGTCATGGCTCGCTGGAAGGTGGCACCAGCATTTTTAAGGCCAAATGGCATGACGCGATAGGCAAATGTGCCCCATGGGGTGGTAAAGGCAGTCTTGTACTGATCCTCCTTGCGGATGTGAATCTGGTTATATCCGGAAAACCCGTCCATGAAGGATAGGACTTCATGGCCCGCACACTCATCAATGAGTTGGTCAATGAATGGCGTGGGGAAATTGTCTTTTGGACAAGCGTGGTTTAAATCGCGGAAGTCAGTGCATACTCTAAGGGTGCCTTGCTTTTTGTTGACGGGAACGGGGTTCGACACCCAGGTGGTGTACGGAATAGGGTAAATGAAACCTGCTTTCCGAAGTTTCTCAACCTCAGCCTTCACAGCGGGGAGCTTGGAAGGGTGAATGGGTCGCTATTTCTGACGAACAGAGGGAACCTCAGGCCATGTATCAATGTGGTGTTCAATAATGGCGGGGTCGAGACCAGGCATCTCGGTATAGGACCAAGCAAAGACATCTCGGAACTCTTGAAGGAGCTGTTTGTACGCCTGAGTTTCTGCTTGAGTGCAAGATGCGCCCAGCGAGATAAGCTCAGGTTTCCCTGGTGTTGTGGAAATGTCTATCTGTATAGTTGGGGAAATGTTGGACATGTTCCCTTCTTCAAAGGCATCGGGTGCTGGGATGGGGTCTTTTAACCAATCGACCTTGGTGGGTATGAAATCTTTTGATTCGACCGATAGCTGGTTGGATGCGGTGGATATAGATGCTTCCGGGAGGAAGTATGAGCGATGATGCATATCATCCCAAGGGTAGTCGGGTGCAGTGAGTGTCTCCAAAATTTGCTCATCAGTATTGAAATAGTCAGACCATAAATCAAGGGGTTCTGGTTTGAAAGTTGTTGAAATCATATATATTGTATTGACTTCTTTCGATGAGGATGATGGCGGGGGGTGGATCTCTTCGATTAGGGTAGGAGATATCTCCAAATCGACATTGTTTAACTCGTACAATGCTGCTCTGTAGTCAGGTAAATCAGGACAATGGTGAGAGTAGTGGCCGTACACACTGCATATAGCACAAGGATGGTTAGTGCGCAGTGATTTGTCACGAGGTTGTAGAGGTGGCTCTAATCTGACTACTGGGATGCTAATGTCATCGTCCAACATATTCATATGCTCTTGGAGTGCCGGTAAGTATGGGCATTGATGATTTGGATGGCCAATCTCATCGCATAATGAACATTTGGGGGGAGCTCGAAACACGGGTGGGGGTTTAACTGCCTTAGGAGGTGGTATAGCAGTGTATGGTTGTGGACCTCTGCCCCCAGTGGGCTTGATAGGAGGGGGAGGATTTGTTGACGACGAAGGGATATTGAGGTTAGGAGGAGGTTTCGTTGACGACGAAGGGATTGCGACACCAGGAGGAGGCTGATTTGTGGTAACAATAGGTTGTACCGGTTGGAGGATGACGTTTGGTGTCGGCGGTCGAACGGGAGGCGGAATATACCACACGGGTAATCCCAATGTTAAACCGGGTAAACTAAGGGTAGCCATAACCGGGGCGCTCACTACACCCGAAGGGGGGAATAGAAAGGGGATGGTGTGGATAGGTGTAACACCGATGTGACTCGGTACCAATGGTGGTTGACTACCGGGTGTTTGTGTATTCTGTGAAAGGGTACAGAGATTTGCGACATGGGTTTCCGGTGACGGTGGTGGAATGGACTGGAATGTAGAGGTCATTGGTGTATCTGAATACAGTCCGGGTCCCAAAGAAGAGACAAAGGAGGTAGTTGCACTGGAAGTTGGTTGTTCAATCATGGGAAGACCATTCTCGGGTGCTGCAGGGGCGTTGGGATCATAGTAGGTGAGTTGGTCGATTTTGACTACGCGTCCCTCGTGGGGGAACATCATGGTACGAAAAACGGATGAGGCAACTACTTTCATGGCGTACATGTAACTGCGGCCAAGTAAAAGGTTATAATCGAGCTGGGCGTTAATGACCTCTATGTCGATGAGCACAGTTTTCCCACCCAATTGGATGGGGACCTTGGGTAGTAGACCCTGAGGTTGAGCTGACCGACCGTCGTAGGCGCGCAATGCAGTGGTGGATTGCTGGAGAGTAGGGGATCCCAACTTCTGCCAAACAAATGTGGACATGACGCATGTGGAGGCACCCTCGTCGATGATACATCGATGGATGACAAGATTCCGAATAGAAACGGACACTTGGACTGCTATGGTGGAAGGCAGCCGTGGTTCAGACTGGTCTAAATCAAAGGTCATCAATTTCGAATCATTTGGGTCAATCGCCCCAATGGCGGAAAGTAAAGTCTTGCGCTGAGTAGGACAGTTTTTTAAGACTTCTAACGCAGACATGGCTGCGGGAGATTGAGCTAAGTCATCTACAATGTTGTAATTGGACGCAGCCCGTGCATTGGGGTTGTTGTTGATTCGGCGAAGGGGGAAGCGAGGTGCTTTAGAAGCGCCATCGAGTGGAACCTGAGGTATACGCAATGTCTGATCAGTGGGATGAGCATTAGTATCCTTTTCGTCGGGGGGGGCTTCTGAAGTCGGTCCGTATTGATTCCGACGGGTTTGGATATTGACGTCGGCAGTGGACATCATCAATAAGTGGTGGGTGCCTGAATCAAACATGGGTTGGTCAGGAGCTGCGTAAGTAATTTGTTGTGGCTGCATGTTGCCCTATGGGGGGGCTAACGGCTGAGTGTTCACCACTCCTTGTGTTGGAAAAGGGTTTTGTAATACCAAAGGTTGTTGTAGAGGTGGTGTGGGGTGGGGTGGCGGCTGAGGAGCCGCCTGCCCTTGACGATGGGCGTCATTTGTCCATAGTTGTCGAGCTCGCTCCAGATGTGGGCAAGCGTGGGTATAGTGACCATAGACACCGCAAATGGAACAAGGATGGTTTGTTCGTAAATTAGCATTTTTGGCTTGCTTAGGTGGTCGATCAGGATTTTGATGAGTAGGCGCCACGTTATTGTTTTGCGGAGGATGGGTAGGTTGTGGAGCTTGGTTACGGTTTTGATTGTTTCCACGGTTGCGTCCTCTTCCGCGGTTTGGTTGCCCACCCTGGTTGCGTTGGTTATTTTGGTATTGGGGCTGATGTTGTTGTGCGTACACATGCCCTTGAGCATTGGGGGGATTCTGAGGAGCCGCAGGTGCGGGAGCAGGTTGCGGTGGATAGTATGCAGGTGGAGCTGGAGGTGGTCCAGTTGCCTGTTGGGGTTGTTGGTACCCCTGAGCTG